>BTSX01000006.1:15252720-15852720 GCA_036245825.1 Pristionchus entomophagus
GTCCTTCCCTCCTCCTCCTTCCCTCCTTCTCTTTCCCTCCTCCTCCTTCCCTCCTCCTCCTTCCCAACTCCTCCTTCCCTCTTCCTTCTTCCCTCCTCCTCCTTCCCTCCTCCTCCTTCCCTCCTCCTCCTTCCCTCCTTCTCTTTCCCTCCTCCTCCTTCCCTCCTCCTCCTTCTCTCCTCCTTCTTCCCTCCTCCTCCTTCCCTCCTCCTCCTTCCCTCCTCCTCCTTCCCTCCTTCTCTTTCCCTCCTCCTCCTTCCCTCCTCCTCCTTCTCTCCTCCTCCTTCCCTCCTCCTCCTTCCCTCCTCCTCCTTCCCTCCTCCTCCTTCCCTCCTCCTCCTTCCCTCCTTCTCCTTCCCTCCTTCTCCTTCCCTCTTTCTCCTTCCCTCCTTCTCCTTCCCTCCTCCTCCTTCCCTCCTCCTCCTTCCCTCCTCCTCCTTCCCTCTTCCTCCTCCTTCCCTCCTCCTCCTTCCTTCCTCCTCCTTCCCAACTCCTCCTTCCCTCTTCCTTCTTCCCTCCTCCTCCTTCCCTCCTCCTCCTTCCCTCCTCCTCCTTCTCTCCTCCTCCTTCCCTCCTCCTCCTTCCCTCCTCCTCCTTCCCTCCTTCTCTTTCCCTCCTCCTCCTTCCCTCCTCCTCTTTCCCTCCTCCTTCTTCCCTCCTCCTCCTTCCCTCCTCCTCCTTCCCTCTTCCTCCTCCTTCTCTCCTCCTTCCCTCTTCCTCCTCCTTCCCTCCTTCTCTTTCCCTCCTCCTCCTTCCCTCCTCCTCTTTCCCTCCTCCTTCTTCCCTCCTCCTCCTTCCCTCCTCCTCCTTCCCTCTTCCTCCTCCTTCCCTCCTCCTCCTTCCCTCCTCCTCCTTCCCTCTTCCTCCTCCTTCCCTCCTCCTCCTTCCCTCCTCCTCCTTCCCTCCTCCTCCTTCCCTCCTCCTCCTTCCCTCTTCCTCCTCCTTCTCTCCTCCTTCCCTCTTCCTCCTCCTTCCCTCCTCCTCCTTCCCTCCTCCTCCTTCTCTCCTCCTCCTTCCCTCCTCCTCCTTCCCTCTTCCTCCTCCTTCTCTCCTCCTCCTTCCGTCCTCCTCCTTCCCTCTTCCTCCTCCTTCTCTCCTCCTCCTTCCGTCCTCCTCCTTCCCTCCTTCTCTTTCCCTCCTCCTCCTTCCCTCCTCCTCCTTCCCTCCTCCTCCTTCTCTCCTCCTCCTTCCCTCCTCCTCTTTCCCTCCTCCTCCTTCTCTCCTCCTCCTTCCCTCCTCCTCCTTCTCTCCTCCTCCTTCCCTCTTCCTCCTCCTTCCCTCCTCCTCCTTCCCTCCTCCTCCTTCTCTCCTCCTCGTGAACAAGGCAATCCGTGTCTTCTCGTGGCATGGAGCAAATGTGAGAATCGAGGAGGAAAAACCTGTCTGTGTCTGCAAAAAGGGTCGTTCTTTCACTAATCAAAAGGAATTATTATATTCCTATGCGGAAACGCAACACTCATGATGAGCAAATGAAGTTACAAGTAACAAGAGGATGATGATATTATTGATTTGCATTCAGGGATTCGTCCGTCAGCTAAAACACAAGAAGAAGATGACTGCCCCGTGCTACGGTATCTATTTTTGAGTATTCCACCATTTAGTATTCTGTGTTCGTGAACCATTGGAGACCAAGTGACTCCCACGGGAGTCATTGCAGTGTGCTGAGAATGATCGATGACCTCTTCTATAGAGGGAGCGAATGAACAACTCGGTCTCTCTTTCATTCCTTTTCACTCGTTCTTCTCTCAGATATTCGTTCTTCTATGGTCAATAACTGCACAATCTGCAACAATGCGACGAGCGAGTGCAGAGCAGTCGGAGGGGAAGGTGAGAAGAGGGCCCCTGTGAACTTTGAAGATCCATTGAAACTTAAACTCTACTCATCATCTATTTCCGATGAAAAAAAAAGCTATTATGAGGCATTTTGCGTATTTCATTCCTTGTCATTATCTGTGAGTATCTCTCTATCCCTCTTCAGGAATCTTCTACGAATGTGTCTGTCGTGGTGGATATCAAATGAATGCAGCTGGAATATGTGTCAGTGAGTTCATTTTATTTTTCAAATTATTATTTATTCTTCGTATTTTAATAAATAAATATTTTCTTACAGATATCAGCGAGTGTCGCAATCCCTCTGAGAATGACTGTGACGCGAATGCGAAATGCGTCGATAGGCGAGTGATCTTTGATCTTTTCCCTTTGAGGGAATAATTCCAGAGAGCCAGCCCTTCATCAACAACGATACAAATGCGAATGCAAACGGGGATTCAAGGGTAATGGAACGAATGGAAACTGTGCTGGTGAGGAATTGAAAGCCATCGAATCGGCGGTTTGAAAATAAGAGATTCTTTCAGATTTTGATGAATGCGGTGATCCGAAGATCTCGAAACTGGCATGTCCTTGTCCCCAACAGGAATGTGTGAACACAGTGGGCGGTTACAACTGCATCTGCAAGAGTGGATTCAGGTATGCCCTCCAACTTCAACATTCCGATTTAAGCATTACTCTAACAGAACAACAATTTCTATAAATTTCAGATGCCTGACTGGTTTCCGCAACGTCACTCTTAGTAATGGAACGAGTATCTGCAAGAGTGAGTTTTAAAAATGAAGTTATCTCAGAACTGAAATAATCAATCATCCAGATATCGATGAGTGCAAGGAAGGCGTCAATGGAGACAATAAATTTATGCCTTGCGATGAGGTATCAGGAGTTTCCTAATGTCTGCTTGTTTCGTATTCATGTCCATCCCATTTTCGCTCACTGTCCGTGTTTTGACTTTTCTGTTGATGCATTCGCTTCTTCCTCTCACAATTCTCTTCAGAGGAATGGTCTCTGTACTGATATTCTCGGCAGTTGGCTGTGTGATTGCAAGCCCGGATTCCTCCTCGCTGTTGACAAGAAGAGTTGCATGAGTAGAAATGAAGAGTTTAAATATATGATTTATGATAAATTTAAGACGTCGACGAGTGTGGAGCGGGCGATGACACGTGCAATAAAAACGTCGAGAACTGCCGGTGAGGAGAAAAGTCAGTAATCGATAGAGAAAGGAGTGTTACAGTAATACCATCGGGTCATTCGTCTGTGATTGTAAGCAGGGACTTGTGAAGGACGAGAAGTGTGTTGGTGAGGGAAATATATTTTACGGAACATTTCTGCAGAAAAATATGAAAATGAAAGATAAGTAAATGAGTGAAAACCAGACAAGGACGAGTGTGCGCTCAAAGTTCATTCGTGCAATGCTAACAGCAACTGCATCAATACATTCGGATCGTATAAATGTGAATGCAGAGATGGATTCAAGGTCAGGAGATAACAGAGGATATTCAGACATGAGAGATACTAGAAAGAATCGTAACTGATCAGATACTGATATAATAATATCAACAAGAATGATATAATTGTTATCCACGTTCTCCTTCTTCAGGCTAAAATTGGCGCTCATCCTCTCCGTCCCGTCTGTGAACGTACGCACTATACATAGTTTTCTTAAACTTTTAAAATTTATTTCACACCATGCAGTGCCCCATCCCCATACTACCCCATCCTATCTCACGAAATTCTCCTTCAGGCGAGAATATGTGCTCGCGTCAGACGGATTTGTGCGGACCCGGCAAGTGCGAGGTACCGTACTATCGTAGAACGAAGACATTCGATAATGGCAGGTCACTGACTCGGCTCCCTTCTACAAGTGCGTGTGCTCCTCAGCAGTCGTCCCGCTCAACAATACACAGTGTGTCTGTGAGTCTTCTACTCTATTATTCAAAACCTTCTGTTCACTGTGGTCGTTTCGAGCTCACTGGATCCTTAGAACCATGATCTATCTGTCTGAAATAAGTTTAGTACCCGTACCTCAGTACTTCCCTCAATCCTCCTCCCCTCTCAGATCCCAACTTCTGCTCCTTTGATTGTCCGTGTCCTCGTCAATCCGAGTGTGTATCTGGTCTCTGTGTCTGCAATCCCGGCCATCGATGGGTGGAGAGCAATGAGTTCCCCCTCACCACCGTCAGTCTCACCAATCGACCGCCTTGTGCCGGTTAGTAGAGGAGTACGGTAGAGGAGAGACATACGGTATAGATTGCAGAGATCAATCCTTGTCTAGAGTCAGAACTGTGCGCGAGTCCACTCAAGTGCAAGCATGTCGGACCAGGTTGAATGCTTGTCTTGATTAGATGCTCAAAAATAATTCTAGGAAAGCACGAATGCGCGTGCGACGCAGGATTTGAATTGAGTGGAGGAGTGTGCATTGGTGAGAAAGAGAAAAGTAGCTCATCTTCTGACTCAATTTTCTTGCAGATATCAACGAGTGCGAGGTGGCCACAGGAGATGCCTCGTGTCCTGATAATTCCAAGTAAGCAATCAATAACAATGGGATACGGTAGTCAATCGATAACTCAGATGCACCAATCTCATCGGCAGCTACAAGTGTGATTGTGTGCTCGGGTACACACCTAAGATCGGAAGGTACGGTAGTTGGATGGAATCGATCGATGAGAGGGAGGGTATTTCAGTTCCCTCACAAATCCAGAGTGCATCGATGTGCATGAGTGCGAGGCGGGATTGGCTGATTGCTCCCAGAGGAATGGAACTTGCAAGAATACCATTGGTGAGACACAGTGGTGATGAGTGAAGTGCCAATTATCATTCTCGATAACCGATTGGTATTAAGTATGGTATATCCGATAGATTTTATTCATATTCTATATTTTATCTCTTCAATGTCCGACCATTCTCAGGTTTCTACGAGTGCGTCTGCCCCTCTGGCTTCAAACTGCAGGCTCCCGACTACAAATTATGCAAAGGTGATTATCTACCGTACCCCTCTCCTACCGTACCCCTCCTCAACCTCCCCTTGCAGACATGAATGAGTGTGCAGACAAGACAGCCAAGTGTGACCCCAATGCCGTCTGTCACAATCTGCCTGGCACATATCAATGCGAGTGTAGAAGGGGATTCAATGGAGACGGAGACTCTTGTTGGGGTGAGAATCACTTTATCACATTTTGGAAATTGAGCAGATAGCCTTCATCGACTGATCGATATTTGCAGATATCGACGAGTGTGATGCTGGTGAGCCTCTGCACAACTGCACTAGCAGTCAGGTAGGTCGATATAGAGGAGAATCGATCGATAATCCACTCAGGAATGCGTCAATATGGAGGGAAACTTCAATTGCACCTGCAAGGCGGGATTCCACTTGACAGTCAAGGGATGCGAAGGTGATCTTTGATCTGTGAGGATGGCGAAGAAGGGAATCCATTACAGATATCAACGAGTGTCTCTCGGAGACCAACAACGATTGCGGTGCAAAAGTGAGTTAGTCGCCTCTGACAAATATCTAGCGAATAAAAAACAGTGGAACGTTTCAGGGAAATTGTTTGTTCTCAATCGATTCAGAATTTCTGAATCATCTTGTAAAATAATAGTGAAATAACCATATTCTTAAGGGTGGAGATGTCCGTAAGAAGTGTGTGAATACGATGGGATCGCATGAGTGTGTCTGCCCCTCTGGATACGTCCTCAGCAGCGAAGGAAACTGCAAGGGTGAGTTGACCACGCCCCCTTCTGACTCCGCCTACTCGTGACTGAGAGAAAGAGTTGTAGATATCGATGAATGCAAGGCGGTACCGTCTCTTTGTCCAGTATCTACTGCTGATACATGCACGAATACAAATGGTTGGTAAAATGGTGAAAATGGAATAAAGTCAGTCCTCGATAGGATCCTTCGTCTGCTCTTGTAATAATGGCTACCGTAGGCCGAAGAGGACCGTTGACCATCTACTTCCTCGTGAGGACATACACGAATGCAAGGAGGTACTTATGTGCTCCCTTTATGATTGTATTCCTATGAGAAACTATTCCCATTCGATTTTGAAGAAACATGATGTATTGTAGGGAGTGAAGGGAAGAGATGGGAAGACTCGGAAGCCGTGCGGATCGAACGCCAAATGCTCGAATGTTCTGGGATCGTACAAGTGTGAATGTCCTAGTGGATACGATGGAGACGCGTATAAGGGTGGATACAAGGGTGAGAACAAAACTAAAAGTCTCAGTTGTTAAGGAATCGCAGAATGACAGAAAATTTCTCATCATCAACCATCGCATTCTGCATTTGAGTGCAATTGATTGAAACTCTTCTGTTCTAATCAGAAAAAGACTTCCATCAATTCAGTATCGGATGAGTGCATTGCTAAGAATCCGTGCAACAATTCAACCGAAGATTGCACTGCAGTTGCCACAAAGGTTGTTTAACCATCAAAATAACAAATAGTAAACACGCCAATTCGTAGGCTGTTTGTGTGCGCAAGAAGGGATTCATCAAGAATATCCTCGGGAAATGCCTTCCTAATCCTTGTCTCGCCAATAATGGTGAGCTGTAGAGTTTACCGTTCGGAAAATCGAAAAAGATCAGAACAAAAGGGGTTTCCGGATTCATCCGCAAAAGTCCGTTGTCTAAAATGCGTTTTCGAACAAAAAGTAGAAGTAGTCATATCTAGTGAGTTGTGAGGATGCAGTAATTTCTAACTTGCTGAACATGCAAAGGATTAATTGACTACCTTCTGTTATGGATATTCCCTAGTGGAAACATGTTGAGGTGACTGTGGAAAGGCTCGGTGTCTTCCTACCAACAAGGAAGATTCCATCGTGGCAGAGTGCAAGTGCAAGTGGGAAGATCCATAAATTGCAAAAAAACTTTTTTTCGCAGGGACGGAGAGATACTGACTGAGAGAAAGGAGTGTGTGGCGGTAGATCATTGCAAGTGCAAGGTACGATCTATGATCAGACAAGTATCCATTATTTTTCTTCTTGAAAATCGTAACATCGACAAATTTCGGAAGATGAATTTCAAAAACATCTTTAAATTCGCAATCATTGTCTTGTAGGCGAAAGTTTCTCTCGGTTGGCCATGCACATCCGACTCGAGGTGCAATGCAGCCCACATGTTGTGTGTCTCCTTCGGCTCTTCTTCCAATTGCACTTGCGAGAGTGGATGGAAGATGGCACCCAATGCATCCATGTGCATTAGTCAGTTCATTGTCTTCATTCATAGGGAGAGACGGACCAGCAAAGGGACGTTCATTGATGATTGAACTGCAATTTAATCTGCCATTTCCTCTCCATTCAGATATCAATGAGTGCACAGAGGGAGTCCTTGGCAATCCACTCAACATCGCATGTGGAAAAGGTTTAATTTTTTTTTACAAATTCTATGCACATCGATGAATATATTCATCAGATGCGAAATGCGTGGACTCCGATGGATCTTTCAGTTGTGATTGTAACAGACGAATGATTGAGGATAAGAGCCATAAGTGCATTCGTGAGTTTGAAATGATTTCTATCATTCGAATCAGATCTTGAATCGGGTAATCAATAACTGAGAATGTTTTCTTGTTTGTCTTTTTCTTTTTTCAAATGATTTAAATTATGGTGTGAGTTGATCTTTGATCTCTCCAGCCGATACTCCCCAATGCACTCGTGAGCAATCTTGTGTCGGTGATCCGAATGCGTATTGTGCGAATGTGGATGGTCTCTTCTACAGTCAATGCAAGAGTGGATATGAGGGAGAAGCCACGCCCACAAGCAGATGCAACGGTGAATACACATTTGATATCGCTCTAAAAATCACTTTTCTATTATCTATCGGAGGAAATCTCGTCGAACCCATTCTTTCTAGCCATTGATTTCTGTTCTCGAGCCCTAATCGATTCTCCCAACAAGAACGGAACTGTATGCAGAATGAACGAAGTGAGGCATTCGAGAGTTGCATTGTGGATTCGTAAAGAATGAATCGAAACGGCGGTGTTAAGAAATGCGTCAACAATCCGACTCGATTCTCATGCGAGTGTGAAGATGGATATGAAGCGAAGGAGAAGGGAGAACCATGTCTCGGTATGAAGAATAACAAAGCAAAATATAATTAATCTCTCTTGATGTTTTTTTCCCTGTTAATTGGCTTATTCAGATCGTGACGAGTGTTCTATGGGTTTCGCTGAATGTCCCGTCTCCTACCTCTGCCAGAATACTCCCGGGTCGTACAAGTGCATCTGCCCATCGGGGTTCGTTTACGTTTCATCAAGAAAAGAAAAGAAATGGATCTTTACCCATTCAATGCGTAGATGTTTCTGCATAATTTGTCAACTTTATTCTCTTCTCAGATACCGAGTCAACTCGACAGATCGACGATGTGATGACATCGATGAATGCGTAGAGGGATCACACAAGTGAGTGGAGGTCATGGCATGGGCCGTCAATTGTCCCTTCCCAGATGTGATCTCCCCTCTCAACGATACCTCAATCTGGCTGGTTCCTATCGTTGTGAGTGCAATGGACCGGCCTATATCGGCAGTGGAACTGATTGTGTCGATACCAATGAGTGCGAGACTAAACAGGTATTGTCATGGAGGGAATGAAGAGTAGATCAATGAGAACTCGGATAGAGACTGCATCCTAAAAAAGTCGAGAAGTGAGACTAATGGTTGCAGTACAATTGTCCCGAGTATGCTCTCTGCCGCAATACGATCGGCAGTTATGAATGCAGCTGTGGCAAAGGTCAGTGACCTTCCCTCCCTTCCATCAATCGATAATCCTCCCCCTCGATCAATATTTGACTGCAGGATTCCGGGCAGTGGAAGGAAAGGGTCGATTGGATAAATGTGAGGATATCGATGAATGTGCTGATGATGATAAGAAAGGTGAGAAGGAAGGGAATGTAGACCGAAGTGAGGATCTTAGTTCAATGTCAATTAATCCTCTAATAATCCTCCGTTGATTCAGTGTGTCCTGGAGAGGCGAAGTGCATCAACAAACTGGGAACGTGCCAGTGTGTCCCTCCACAGATACAACATGGACCACAAGTCAGATATATGCACAATGAGTTCCCATTTCTACAGCCTGTTAATAATCACTCGATTTTGGTAATATGAGGAATCAAATAGAATCCCGTTTAAGGACTGTTTGGTGAATGCTTCGTGCCCCTCTTCGTGCCATAGAGACGCCCATTGTCTGAAGAGTGAGAGAGAAGGAGGACATGTGAGTGAATGAAGAGATGGAAGAGAAGGAATGTAGTTCCAGGTATACAACTGCACGTGCAATAGTGGATACAAGGGAGATGGAGTCAACAACTGCCAACGTAAGACCATATCCCTCTATACAGCCTGATAGCGTGCAATGTTTATGGGAAATGGCAATGTATGAATCAATTTTAGCGATCAACGAGTGCTTGGATGGCTCAGCCCAATGCCATTACAAGGTGATTCATTCCAAGGTGACTCTCTCTCTCTAATCCATTCCAATGATGGAATATAGGCTGATTGCATCGATCTGACTCCTCTCTATGCTTGTCAGTGTAGAGAACCATATGAGGGAGATGGAAAGAACCAATGCAAGAGTGAGTGGACAGAAGAGAGAAGAGAGAAGAGAGAGATGGACTGAATGAAGTCTGATTCTTTTCAGAGAAGAAAGTGTGCAAAGTGATGAACGACTGTCCCGATGGATCCAAGTCGGTTTAATTCAATTCATCAAGTGCAAACAACATACTTCAATTCCATTTGTGTTCCAACCTGACTTTAAATATGCGAGGATACATGAGTCTTTCTTCAGATGTGTTCCCCTCGATTCGCCAGTGGATGGGAAATGGGTGACGTGTGATTGCAATCACGGGAAGGACAAACCAGCCTATTCATTCAATTCCAAAACCAGGGAGTGTGACGGTGAGAAGCATTTTTGCAGTTGAACTTTTTGCTTCTTGGAAGTACGAACACTGAGAAAGTGATTTTGGTAGAAATACTGATAAAATTCAGACATCAACGAATGTTTGTTGGGATCTCCGTGTCCGAGTCTTCCGAAAGGAATTCGTTGCAAGAATACTCAGGTTTGGAGATTATCCCCCATCAGACGGACCCTTCCCCTCTCAGGGATCGTACAAGTGTATCTGTCCCGATGGATACAAACTCTCCGCTGATGGAAAACAATGCGATGGTTTGCACTTTCTCGTTTGTGGATTAATAAAAATACTATTCGTTGTAGACATCGATGAGTGTGCTGACGTTGGACAGCAAATGTGGGAGAAGGCCAATGGAGCGTACGTTGAGATTTCCTCATTTCTCTCATTGAAATGTTATTTGATCACATTCCATTCAGCTGTCTCAACACTCCGGGTTCCTTCGAGTGTACTTGTCCCAAAGGATTCAGACAGGGCAAAGACAGGATGACTTGCATCAGTGAGCATTCTCTCTTATTTTAAGCCATATTGTTTTGATCAAAGTCGCATCATATCTTCTGCTTCAAATGGACCCAAATTGCAGACATTGATGAATGTGCTGAGAAGATGGACGATTGTGATAAGAATACTAGTAAATGTAGAGATACACTGGGAGGATTCGAATGCGCTTGCAATAAGGGATTGGCCAAGATCCCGTCTAAGACTAATATCTGCGAAGGTGAGGAGGAGAGAAGGGGCGTGGCCGAGAATGATCTTTGATCTCTCTCAGATGTGAATGAGTGTGTACTGGGCAGTCACAACTGCAATCCTCTATCACAACTTTGTCTCAACACAATCGGAAGTTATGCATGCAACTGCAGCAATGGGTCAGTGACTGATTTAAATTAAATATTTGCATTTATTTGTGTTTCAATAAGTTGTGGGATTTTTTCATTCTTTAACTCTCTCAACCCTCTCAATCTCAGATACGTCGAGAGAGGCCCTGACTGTGTTCCCTATTCCAATTGTCCGAAGAACTTCGAGTGTGGAGCGAACGCCTTCTGTGTGATGAGACAATCGAAGGAATCAAATGGAAAAGAAGAGCCGGAATGTGTCTGTCAGGATGATCTCATTTGCATCTCTCCGTATCATCACTTTCAATCCAGGGCAAGGATCCGTCCAAGTTCTGTGACCCAGTGCCCGATTGCGAAGGAGACAATCAATGTCCCTCCAATGCCAAATGTGTCGAGTCACAGGCTAAGGACAGCAAAGGTTTGAATGCTTCCTATGGTTGGGAATTTGTAGAACTGAAATATCTCATTTACACGTCCTATAGTGTCTCAAATTTATTGGAGAGGCAGGATAAAAAGAGGAAGAGTCTCACCAGGCAAAGCGACGTTCCTCTGTGTATGTGACAATGGATACAAGAAGGCAGGCAGTCAATGTGAACCCAGCAATGAATGCATTGAGAATAAGCTGAGCTGATACGAAATACCTAACTATTTTCAAAGATAATTGTTGACCAGCGCTGACTCAAGTTATTGCAGGATCTCTGTGGTCCCTCTCAATTGTGCATCGACCTCGACCCACTCTACAAGTGTATTTGTGCCCCTGGAACTCTCGATGTGGGGACAGGGAAGAACAATGTGACATGTGTGCTACCTAGATGTGACAACCAGGTGTGTCTATTCTGGGATTTACCATAATATGATGGTGATTGAGGCATCTCCTCCGTGTCACGCTGATGCAGAATGTGTGGATACGACTGATGGATACGTGTGCAAGTGCAACAAGGGATTCAGAGGAGCAGGAACAACCAAACTGGGATGCACCCTGGTTAGTTACTGTAGCTACCGTAGTCTGACATGCCGTAGTCGTGACTTATCATCAGCTTGTTTCTTCAGATCGACCAGTGCACTGAGTATCAGCCATGCAGTCAATACGCTACCTGTGTGAATGAACCGAGAGGTTCAGTCACTTGCACTTGCAAGGCGGGATACACTGGAAATGGAACCATGTGTTATGGTGAGAAGTGACATTACTGATGACACGATTGATCAAACTAGGTGTGACATACTCAACTAAAATTCTTGAACCTTAATAATATTTAGTCGATAATTGCATCTACTTTGACGTCTAGAGTGAGTTTGCGTAGTGATTGTGGCTCGAATATTGCGCTGAATTAAATTTCGGAGTCTGGACGATTTCTTCCAGATATCGACGAGTGTCACGAACATCCGGATACGGCTATTCGGATAAGTGCCACAACACACAGGTTGACAATTGACGACGCCTGTACTTATTTGACCAATCTCTCACATCTTGTGTGTGCCTCTCCATCATTCACTCTACTCTCAGGGTTCCTTCCGATGCTCGTGTGACGTTGGATTCACTGGGAGTGGTCAACCGGATCAATGCACGGGTGAGTGAAGGGAGAGTACTGTAGACGATAAGCTCCCTCTATCAGACGTCGACGAGTGTGCGGACCCGCGTGTGGGCAAGTGCGACGCCGCTTCGACCAGTTGTAAGAATACGGTCAGTGAGGATTCGTTGATCGATAACTGACTTAATTATGGCTTCAGGTCGGCAGTTTCGAGTGTGTCTGTAAAGGTGGATACTACAGGAATGAGAACGCAACCTCTCCATATGCATGCCTGGGTGAGAACATTAATGTGCTTGCTAGATGTTGATTGGATGGGGTGAAGTAATGCATCATCAGTGAAATTCCTTCTCTCAGACTCCTACTCCTCTTCCGCCGTTTGCAAGGGTCATCGATGCAACAATCTGCCAGGAGACTATCGATGCGAGTGCAATACTGGATATGAAGTGAACACTGATGGACACTCGTGTACTGGTGAGTCATTCATTCATTCATTATTTATTCCGTCGGGGGCATGTAATTGCATTGCAGAGTCCTTACAATTGGATACGAAACGAATTCGCAAATGATCCCTTCCAATTAAGATATTGACGAGTGAAAGGCCCGTCCGTGTCATGTGCATGCTAATTGCGAGAACACAGAGGGAACTTACCTGTATGCATGTGGAGTGGGATACGCTGGTGAGACTGATATTGTACATTTCCGAAGAGTTAACAATCTCAGCGCTTATCTGAAAGTGATCTTTGATCTCTCAGGCGATGGTAAGAAATCGTGTGAGGTCATCGACAAGTGCAGCAAGGACGAATTGAACGACTGCGATAAGAAGACGACCAAATGTGAAAGAATCGGAGGAGGAGCCAATTATCGGTGAGAATACTATTGGAAACAAAAAAAAACAAAAAAAACGAATGAGTATTCAGATGTGAATGTCTCAAGGGATATGAACCTCCCATCCAGAATTCGACTTCTTTTTACTTCCATTGCGTCGGTTCGTATATGTGGCCGTTTGCGTTATTTTCAAGCAGCCCAAAAAGTTCGATTTCCTGAAACTATGTGTTTTGGCGTTTTCGAGAGTACTGAAGACGATGGACATATCCATTACACTCCTAGGGGCCCCGTTGGCTCCAGACGACGTCACGTCAAAATCACATTTTGCGTAGAACTCGACTCTCGAGAGTGCTAATTTTAGGTGAAAATGTTTCCTGGGGTAGAATTGCATGGCGAACACGCCTGTCTAGTTAATTTTTCATGATTTTCAAAAATAATTTTTAAAAAGTGAAATTTTTACTGGTTCTTTTGCGGGCTTAGCAACCTAGTGGTATCGATCGGGCGTGAAGAGAGGATTCTAAATAGATAAAATGAGCCAAATCGTCCCTCAAATATGAAAGTGCGCTAACATAAAGTATAGGAAGTCATTCAGAAAACGAGTCGTTCTCCCCTCCCTCACCTGCGCGCTCTCTCAATTCCCCACGCTCTCTCGCCCTCCTGGACCTGGGAAGGGAGTCTCGGAGGGGAAGAGAAGAGCAGAGCGTCTCGTTTTCTGAATGAATTCCTTCACTTTATGTTAGCGCACTTTCATATTTGAGGGACGATTTGGCTCATATTATCTATTTAGAATCCTCTCGTCACGCCCGATCGATACCACTAGGTTGCTAAGCCCGCAAAAGAACCAGTAAAAATTTCACTTTTAAAAATTATTTTTGAAAATCATGAAAAATTAACTAGACAGGCGTGTTCGCCATGCAATTCTACCCCAGGATTTTTTTTTTCACCTAAAATTAGCACTCTCGAGAGTCGAGTTCTACGAAAAATGTGATTTCGACGTGACGTCGTCTCGAGCCAACGGGGCCCCTAGGAGTGTAATGGATATGTCCATCGTCTTCAGCACCCTCGAAAACCCCAAAACACACAGTTTCAGAGAATCGATCTTTTTGAGCTGTGCCAGCCCTTGCTCGAAAATAAGGCGAACGGCCTCATATCAGAATTATTAAGGGGAGGTTCAGAGAACGTTCTCCTATTGAAAACCACTCTCTCTTCCATACCTATCATAAATCATGGTAAAAGCTTCTAAACGACTCCCTCCTCTTCTCCAGATGTGGATGAGTGCAAGAGTGGAGTGTCTACCTTCGATCCAATCACAGAGGATTGCACCAATCAAGTCGGATCGTATGGAGTCAACTGCAAAGTGGGATATGTGAGGAATAGTACCAGTGGTGAGATGAATATGCCATCCTCCATCCACCCCTCTCTCCCACAGGGAAATGCGACGATTTGAACGAGTGTGCAGAGGATCCCTCGTGGAGGAAGACTATCCAGAAGTGATCTACCTTCTCCTCTATCGATTGACCTTCGTATCTCTCAGATTCCTCGCTGCGAAAAAGGAGGGAAAAGTCGCAGAATTGGGAGATTGGCGAAAATGGATGGTCAAACCAGAGAATATCACCTCTGCGTATGGAATCTGCTGGGGAAAAGCTGCGGCGAATCCCAATTATTGGTTCACTTCATCGTGTCATCCAGTTCCATTCTGTAGAAATACTGCTTATGATGCTAGAGGTGAGGAAGAGATGTAGTCTACATCATGGAGAGGAAATTTTTTTTTAAAAACCCACAGTCTCATGGACAACTTACTCTGATATTACGAACCATATATGAAAAAAAAAACCTTTTCTACTCAAACTACCAAGTTACGGTGCATGATTATACCCCATTCTACATACGAGGGTTTATGCCTCTCAGGTGGATTCGGAGGTCTTCGTGCCGTGGCTTCGTGGAAGGGATTCGAGTGTTCCTGTCAACCAGGAAGGAAGACCAAGAAGGGCGGAAGTGCAGCCAGAGTCGTACTGACTTGCGAGGGTATGTCTTTAGCCAATAATTATTTCATCATGGAGACATTAATCATTCAGACGAAGACATTTGTGCTAAGGCGAATTGTCTATCTTATGGCGAAGGATGGATCTGTCTCAAACATCTTGTTCGTTTTCTTCCCATTTAAAAAGAGACAATGAATCTTCTCTTACAGACTGATCACCCCTGCGTCTGCGATAAATCGAAAGGATATTTCAGCAGAGTTCATTCAGCCGGAGAAGCGTATTGCTCTAGTGAGAATATTAGATTCGTTCAAATTTGGTATGGAAAATGAACATATAAATTGTTTTGCAAAAAGGATAAGAGATGGATAATAATTGCAGAGGACGAATGTACATCCGAAGGTCCGGATTCCGTGAATAACTTCAAGCATCGGTAGGAATCTCATCTAGCCGATCTACTCTGGAAAAAGTTTACAGCTAAGAAACATGCAGGGTGCCAAGTTGGAAAGCCAACTCGGAAACTACTAAGAAAAATCGCCCTACTCGGAAACTACTGGAGAATTTTTCCGAGTAGTTTCCGAGTTTGCTTTCCAACATGACACCCTGCATGTTTCTTAGCTGTAAGCTTTTTCCAGAAATATCCATCATAACCATCTAATATTGCTAAAGTAATTCTTGTCAGGTCACTCATTTCGTGTGATCCATTGACTAAGAAATGGAAGGAAGTGGCAGGATACACATTCATTCGATGCAATGACACCAATAAAGTTTTAGGACTGAAAGGTAAGTGGAGGAGAAGTGTTCAATATAATATAATTTATTGTAGACATTGATGAGTGCGCCAATGAGAACTATTGCTGCAATCGACAGAAGGCTCAGTGCAAGGAACAGGGAGGTCAGAGATACTGTAGCGATACTGGGAGGTCAGGGATTCTACAGTTTATGTAGATATTGTAGATACAGTCTGTCGAATACGAAATGCACGAGTGGCGATTAGGCTAATTCTCTAGAGTACGATTGGGTATCAGCCTAGTGATCATGCATCTCCAGACTCATCTCCCACTCCCTTCTCAGGTCCTAATGAATGTCGGATGCAGTGCAGGAATTTCGAGGGAGGAGCGAGTTGCTTCTGTGATGAAGCCCATCGAGACGTGGAGGTGGACAGACACTTGCCAGTGCAGAGGTACGGTAGGAAGGGAAGACGATCGAGAGATGAGTTAATTCTAAATATAATGCTTTCATTGCAGCCAAATGCTCTCTCACATCTGCGTGGTATCTCTCTTGCAACACCGACAAGGTTCGCCATTTAGTCTTGGATTTTAGTGACTTTCTAACTGCGACAAGAAAAGACCAAGTTGATTCAGGTAAAATGTGACATGTCCGTGTGGAATAAACTGGCGGCAGAGTCAACTGCACCTAAGGGGCAAGTGTGCTCTAGACTTGTCGATGAAATGGTTTGTATTCCTCTCAATCACTGATGAATCAATCGATATTACCAGGGACAATTCATGAGTTTCCCCTCGATTCTCGATCTTGTCAAGGAAATTTGCGAGAAGAAGTCAGTTCAGTTGGGAAGAAGGATATGAAAAGAGAAGAGACGATTTTATTTATCTCCAAGATATCTCCTTGTAAAATTGAACGCCATTCATATCCAGACTTGGTGTGCCTTCACTCCGAATGTGCCGAAAGACATACGGAAATTGCCAGTATTCAACTACGAAGGACCGTGCATTAGTACGTTTCTTCTTTCCTCTTTTTCTTCTGCCGTCCTTCTAATGTGTCAAAACTTCGGGAAGTTTTCCACAAAGTGAAGTTTGCAGTTTCTGTCTGCGAAATAAATATTTTTAAAAAAAAACCTCGCCCATTACCGTCAAGCGGGAGCAAAATGAACCATTTGCTATATTTTAGTGTATTTTAGTATAAAACACTATCAAGTCCCACAAACGTGTGAGAACGAAAAGTCGCAATTTTTCGGATTTGGGCCTTTCTAGTGATTGCCAAGAAGGTGCAGCGAGGAAAATTTTGATTGCACATTTCTAAACATCTAAAAACGGAAAAATTTTTTATAGAAGTTTTGTGGCAGGCAAGCGTGATGTGAAGGAATACTAGTCATGCGCATTGCGCTTGCCTGCCACAAAACTTCTATAAAACATTTTTTTCCATTTTAAAATGTTTAGAAATGTGCAATCAAAATTTCCTCGCTGCACCTTCTTGGCAATCACTAGAAAGGCAATCACTAAATCCGAAAAATTGCTACTTTTCGTTTACTCTCACATGTTTGCGGGCCTTGATAGTGTTTTATACTAAAATGCACTAAAATATAGCAAACGGTTCATTTTGCTCCCGCTTGACGGTAATTGTGAATCATGTGCTCCATCATGATTATTTGAGAGCACGAGAATGAAGTGGCTCGTCTGAAGTGCCCATTCGGGGGAGAAGCCAACTTCGTGTCTGACTTCGTCCCAATGGCATACTGCCCATACAAGACTGAGGAGAATTGGCCGGGGTGAGGAGATGACATCAATATCATCGACAATAGGCAGCATGATATGATGGAACGTATTCACTCCTAATTTATCGGTTTAGTCTCGGTCCCAGCAATCCTATCAATTAATCTCCATTCTTCAGTCCCAATCCTTCCTACCCCAAACGTGTTGGTCAATCGATGCCCCTCACTTGTCTTCCCGCAGGAGAGAAAATCGGAGAGGTTATAAAGTCAATTTGTAATTTTAAATAATTTTTCCATATTTAAGAGAGCACCTCTGAATTTTTTTACCATTTCGTCAGAATTCCGGACATGCCGCGAGGATTTTCGATTCAGGCCTCCATACTCATACCATGGGGGCATGTTATGTAGTTGTTTACAAAAATGACCAAATTAGGGCGCCGCGTCTATTAACCGGCGCACCAGGTAGGCGCCAAGTTTGAAAATCGGTTTTTCATATTTCCTCAACCGGACAAGTTGGAATCAAATTTTCTTTTGTATAATCATAGACATGTCGAGAGTGCATGGAAACACTATATAGATCTGATTCAGGTCGAATTTAAATTAATTTTCTTGATGTCAAAAATCGGTTTTTCATCATATCTATTCACTTTTCGCGAGGGGGGCAACTAGCCACCTATCACACAATGAAGCCCATGCAATTCTGCGTCGAACTTCATACAGCACTAATCAACCCACTTTGGCAGACCCCGCGAAAACTGTCCCAGGAACAAAAAAATCATTGATTTTGACCGTTTTTCGAGCACAACCTTTTTCTTTCACGTTCTCATGAGCTCTAATACCAAAATTCGAATTCTACGCACACAACTACACTAGAAAAATCTATAATCAAATTTTTCTGAATTTCAAAATTTTTCAACTTTACCGATTAGAGCCGACTCGATGGAGAATAGAGGCTGCAAACATGGAAATCAAACAAACTCTATAAAATGGTAGCTTACAAGCACAAGATAACGAAGAAGAGCAAGGACAATCGGAGGAAGACCACTGAAATTTTTGATATGTATTTAATTAAAATAATTTTAACACCTCAAATCAATAAACATCGTCATAATCATGACTGCCATCGGAAGAGCGTAGAAAAATACGACTAAGTGCATCTGAAGAATGACATCAGTTTCTGATTGAGTCTAGCCTTTCTCAGTTTGGATCTTCTAGATAGATATTTCCTTCTCCTCTCACCTGGAAGAAAAAGACGAGTTGCAGCCTGTTTTGTGTCCGTTGAGTTCGATTCGTGAGAGAAACCTGCGAATACTTTCACATTTACTGTCTTGACAGAGATCAATTGGCGTTGAGTGTCAGAAAGCGGAATAAACTGCCGATCAACGATTGGTTCACTTATGTAGAAGTTATACGTTTCAACTACATCTTCGTTTGACTACAGTTTGAATAAGTATTTTGTGCGTGCTTTCACACCCACTTCTGTGTATGAGCACGTAAACGTTCCCATTTCGTTTCATCTATGAGAGTTCGTGCGAAATGGAAAGACTTCCAATTGGAAATAGAATATTCTGCCATTCGTCGTACCTTTGTTTGCTTCATTGTTCTCGTTGAATGTCTAGTGAGAAACACGATTAGTGGAGATATTAGAAGGACGGAGAATGCGAGGAGACGCAATTCTGAGAGGAAACGAGATAATTCAACTTATTCTAAAAAATAAGTCTGCCAACTGATAACAGTTGATAAGACTCACAGTTTCCGAAATATTCCGGATTCCTGGGCTCTCAAAATAGCATAAGAGTTCCTCCACGAGCTGTCAACCACGCGAGTACGGGATTCTGAAACAATTGTGAAAAATATTCGAAAAACTTTTCACCTTCTTCATCTCTTCTGCATTCGTCGATTGCTCTGTGAAAATAGCGCAAGCGATCACATTTATCAGTAAAATGAGCGATTGGAAAAATACCAGAGCAAATTGAGTCCTCAATCGCATGTAAAAGTCAGAATCAATCCGTTTATCAACCCCCTCGAGAATATGAAGTTCGTATCGGTGTCGGATACGATTTTGTAGTGCATTCTCAGTAGAATATAGAGAAAGGTAGGAATAGAAGCGACCATTGAGAAAACCATGTACACCTGATTACAACTTGATCATGGTACCGCCTTCTTCCAGTTTTCGCCAACATCAATCCAATGTTCCGAGAATGTGCCAGAAACATGACCTACCATTAGGATATTGATTGGTAATCCAATGCGACAGATTGGTCCTTCACAGTAGAATGCAGCGAAGGGAGTCACGAGTTGGAGATGATAGAGGAAACAGAAATTGAACTCGTGAAGGAATAGGGCCATCTTGGAACAAAATATATTCACTTATTTCCAGTCGTTTAGATTTGATAACTGATAATCACTATTGAACTTCCATGATATCTATCTCACCATATTAGCCACATAACCCCATCGAATATCAGAACTAAATGAGGGACTTTTGAAGAGAACATAGAAGATAACAGGGCGAATTGCAGTGAGGGTGAGGAAGGGAAGGATCATCTGACATCTGAATTGTCATTTGCTGATTAGGGAAAGTGATGGAGATATCACGTGTCTATTATATCGAGGGCATAATCACGATCCCAGTGGAGATTGTAGAGTAATTCACTCGAGAAATTAGACATATCGAGGTGTCGTGACAATGAGAATGAATTTCTGTTGACGATGTGGGGAGGGAATTGAAACTGGTTGAGCTTTTTAGAAATAAGTGGAAAATAGAACCAGACAGTTAATCTCCACTAAATGGAAAGGAAACGGAACGTGCTGAAAATGAGCCTTTGTCCACAAGCGCCAATTTAAAAAAAATAAAATAAAATAAAAGTGAGCATACGATCATTGCCAAATCCCGCAAGTGTTAGTTCTCCCTCGACCTCCAATTCACTCGATGGCAAACATCCAAAATCAGCTACAGTAGTCTCATTATGCTTCAGTCGACGATCATTATCATTGGAGAATACGATTGAATGATCCAATTCGAGAATGGCAATATCGCTAGAGTAGCAGAAATCATAGAGGAACATTGGATGGTTTACCACCTGAGAAGAGAAGGAACGAGAGAGGGAAATAGACTCTTTAGGACATATGAAATCAGAAGGCGAACCTTTTTCACGAGCACTTTCTTGTGCACATTCGCTTTGTCACAGTCACCG
The DNA here is from genome assembly GCA_036245825.1 of Pristionchus entomophagus. Classification (NCBI taxonomy): domain Eukaryota; kingdom Metazoa; phylum Nematoda; class Chromadorea; order Rhabditida; family Neodiplogasteridae; genus Pristionchus; species Pristionchus entomophagus. The sequence goes on from BTSX01000006.1 coordinate 15,273,257, forward strand.
CGTGCATTATTGATCAGAATACAACGGGCTCCTGAGATGGAATGACCTACCGTAATCCCCCTTGGAGACTTACCATATTCCACTGCGATATTGTCACTAACGAAAGAATGGCCAACCAAGGGTAATGATCGTCGACTGAAGCATAATGAGACTACTGTAGCTGATTTTGGATGTTTGCCATCGAGTGAATTGGAGGTCGAGGGAGAACTAACACTTGCGGGATTTGGCAATGATCGTATGCTCACTTTTATTTTATTTTATTTTTTTACGCCGGAATTGGCGCTTGTGGACAAAGGCTCATTTTCAGCACGTTCCGTTTCCTTTCCATTTAGTGGAGATTAACTGTCTGGTTCTATTTTCCACTTATTTCTAAAAAGCTCAACCAGTTTCAATTCCCTCCCCACATCGTCAACAGAAATTCATTCTCATTGTCACGACACCTCGATATGTCTAATTTCTCGAGTGAATTACTCTACAATCTCCACTGGGATCGTGATTATGCCCTCGATATAATAGACACGTGATATCTCCATCACTTTCCCTAATCAGCAAATGACAATTCAGATGTCAGATGATCCTTCCCTTCCTCACCCTCACTGCAATTCGCCCTGTTATCTTCTATGTTCTCTTCAAAAGTCCCTCATTTAGTTCTGATATTCGATGGGGTTATGTGGCTAATATGGTGAGATAGATATCATGGAAGTTCAATAGTGATTATCAGTTATCAAATCTAAACGACTGGAAATAAGTGAATATATTTTGTTCCAAGATGGCCCTATTCCTTCACGAGTTCAATTTCTGTTTCCTCTATCATCTCCAACTCGTGACTCCCTTCGCTGCATTCTACTGTGAAGGACCAATCTGTCGCATTGGATTACCAATCAATATCCTAATGGTAGGTCATGTTTCTGGCACATTCTCGGAACATTGGATTGATGTTGGCGAAAACTGGAAGAAGGCGGTACCATGATCAAGTTGTAATCAGGTGTACATGGTTTTCTCAATGGTCGCTTCTATTCCTACCTTTCTCTATATTCTACTGAGAATGCACTACAAAATCGTATCCGACACCGATACGAACTTCATATTCTCGAGGGGGTTGATAAACGGATTGATTCTGACTTTTACATGCGATTGAGGACTCAATTTGCTCTGGTATTTTTCCAATCGCTCATTTTACTGATAAATGTGATCGCTTGCGCTATTTTCACAGAGCAATCGACGAATGCAGAAGAGATGAAGAAGGTGAAAAGTTTTTCGAATATTTTTCACAATTGTTTCAGAATCCCGTACTCGCGTGGTTGACAGCTCGTGGAGGAACTCTTATGCTATTTTGAGAGCCCAGGAATCCGGAATATTTCGGAAACTGTGAGTCTTATCAACTGTTATCAGTTGGCAGACTTATTTTTTAGAATAAGTTGAATTATCTCGTTTCCTCTCAGAATTGCGTCTCCTCGCATTCTCCGTCCTTCTAATATCTCCACTAATCGTGTTTCTCACTAGACATTCAACGAGAACAATGAAGCAAACAAAGGTACGACGAATGGCAGAATATTCTATTTCCAATTGGAAGTCTTTCCATTTCGCACGAACTCTCATAGATGAAACGAAATGGGAACGTTTACGTGCTCATACACAGAAGTGGGTGTGAAAGCACGCACAAAATACTTATTCAAACTGTAGTCAAACGAAGATGTAGTTGAAACGTATAACTTCTACATAAGTGAACCAATCGTTGATCGGCAGTTTATTCCGCTTTCTGACACTCAACGCCAATTGATCTCTGTCAAGACAGTAAATGTGAAAGTATTCGCAGGTTTCTCTCACGAATCGAACTCAACGGACACAAAACAGGCTGCAACTCGTCTTTTTCTTCCAGGTGAGAGGAGAAGGAAATATCTATCTAGAAGATCCAAACTGAGAAAGGCTAGACTCAATCAGAAACTGATGTCATTCTTCAGATGCACTTAGTCGTATTTTTCTACGCTCTTCCGATGGCAGTCATGATTATGACGATGTTTATTGATTTGAGGTGTTAAAATTATTTTAATTAAATACATATCAAAAATTTCAGTGGTCTTCCTCCGATTGTCCTTGCTCTTCTTCGTTATCTTGTGCTTGTAAGCTACCATTTTATAGAGTTTGTTTGATTTCCATGTTTGCAGCCTCTATTCTCCATCGAGTCGGCTCTAATCACTCTAGTGTTTCTAATGAAGAATCCGACACATCTCAAAGTGAGATCTTCTTTCTTAGATTCTGAAGATGATTCGATTCCTTCAATATTTCACTCCTTCAGCTCTTGACTCAAACTCTTCATCATCTTTCGTGTGGATTCATCGGAGAAAGAGGGACAATCACATCGACGACAGATGGAAATCTATCGGATCTGGCCAGTAAAGTGTTTACGAAACAAACACCAGCCAAAAGGAGTCGAAAGCCATATTCAGTGCGGTTCCATCAATGATTCGATCGGATTTTGTAAATTATTTACATTTTTTTTGCATTTTGCCAGTATCTATGATTCGAAATTCTGTTCTAGATGCTATTTTCAGAAGTATCTTCTCTGCAGACAGTTTCCATAATTTGAATGAGTAAATTATAAAGAAAACGTGTTGAGAAACATGAAATATAGGTGAACAGAAGGTTCATTGGTGAAAGAGAGACAATTACATCGACGAGAGAAGGAAATCTATCGGAACTGACCAGCAAAATATTCACTAAAAAACACCAGTCAAAAGGGGACGAAAACAGTATTCAGTGCGATTCGATCATTCGAAGTTGTAAAATATTCTGATTGATCAGTAATATTCAGGAAAAATCCATAGATATATTAGCCATCTCGAAATTGTATGGTAATCATAGAAGATATAATCCGCCACTATTTATCCGTATTCGAAGTTAGTCATTCGTTGTGATTTTATGTTTCTCGTTGTGATGTGACCCGTTGTTGTTCATGCGTTCTGTGAATCTGGAAATCAATCGATATCTCTCTCAACTACCGTATTCTCCTAACCCCCAGATGGTTTTCTCCGATTGAACTGTGATCGATCTCTCTTGAGATCATCTAGATCCTCTGGTAGATCTTTTCCCTTTGTCTCTTCGAGGATCATGAGAATCATTGCAGCGATTATTGATTGAATGGCAAGAGCGACGAAGGAAACGTGAGGATTCCATTCGTGCTGAGGAAGAGGATGATAGGGAGGGGTGGCAGGAGAGGGAGAGGGATGGATACTCACAGCATACTTGAAGAAGGGACCGAGCAGCATTCCCGCACTCTGAGGAATGTTCACGATTGCAGCGACTAACGATCTGAGAAGTCCAATATTGATTGATTTATCCATGAGAGAACGCACTTACCGTACACTGGTGGGCACTGATTCAGCCACGAATATTGGATGGACAGCGAAACAGATTGTATTGAAGACCTTGAGGAGAGAAAGAGCGATGAGAACTGCCGCTTCGGCCCCTGAATAATCAATCAATAAGTGATTTACGGAGAGAATAATCGATAATTGAAGATACCGAGGAATGGCTTGACGAATAGACATATTCCCTGTAGGACCAAAAAGACCACAACGAGAGTTCGACGACCAAATCGATCCATGAGGAGCATTGAGAGAATTCCCCCTGGATGGAAAGGATCAATCGATAATTGAGATGAGTGACCTACCTGGAATCTCCGCTGCAGCAAGAATCATGAATCCAATGGTTGGATTACCAGAAGTGAATCGTGTGGAGGTGAAGGAGATAGAATAGTAGGAAGTAGAGAGAGTGAATCTCAAGAGATCAGAGATGAGATGAATGAGGGGAGAGGAGGGAGAGGGGGGAGGGAGGAGGAGGGAGTGGGGAGGGAGGGACTGACTGAACGAATCCATTGATTGAAATGCCCTTGATGATATCACGATGCTTGAATAGATCCCTGCAATTAAAATAATATTATCTGTGATTCAATCATCCATCTAATTCATCCTCAATTCACCTGAATCGAACGTGATGCTCGGCCGGTTTTCCCTTCTCTTCAATACATTCTCTGTAGTTGACATTCGCCCCATTCATTCTAAAATAGAGATCAAAGATCAAAGATCATCGCGTGACTAACTTGTTTGCCCTCTTACAGTACTCTTTGATGTTTTGTGTCTGATCATGGGAAGCCAGCCAGTAGGGAGACTCAGTGAGACAACTGAGGAGAGATCAAAGATCAGATGAGATTGGGGGGTCTTGCCAGAAATAGAGGATAGTTATGAATCCAGGAGCTATCGTCGCCGTGTAGAGAATTTGCCAGTTGGAGATGAAGATGGAGAGAAGACCTATCCAGAGAAGACCTGAGAGGAGAGATGATCTTTGATCTCTCTTAGTGAATTCTACTCACCCAATGAAAAGCCAGTGGTGGAGAGGAGAGTGATCCATGGCCTGGCATCTTGACAGATCAATTCGACTGTGAGAAGAGCAGAGATGGAGAGATATGCCTGAGAAGAGAGAGAGAGAGAGAGAGAGAAATCAGAGATCAAAAATCGACAGAGATTGAAGATCAAAGATCAATAGAATTTAAAGATCAAAGATCATCCATTTCTCACATCCGAAGTTGCACCGAGGAGAAAGCGAAGTACGACGTAGAGCCAATACCATGGAGCGACGGGAATGAGACAATTGATGAATAAACTGCAAAATGATTATCGATTAACTAGAGATAATTGGTGTATCTAACCTGGAAAAGAGGGAAATGAGCAATAATGGTTTCCTTCCGTATTTATCAGCGAGTCTACAGAATATGGGAACGACGATCATTGCACCTCAAAAGGGGGAGAGATTGCATCATCACAAGTCAATCACCTACCCAACACGTAACTCGTAGCTCCAGCCTCGATCACAAACTTATTCCCGCATGTTATATCGTACCTATGAAGATCAAAGATTAAAGATCATTTGAGACCTACGAATATTTCTATGATTGACTTCATTCCAGATTGACTGACCACATGAATATGCTTCCGACTGGTTTAGTGTCCGTGATATTGAATGATTCTCCGATACAATCCTCACGACGATCACACGCATCGGAGATGACGAGAGACTGAAAGAAGTGAGTAGAGAAGGATGAGAATGAGACGAAGGGAGAAGATCTCAGAGAACGAGCCACGTGCCAAAGTTCTCATACGGTAATGACTTTCACAGCAAATTTATTTGATAACCAGGATGCTAATAGTTCCATACTGATGAAGTGGCGTACCCGATTGTTCTTGGATAGACAGGTTGTCTCTGGTTCATTCGACGTGTAAGTGACGACGAAGAGAGAAGAAGAGTAGAGAAGAGTGAGATATTGACAGAGGAAATGACCAATCAATTGCATCCTGACTCAGAGATCAAAGATCATACCCAGTCTACCAAGTAGTTTCTCACCTCCCATACTTTCCATAGGAATCGAGTAGTTTATCTGGATTGACTCTCAGATGGCTTTGTATGGATGAACATGTGCTATTCGCCTGTGGATCATCGCCTGAGGGTTACTGTATCCAGAGGGGAGACTGGGTGGATGACCTACCAGTGGGCGGGGCTACAGCCGGAGTCGGATCGGGTTCAACCTCGATTAGAGGCTCTTCCTCCTCCATTCGGATGGGCACTGCACCTCGCATCTTCCCATCTGGTTCTGCAATGAATGGCAAACATTGACTCTGTTTGAGATTGATCTTTGATCTCTCACCCTTCTTTTTCTTTCTTGAGGATCCTCCGTAGTATGCGAATGTTGTTGTGGCATGGAAGGGAATGGGCGGAGAATCCATCACCGACCGTTAATGACCGAGTGAGAAGAAGGAAATGAGTGGAGAGAGAGAGAGTTCATTGTTCGATCTCTCTTCTCTCAGTTTGCATAGAGAGAACCCCCACTCGTTTTCCCTGTTCCAATATGTCTCAGTGGAGTAACGACGTCAAACCACTTATCCCCCTCCCCTTCTCACTTACTCCTCTGGAATTCTGTCAACAATACAATACAAGTGTCTTTAGATTATTTAGAACTTCTGCGTTTCAGAAAATTAACCAATAACTCGACTAACAAGACTGTAATCAAACATAATGAAGCGATAGCGTACAGAATGAATATCTGGGACAGTTGATCTAGTGAGAGTGGAGCGATTATTCCGTGTGAATCACTTCGATATTCTTGGTATCTTCTTTCATATTTTACATGATGTTTGGTATTTTACATGATATTTTAACGAATTACATGATGTTTGGATAAGCGGGATAGATCATGGCAACAGCTCGATTCAATTGCTCAAGGAGGTCCAGTCGATTTCTGAAGGCTATTTGAGTCCTGACAAAACAACAAAATGTTCTGACCTGGCGACGTGAAATGAGTACGGGAGAATGCTCAGACGGTCGTCAGCGGCGAATAGAATATGACGACGAGGGTAAAATACATCGACTGTCTGGTCTCTGGAGACATTTTTCTGGATGTTTGAAGCTTATGGTAGGAATGGTTCGTACTGGGTATTTTTGACTAGCAATTCTTGTCCTATTGTATCGAATCCTATGTTGGCACTAGACCCTTTCTCATACATCCATGAGTAGTAGTCATTTTCTTGAAGGAAGACGTTTCTGGAATGATTTGCTGTCGAAGTCCCACTGAAATTGTCACCTTTCGCTCATCGAATTGAATCTCTGACATTCGTCGTTTCTACAGTAAACTTCCAATGGGAAACTAGGATAGGTTAGAGCATTCCATCCCAATTTATCCATAGATTCCACGAGCTGTGAGAAAGAGAGTGAAACTCCTGATTCTCCATGGGACACAAACCTGAGAAAAGTTGAATACAGAAAACCCAATGACATCAGTCTCAGAGAGAATAGATCTCATCCATGATTGAATAAGGTTTGAGAAGATCATGAATGAGAATATGGTAGATATTCGAGAGAATTCAACGTAATTGCGACGTCTAAAATATAACTGCCAAGAGTGATTCGATTAACCAAACGATTTTAGACGTCTCTGGACCAGTCTGAGAGAGTGGTGAATGAATGGAAGGAGAAGAAAGAGTGAAACACCGAGGAAGATAGTTGACTGACCAAAGAAACTGGAGTTGTTTTGATTGATTGAATAACCTCCTCCATCTGATAGTACCGTTCTTTTCTCAGTCAGATCCTCCATTGCAGTGTATCCGTATGCCACTTGAGTAAGAGGAAGAGTCATCCGAGTGCCATATCGACTACTTCGATTCCTATCATTCCTCTGCAGTGTCCAACTCATATCTACTGATTCTGAAGTTTTCATTTAGTCTCTTATCTCAACTATTGAATGGGACCATTTCGCCAACATAGTTCATTGTCCCATTTGAATTTGGAATGACTGTCACTGAGATGTTAGCGATACGTAGTAGGAGAGTGAATATATCAGTGTTGACACATGAAATAGTAAAAAGAATGAGAACGTTTGGAAATATATCTCACCAGCCCGTTGACAAGCCATTAGAACACAGTTGTCGCTCAACTTAGAGAAGTATTCATCTTGGAAGACTACAGATGCAGTCGCTTCTCTCAATTTAAGCATTGGAAGAATAAACTGTGATTTCTGCGCTCACCTGTGCGACATTTGAAGAGGAGGAAAGGGGTGAGAAAGGATAGACCAGGAAACAATGAAATGGAAGAGAAAAAGGAAACTTGAGACGGAAGCGATAATTAGTTCATTTGAGGGAAGATGAAAAGATGAGCAAACTTTCCTTTCGAAAAGTCAACTTCCTGAGTGGGATAGGCGGTGAAACTCCTGATTCTCCATGAGAAACAAACCTGAGTAAAGCTGAAAACAGAAAACCCGACGACATCAGTCTCAGATAGAATAGATGTCAGAAGAGAAAGAAGTCTGCTTAAACTAAGCCGATTCCTTTCTCTTCATCATTTCCGCCATTTGGGCGTTAGCCGTCGGTGTGACGGGTTCCTTGTAGACAGAAAGCAGCCACTCCGCCCTGGTCTGAACAAAAACACCTCATTTCCACCCTCTTCATCCGTTCCATACTTATCAAAGACGTACCCTATTATCTGCTAAATTTTCTCATAAATTCACAAACGCTAGGGACCGCAAGCCCCGCCCACTTTCCCTCAACTCGAATTCCCTCGAAAGCGAGATCCAAGGAGCACAACGCTCATACACAACCAAATCACTCGCCCAAAAGCTTGAATTGTAGCTATGACCTTCCGTTTCTCTTCTCCTTTCTTGAATGGCTTTGGCTAATTCGGCAATGTTTCCGAATGCTTTCTGAAAAAACAACACCATTTATCCCCAAAATCCACCTAAAATTCACAACTCACCCTTTGATTCCTGCATTTGGCCATGAGTCTTCCAGGAGCATTTGAGTAAGCGGAAGCCCTTTTCTGAATTGTTAATTGGAGGTTCACTATTTAATCAGTGGCCACAGACACTCACCGAAGGCATTCTCATAGCCAGCGATATCCTTCGACCTTTGATCCACTCGAACTCGATTTTTTGTTGATTTTTAAAATATGTCTGAAATTGGCGAAAATGAGACATCACGAGAATCGTAATGCGAGTTGCACTCATGACTGATACTTGAGACTCGCCACATTGACGTCTCCTTAGGTCGTCATTAGGAGTGAGAGAGATGGACGGGAAGAATTCAGAGAACACTTGAAAGGGCTGTGATGCTATCTGAATCCTACTAGTCATGCTTCTCAGGAAATGTAGACTTAGAACTAGTCGACAATAAGAGGGGAGGGTTATTGAACAATCAGAAATGAATGAAGTGAACTGAAAAGCATGAGTAACACAATCCGCATAGATACAGCTAATTGACAAGAGGCAAATACTGCAGCGATAAAAATTTCTTCATATGATTCAGAGAAGATAAGGATATGAAGCGTAAAGAGTCTAATCTATGTAATGGAAAAGAGAGGATGGACTACGTGTAGATAAGTTCTGCGAGAGATGTGATTAGGAAATTGCGAGAAGTCGCAAATGCGCTAAATGACGTGAGGTAGAGATGGGTGGGGAATGCAACATGAAGAGTGAGACTGAATATGTTACTGATTGTGAATGAAATCGAATGTGAAACTAACTGATGAAAGATCCTTCGTTATGGGTTAGCAGTCATTGACCTATGATGTATCTTATTGTCCCCCCCCCCTTCGTTTCTAGTAGACTGGCACCTAGAGTATTACAATTACGAATTAGCCGTACTCTTACTCTCTCACTGGTCATCTGCCAACTGGAGGAAACAGAGGGCGGCTTCTTCTTGCACTAGAATGCGTTGATCGCGTGCCTCCCATAAGACGGATTAGATGAGGCGTGCCTCTCAAATATATTTTTAGTTGCTGGAGTTGGTGAGTTAACATTTCATAACGGTCGATAGAAAACGCTCCAAAAAAAGTCCGTTCCTTCTATACACAGGCAAACATCGAAATCGAGATGGCGATAACATAATTATATGAGAAATAAACCTTGCGAGACGTTGATGAAGACGTCGATTGCATGGGCGCCGATGGCCTTGTTGAGCCTCTCGACGACGCCCGATCCGTCCATCTTAGCAACGAGAGACCTGTTCAACACGCACCAATCGTCGATGAGCAACATGCGAATGCGCTTAAATTCTCCCATTTTTATGTTTGAGGGGAGTGGCTTCCCTCTCTAGACAACATCCTTCAGGTCTTCGATGACAGGTTAGACATTCGACCTGTATAATCTGCGAAAAAGTTGGGAGAAAATCTCGTGACAAAAGGTGCGAGCTTTTTCGATGAGAAATAAAAAAAATTTAAAAAAAATTCTCTTGTTTACATACGCTATTTTCTCTTTCTCTAACCTGCTAGTCAAAAACCTCGTCCGAAAAGCTGCGAGAAAAGCTCGGAGAAAAGGTGGTAGAAAAGTTAGAGAAAAGTGAGAGAGCACGCGAACATTAGCCGAACACTGCTTGCTTGCGAGTGGGGCGTATACCATTGCAAAAAACCTCGTGAGGCTTCGAGCGCTCCGGAAAAGTTGCGATGCAGCCACTCCGCTCCGCTCCGTGGCTACATCTGCAATTTTTCCTCCACGCTATCAGCCTCACGAGCTTTTCACAATAGCATGGCCAAATCATAGGCAAATGAAACAAACACGCCTTTTTTGCAAGGCAGATGTGAAGTCAAGTCCGAATTTTGAAATATCTTTCAAAGTCCAATGATATATGGTTCATATGGATGTTCCGTCCAAATTTTGGAATGACTTTTCATTTGGCATGTACTGGTCCAAGACGCATGTGGATCCCATGCCGGGGAAAGAAAATAGGTTTGGCATGGATCAAATGTGAGGTTCAGTCCAAATTTTGGAATGACTTTTCATTTGGCATGTACTGGTCCAAGACGCATGTGGATCCCATGCCGGGGAAAGAAAATAGGTTTGGCATGGACCAAATGTGAGGTTCAGTCAAAATTTTGGAATGACTTTTCATTTGGCATGTACTGGTCCAGGATCCATGTGGATCCCATGCCTTGGAAAGAAAAACGGTTTGGCATGGATCGAATGTGAGGTCCAGTCCAAATTTTGGAATGACTTTTCATTTGGCATGTACTGGTCCAAGACGCATGTGGATCCCATGCCGGGGAAAGAAAATAGGTTTGGCATGGATCAAATGTGAGGATCAGTCAAAATTTTGGAATGAATTTTCATTTGGCATGTACTGGTTCAGGATCCATGTGGATCCCATGCCTTGGAAAGAAAATAGGTTTGGCATGGATCGAATGTGAGGTCCAGTCCAAATTTTGGAATGACTTTTCATTTGGCATGTACTGGTCCAAGACGCATGTGGATCCCATGCCGGGGAAAGAAAATAGGTTTGGAATGGATCAAATGTGAGGTTCAGTCCAAATGTTGGAATGACTTTTCATTTGGCATGTACTGGTCCAAGACGCATGTGGATCCCATGCCGGGGAAAGAAAATAGGTTTGGCATGGATCAAATGTGAGGTTCAGTCCAAATTTTGGAATGACTTTTCATTTGGCATGTACTGGTCCAAGACGCATGTGGATCCCATGCCGGGGAAAGAAAATAGGTTTGGCATGGATCAAATGTGAGGTTCAGTCCAAATTTTGGAATGACTTTTCATTTGGCATGTACTGGTCCAAGACGCATGTGGATCCCATGCCGGGGAAAGAAAATAGGTTTGGCATGGATCAAATGTGAGGTTCAGTCCAAATTTTGGAATGACTTTTCATTTGGCATGTACTGGTCCAAGACGCATGTGGATCCCATGCCGGGGAAAGAAAATAGGTTTGGCATGGACCAAATGTGAGGTTCAGTCAAAATTTTGGAATGACTTTTCATTTGGCATGTACTGGTCCAGGATCCATGTGGATCCCATGCCTTGGAAAGAAAAACGGTTTGGCATGGATCGAATGTGAGGTCCAGTCCAAATTTTGGAATGACTTTTCATTTGGCATGTACTGGTCCAAGACGCATGTGGATACCATGCCGGGGAAAGAAAATAGGTTTGGCATGGATCAAATGTGAGGATCAGTCAAAATTTTGGAATGAATTTTCATTTGGCATGTACTGGTTCAGGATCCATGTGGATCCCATGCCTTGGAAAGAAAATAGGTTTGGCATGGATCGAATGTGAGATCCAGTCCAAATTTTGGAATGACTTTTCATTTGGCATGTACTGGTCCAAGACGCATGTGGATCCCATGCCGGGGAAAGAAAATAGGTTTGGCATGGATCAAATGTGAGGTTCAGTCCAAATGTTGGAATGACTTTTCATTTGGCATGTACTGGTTCAGGATCCATGTGGATCCCATGCCTTGGAAAGAAAATAGGTTTGGCATGGATCGAATGTGAGGTCCAGTCCAAATTTTGGAATGACTTTTCATTTGGCATGTACTGGTCCAAGACGCATGTGGATCCCATGCCGGGGAAAGAAAATAGGTTTGGCATGGATCAAATGTGAGGATCAGTCAAAATTTTGGAATGAATTTTCATTTGGCATGTACTGGTTCAGGATCCATGTGGATCCCATGCCTTGGAAAGAAAATAGGTTTGGCCTGGATCAAATGTGAGGTTCAGTCCAAATTTTGGAATGACTTTTCATTTGGCATGTACTGGTCCAAGACGCATGTGGATCCCATGCCGGGGAAAGAAAATAGGTTTGGCATGGACCAAATGTGAGGTTCAGTCAAAATTTTGGAATGACTTTTCATTTGGCATGTACTGGTCCAGGATCCATGTGGATCCCATGCCTTGGAAAGAAAAACGGTTTGGCATGGATCGAATGTGAGGTCCAGTCCAAATTTTGGAATGACTTTTCATTTGGCATGTACTGGTCCAAGACGCATGTGGATCCCATGCCGGGGAAAGAAAATAGGTTTGGCATGGACCAAATGTGAGGTTCAGTCAAAATTTTGGAATGACTTTTCATTTGGCATGTACTGGTCCAGGATCCATGTGGATCCCATGCCTTGGAAAGAAAAACGGTTTGGCATGGATCGAATGTGAGGTCCAGTCCAAATTTTGGAATGACTTTTCATTTGGCATGTACTGGTCCAAGACGCATGTGGATCCCATGCCGGGGAAAGAAAATAGGTTTGGCATGGATCAAATGTGAGGATCAGTCAAAATTTTGGAATGAATTTTCATTTGGCATGTACTGGTTCAGGATCCATGTGGATCCCATGCCTTGGAAAGAAAATAGGTTTGGCATGGATCGAATGTGAGGTCCAGTCCAAATTTTGGAATGACTTTTCATTTGGCATGTACTGGTCCAAGACGCATGTGGATCCCATGCCGGGCAAAGAAAATAGGTTTGGCATGGATCAAATGTGAGGTTCAGTCCTAATGTTGGAATGACTTTTCATTTGGCATGTACTGGTCCAAGACGCATGTGGATCCCATGCCGGGGAAAGAAAATAGGTTTGGCATGGATCAAATGTGAGGTTCAGTCCAAATTTTGGAATGACTTTTCATTTGGCATGTACTGGTTCAGGATCCATGTGGATCCCATGCCTTGGAAAGAAAATAGGTTTGGCATGGATCGAATGTGAGGTCCAGTCCAAATTTTGGAATGACTTTTCATTTGGCATGTACTGGTCCAAGACGCATGTGGATCCCATGCCGGGGAAAGAAAATAGGTTTGGCATGGATCAAATGTGAGGTTCAGTCCAAATGTTGGAATGACTTTTCATTTGGCATGTACTGGTCCAAGACGCATGTGGATCCCATGCCGGGGAAAGAAAATAGGTTTGGCATGGATCAAATGTGAGGTTCAGTCCAAATTTTGGAATGACTTTTTATTTGGCATGTACTGGTCCAAGACGCATGTGGATCCCATGCCGGGGAAAGAAAATAGGTTTGGCATGGATCAAATGTGAGGTTCAGTCCAAATTTTGGAATGACTTTTCATTTGGCATGTACTGGTCCAAGACGCATGTGGATCCCATGCCGGGGAAAGAAAATAGGTTTGGCATGGATCAAATGTGAGGTTCAGTCCAAATTTTGGAATGACTTTTCATTTGGCATGTACTGGTCCAAGACGCATGTGGATCCCATGCCGGGGAAAGAAAATAGGTTTGGCCTGGATCAAATGTGAGGTTCAGTCCAAATTTTGGAATGACTTTTCATTTGGCATGTACTGGTCCAAGACGCATGTGGATCCCATGCCGGGGAAAGAAAATAGGTTTGGCATGGACCAAATGTGAGGTTCAGTCAAAATTTTGGAATGACTTTTCATTTGGCATGTACTGGTCCAGGATCCATGTGGATCCCATGCCTTGGAAAGAAAAACGGTTTGGCATGGATCGAATGTGAGGTCCAGTACAAATTTTGGAATGACTTTTCATTTGGCATGTACTGGTCCAAGACGCATGTGGATCCCATGCCGGGGAAAGAAAATAGGTTTGGCATGGATCAAATGTGAGGATCAGTCAAAATTTTGGAATGAATTTTCATTTGGCATGTACTGGTTCAGGACCCATGTGGATCCCATGCCGGAGAAAGAAAATAGGTTTGGCATGGATCAAATGTGAGGTTCAGTCCAAATGTTGGAATGACTTTACATTTGGCATTTACTGGTCCAGGATAAATGTGGATCCCATGCCTTGGAAAGAAAAACGGTTTGGCATGGATCGAATGTGAGGTCCAGTCCAAATTTTGGAATGACTTTTCATTTGGCATGTACTGGTCCAAGACGCATGTGGATCCCATGCCGGGCAAAGAAAATAGGTTTGGCATGGATCAAATGTGAGGTTCAGTCCTAATGTTGGAATGACTTTTCATTTGGCATGTACTGGTCCAAGACGCATGTGGATCCCATGCCGGGGAAAGAAAATAGGTTTGGCATGGATCAAATGTGAGGTTCAGTCCAAATTTTGGAATGACTTTTCATTTGGCATGTACTGGTTCAGGATCCATGTGGATCCCATGCCTTGGAAAGAAAATAGGTTTGGCATGGATCGAATGTGAGGTCCAGTCCAAATTTTGGAATGACTTTTCATTTGGCATGTACTGGTCCAAGACGCATGTGGATCCCATGCCGGGGAAAGAAAATAGGTTTGGCATGGATCAAATGTGAGGTTCAGTCCAAATGTTGGAATGACTTTTCATTTGGCATGTACTGGTCCAAGACGCATGTGGATCCCATGCCGGGGAAAGAAAATAGGTTTGGCATGGATCAAATGTGAGGTTCAGTCCAAATTTTGGAATGACTTTTTATTTGGCATGTACTGGTCCAAGACGCATGTGGATCCCATGCCGGGGAAAGAAAATAGGTTTGGCATGGATCAAATGTGAGGTTCAGTCCAAATTTTGGAATGACTTTTCATTTGGCATGTACTGGTCCAAGACGCATGTGGATCCCATGCCGGGGAAAGAAAATAGGTTTGGCATGGATCAAATGTGAGGTTCAGTCCAAATTTTGGAATGACTTTTCATTTGGCATGTACTGGTCCAAGACGCATGTGGATCCCATGCCGGGGAAAGAAAATAGGTTTGGCCTGGATCAAATGTGAGGTTCAGTCCAAATTTTGGAATGACTTTTCATTTGGCATGTACTGGTCCAAGACGCATGTGGATCCCATGCCGGGGAAAGAAAATAGGTTTGGCATGGACCAAATGTGAGGTTCAGTCAAAATTTTGGAATGACTTTTCATTTGGCATGTACTGGTCCAGGATCCATGTGGATCCCATGCCTTGGAAAGAAAAACGGTTTGGCATGGATCGAATGTGAGGTCCAGTACAAATTTTGGAATGACTTTTCATTTGGCATGTACTGGTCCAAGACGCATGTGGATCCCATGCCGGGGAAAGAAAATAGGTTTGGCATGGATCAAATGTGAGGATCAGTCAAAATTTTGGAATGAATTTTCATTTGGCATGTACTGGTTCAGGACCCATGTGGATCCCATGCCGGAGAAAGAAAATAGGTTTGGCATGGATCAAATGTGAGGTTCAGTCCAAATGTTGGAATGACTTTACATTTGGCATTTACTGGTCCAGGATAAATGTGGATCCCATGCCTTGGAAAGAAAAACGGTTTGGCATGGATCGAATGTGAGGTCCAGTCCAAATTTCGGAATGACTTTTCATTTGGCATGTACTGGTCCAAGACGCATGTGGATCCCATGCCGGGGAAAGAAAATAGGTTTGGCATGGATCAAATGTGAGGATCAGTCAAAATTTTGGAATGAATTTTCATTTGGCATGTACTGGTTCAGGACCCATGTGGATCCCATGCCGGAGAAAGAAAATAGGTTTGGCATGGATCAAATGTGAAGTTCAGTTCAAATTTTGGAATGACTTTACATTTGGCATGTACTGGTCCAAGACGCATGTGGATCCCATGCCGGGGAAAGAAAATAGGCTTGGCATGGATCAAATGTGAGGTTCAGTCAAAATTTTGGAATGAATTTTCATTTGGCATGTACTGGTTCAGGACCCATGTGGATCCCATGCCGGAGAAAGAAAATAGGTTTGGCATGGATCAAATGTGAGGTTCAGTCCAAATGTTGGAATGACTTTACATTTGGCATTTACTGGTCCAGGATAAATGTGGATCCCATGCCTTGGAAAGAAAAACGGTTTGGCATGGATCGAATGTGAGGTCCAGTCCAAATTTCGGAATGACTTTTCATTTGGCATGTACTGGTCCAAGACGCATGTGGATCCCATGCCGGGGAAAGAAAATAGGTTTGGCATGGATCAAATGTGAGGATCAGTCAAAATTTTGGAATGAATTTTCATTTGGCATGTACTGGTTCAGGACCCATGTGGATCCCATGCCGGAGAAAGAAAATAGGTTTGGCATGGATCAAATGTGAAGTTCAGTTCAAATTTTGGAATGACTTTACATTTGGCATGTACTGGTCCAAGACGCATGTGGATCCCATGCCGGGGAAAGAAAATAGGCTTGGCATGGATCAAATGTGAGGTTCAGTCAAAATTCTGGAATGAATTTTCATTTGGCATGTACTGGTTCAGGACCCATGTGGATCCCATGCCGGAGAAAGAAAATAGGTTTGGCATGGATCAAATGTGAGGTTCAGTCCAAATGTTGGAATGACTTTACATTTGGCATTTACTGGTCCAGGATCCATGTGGATCCCATGCCTTGGAAAGAAAATAGGTTTGGCATGGATCGAATGTGAGGTCCAGTCCAAATTTTGGAATGACTTTTCATTTGGCATGTACTGGTTCAGGACCCATGTGGATCCCATGCCGGAGAAAGAAAATAGGTTTGGCATGGATCAAATGTGAAGTTCAGTCAAAATTTTGGAATGAATTTTCATTTGGCATGTACTGGTTCAGGACCCATGTGGATCCCATGCCGGAGAAAGAAAATAGGTTTGGCATGGATCAAATGTGAAGTTCAGTACAAATTTTGGAATGACTTTACATTTGGCATGTACTGGTCCAAGACGCATGTGGATCCCATGCCGGGGAAAGAAAATAGGCTTGGCATGGATCAAATGTGAGGTTCAGTCAAAATTTTGGAATGACTTTACATTTGGCATGTACTGTTCCAAGACGCATGTGGATCCCATGCCGGGGAAAGAAAATAGGTTTGGCATGGATCGAATGTGAGGTCCAGTCCAAATTTTGGAATGACTTTACATTTGGCATGTACTGTTCCAAGACGCATGTGGATCCCATGCCGGGGAAAGAAAATAGGTTTGGCATGGATCAAATGTGAAGTTCAGTTAAAATTTTGGAATGACTTTTCATTTGGCATGTACTGGTTCAGGACCCATGTGGATCCCATGCCGGAGAAAGAAAATAGGTTTGGCATGGATCAAATGTGAAGTTCAGTCCAAATTTTGGAATGACTTTACATTTGGCATGTACTGGTCCAGGACCCATGTGGATCCCATGCCGGGGAAAGAAAATAGGTTTGGCATGGATCAAATGTGAAGTTCAGTTCAAATTTTGGAACGACTTTTCATTTGGCATGTACTGGTTCAGGACCCATGTGGATCCCATGCCGGAGAAAGAAAATAGGTTTGGCATGGATCAAATGTGAAGTTCAGTCCAAATTTTGGAATGACTACATTTGGCATGTACTGGTCCAGGACCCATGTGGATCCCATGCCGGGGAAAGAAAATAGGTTTGGCATGGATCAAATGTGAAGTTCAGTTCAAATTTTGGAATGACTTTACATTTGGCATGTACTGGTCCAAGACGCATGTGGATCCCATGCCGGGGAAAGAAAATAGGTTTGGCATGGATCAAATGTGAGGTTCAGTCCAAATGTTGGAATGACTTTACATTTGGCATGTACTGGTCCAGGATCCATGTGGATCCCATGCCTTGGAAAGAAAATAGGTTTGGCATGGATCGAATGTGAGGTCCAGTCCAAATTTTGGAATGACTTTTCATTTGGCATGTACTGGTTCAGGACCCATGTGGATCCCATGCCGGAGAAAGAAAATAGGTTTGGCATGGATCAAATGTGAAGTTCAGTCCAAATTTTGGAATGACTTTACATTTGGCATGTACTGGTCCAGGACCCATGTGGATCCCATGCCGGGGAAAGAAAATAGGTTTGGCATGGATCAAATGTGAAGTTCAGTTCAAATTTTGGAATGACTTTACATTTGGCATGTACTGGTCCAAGACGCATGTGGATCCCATGCCGGGGAAAGAAAATAGGCTTGGCATGGATCAAATGTGAGGTTCAGTCAAAATTCTGGAATGAATTTTCATTTGGCATGTACTGGTTCAGGACCCATGTGGATCCCATGCCGGAGAAAGAAAATAGGTTTGGCATGGATCAAATGTGAAGTTCAGTCCAAATTTTGGAATGACTTTACATTTGGCATGTACTGGTCCAGGACCCATGTGGATCCCATGCCGGGGAAAGAAAATAGGTTTGGCATGGACCAAATGTGAGGTTCAGTCAAAATTTTGGAATGACTTTTCATTTGGCATGTACTGGTCCAGGATCCATGTGGATCCCATGCCTTGGAAAGAAAAACGGTTTGGCATGGATCGAATGTGAGGTCCAGTCCAAATTTTGGAATGACTTTTCATTTGGCATGTACTGGTCCAAGACGCATGTGGATCCCATGCCGGGGAAAGAAAATAGGCTTGGCATGGATCAAATGTGAGGTTCAGTCAAAATTCTGGAATGAATTTTCATTTGGCATGTACTGGTTCAGGACCCATGTGGATCCCATGCCGGAGAAAGAAAATAGGTTTGGCATGGATCAAATGTGAAGTTCAGTTAAAATTTTGGAATGACTTTTCATTTGGCATGTACTGGTTCAGGACCCATGTGGATCCCATGCCGGAGAAAGAAAATAGGTTTGGCATGGATCAAATGTGAAGTTCAGTCAAAATTTTGGAATGAATTTTCATTTGGCATGTACTGGTTCAGGACCCATGTGGATCCCATGCCGGAGAAAGAAAATAGGTTTGGCATGGATCAAATGTGAAGTTCAGTACAAATTTTGGAATGACTTTACATTTGGCATGTACTGGTCCAAGACGCATGTGGATCCCATGCCGGGGAAAGAAAATAGGCTTGGCATGGATCAAATGTGAGGTTCAGTCAAAATTTTGGAATGACTTTACATTTGGCATGTACTGTTCCAAGACGCATGTGGATCCCATGCCGGGGAAAGAAAATAGGTTTGGCATGGATCGAATGTGAGGTCCAGTCCAAATTTTGGAATGACTTTACATTTGGCATGTACTGTTCCAAGACGCATGTGGATCCCATGCCGGGGAAAGAAAATAGGTTTGGCATGGATCAAATGTGAAGTTCAGTTAAAATTTTGGAATGACTTTTCATTTGGCATGTACTGGTTCAGGACCCATGTGGATCCCATGCCGGAGAAAGAAAATAGGTTTGGCATGGATCAAATGTGAAGTTCAGTCCAAATGTTGGAATGACTTTTCATTTGGCATGTACTGGTCCAAGACGCATGTGGATCCCATGCCGGGGAAAGAAAATAGGTTTGGCATGGATCAAATGTGAGGATCAGTCAAAATTTTGGAATGAATTTTCATTTGGCATGTACTGGTTCAGGACCCATGTGGATCCCATGCCGGAGAAAGAAAATAGGTTTGGCATGGATCAAATGTGAGGTTCAGTCCAAATGTTGGAATGACTTTACATTTGGCATTTACTGGTCCAGGATAAATGTGGATCCCATGCCTTGGAAAGAAAAACGGTTTGGCATGGATCGAATGTGAGGTCCAGTCCAAATTTCGGAATGACTTTTCATTTGGCATGTACTGGTCCAAGACGCATGTGGATCCCATGCCGGGGAAAGAAAATAGGTTTGGCATGGATCAAATGTGAGGATCAGTCAAAATTTTGGAATGAATTTTCATTTGGCATGTACTGGTTCAGGACCCATGTGGATCCCATGCCGGAGAAAGAAAATAGGTTTGGCATGGATCAAATGTGAAGTTCAGTTCAAATTTTGGAATGACTTTACATTTGGCATGTACTGGTCCAAGACGCATGTGGATCCCATGCCGGGGAAAGAAAATAGGCTTGGCATGGATCAAATGTGAGGTTCAGTCAAAATTTTGGAATGAATTTTCATTTGGCATGTACTGGTTCAGGACCCATGTGGATCCCATGCCGGAGAAAGAAAATAGGTTTGGCATGGATCAAATGTGAGGTTCAGTCCAAATGTTGGAATGACTTTACATTTGGCATTTACTGGTCCAGGATAAATGTGGATCCCATGCCTTGGAAAGAAAAACGGTTTGGCATGGATCGAATGTGAGGTCCAGTCCAAATTTCGGAATGACTTTTCATTTGGCATGTACTGGTCCAAGACGCATGTGGATCCCATGCCGGGGAAAGAAAATAGGTTTGGCATGGATCAAATGTGAGGATCAGTCAAAATTTTGGAATGAATTTTCATTTGGCATGTACTGGTTCAGGACCCATGTGGATCCCATGCCGGAGAAAGAAAATAGGTTTGGCATGGATCAAATGTGAAGTTCAGTTCAAATTTTGGAATGACTTTACATTTGGCATGTACTGGTCCAAGACGCATGTGGATCCCATGCCGGGGAAAGAAAATAGGCTTGGCATGGATCAAATGTGAGGTTCAGTCAAAATTCTGGAATGAATTTTCATTTGGCATGTACTGGTTCAGGACCCATGTGGATCCCATGCCGGAGAAAGAAAATAGGTTTGGCATGGATCAAATGTGAGGTTCAGTCCAAATGTTGGAATGACTTTACATTTGGCATTTACTGGTCCAGGATCCATGTGGATCCCATGCCTTGGAAAGAAAATAGGTTTGGCATGGATCGAATGTGAGGTCCAGTCCAAATTTTGGAATGACTTTTCATTTGGCATGTACTGGTTCAGGACCCATGTGGATCCCATGCCGGAGAAAGAAAATAGGTTTGGCATGGATCAAATGTGAAGTTCAGTCAAAATTTTGGAATGAATTTTCAT
This sequence comes from Pristionchus entomophagus, assembly GCA_036245825.1. Classification (NCBI taxonomy): domain Eukaryota; kingdom Metazoa; phylum Nematoda; class Chromadorea; order Rhabditida; family Neodiplogasteridae; genus Pristionchus; species Pristionchus entomophagus. The sequence continues at coordinate 15,294,143 of BTSX01000006.1, forward strand.
TTGGCATGTACTGGTTCAGGACCCATGTGGATCCCATGCCGGAGAAAGAAAATAGGTTTGGCATGGATCAAATGTGAAGTTCAGTACAAATTTTGGAATGACTTTACATTTGGCATGTACTGGTCCAAGACGCATGTGGATCCCATGCCGGGGAAAGAAAATAGGCTTGGCATGGATCAAATGTGAGGTTCAGTCAAAATTTTGGAATGACTTTACATTTGGCATGTACTGTTCCAAGACGCATGTGGATCCCATGCCGGGGAAAGAAAATAGGTTTGGCATGGATCGAATGTGAAGTTCAGTTAAAATTTTGGAATGACTTTTCATTTGGCATGTACTGGTTCAGGACCCATGTGGATCCCATGCCGGAGAAAGAAAATAGGTTTGGCATGGATCAAATGTGAAGTTCAGTCCAAATTTTGGAATGACTTTACATTTGGCATGTACTGGTCCAGGACCCATGTGGATCCCATGCCGGGGAAAGAAAATAGGTTTGGCATGGATCAAATGTGAAGTTCAGTTCAAATTTTGGAACGACTTTTCATTTGGCATGTACTGGTTCAGGACCCATGTGGATCCCATGCCGGAGAAAGAAAATAGGTTTGGCATGGATCAAATGTGAAGTTCAGTCCAAATTTTGGAATGACTACATTTGGCATGTACTGGTCCAGGACCCATGTGGATCCCATGCCGGGGAAAGAAAATAGGTTTGGCATGGATCAAATGTGAAGTTCAGTTCAAATTTTGGAATGACTTTACATTTGGCATGTACTGGTCCAAGACGCATGTGGATCCCATGCCGGGGAAAGAAAATAGGTTTGGCATGGATCAAATGTGAGGTTCAGTCCAAATGTTGGAATGACTTTACATTTGGCATGTACTGGTCCAGGATCCATGTGGATCCCATGCCTTGGAAAGAAAATAGGTTTGGCATGGATCGAATGTGAGGTCCAGTCCAAATTTTGGAATGACTTTTCATTTGGCATGTACTGGTTCAGGACCCATGTGGATCCCATGCCGGAGAAAGAAAATAGGTTTGGCATGGATCAAATGTGAAGTTCAGTCCAAATTTTGGAATGACTTTACATTTGGCATGTACTGGTCCAGGACCCATGTGGATCCCATGCCGGGGAAAGAAAATAGGTTTGGCATGGATCAAATGTGAAGTTCAGTTCAAATTTTGGAATGACTTTACATTTGGCATGTACTGGTCCAAGACGCATGTGGATCCCATGCCGGGGAAAGAAAATAGGCTTGGCATGGATCAAATGTGAGGTTCAGTCAAAATTCTGGAATGAATTTTCATTTGGCATGTACTGGTTCAGGACCCATGTGGATCCCATGCCGGAGAAAGAAAATAGGTTTGGCATGGATCAAATGTGAAGTTCAGTCCAAATTTTGGAATGACTTTACATTTGGCATGTACTGGTCCAGGACCCATGTGGATCCCATGCCGGGGAAAGAAAATAGGTTTGGCATGGACCAAATGTGAGGTTCAGTCAAAATTTTGGAATGACTTTTCATTTGGCATGTACTGGTCCAGGATCCATGTGGATCCCATGCCTTGGAAAGAAAAACGGTTTGGCATGGATCGAATGTGAGGTCCAGTCCAAATTTTGGAATGACTTTTCATTTGGCATGTACTGGTCCAAGACGCATGTGGATCCCATGCCGGGGAAAGAAAATAGGTTTGGCATGGATCAAATGTGAGGATCAGTCAAAATTTTGGAATGAATTTTCATTTGGCATGTACTGGTTCAGGATCCATGTGGATCCCATGCCTTGGAAAGAAAATAGGTTTGGCATGGATCAAATGTGAAGTTCAGTCCAAATTTTGGAATGACTTTACATTTGGCATGTACTGGTCCAGGACCCATGTGGATCCCATGCCGGGGAAAGAAAATAGGTTTGGCATGGATCAAATGTGAAGTTCAGTTCAAATTTTGGAATGACTTTACATTTGGCATGTACTGGTCCAAGACGCATGTGGATCCCATGCCGGGGAAAGAAAATAGGTTTGGCATGGATCAAATGTGAAGTTCAGTACAAATTTTGGAATGAATTTTCATTTGGCATGTACTGGTTCAGGACCCATGTGGATCCCATGCCGGAGAAAGAAAATAGGTTTGGCATGGATCAAATGTGAAGTTCACTACAAATTTTGGAATGACTTTACATTTGGCATGTACTGGTCCAAGACGCATGTGGATCCCATGCCGGGGAAAGAAAATAGGCTTGGCATGGATCAAATGTGAGGTTCAGTCAAAATTCTGGAATGAATTTTCATTTGGCATGTACTGGTTCAGGACCCATGTGGATCCCATGCCGGAGAAAGAAAATAGGTTTGGCATGGATCAAATGTGAGGTTCAGTCCAAATGTTGGAATGACTTTACATTTGGCATTTACTGGTCCAGGATCCATGTGGATCCCATGCCTTGGAAAGAAAATAGGTTTGGCATGGATCGAATGTGAGGTCCAGTCCAAATTTTGGAATGACTTTTCATTTGGCATGTACTGGTTCAGGACCCATGTGGATCCCATGCCGGAGAAAGAAAATAGGTTTGGCATGGATCAAATGTGAAGTTCAGTCAAAATTTTGGAATGAATTTTCATTTGGCATGTACTGGTTCAGGACCCATGTGGATCCCATGCCGGAGAAAGAAAATAGGTTTGGCATGGATCAAATGTGAAGTTCAGTACAAATTTTGGAATGACTTTACATTTGGCATGTACTGGTCCAAGACGCATGTGGATCCCATGCCGGGGAAAGAAAATAGGCTTGGCATGGATCAAATGTGAGGTTCAGTCAAAATTTTGGAATGACTTTACATTTGGCATGTACTGTTCCAAGACGCATGTGGATCCCATGCCGGGGAAAGAAAATAGGTTTGGCATGGATCGAATGTGAGGTCCAGTCCAAATTTTGGAATGACTTTACATTTGGCATGTACTGTTCCAAGACGCATGTGGATCCCATGCCGGGGAAAGAAAATAGGTTTGGCATGGATCAAATGTGAAGTTCAGTTAAAATTTTGGAATGACTTTTCATTTGGCATGTACTGGTTCAGGACCCATGTGGATCCCATGCCGGAGAAAGAAAATAGGTTTGGCATGGATCAAATGTGAAGTTCAGTCCAAATTTTGGAATGACTTTACATTTGGCATGTACTGGTCCAGGACCCATGTGGATCCCATGCCGGGGAAAGAAAATAGGTTTGGCATGGATCAAATGTGAAGTTCAGTTCAAATTTTGGAACGACTTTTCATTTGGCATGTACTGGTTCAGGACCCATGTGGATCCCATGCCGGAGAAAGAAAATAGGTTTGGCATGGATCAAATGTGAAGTTCAGTCCAAATTTTGGAATGACTACATTTGGCATGTACTGGTCCAGGACCCATGTGGATCCCATGCCGGGGAAAGAAAATAGGTTTGGCATGGATCAAATGTGAAGTTCAGTTCAAATTTTGGAATGACTTTACATTTGGCATGTACTGGTCCAAGACGCATGTGGATCCCATGCCGGGGAAAGAAAATAGGTTTGGCATGGATCAAATGTGAGGTTCAGTCCAAATGTTGGAATGACTTTACATTTGGCATGTACTGGTCCAGGATCCATGTGGATCCCATGCCTTGGAAAGAAAATAGGTTTGGCATGGATCGAATGTGAGGTCCAGTCCAAATTTTGGAATGACTTTTCATTTGGCATGTACTGGTTCAGGACCCATGTGGATCCCATGCCGGAGAAAGAAAATAGGTTTGGCATGGATCAAATGTGAAGTTCAGTCCAAATTTTGGAATGACTTTACATTTGGCATGTACTGGTCCAGGACCCATGTGGATCCCATGCCGGGGAAAGAAAATAGGCTTGGCATGGATCAAATGTGAGGTTCAGTCAAAATTCTGGAATGAATTTTCATTTGGCATGTACTGGTTCAGGACCCATGTGGATCCCATGCCGGAGAAAGAAAATAGGTTTGGCATGGATCAAATGTGAAGTTCAGTCCAAATTTTGGAATGACTTTACATTTGGCATGTACTGGTCCAGGACCCATGTGGATCCCATGCCGGGGAAAGAAAATAGGTTTGGCATGGACCAAATGTGAGGTTCAGTCAAAATTTTGGAATGACTTTTCATTTGGCATGTACTGGTCCAGGATCCATGTGGATCCCATGCCTTGGAAAGAAAAACGGTTTGGCATGGATCGAATGTGAGGTCCAGTCCAAATTTTGGAATGACTTTTCATTTGGCATGTACTGGTCCAAGACGCATGTGGATCCCATGCCGGGGAAAGAAAATAGGTTTGGCATGGATCAAATGTGAGGATCAGTCAAAATTTTGGAATGAATTTTCATTTGGCATGTACTGGTTCAGGATCCATGTGGATCCCATGCCTTGGAAAGAAAATAGGTTTGGCATGGATCAAATGTGAAGTTCAGTCCAAATTTTGGAATGACTTTACATTTGGCATGTACTGGTCCAGGACCCATGTGGATCCCATGCCGGGGAAAGAAAATAGGTTTGGCATGGATCAAATGTGAAGTTCAGTTCAAATTTTGGAATGACTTTACATTTGGCATGTACTGGTCCAAGACGCATGTGGATCCCATGCCGGGGAAAGAAAATAGGTTTGGCATGGATCAAATGTGAGGTTCAGTCCAAATGTTGGAATGACTTTACATTTGGCATGTACTGGTCCAGGATCCATGTGGATCCCATGCCTTGGAAAGAAAATAGGTTTGGCATGGATCGAATGTGAGGTCCAGTCCAAATTTTGGAATGACTTTTCATTTGGCATGTACTGGTTCAGGACCCATGTGGATCCCATGCCGGAGAAAGAAAATAGGTTTGGCATGGATCAAATGTGAAGTTCAGTCCAAATTTTGGAATGACTTTACATTTGGCATGTACTGGTCCAGGACCCATGTGGATCCCATGCCGGGGAAAGAAAATAGGTTTGGCATGGATCAAATGTGAAGTTCAGTTCAAATTTTGGAATGACTTTACATTTGGCATGTACTGGTCCAAGACGCATGTGGATCCCATGCCGGGGAAAGAAAATAGGCTTGGCATGGATCAAATGTGAGGTTCAGTCAAAATTCTGGAATGAATTTTCATTTGGCATGTACTGGTTCAGGACCCATGTGGATCCCATGCCGGAGAAAGAAAATAGGTTTGGCATGGATCAAATGTGAAGTTCAGTCCAAATTTTGGAACGACTTTTCATTTGGCATGTACTGGTTCAGGACCCATGTGGATCCCATGCCGGGGAAAGAAAATAGGTTTGGCATGGATCAAATGTGAAGTTCAGTTCAAATTTTGGAATGACTTTACATTTGGCATGTACTGGTCCAAGACGCATGTGGATCCCATGCCGGGGAAAGAAAATAGGTTTGGCATGGATCAAATGTGAGGTTCAGTCCAAATGTTGGAATGACTTTACATTTGGCATGTACTGGTCCAGGATCCATGTGGATCCCATGCCTTGGAAAGAAAATAGGTTTGGCATGGATCGAATGTGAGGTCCAGTCCAAATTTTGGAATGACTTTTCATTTGGCATGTACTGGTTCAGGACCCATGTGGATCCCATGCCGGAGAAAGAAAATAGGTTTGGCATGGATCAAATGTGAAGTTCAGTCCAAATTTTGGAATGACTTTACATTTGGCATGTACTGGTCCAGGACCCATGTGGATCCCATGCCGGGGAAAGAAAATAGGTTTGGCATGGATCAAATGTGAAGTTCAGTTCAAATTTTGGAATGACTTTACATTTGGCATGTACTGGTCCAAGACGCATGTGGATCCCATGCCTTGGAAAGAAAATAGGCTTGGCATGGATCAAATGTGAGGTTCAGTCAAAATTCTGGAATGAATTTTCATTTGGCATGTACTGGTTCAGGACCCATGTGGATCCCATGCCGGAGAAAGAAAATAGGTTTGGCATGGATCAAATGTGAAGTTCAGTCCAAATTTTGGAATGACTTTACATTTGGCATGTACTGGTCCAGGACCCATGTGGATCCCATGCCGGGGAAAGAAAATAGGTTTGGCATGGACCAAATGTGAGGTTCAGTCAAAATTTTGGAATGACTTTTCATTTGGCATGTACTGGTCCAGGATCCATGTGGATCCCATGCCTTGGAAAGAAAAACGGTTTGGCATGGATCGAATGTGAGGTCCAGTCCAAATTTTGGAATGACTTTTCATTTGGCATGTACTGGTCCAAGACGCATGTGGATCCCATGCCGGGGAAAGAAAATAGGTTTGGCATGGATCAAATGTGAGGATCAGTCAAAATTTTGGAATGAATTTTCATTTGGCATGTACTGGTTCAGGATCCATGTGGATCCCATGCCTTGGAAAGAAAATAGGTTTGGCATGGATCAAATGTGAAGTTCAGTCCAAATTTTGGAATGACTTTACATTTGGCATGTACTGGTCCAGGACCCATGTGGATCCCATGCCGGGGAAAGAAAATAGGTTTGGCATGGATCAAATGTGAAGTTCAGTTCAAATTTTGGAATGACTTTACATTTGGCATGTACTGGTCCAAGACGCATGTGGATCCCATGCCGGGGAAAGAAAATAGGTTTGGCATGGATCAAATGTGAGGTTCAGTCCAAATGTTGGAATGACTTTACATTTGGCATGTACTGGTCCAGGATCCATGTGGATCCCATGCCTTGGAAAGAAAATAGGTTTGGCATGGATCGAATGTGAGGTCCAGTCCAAATTTTGGAATGACTTTTCATTTGGCATGTACTGGTTCAGGACCCATGTGGATCCCATGCCGGAGAAAGAAAATAGGTTTGGCATGGATCAAATGTGAAGTTCAGTCCAAATTTTGGAATGACTTTACATTTGGCATGTACTGGTCCAGGACCCATGTGGATCCCATGCCGGGGAAAGAAAATAGGTTTGGCATGGATCAAATGTGAAGTTCAGTTCAAATTTTGGAATGACTTTACATTTGGCATGTACTGGTCCAAGACGCATGTGGATCCCATGCCGGGGAAAGAAAATAGGCTTGGCATGGATCAAATGTGAGGTTCAGTCAAAATTCTGGAATGAATTTTCATTTGGCATGTACTGGTTCAGGACCCATGTGGATCCCATGCCGGAGAAAGAAAATAGGTTTGGCATGGATCAAATGTGAAGTTCAGTCCAAATTTTGGAACGACTTTTCATTTGGCATGTACTGGTTCAGGACCCATGTGGATCCCATGCCGGAGAAAGAAAATAGGTTTGGCATGGATCAAATGTGAAGTTCAGTCCAAATTTTGGAATGACTACATTTGGCATGTACTGGTCCAGGACCCATGTGGATCCCATGCCGGGGAAAGAAAATAGGTTTGGCATGGATCAAATGTGAAGTTCAGTTCAAATTTTGGAATGACTTTACATTTGGCATGTACTGGTCCAAGACGCATGTGGATCCCATGCCGGGGAAAGAAAATAGGTTTGGCATGGATCAAATGTGAGGATCAGTCAAAATTTTGGAATGAATTTTCATTTGGCATGTACTGGTTCAGGATCCATGTGGATCCCATGCCTTGGAAAGAAAATAGGTTTGGCATGGATCAAATGTGAAGTTCAGTCCAAATTTTGGAATGACTTTACATTTGGCATGTACTGGTCCAGGACCCATGTGGATCCCATGCCGGGGAAAGAAAATAGGTTTGGCATGGATCAAATGTGAAGTTCAGTTCAAATTTTGGAATGACTTTACATTTGGCATGTACTGGTCCAAGACGCATGTGGATCCCATGCCGGGGAAAGAAAATAGGTTTGGCATGGATCAAATGTGAGGTTCAGTCCAAATGTTGGAATGACTTTACATTTGGCATGTACTGGTCCAGGATCCATGTGGATCCCATGCCTTGGAAAGAAAATAGGTTTGGCATGGATCGAATGTGAGGTCCAGTCCAAATTTTGGAATGACTTTTCATTTGGCATGTACTGGTTCAGGACCCATGTGGATCCCATGCCGGAGAAAGAAAATAGGTTTGGCATGGATCAAATGTGAAGTTCAGTCCAAATTTTGGAATGACTTTACATTTGGCATGTACTGGTCCAGGACCCATGTGGATCCCATGCCGGGGAAAGAAAATAGGTTTGGCATGGATCAAATGTGAAGTTCAGTTCAAATTTTGGAATGACTTTACATTTGGCATGTACTGGTCCAAGACGCATGTGGATCCCATGCCGGGGAAAGAAAATAGGCTTGGCATGGATCAAATGTGAGGTTCAGTCAAAATTCTGGAATGAATTTTCATTTGGCATGTACTGGTTCAGGACCCATGTGGATCCCATGCCGGAGAAAGAAAATAGGTTTGGCATGGATCAAATGTGAAGTTCAGTCCAAATTTTGGAACGACTTTTCATTTGGCATGTACTGGTTCAGGACCCATGTGGATCCCATGCCGGAGAAAGAAAATAGGTTTGGCATGGATCAAATGTGAAGTTCAGTCCAAATTTTGGAATGACTACATTTGGCATGTACTGGTCCAGGACCCATGTGGATCCCATGCCGGGGAAAGAAAATAGGTTTGGCATGGATCAAATGTGAAGTTCAGTTCAAATTTTGGAATGACTTTACATTTGGCATGTACTGGTCCAAGACGCATGTGGATCCCATGCCGGGGAAAGAAAATAGGTTTGGCATGGATCAAATGTGAGGTTCAGTCCAAATGTTGGAATGACTTTACATTTGGCATGTACTGGTCCTGGATCCATGTGGATCCCATGCCTTGGAAAGAAAATAGGTTTGGCATGGATCGAATGTGAGGTCCAGTCCAAATTTTGGAATGACTTTTCATTTGGCATGTACTGGTTCAGGACCCATGTGGATCCCATGCCGGAGAAAGAAAATAGGTTTGGCATGGATCAAATGTGAAGTTCAGTCCAAATTTTGGAATGACTTTACATTTGGCATGTACTGGTCCAGGACCCATGTGGATCCCATGCCGGGGAAAGAAAATAGGTTTGGCATGGATCAAATGTGAGGTTCAGTCAAAATTTTGGAATGACTTTACATTTGGCATGTACTGTTCCAAGACGCATGTGGATCCCATGCCGGGGAAAGAAAATAGGTTTGGCATGGATCGAATGTGAGGTCCAGTCCAAATTTTGGAATGACTTTTCATTTGGCATGTACTGGTTCAGGACCCATGTGGATCCCATGCCGGAGAAAGAAAATAGGTTTGGCATGGATCAAATGTGAAGTTCAGTCCAAATTTTGGAATGACTTTACATTTGGCATGTACTGGTCCAGGACCCATGTGGATCCCATGCCGGGGAAAGAAAATAGGTTTGGCATGGATCAAATGTGAAGTTCAGTTCAAATTTTGGAATGACTTTACATTTGGCATGTACTGGTCCAAGACGCATGTGGATCCCATGCCGGGGAAAGAAAATAGGCTTGGCATGGATCAAATGTGAGGTTCAGTCAAAATTCTGGAATGAATTTTCATTTGGCATGTACTGGTTCAGGACCCATGTGGATCCCATGCCGGAGAAAGAAAATAGGTTTGGCATGGATCAAATGTGAAGTTCAGTCCAAATTTTGGAACGACTTTTCATTTGGCATGTACTGGTTCAGGACCCATGTGGATCCCATGCCGGAGAAAGAAAATAGGTTTGGCATGGATCAAATGTGAAGTTCAGTCCAAATTTTGGAATGACTACATTTGGCATGTACTGGTCCAGGACCCATGTGGATCCCATGCCGGGGAAAGAAAATAGGTTTGGCATGGATCAAATGTGAAGTTCAGTTCAAATTTTGGAATGACTTTACATTTGGCATGTACTGGTCCAAGACGCATGTGGATCCCATGCCGGGGAAAGAAAATAGGTTTGGCATGGATCAAATGTGAGGTTCAGTCCAAATGTTGGAATGACTTTACATTTGGCATGTACTGGTCCAGGATCCATGTGGATCCCATGCCTTGGAAAGAAAATAGGTTTGGCATGGATCGAATGTGAGGTCCAGTCCAAATTTTGGAATGACTTTTCATTTGGCATGTACTGGTTCAGGACCCATGTGGATCCCATGCCGGAGAAAGAAAATAGGTTTGGCATGGATCAAATGTGAAGTTCAGTCCAAATTTTGGAATGACTTTACATTTGGCATGTACTGGTCCAGGACCCATGTGGATCCCATGCCGGGGAAAGAAAATAGGTTTGGCATGGATCAAATGTGAAGTTCAGTTCAAATTTTGGAATGACTTTACATTTGGCATGTACTGGTCCAAGACGCATGTGGATCCCATGCCGGGGAAAGAAAATAGGCTTGGCATGGATCAAATGTGAGGTTCAGTCAAAATTCTGGAATGAATTTTCATTTGGCATGTACTGGTTCAGGACCCATGTGGATCCCATGCCGGAGAAAGAAAATAGGTTTGGCATGGATCAAATGTGAAGTTCAGTCCAAATTTTGGATAGACTTTACATTTGGCATGTACTGGTCCAGGACCCATGTGGATCCCATGCCGGGGAAAGAAAATAGGTTTGGCATGGACCAAATGTGAGGTTCAGTCAAAATTTTGGAATGACTTTTCATTTGGCATGTACTGGTCCAGGATCCATGTGGATCCCATGCCTTGGAAAGAAAAACTGTTTGGCATGGATCGAATGTGAGGTCCAGTCCAAATTTTGGAATGACTTTTCATTTGGCATGTACTGGTCCAAGACGCATGTGGATCCCATGCCGGGGAAAGAAAATAGGTTTGGCATGGATCAAATGTGAAGTTCAGTCCAAATTTTGGAATGACTTTACATTTGGCATGTACTGGTCCAGGACCCATGTGGATCCCATGCCGGGGAAAGAAAATAGGTTTGGCATGGATCAAATGTGAAGTTCAGTTCAAATTTTGGAATGACTTTACATTTGGCATGTACTGGTCCAAGACGCATGTGGATCCCATGCCGGGGAAAGAAAATAGGTTTGGCATGGATCAAATGTGAGGTTCAGTCCAAATGTTGGAATGACTTTACATTTGGCATGTACTGGTCCAGGATCCATGTGGATCCCATGCCTTGGAAAGAAAATAGGTTTGGCATGGATCGAATGTGAGGTCCAGTCCAAATTTTGGAATGACTTTTCATTTGGCATGTACTGGTTCAGGACCCATGTGGATCCCATGCCGGAGAAAGAAAATAGGTTTGGCATGGATCAAATGTGAAGTTCAGTCCAAATTTTGGAATGACTTTACATTTGGCATGTACTGGTCCAGGACCCATGTGGATCCCATGCCGGGGAAAGAAAATAGGTTTGGCATGGATCAAATGTGAAGTTCAGTTCAAATTTTGGAATGACTTTACATTTGGCATGTACTGGTCCAAGACGCATGTGGATCCCATGCCGGGGAAAGAAAATAGGCTTGGCATGGATCAAATGTGAGGTTCAGTCAAAATTCTGGAATGAATTTTCATTTGGCATGTACTGGTTCAGGACCCATGTGGATCCCATGCCGGAGAAAGAAAATAGGTTTGGCATGGATCAAATGTGAAGTTCAGTCCAAATTTTGGAATGACTTTACATTTGGCATGTACTGGTCCAGGACCCATGTGGATCCCATGCCGGGGAAAGAAAATAGGTTTGGCATGGATCAAATGTGAGGTTCAGTCCAAATGTTGGAATGACTTTACATTTGGCATTTACTGGTCCAGGATCCATGTGGATCCCATGCCTTGGAAAGAAAATAGGTTTGGCGTGGATCGAATGTGAGGTCCAGTCCAAATTTTGGAATGACTTTTCATTTGGCATGTACTGGTCCAAGACGCATGTGGATCCCATGCCGGGGAAAGAAAATAGGTTTGGCATGGATCAAATGTGAGGTTCAGTCCAAATGTTGGAATGACTTTACATTTGGCATGTACTGGTCCAGGATCCATGTGGATCCCATGCCTTGGAAAGAAAATAGGTTTGGCATGGATCAAATGTGAAGTTCAGTTCAAATTTTGGAATGACTTTACATTTGGCATGTACTGGTCCAAGACGCATGTGGATCCCATGCCGGGGAAAGAAAATAGGCTTGGCATGGATCAAATGTGAGGTTCAGTCAAAATTCTGGAATGAATTTTCATTTGGCATGTACTGGTCCAGGACCCATGTGGATCCCATGCCGGGGAAAGAAAATAGGTTTGGCATGGATCAAATGTGAAGTTCAGTTCAAATTTTGGAATGACTTTACATTTGGCATGTACTGGTCCAAGACGCATGTGGATCCCATGCCGGGGAAAGAAAATAGGTTTGGCATGGATCAAATGTGAGGTTCAGTCCAAATGTTGGAATGACTTTACATTTGGCATGTACTGGTCCAGGATCCATGTGGATCCCATGCCTTGGAAAGAAAATAGGTTTGGCATGGATCGAATGTGAGGTCCAGTCCAAATTTTGGAATGACTTTTCATTTGGCATGTACTGGTTCAGGACCCATGTGGATCCCATGCCGGAGAAAGAAAATAGGTTTGGCATGGATCAAATGTGAAGTTCAGTCCAAATTTTGGAATGACTTTACATTTGGCATGTACTGGTCCAAGACGCATGTGGATCCCATGCCGGGGAAAGAAAATAGGCTTGGCATGGATCAAATGTGAGGTTCAGTCAAAATTCTGGAATGAATTTTCATTTGGCATGTACTGGTTCAGGACCCATGTGGATCCCATGCCGGAGAAAGAAAATAGGTTTGGCATGGATCAAATGTGAAGTTCAGTCCAAATTTTGGAATGACTTTACATTTGGCATGTACTGGTCCAGGACCCATGTGGATCCCATGCCGGGGAAAGAAAATAGGTTTGGCATGGATCAAATGTGAGGTTCAGTCCAAATGTTGGAATGACTTTACATTTGGCATTTACTGGTCCAGGATCCATGTGGATCCCATGCCTTGGAAAGAAAATAGGTTTGGCATGGATCGAATGTGAGGTCCAGTCCAAATTTTGGAATGACTTTTCATTTGGCATGTACTGGTCCAAGACGCATGTGGATCCCATGCCGGGGAAAGAAAATAGGTTTGGCATGGATCAAATGTGAGGATCAGTCAAAATTTTGGAATGAATTTTCATTTGGCATGTACTGGTTCAGGATCCATGTGGATCCCATGCCTTGGAAAGAAAATAGGTTTGGCATGGATCAAATGTGAAGTTCAGTCCAAATTTTGGAATGACTTTACATTTGGCATGTACTGGTCCAAGACGCATGTGGATCCCATGCCGGGGAAAGAAAATAGGTTTGGCATGGATCAAATGTGAGGTTCAGTCCAAATGTTGGAATGACTTTACATTTGGCATGTACTGGTCCAGGATCCATGTGGATCCCATGCCTTGGAAAGAAAATAGGTTTGGCATGGATCGAATGTGAGGTCCAGTCCAAATTTTGGAATGACTTTTCATTTGGCATGTACTGGTTCAGGACCCATGTGGATCCCATGCCGGAGAAAGAAAATAGGTTTGGCATGGATCAAATGTGAAGTTCAGTCCAAATTTTGGAATGACTTTACATTTGGCATGTACTGGTCCAAGACGCATGTGGATCCCATGCCGGGGAAAGAAAATAGGCTTGGCATGGATCAAATGTGAGGTTCAGTCAAAATTCTGGAATGAATTTTCATTTGGCATGTACTGGTTCAGGACCCATGTGGATCCCATGCCGGAGAAAGAAAATAGGTTTGGCATGGATCAAATGTGAAGTTCAGTCCAAATTTTGGAATGACTTTACATTTGGCATGTACTGGTCCAGGACCCATGTGGATCCCATGCCGGGGAAAGAAAATAGGTTTGGCATGGATCAAATGTGAGGTTCAGTCCAAATGTTGGAATGACTTTACATTTGGCATTTACTGGTCCAGGATCCATGTGGATCCCATGCCTTGGAAAGAAAATAGGTTTGGCATGGATCGAATGTGAGGTCCAGTCCAAATTTTGGAATGACTTTTCATTTGGCATGTACTGGTCCAAGACGCATGTGGATCCCATGCCGGGGAAAGAAAATAGGTTTGGCATGGATCAAATGTGAGGATCAGTCAAAATTTTGGAATGAATTTTCATTTGGCATGTACTGGTTCAGGATCCATGTGGATCCCATGCCTTGGAAAGAAAATAGGTTTGGCATGGATCAAATGTGAAGTTCAGTCCAAATTTTGGAATGACTTTACATTTGGCATGTACTGGTCCAGGATCCATGTGGATCCCATGCCTTGGAAAGAAAATAGGTTTGGCATGGATCGAATGTGAGGTCCAGTCCAAATTTTGGAATGACTTTTCATTTGGCATGTACTGGTCCAAGACGCATGTGGATCCCATGCCGGGGAAAGAAAATAGGTTTGGCATGGATCAAATGTGAGGTTCAGTCCAAATGTTGGAATGACTTTACATTTGGCATGTACTGGTCCAGGATCCATGTGGATCCCATGCCTTGGAAAGAAAATAGGTTTGGCATGGATCAAATGTGAGGTTCAGTCCAAATGTTGGAATGACTTTACATTTGGCATTTACTGGTCCAGGATCCATGTGGATCCCATGCCTTGGAAAGAAAATAGGTTTGGCATGGATCGAATGTGAGGTCCAGTCCAAATTTTGGAATGACTTTTCATTTGGCATGTACTGGTCCAAGACGCATGTGGATCCCATGCCGGGGAAAGAAAATAGGTTTGGCATGGATCAAATGTGAGGATCAGTCAAAATTTTGGAATGAATTTTCATTTGGCATGTACTGGTTCAGGATCCATGTGGATCCCATGCCTTGGAAAGAAAATAGGTTTGGCATGGATCAAATGTGAAGTTCAGTCCAAATTTTGGAATGACTTTACATTTGGCATGTACTGGTCCAAGACGCATGTGGATCCCATGCCGGGGAAAGAAAATAGGTTTGGCATGGATCAAATGTGAGGTTCAGTCCAAATGTTGGAATGACTTTACATTTGGCATGTACTGGTCCAGGATCCATGTGGATCCCATGCCTTGGAAAGAAAATAGGTTTGGCATGGATCGAATGTGAGGTCCAGTCCAAATTTTGGAATGACTTTTCATTTGGCATGTACTGGTTCAGGACCCATGTGGATCCCATGCCGGAGAAAGAAAATAGGTTTGGCATGGATCAAATGTGAAGTTCAGTCCAAATTTTGGAATGACTTTACATTTGGCATGTACTGGTCCAAGACGCATGTGGATCCCATGCCGGGGAAAGAAAATAGGCTTGGCATGGATCAAATGTGAGGTTCAGTCAAAATTCTGGAATGAATTTTCATTTGGCATGTACTGGTTCAGGACCCATGTGGATCCCATGCCGGAGAAAGAAAATAGGTTTGGCATGGATCAAATGTGAAGTTCAGTCCAAATTTTGGAATGACTTTACATTTGGCATGTACTGGTCCAGGACCCATGTGGATCCCATGCCGGGGAAAGAAAATAGGTTTGGCATGGATCAAATGTGAGGTTCAGTCCAAATGTTGGAATGACTTTACATTTGGCATTTACTGGTCCAGGATCCATGTGGATCCCATGCCTTGGAAAGAAAATAGGTTTGGCATGGATCGAATGTGAGGTCCAGTCCAAATTTTGGAATGACTTTTCATTTGGCATGTACTGGTCCAAGACGCATGTGGATCCCATGCCGGGGAAAGAAAATAGGTTTGGCATGGATCAAATGTGAGGATCAGTCAAAATTTTGGAATGAATTTTCATTTGGCATGTACTGGTTCAGGATCCATGTGGATCCCATGCCTTGGAAAGAAAATAGGTTTGGCATGGATCAAATGTGAAGTTCAGTCCAAATTTTGGAATGACTTTACATTTGGCATGTACTGGTCCAGGATCCATGTGGATCCCATGCCTTGGAAAGAAAATAGGTTTGGCATGGATCGAATGTGAGGTCCAGTCCAAATTTTGGAATGACTTTTCATTTGGCATGTACTGGTCCAAGACGCATGTGGATCCCATGCCGGGGAAAGAAAATAGGTTTGGCATGGATCAAATGTGAGGTTCAGTCCAAATGTTGGAATGACTTTACATTTGGCATGTACTGGTCCAGGATCCATGTGGATCCCATGCCTTGGAAAGAAAATAGGTTTGGCATGGATCAAATGTGAAGTTCAGTTCAAATTTTGGAATGACTTTACATTTGGCATGTACTGGTCCAAGACGCATGTGGATCCCATGCCGGGGAAAGAAAATAGGCTTGGCATGGATCAAATGTGAGGTTCAGTCAAAATTCTGGAATGAATTTTCATTTGGCATGTACTGGTTCAGGACCCATGTGGATCCCATGCCGGAGAAAGAAAATAGGTTTGGCATGGATCAAATGTGAAGTTCAGTCCAAATTTTGGAATGACTTTACATTTGGCATGTACTGGTCCAGGACCCATGTGGATCCCATGCCGGGGAAAGAAAATAGGTTTGGCATGGATCAAATGTGAGGTTCAGTCCAAATGTTGGAATGACTTTACATTTGGCATTTACTGGTCCAGGATCCATGTGGATCCCATGCCTTGGAAAGAAAATAGGTTTGGCATGGATCGAATGTGAGGTCCAGTCCAAATTTTGGAATGACTTTTCATTTGGCATGTACTGGTCCAAGACGCATGTGGATCCCATGCCGGGGAAAGAAAATAGGTTTGGCATGGATCAAATGTGAGGATCAGTCAAAATTTTGGAATGAATTTTCATTTGGCATGTACTGGTTCAGGATCCATGTGGATCCCATGCCTTGGAAAGAAAATAGGTTTGGCATGGATCAAATGTGAAGTTCAGTCCAAATTTTGGAATGACTTTACATTTGGCATGTACTGGTCCAGGATCCATGTGGATCCCATGCC
The DNA here is from genome assembly GCA_036245825.1 of Pristionchus entomophagus. Classification (NCBI taxonomy): domain Eukaryota; kingdom Metazoa; phylum Nematoda; class Chromadorea; order Rhabditida; family Neodiplogasteridae; genus Pristionchus; species Pristionchus entomophagus. The sequence continues at coordinate 15,310,959 of BTSX01000006.1, forward strand.
TTGGAAAGAAAATAGGTTTGGCATGGATCGAATGTGAGGTCCAGTCCAAATTTTGGAATGACTTTTCATTTGGCATGTACTGGTCCAAGACGCATGTGGATCCCATGCCGGGGAAAGAAAATAGGTTTGGCATGGATCAAATGTGAGGTTCAGTCCAAATGTTGGAATGACTTTACATTTGGCATGTACTGGTCCAGGATCCATGTGGATCCCATGCCTTGGAAAGAAAATAGGTTTGGCATGGATCAAATGTGAGGTTCAGTCCAAATGTTGGAATGACTTTACATTTGGCATTTACTGGTCCAGGATCCATGTGGATCCCATGCCTTGGAAAGAAAATAGGTTTGGCATGGATCGAATGTGAGGTCCAGTCCAAATTTTGGAATGACTTTTCATTTGGCATGTACTGGTCCAAGACGCATGTGGATCCCATGCCGGGGAAAGAAATTAGGTTTGGCATGGATCAAATGTGAGGATCAGTCAAAATTTTGGAATGAATTTTCATTTGGCATGTACTGGTTCAGGACCCATGTGGATCCCATGCCGGAGAAAGAAAATAGGTTTGGCATGGATCAAATGTGAGGTTCAGTCCAAATGTTGGAATGACTTTACATTTGGCATTTACTGGTCCAGGATCCATGTGGATCCCATGCCTTGGAAAGAAAATAGGTTTGGCATGGATCGAATGTGAGGTCCAGTCCAAATTTTGGAATGACTTTTCATTTGGCATGTACTGGTCCAAGACGCATGTGGATCCCATGCCGGGGAAAGAAATTAGGTTTGGCATGGATCAAATGTGAGGTTCAGTCAAAATTCTGGAATGAATTTTCATTTGGCATGTACTGGTTCAGGATCCATGTGGATCCCATGCCTTGGAAAGAAAATAGGTTTGGCATGGATCAAATGTGAAGTTCAGTCCAAATTTTGGAATGACTTTACATTTGGCATGTACTGGTCCAGGATCCATGTGGATCCCATGCCTTGGAAAGAAAATAGGTTTGGCATGGATCGAATGTGAGGTCCAGTCCAAATTTTGGAATGACTTTTCATTTGGCATGTACTGGTCCAAGACGCATGTGGATCCCATGCCGGGGAAAGAAAATAGGTTTGGCATGGATCAAATGTGAGGTTCAGTCCAAATGTTGGAATGACTTTACATTTGGCATGTACTGGTCCAGGATCCATGTGGATCCCATGCCTTGGAAAGAAAATAGGTTTGGCATGGGTCAAATGTGAAGTTCAGTCCAAATTTTGGAATGACTTTACATTTGGCATGTACTGGTCCAGGACCCATGTGGATCCCATGCCGGGGAAAGAAAATAGGTTTGGCATGGATCAAATGTGAGGTTCAGTCCAAATGTTGGAATGACTTTACATTTGGCATTTACTGGTCCAGGATCCATGTGGATCCCATGCCTTGGAAAGAAAATAGGTTTGGCATGGATCGAATGTGAGGTCCAGTCCAAATTTTGGAATGACTTTTCATTTGGCATGTACTGGTCCAAGACGCATGTGGATCCCATGCCGGGGAAAGAAATTAGGTTTGGCATGGATCAAATGTGAGGATCAGTCAAAATTTTGGAATGAATTTTCATTTGGCATGTACTGGTTCAGGACCCATGTGGATCCCATGCCTTGGAAAGAAAATAGGTTTGGCATGGATCGAATGTGAGGTCCAGTCCAAATTTTGGAATGACTTTTCATTTGGCATGTACTGGTCCAAGACGCATGTGGATCCCATGCCGGGGAAAGAAAATAGGTTTGGCATGGATCAAATGTGAGGTTCAGTCCAAATGTTGGAATGACTTTACATTTGGCATTTACTGGTCCAGGATCCATGTGGATCCCATGCCTTGGAACGAAAATAGGTTTGGCATGGATCGAATGTGAGGTCCAGTCCAAATTTTGGAATGACTTTTCATTTGGCATGTACTGGTCCAAGACGCATGTGGATCCCATGCCGGGGAAAGAAAATAGGTTTGGCATGGATCAAATGTGAGGATCAGTCAAAATTTTGGAATGAATTTTCATTTGGCATGTACTGGTTCAGGATCCATGTGGATCCCATGCCTTGGAAAGAAAATAGGTTTGGCATGGATCAAATGTGAAGTTCAGTCCAAATTTTGGAATGACTTTACATTTGGCATGTACTGGTCCAGGATCCATGTGGATCCCATGCCTTGGAAAGAAAATAGGTTTGGCATGGATCGAATGTGAGGTCCAGTCCAAATTTTGGAATGACTTTTCATTTGGCATGTACTGGTCCAAGACGCATGTGGATCCCATGCCGGGGAAAGAAAATAGGTTTGGCATGGATCAAATGTGAGGTTCAGTCCAAATGTTGGAATGACTTTACATTTGGCATGTACTGGTCCAGGATCCATGTGGATCCCATGCCTTGGAAAGAAAATAGGTTTGGCATGGGTCAAATGTGAAGTTCAGTCCAAATTTTGGAATGACTTTACATTTGGCATGTACTGGTCCAGGACCCATGTGGATCCCATGCCGGGGAAAGAAAATAGGTTTGGCATGGATCAAATGTGAGGTTCAGTCCAAATGTTGGAATGACTTTACATTTGGCATTTACTGGTCCAGGATCCATGTGGATCCCATGCCTTGGAAAGAAAATAGGTTTGGCATGGATCGAATGTGAGGTCCAGTCCAAATTTTGGAATGACTTTTCATTTGGCATGTACTGGTCCAAGACGCATGTGGATCCCATGCCGGGGAAAGAAATTAGGTTTGGCATGGATCAAATGTGAGGATCAGTCAAAATTTTGGAATGAATTTTCATTTGGCATGTACTGGTTCAGGACCCATGTGGATCCCATGCCGGAGAAAGAAAATAGGTTTGGCATGGATCAAATGTGAAGTTCAGTCCAAATTTTGGAATGACTACATTTGGCATGTACTGGTCCAGGATCCATGTGGATCCCATGCCTTGGAAAGAAAATAGGTTTGGCATGGATCGAATGTGAGGTCCAGTCCAAATTTTGGAATGACTTTTCATTTGGCATGTACTGGTCCAAGACGCATGTGGATCCCATGCCGGGGAAAGAAAATAGGTTTGGCATGGATCAAATGTGAGGTTCAGTCCGAATGTTGGAATGACTTTACATTTGGCATGTACTGGTCCAGGATCCATGTGGATCCCATGCCTTGGAAAGAAAATAGGTTTGGCATGGATCGAATGTGAGGTCCAGTCCAAATTTTGGAATGACTTTTCATTTGGCGTGTACTGGTTCAGGACCCATGTGGATCCCATGCCGGAGAAAGAAAATAGGTTTGGCATGGATCAAATGTGAAGTTCAGTCCAAATTTTGGAATGACTTTACATTTGGCATGTACTGGTCCAGGACCCATGTGGATCCCATGCCGGGGAAAGAAAATAGGTTTGGCATGGATCAAATGTGAAGTTCAGTTCAAATTTTGGAATGACTTTACATTTGGCATGTACTGGTCCAAGACGCATGTGGATCCCATGCCGGGGAAAGAAAATAGGCTTGGCATGGATCAAATGTGAGGTTCAGTCAAAATTCTGGAATGAATTTTCATTTGGCATGTACTGGTTCAGGACCCATGTGGATCCCATGCCGGAGAAAGAAAATAGGTTTGGCATGGATCAAATGTGAAGTTCAGTCCAAATTTTGGAATGACTTTACATTTGGCATTTACTGGTCCAGGATCCATGTGGATCCCATGCCTTGGAAAGAAAATAGGTTTGGCATGGATCGAATGTGAGGTCCAGTCCAAATTTTGGAATGACTTTTCATTTGGCATGTACTGGTCCAAGACGCATGTGGATCCCATGCCAGGGAAAGAAATTAGGTTTGGCATGGATCAAATGTGAGGATCAGTCAAAATTTTGGAATGAATTTTCATTTGGCATGTACTGGTCCAGGACCTATGTGGATCCCATGCCGGGGAAAGAAAATAGGTTTGGCATGGATCGAATGTGAGGTCCAGTCCAAATTTTGGAATGACTTTTCATTTGGCATGTACTGGTTCAGGACCCATGTGGATCCCATGCCGGAGAAAGAAAATAGGTTTGGCATGGATCAAATGTGAAGTTCAGTTCAAATTTTGGAATGACTTTACATTTGGCATGTACTGGTCCAAGACGCATGTGGATCCCATGCCGGGGAAAGAAATTAGGTTTGGCATGGATCAAATGTGAGGATCAGTCAAAATTTTGGAATGAATTTTCATTTGGCATGTACTGGTCCAGGACCTATGTGGATCCCATGCCGGGGAAAGAAAATAGGTTTGGCATGGATCGAATGTGAGGTCCAGTCCAAATTTTGGAATGACTTTTCATTTGGCATGTACTGGTCCAAGACGCATGTGGATCCCATGCCGGGGAAAGAAATTAGGTTTGGCATGGATCAAATGTGAGGATCAGTCAAAATTTTGGAATGAATTTTCATTTGGCATGTACTGGTCCAGGACCTATGTGGATCCCATGCCGGGGAAAGAAAATAGGTTTGGCATGGATCGAATGTGAGGTCCAGTCCAAATTTTGGAATGACTTTTCATTTGGCATGTACTGGTTCAGGACCCATGTGGATCCCATGCCGGAGAAAGAAAATAGGTTTGGCATGGATCAAATGTGAAGTTCAGTTCAAATTTTGGAATGACTTTACATTTGGCATGTACTGGTCCAAGACGCATGTGGATCCCATGCCGGGGAAAGAAAATAGGCTTGGCATGGATCAAATGTGAGGTTCAGTCAAAATTTTGGAATGACTTTACATTTGGCATGTACTGTTCCAGGTCCCATGTGGATCCCATGCCGGGGAAAGAAAATAGGTTTGGCATGGATCAAATGTGAGGTTCAGTCCAAATGTTGGTATGACTTTACATTTGGCATGTACTGGTCTGGGTCCAAAAGCGAGTGGCGAGCGGTTGAGTCGCGATTTTCGCTCTCCGACTCCGGTTCCCTCCGCCCAGGATCTAGTCTCCCTCTCCCAGAAGCGTTTGGCACGCGGGAGTTGTACGCCACCCTGATGAGTCGCCATCTCTACATCGGCACCATCAACGCCAGGACGCTCGCCCCCAAGGACAAGCAGATCGAATTGGAACTCGCCCTCGACAAGATCAAGTGGGACGTGATAGCAGTGCAGGAAGCAAGGATTGTGGGTTGTGCCTCGTTCAATCTTACATCCTCAGGCACTGTAGTCTACCACTCGGGCGGTCCTACTGCGTCCCATGGCGTGGCATTCCTGCACCGACCGCAAATCGCGCGACGAGCTGTGTTCCATGGCCTCTCCCCTCGTCTAGCGACTCTCCTCCTACCCATCGAGCGCCTCTTCCTAGTCTGTGCGTATGCTCCAACGTCGTCCTACGATGACAAAGAGTACGATACCTTCATGGACCAGGTTGAGGCCACTTTGCGGAGAGCGCCAAGAGGCTGTATGCCAGTGTTGGTTGGGGATTTCAACTGTAGAGTCGCGCGTGAACCTGGCAATGAAAGACTTGTCGGTAACTACGCTTCTCCGACCCTCAACTCGCGCGGACGGACTTTCACAGAAGTCTGCGTGAGAACCGGCCTGCGCATTTGGAACACGTTCCCGAAAAAGAGACATGGCCGGATCTGGACTTGGCGATCTCCCAACGGCTCCACATTCAACCAGATTGACTTCGTTGCAGCGCCTCCCACGGCGAGAGTTGTCAATTGTGGAGTCGTAGGTCGTTTCGAGTTCAACTCGGACCATCGCCTTGTCCGGATGTGTCTATCCCTCCCCGACCAGGTGAAGCACAAAAGATGCAGGGAGAGGTTTGATCTCGACCGAGTCTCTTTTACTGCCAACGCGAATCTCCTCGCGTCAGTGCCTCTCACCCGTCCCGCCTCTGCTGCCGAAGTCTACGATACGGTCCGGGCATTCACTGAGACCGCAGCAAGCGACTGTTGGAGAGTGCGAAGAGTCCCGCCCTGGATATCTCCTGCAACCCGGAACCTCCTAGCGGCGCGCCACAAGATGCAATCCAACCCCCAGGGAACCGTCGCCTACTCCACCGCGTGCAAAGCAGCCCGACTGAGTCTCTCCGATGACATCCGGAAACGAAAGGAGTCGCAAGCTCGTCATGCTGCGACTATGGGAAGGAGCATAGTGAAAGCGATGCTAAGCCTCCAATCCTCTAAGAAGCGTTTTCAAGTCCCTGACCCTGCTACTGGTGCTCTGTCTCAAGAGGCAACTATTGCTACGGTCCAGCGCTTCTTTGAGGAACTGTACACCCCCGGAGTGCACCTTCCCCTCGCGGTCCCTTCGCGCCCCCTCGATCCCCTCCCTCCCTTCCTTCCCGATGAGACCCGGCACGCGATGTCCCTGCTCAAGTGCGGCCACTCCCCTGGTTCGGACGGAATCCTTCCCGAGATGCTCTACCATGCGAAAGACCACCTCGCCCCCGTGATAGCCGACCTACTCAATCGCCTGGTAGCCGGAGATCAAGTTCCCGATGGTTTGGCAGAAGCCATCGTCTCTCTTCTGTACAAGAAAGGAGACTGCACCAACATCGGAAACTTTCGACCAATTTCCCTCCTTACCGTAACCCTGAAGACCATGACACGTTGCATTCTGAAAAGATTCGAGGTAGTGCTTGAAGAGACTGAGTCGTCCACCCAAACCGGTTTCCGGTGCGGGCACAGCACCCTGGACAACCTGCACGCCATCAAGCAGGTCGCAGAAAGGTCATCGGAATACGGTATCCCCATCTACCTTGCCTTCGTCGACTTCCGCAAGGCCTTCGATTGTGTGGAATGGAGCGCGGTCTGGCAGTCACTCTGGTCATCGGGATGCCATCCTACCCTCATCCACCTTCTTCGTCGCATCTACGAGTCGTCTTCAACCCTCATCCGCGTCAACGAAGATATGGTTCCCGTCACCGTTCGAAGAGGAGTCCGCCAAGGAGACACTCTGTCCCCTCGTCTCTTCAACGTGGTCCTTCGATCGGCGATGGATGATATCGACTGGAGAAGCGACGGGATTCGGATTGATGGAAGATACCTGAGCCACCTCGAGTACGCGGATGACATCGCCCTGATCGCTAAGTCTCGACCGGAACTGGAGCGGATGTTGAAGAAGCTGATGGAGGCATGCAGCCGCGTTGGTCTCGAAATCAACGCCTCCAAGACCAATCTCCTCACCTCCTGCACCACTACCAGAGCACCCATAGTCATCGGGAACCTGCGATTTGAATTCGTCGAGTCTGCCACGTATCTTGGAGGAAGAATCTCTCTTCCACTTGACCACTCAGACGAAATTGAGCACAGGATCAGACTCGGTTGGTACGCATGGAGTAAGCTGTCCCACCTCCTCTCTTCCCGACTTCTTCCCATGAAGACCAGGAGGAGACTCTTTGAGAGTTGCGTCACCTCTACCGTACTCTACGGATGTGAAGTATGGGCATTGCGATCGAGCGACAAGGAGAGGCTGTGTGTGACCCAACGGAAGATGGAGCGGAAAATGGTCGGAGTTTCGCTAAGGGATCGCTGGAGAAACGAACGCGTGCGAGGGATCACGAAACTGCGCGATTGGAACCAAGAAGGACTGAAACGGAAGGCGCGCTGGGCACTCAAAGTGCGAAGCTTGGATACGGATCAGTGGAGCCGCGCGACTACTGTCTGGACGCCCTACAACTGGACTCGCCCCTCGGGCAAGCCAAGAGTGCGCTGGAGAGATGACTTGACGCGAGCTATTGGCAAAAACTGGTGGAATACAACCCGTGATGACTACCAGCGACTCATCCTCATCTGAGCACCCTAATTGCCTGATATGATAAATTGATTGATTGATTGATGTACTGGTCCAGGATATATGTGGATCCCATGCCGGGGAAAGAAAATAGGCTTGGCATGGATCAAATGTGAGGTTCAGTCAAAATTTTGGAATGACTTTACATTTGGCATGTACTGTTCCAAGACGCATGTGGATCCCATGCCGGGGAAAGAAAATAGGCTTGGCATGGATCAAATGTGAGGTTCAGTCCAAATTTTGGAATGACTTTTCATTTGGCATGTACTGGTTCAGGACCCATGTGGATCCCATGTCGGAGAAAGAAAATAGGTTTGGCATGGATCAAATGTGAAGTTCAGTCCAAATTTTGGAATGACTTTACATTTGGCATGTACTGGTCCAGGACCCATGTGGATCCCATGCCGGGGAAAGAAAATAGGCTTGGCATGGATCAAATGTGAGGTTCAGTCAAAATTTTGGAATGACTTTACATTTGGCATGTACTGTTCCAAGACGCATGTGGATCCCATGCCGGGGAAAGAAAATAGGTTTGGCATGGATCAAATGTGAAGTTCAGTTCAAATTTTGGAATGACTTTACATTTGGCATGTACTGGTCCAAGACGCATGTGGATCCCATGCCGGGGAAAGAAAATAGGTTTGGCATGGATCAAATGTGAGGTTCAGTCAAAATTTTGGAATGACTTTACATTTGGCATGTACTGTTCCAAGACGCATGTGGATCCCATGCCGGGGAAAGAAAATAGGCTTGGCATGGATCAAATGTGAGGTTCAGTCAAAATTTTGGAATGACTTTACATTTGGCATGTACTGGTTCAGGACCCATGTGGATCCCATGCCGGAGAAAGAAAATAGGTTTGGCATGGATCAAATGTGAAGTTCAGTCCAAATTTTGGAATGACTTTACATTTGGCATGTACTGGTCCAGGACCCATGTGGATCCCATGCCGAGGAAAGAAAATAGGTTTGGCATGGATCAAATGTGAAGTTCAGTTCAAATTTTGGAATGACTTTACATTTGGCATGTACTGGTCCAAGACGCATGTGGATCCCATGCCGGTGAAAGAAAATAGGTTTGGCATGGATCAAATGTGAGGTTCAGTCCAAATTTTGGAATGACTTTTCATTTGGCATGTACTGGTCCAGGACCCATGTGGATCCCATGACGGGGAAAGAAAATAGGTTTGGCATGGATCAAATGTGAGGTTCAGTCCAAATTTTGGAATGACTTTTCATTTGGCATGTACTGGTCCAGGACCCATGTGGATCCCATGCGTAAGAAAGCAAATAGGTTTGGCATGGATCAAATGTGAGGTTCAGTCCAAATTTTGGAATGACTTTTCATTTGGCATGTACTGGTTCAGGACCCATGTGGATCCCATGTCGGAGAAAGAAAATAGGTTTGGCATGGATCAAATGTGAGGTTCAGTCCAAATTTTGGAATGACTTTTCATTTGGCATGTACTGGTCCAGGACCCACGTGGATCCCATGCCGGGGAAAGAAAATAGGTTTGGCATGGATCAAATGTGAGGTTCAGTCCAAATTTTGGAATGACTACATTTGGCATGTACTGTTCCAAGACGCATGTGGATCCCATGCCGGGGAAAGAAAATAGGTTTGGCATGGATCAAATGTGAGGTTCAGTCCAAATTTTGGAATGACTTTTCATTTGGCATGTACTGGTTCAGGACCCATGTGGATCCCATGTCGGAGAAAGAAAATAGGTTTGGCATGGATCAAATGTGAGGTTCAGTCCAAATTTTGGAATGACTTTTCATTTGGCATGTACTGGTCCAGGACCCACGTGGATCCCATGCCGGGGAAAGAAAATAGGTTTGGCATGGATCAAATGTGAGGTTCAGTCCAAATTTTGGAATGACTTTACATTTGGCATGTACTGTTCCAAGACGCATGTGGATCCCATGCCGGGGAAAGAAAATAGGTTTGGCATGGATCAAATGTGAAGTTCAGTTCAAATTTTGGAATGACTTTACATTTGGCATGTACTGGTCCAAGACGCATGTGGATCCCATGCCGGGGAAAGAAAATAGGTTTGGCATGGATCAAATGTGAGGTTCAGTCAAAATTTTGGAATGACTTTACATTTGGCATGTACTGTTCCAAGACGCATGTGGATCCCATGCCGGGGAAAGAAAATAGGCTTGGCATGGATCAAATGTGAGGTTCAGTCAAAATTTTGGAATGACTTTACATTTGGCATGTACTGGTTCAGGACCCATGTGGATCCCATGCCGGAGAAAGAAAATAGGTTTGGCATGGATCAAATGTGAAGTTCAGTCCAAATTTTGGAATGACTTTACATTTGGCATGTACTGGTCCAGGACCCATGTGGATCCCATGCCGAGGAAAGAAAATAGGTTTGGCATGGATCAAATGTGAAGTTCAGTTCAAATTTTGGAATGACTTTACATTTGGCATGTACTGGTCCAAGACGCATGTGGATCCCATGCCGGTGAAAGAAAATAGGTTTGGCATGGATCAAATGTGAGGTTCAGTCCAAATTTTGGAATGACTTTACATTTGGCATGTACTGGTCCAGGACCCATGTGGATCCCATGCCGGGGAAAGAAAATAGGCTTGGCATGGATCAAATGTGAGGTTCAGTCAAAATTTTGGAATGACTTTACATTTGGCATGTACTGTTCCAAGACGCATGTGGATCCCATGCCGGGGAAAGAAAATAGGCTTGGCATGGATCAAATGTGAGGTTCAGTCAAAATTTTGGAATGACTTTACATTTGGCATGTACTGTTCCAAGACGCATGTGGATCCCATGCCGGGGAAAGAAAATAGGCTTGGCATGGATCAAATGTGAGGTTCAGTCCAAATTTTGGAATGACTTTTCATTTGGCATGTACTGGTTCAGGACCCATGTGGATCCCATGCCGGGGAAAGAAAATAGGCTTGGCATGGATCAAATGTGAGGTTCAGTCAAAATTTTGGAATGACTTTACATTTGGCATGTACTGGTTCAGGACCCATGTGGATCCCATGCCGGAGAAAGAAAATAGGTTTGGCATGGATCAAATGTGAAGTTCAGTCCAAATTTTGGAATGACTTTACATTTGGCATGTACTGGTCCAGGACCCATGTGGATCCCATGCCGGGGAAAGAAAATAGGCTTGGCATGGATCAAATGTGAGGTTCAGTCAAAATTTTGGAATGACTTTACATTTGGCATGTACTGGTCCAGGACCCATGTGGATCCCATGCATAGGAAAGCAAATAGGTTTGGCATGGATCAAATGTGTGGTTCAGTCCAAATTTTGGAATGACTTTTCATTTGGCATGTTCTGGTCCAGGATCCATGTGGATCCCATGCCGGTGAAAGAAAATAGGTTTGGCATGGATTAAATGTGAGGTTCAGTCCAAATTTTGGAATGACTTTTCATTTGGCATGTACTGGTCCAGGACCCATGTGGATCCCATGCGTAGGAAAGCAAATAGGTTTGGCATGGATCAAATGTGTGGTTCAGTCCAAATTTTGGAAAGACTTTTCATTTGGCATGTTCTGGTCCAGGATCCATGTGGATCCCATGCCGGTGAAAGAAACCGGGTTACGGTAACGTTTGGGTTACTGTAGGCGGGTTACGGTAACGATCGGGATACTGTAGGTGGGTTACGGTAGCTGTGGGATACGGTAGCCGGGTTACGGTAGCGATCGGATACTGTAGATGGGCTACGGTAACGTTTGGGTTACTGTAGGCGGGTTACGGTAACGATCGGGATACTGTAGGTGGGTTACGGTTGTTGTGGGATACGGTAGACGGGTTACGGTAACGTTTGGGTTACTGTAGGTGTACGGTATTAACATTTATAATTGATTGGCTGATGAAATCATGAATCTGACCCAGCGTCTGACCCACATGGACGGGTTACTGTAGGTTTCGATTACGGTAGGTATACGGTAGGTCAAGTTTATCGATCGATCGGATGACGAAAAGGGCGAAAACGGGCAAGTTGATCTACTTCTTGGACTGGATTGATCTACTTTTTTCAATACTGTAGACGAAATCTTTTTTTTCTTTTCAATGCTGTGGACAGACGGACAAACAAAGCAACCAACAAACATGTTGTTTTTGGTCGTCACGAGCTTAGTTTTCAACTTTTTTGGGATTTCTTTTTAGAATCTTGATCAGAATTTTGCGCATCTTTTGGCGACTACACCTTTGCGAGCTCATGCGCCCGTCAAAATCCCTTACGGTTTGATGGTAATGTAGTAACTAGTAACCGTGACAGATGATAATTTTAAACTTTTTTTGAAATCCAGCGGATGTTGAATTATAAATTCCGATTTTTCTTTCTTATTTTTTGTCCACCCTTGTTTGTTGGAATTGGCGTGGAATATCCTGCTGAAATATTTCTCTAATATGGAGAACAATGCGAGCGGAATAGTAGTGATTACGGTAGTATCGAGAAAAGCTGCTGGTCCTACCGTAATCCTTTGTTATTTTCAATTTTCATATTTATTGCTCTCGTTTTTCTCCATGTTCTAGGAATATTTCACCAGGACATTCCAGGCCAATTTCAGTAAACAAGGGTGGACAAAAAATAAAAAAGGGAAATCGGAATTTATAAGTCAACATCCGCTAGATTTTTAAAAAAAAGTCAAAAATTGCCAAAAATGATCATCTGTCACGGTTTGTTAACCAAGTACGATAGTTTAATTATCTCATATTGATTGTCCAAACTCTGGGCTCCTATTTCCTAGGGGTTCTGCAATCTCTCAGAAGACGCGTGATAAAGTCTTCTATCATTGCTTGTAGGTCTTCGAAACATCATCGATACCGAAAAGGAAATTAATGAATTTATGATTTAAATTTTGCCAGTTCAAAACTAAAATTTATAATTATTGTTTCATATTTTTTTATCCACCCCGAATTCCGGGCAAATACAAAAATCTGACGGTGAAATATTCCTAGAAATACGTTTAAAAAGAGAGCAATTATTATGAAAATTGAGATTACGGTAGGAACGAGGGTTTTAATCGATACTACCGTAATCTTTACTATTCTGCTCTCTTTTTAATCGTATTTCTAGGAATATTTCACCGTCATATTTTGAGTATTCGCCCAGAAATCGGGTTGGATAAAAAATTAGAAAGAATAATAATTTTTTTTAGTTGTGAACTGGCAAAATGCAAAAAAATTAAAAAATTTACAAAATATAAATTTGTTCGGAAATGTTTACGAAGTACGACATAGAAAATAGGAAATAAAAAATAATAATTTAATATTTAATCGTTTATCCGAAAATAAACATAATCGAAATTTAATGAAACTGGAGATAATAGTTTACATTGAAAGACTAGAGAGGATTTTTTGAACAAGTATGTGACAAGTAACGCGAAATTATTCATCTCCCTATCAAGAATAACAACAAATTAAGAATTATAAATAATAACGATTGTTGGGAAGTGATTATGAAAATATTCATAAGATAAAAAATAAGATAAACATAATCAGACATGAAAAAAACAAGATTAGGGGCATATTGTTCGAGACTAAAGATAATTTGAGCATTGAGTATGAGACAATTGGAGCAAGTTTCGTAAATAAATGAGCAAGTTCAATGTTATCTGCATATGAAAAACCCTATGATATGACATGCATGGGGGGAGAGCATTTAGATGTTGGAGAGTCACAGCGGAGGCGTCAGATTCTCAGCATCAGATGCCTTCCTGAAACAAACAAAATAACTTTTTTGAGTCACCAAGCTACAATCAAGATGATCTTTCCGAAGATCCACTGACCTTCCTCCGTCTCCTTCTCGTTCTTTCCTTTCCTTTTCTCTCTTATCCTTTCTTGCTCCTCGATCACGCTTCTTCGCTTCTTCTTTAGCCCTCTCTTCCTCTTCATCAGAATCAGGGAAGCTATCGTAATCCTCCTCGTGCTCTATTTGATACGCCTGAACAAATATTTTATTATTATTTCAAATGTATGATCTCCAGCAAACTTGAGTAGAAAATAACCGAAATGGAGAATACTTACCACAGTGTTTTTCGAAATCGGACAATCCGGCTCTTCACAACTACAATGAAATCATGTTAGGGAGAATAAAAATAAAAGATCTCAATTGCAGATTTGAAGCTAATAATCGTCTACTTATATCAGATGAACTTGCTATCTGATACAGGAAGATGTCGACTATGAAAGTAAGAGCAATGCAAAGATACGGAGTGTTTAATGATAATTCCTCACTCGCAGTGGGAAAGGAGTGCAGATGCGAAGGGGAGTCCTCCTTCCATAGCTGCAGTCAGTGCCTCTCCATGGTAATTCCATGTCGCCTCCTCACCTGAGATCGATCACTTTTAATAACCATTTTATTTTTGTCTTTTTAGATATTGTTAGAAAAGTGTGTTTAATATTTGTCATTTTTTTCGGTTATGTACGCAATAACTTACCACATTTCAGATTTCTCTTAGCGAGGAAGGCAGTTCTATGGAGACCATACGTACTCCGCTCTACGAAAGTCGCAACCGGCTGAATATTTGATTTTTCTGAGTAGAAAATGGAGGGAAAGGGGAGAATATCTTTTGAATCTTCCATAACGTTAAAACCATAATAATTAGAGTGAAAAGATACATTCATATTGGGATTGCATCCATGACTGTCGAAGCGAGCCTCGTTTGCCTGAGTAATCACATGGATTACAATCATTTTTCATATTATTTTTTGAAACATTTCAGTCTTCGTATAAGCATTGATCTACAATTTGAAAACAAAATAATAAAATAAATAATTCTTGTTCCCACTGTGTTGAGTCCGTTAACGACGAGATGTCTGTGACAATAACCAGCATCTGGTCTTCCCTTATTCAGCATACGAGCGGGATGACGATCCCCACGGTTCTCAAATATTCAAGTTACAAACAAAGGTTCGTTGACCTCGTACTGAGAGATCTTCTATATATATACAGAAAAAAATGAAGAAAAAAAACATCGCTGCATAAATTAAAAACTAACAGATGGTTTGGAGAGGTCAAAGAGGGAGTCTGCTTGGCCGAGGGCGTATGTTTGATCCATCTTTCTGTTCGCGTTGTAAGTCACAATCTCAAATTTTAAATATTTTTCTTCTATCATTGCTTGTAGGTCAGAAAAACACAAAATATTTTTGTGTCTTTCTCTTACAAATCCTCTGATTCAGACCTTTCCGAACAGAGAAAAATTACGTCCCACTTTGCTAATGAGAGAGAATTTGTGAGAAATCCGATAAATATCTCATCGTCTAACCTCTCCGATGTATTCATGTATGAACTGTCCTTCCTTGACATCACCAAAGAATCGAGTGGTCCATCCTTTCTTATCGTGCTTCATGATGATCAGGGGGATTTGTCTTCCTCGCTATAATCAAATATTAACAAAAATTATAATTGCATAGATACTAAAAATACGGTTCATACACGTAATGTTTTGCCGTGCAGTTTGCTTTTAATTTTTTTAATGCCTTCATCTCTAATCCACTATTCATATTTGTATTGTATTTCACCTGGACTATTCTATTGCTACACGTCTCGCTGTTGCATTTGCAACGATCCGTGCACTCGATTCTATGTTTCGTTTTCTGAAATATATCATGCATATGTACATATGTCAAGATTACATCAAGGATCTACTCGCAATGGCAAAAAAACGGCTCACGACTCGCTAAAGGTTCAAGTACATAATGTTATGTCAGAATTTGATTGAGCTCTCACCTTGGAATTGCATTTGCATCGTTCTTTCTGTGTCGAATCTGAGCATCGACAATCGATGCCACATCTAAGACAAATATAAATATATTAAAACTTATAAAAAAATATACAGGGAAAAAATGGCTTCAAACATGCATATATGAGTGATTTTCAGCGTCATAAAGCTGGTAAAAATGCGACGAACCTTTCGTCCATGTGCTCGATATTTCCCGACTCGAGAGCCTTCTCCACTCGTCGTGAAATGCGAGAAAAGTTCGTGAACTGAATTAATTTAATCTAATACACTGTTCTACATTTTCGTGTAATATCTAAGTTTTCGTAAAATCCATTAGATACAGCGAACATAAAGGAATATAAATTCTTAATTAAAATTCTATCATATTCATCATTTTCCTCGCTGTATTATTCTTAATGCTCTATCAAACAAGTTGATAAATAATCTCACATTGAAGGCATTAATGGAAGTGGTCTCGAAATCATAAATCTTCCCACTCCAATCGGCGATATAGAGGGGAGCCACTCCATCCTCCTTGTTCACGTCATTCAAATCGTGTTGACGAGCCATCTGGAGAGTGCGAAGGACGGCAAGCTGAATGAGATCGACTGGTGGAGAGTTCAGGCTAAAGTTAGACAGTTCCAAGAAGATATCAAGGATCTCATTGGGATAGCATTCCGCACGAAAGATAATTGTATTACTGGTTGGACGGTACTTACATCAGAAGTTGCATATACTTCATCATTGCTTGGCATTGGGAAATATCTGGCAGGATAAAGCTTCTCGTACTTCACTCCACCACGAGTACATTCCTCTCGCAAGACTTTCTCCACCTCAAATATTCTCGTATTATGTTATGCATAAATCTCAATTCTGAAAGAGTTTGTTTCAGTAAGAGTATGATGCTCAACGAATCGATACACGCGTTTTCTGAGCTAGTAGTCTCCTTTTATCTCAATAGATTCTCGGATAAAAAAATAAATTCAAAAAAATGATACCGAACCTTATCGAATGCGATCTGGGTGTTGGTGAATTCTCGAATGGCCGGATGCATCTCAGTTCTTTCTTTATCGTAGTCGACCCACTCTCCACGAGGAAATCCCTTGTAGACAATGAGCAACTAAAATGAAAGATTTTTAAAATCAATAATATATATCCATGTACCTTCGAATAGAGTTTATTCGTCGACCAAGGGACCTTGGGATCAGTGGAAGCAACGACAAAATCGATTTCAAATTCCTGCAAGGGCTCAAAATTAAAATAGCAATTGAATAATAAAAACAACTGACCTCATTTGCATCTGCCATATCCATTGCCCGATCATCCCAAATTTCCTTGTTTTCCCGTGCTCCTTTCAGAATCTGAAAGTATGAATGATTGAGTGGTCAAGCACAGGTCATGGACTCAATTAGAGTACAGTCAAAACACGTCCGGAATATCTTCATAATGAGCTCAATATCGCATTTTCTGATCGCTTTGAATTGTTTTTCTCATTATAAGTATCGTTGAGTCAATGGTGTACCTACATCCTGTACGCGTCTCAGCTCTTTTCTCTCCTTCTTTCCGTTTTCCTTCTTGAGAGCGTACACTTTCCCGGGGTAGAATAATCCGAATTCCTGCAATTTAATGAGTTTTGGAATAACTATGGACTCTAATTTCTTCTTGGTTCTTCTCATTTTATATAAGAGTTTATTACATGAAAGCTTCTGAGTGATATATAATTTATATAATATAAATTGAGAGAATCATATGCTGAATTTTTTTCAGATGAAGCGAAGATCCAGCATGGCACCTTTATTGTCCTTTACAAGCTCACCTTTTCGAACGCGAATTCCTCCATCTCTTCACCTTCATTCTCGCTTGATTTCCTCGCCTTTCTTCTCTGAATTTAGATGTTTAGTCACGAGACACATTTTTTTCATTCTCGTCAAAAAATTAAATAAAATAACTTTTTAGTGACTTGAGTAAAAGAATAAAATGATGTTTCGATAGTATGATACAATGCTGAATAGTTGAGATTTACAAAGAAGAAGAAAAATTATTTTTCATCAACCCTGATTGAAACCAAAAAGGATCCAAAGGATTGTATATCTTTAAAATTAAACAGTAATATCGATATTAATTTAGATATGTGTTAGATAGTGAGCATCGTATTTTTTTTCAATTTTAAAGCATTGAAGGAAAATGTTAAGGAAAATTCATTTATGTAATAACTATGATATTTAAAAGAAATGAATAACTCACAATTTCTTTGATTGTCCTTTCTTTTTGTTTGTTGTCTCCATTATATTTCGAAGTAGATGAAGTTCTCTCCAATTATTATCATCTTGATTTGAATAGGATTTTTTTAAATTGCATGATCAACTGATGAATTTTTTCCTATCGGTCTGTCCAATTTTTTTCAATTTTGTTATCCGTAACGTAAATACTTCTATCTATCTCAAGGGATGCGTTGTTGAAAAAAAAGACAATTAGATAGATAGAACAGAGAAAATATCTCACCTTTTCTTTATTTTTCATAGTATAATGCTTTCTGACTTTGTTGCTCTTCGAAGTGGAGGGAATTGCCTATAGCTCGGTTAGATCATCAGAATAATTTAAATTTTTGTAGCATAATTTCAACCTAAATCATATTTCAAATATGATCCCCGTGGAGATATCTAAAGCCATATATAATTTCCTTTTGTAGAATTAATACAACTCATTCCATCTTCAACCCATAGTTGCAACTGTATACCTCATCTCCACATCCTCCGCTCCTTTTCTTCTTATTCTTCCTCCTTCCATCTCCATCAGCTTTTCTCTTCACCGTCCCACTCCGTCCCTCCTCCATCTCCATATCCGTATCCATGACCTTCACCTTCTCCATATCCATCTTCTTCTCTTGATCCTTCGTGTCTTCTTTCGATTCCGTACTCGTATTGCTACCCATTGACTCGATAAGATAACCCTACAATAACTGTTTACAACGTACTCTTATCAAGTTCCAAGATTCGGATCAGATAAGATTTTTTTTAAACGAAAGATGAGTGACTTAGTAAAATAAATACATTTAAAAAACTTTGTTTTGTTGAAATGAGCTGGGGGAGGGCTTTAACAAAATGCAAAACGTATTATTTTGAAAAAGCCATGTATGTTTCCCCCCATGTCACTAATGTGTTCAAATTGAGAGCTGCTGCCTTGATGTGGAGATATAATCGGGAATCGGGTAAACTAATATGCGTTAAGAGTGCATCATGAGACACCGGAAAATATATATAGCATGTGAAATGAAGAAAGACTCTGGGAATGATATATAATCGGGAAGGAAGACTAGAGAAAACGCGCGAAACTGTACTTTCCGTATAAATTCCTTTTGCTCGAGAGAGAAGAGCCGTACTTTAAGGACAATACGACTCAGTACGAGTTGAATGTGAGGTGGACACGGGAAATGACCAGAAGAGGTTAGAGAGAGAGAGTGAATGAGAGTGGGAAAAGAAGAAGAGAGGTGAGAGAGAATGAGAGAATGAGAGAGGGAAAAGAAAGAGAGGAAGAAAGACGCATTGAGGAAGGAAGAGAGTGAAGGAATGAGGAGAGCGCTGAGATATTAGGGACGCGACAAGCGACGGAGAGATGGAATAGAGAGAGAGAGAGAGAGAGAGAGAGAGAGAGGGAGAGGAGAGGAGAGAGGAGGGGAAAGAGAGATTACAGTGAGCGGCCATCTGACACGTGTCAGGTAAAGAAAGGGAGAATAATCGAGGTATGTCAGTGTCGGTCGGAAATTACCATAATTTGTCTCCACATTTCTAAATAATTTAAATAAGTATCTCCTCCGCTCAAGATGAGATGTGGAGATATGAAAACAAGGTCAAAATCTAGAGAAAAGTGAATGCACTTGCTCATGAGCTGAGATGGAAGAGAATGAAGGTCAGGAATTTCGACGGTTATGACTTATCACAGTGTGTGAAGAGATGAAGAGAGATCGATGACCATGTAGGTAATGTGCAAGCGACAGTGAAAAACAGGAGAGAGAGACAAGAGAAAATTGAGAGAGAGGAGAGAAAGAGAGAGATAAAATCACACGCTGGAGGCAGATGACTAGTGGTCAATGGAGATAATTCCATCCCACCAGGAGTGATAGGAAAGTGAGAGGAAAGAGGAAGAGAAGAGAGGGGGAGCGGGAAAGGGATTTGGTCGTAACGGATAGTAAAAGAGAGAGGAAAGCATTGAGATATTTTCGGATAAGAAATTCGCATATATCAAGGACCCAGAAGGGAGAGCGAAACCTGATATTTGAATTGGTGTGTAATAAAATAGGGATTCGGTCGGATAAGGTAAGCATGCCCATAAGCATAGATATGACAATGACACATGGAAACAGCAGAATAGCGTGAGAAAAGAAAGAATAAGATTCCCATTGTGAGAGTATGTTGTATCTGATAACAATAAAAGCGTCAGACAATATATTAATGACGAGTCAATATTATTAGGTCAAAATCTCCGAATGAATTTCCCGATCCTTTTTCTTCATCGTCCTCTTCTATCTGATATCGAAGTCATTGATATCTTCGATGTGACCTCCTGTGATTGATGGAGAAGAAGACGAATCACACCGCGTCTCAATTAATTTAAATTATTCTTAGTAATTCAAAGGTCATGTAACAAAACATATGTTAAAAATATAAGTTGTCATTTTGATAATGCATTTCTAAGCAACACTCATGAGCAATTCGATGCCTCTCACCTAACAAATGGCGAGAATGTGAATAGCAATAGAGGCTGCACGGCTGAATTGCCGAAGAACAATGCACAGATTGACCATGTAAACCATTTGCCCGATCCTAACAAAAAAAATATTTTCTCAACTTCAGATCGTCGCATTTATCCTTTTCTTCGCCGGAGTCTGGTATATTTCAGATTATAAAAAATATATAAATAAAAACTATTTTGCCTGTTCCGAAAGTAATCGCAAGTTGGCCGATAACAAAAATGATTGATGCAAGGATGCAAGGAAGGATCAACCTGAAGATGATCTTTGATCTTTGAACTCTGCTCAAATCTCACATTATCTCAACTCGCTGCATCTTGCTAGTAGAAGTGATTCCGTGTTTGATAAGGAGAATTATGGCGAGTCTATAATTTAAAAAATATGTATTTTAAGGAACAAACTTATCCTACCCATAGAAGAGAAACGGGAGAAATCCACAGATTCCATTGGTCGACAGAATTAGTGTCGATTGACCGTCGGTTAGGTATCTGCACGTACTTTATGTGAAATCACGTCGATGATTTCAACGATTTATTGCAATTGTGATCACGTAATTGAACGTTTGAGACTATGAATTCACCCCCTTTGTGCCTACGTGTGAAAATTCGAGGAATTTTCGTCTACGATTTTTCACATGGAAATGCTACTGACAAGCCGGAACTCGTGAGTGAAATAATTATCATTTCAGCAAAGCAAAGTTTCAATTTCAATGAAAACACTGAACAGTGTTGAAATCGAAGCGGGTTGACTTGTGCTGTTAAGAATTTACAAATAAGCGAGAACAACGAAAATGAACAAAGCAGTGAATTCCCAATTAGAACAAACCTTCCAAAATCCTCGGACAGCATTCCATACATTGCAGGTTCAAAGTAGAAAACAGTCATAAAAGGCTGCCAGTGGATTGCGCATTCCTAGAGAATTAGATTATTCATTCATATCAAGATGAAAAACAAACGAATATCAGTGGTGCAATCCATCCAATTAACAGCGAGAAACCGTAAGAAAATCGTCGACTTTGATATAGGAATGAATAGGGAAAGAGGATTGAATGGAGACGAGACCTGTGAATTTAGATGATTTAATTAGATGAAACTGTATGGGAATACCAAGCGATTAGAGGCAAATGGAAGCAGCGAGCGTACCAAATGAAGTCGATATACATCTATATTTGATTTATCTTTTTTGGTAAGTAACTGTTTTACAGACCTGTAGCCAAGGTCTTCCTTCCTTCGACACCAATCTGCTCTTAGTCAAAATGGCGATTCCATTCAATAGAGCGTATTGTATCATACACAGAATATCAGCGACGGCAGTGGATATCAGATATCGGAAACCAATTATCTCCTGAACATTTGCTATTTTCCTTTTTTTATCAAAAAGGCAGTAGAGGATAATTTTTCAGTAAAACTGCATCATCGAAGCAGCCTCTCGGAACATATTCAAGGTAAGACTCGTTTTATCTACTCACCTTCTCCGTTTTGACAAAAACGAATATCACGATGCCGTAGATGGGAATGAAGAGGGCAGTGAGGACGATCAACGAAGCCCCAGCCATGACATCCTCAGAATTCAGAGGAGTACGGTACCCCGAGGAGATTTGATCGTCGAATGAGGCCATCTATTAAAGAAGCCCTGTCATCAATGCCAAATTTCGAATGAAAATATCTCACCGCGAAATGCCCTGATCAAATGTATATAAAACACGGTATAAAACGGCCATGCTAAATACAGTGTGGAGGGGCGGGCTCAAGATATGTGAGAGATATCCTCCCTTGATCTACATGACTCCGCCTCTCTGACTTAACCTCAGTCCCTCTCCCTACGGTCTCTGGCCTCTCTACAGCTCTAGCCTCTCGCTAAAGGGATGACAGGGAAGGGCCGAAAAGTGACGGAGGGAGTGAGGATGCGCTGCGAAATCTCTCGCACACATTTTACAGCCATTTCCCTGATCATCACGCAAACTGCGCGCGCCCATAACTCGGTCCAAAATTGACCTACGACCTTCAAATTTTGGATTTACATTATAGTTCAGGAGACCAATCCGACCATAGTGTCAGCTACCCCAACCAAATATTGACCAGACTCCTCTTTTAATAATATAATTTTATTGAATTTCATACAATAAGGATTGGAGACACAAGAGTACTATCGTACATGTCGCAGAAATCAGAACGCTCACCGGGCGTCACGGTACAATCTGCGGGTTTTCCGATCTTTGCTAACACACAAAATTAAGATTTGTGGTTGTGCTCATATTTTTTCTCATGGCCACTTTGCCGGAATCGACCCGGATATGCCCGGTAAAATATTCCTAGAAATCGATATTTTTATTCTATAGGCAGCTTCTCTCTATCCTTAAGTTTTGAACCATAATTTCTTTTATAATTCCAAGCAGGTATCTTTTATGGTGCGGGTTACGATAGCTCGGTCAAGGTTTATCATTTTGGGCTGCGATTGCGCTCAGAGAGGTTCAACGGTTTTGTTTTTAACTTTGTGATTATTTTTTCGGCCCTAAACTTCGAAAAAGTGACAAATAACATGAGAAAATTAAAGGAAAGGCTTCAATGCGCTATAGCCAGCAAAAATGATAAACCTCTACCGTAACTCGTACCATAAAAGAGATGTATTTCAAATATCGATTTCTAGGAATATTTTACCGGGCATGTCCGGGTCGATTTGCAAAGTGGCCATGAGAAAAATATGAGAACAACCACAAATCTTAATTTTGTGTATGAGCAAAGATCGGAAAACCCGCAGATTGTACCGTGACGCCCGGTGAGCGTTCTGATTTCTGCGACATGTACGATACATACGATCAGTCTTTACACGGAATTCTAATGAACTCGAGAAAAGAGATTGAAACAGAAAACGTGACAGCTAAATGCCATGCTTTCAGGA
This sequence comes from Pristionchus entomophagus, assembly GCA_036245825.1. Lineage (NCBI taxonomy): Eukaryota > Metazoa > Nematoda > Chromadorea > Rhabditida > Neodiplogasteridae > Pristionchus > Pristionchus entomophagus. Next base: position 15,334,066 of record BTSX01000006.1, read on the forward strand.
ATAAGCGGTTCCCAGGCGAGATTTGCAAGTCGAGAGTGGGAGGGTTCTGTCTACTTTCATTCGATGAATCGGCGATTTTTTGCCCATACGTGGGAGACGTGCAGAGAAGTTGGAATGGAATCACCCGAGAAAATGTGGTTAGTAATAGATCGCAGATTGGAGATTATTTCTGGACATGTGATTTGTTGATCAATCGCTTAACCGTTGTTGAAATTTGAGAATGCCGATACAATTGTGAGCAAAACGTGAACCTTCTCTGAGCATCTTGCAGAATAAGTACAGAATCAGAAACAAATTAGAGTTTGTAGGTTTTTAGTATTGGTTTTGCACGGAGAACAGTTAGGAGGAAATAACTCCTTTTCGTATTCATCTAGAGACTTCTCAAATCATTTGCCTGACAAAAATCGACCATTTATCGATTATCGAGTTCCGATAATGCTGATACAATGGGGAATCGATAAAGACGTTAAAATGTTCTGAGATTTATGCAAAATTGAGTACAGTAACAACATGGTTTCTTTTTAGAAATCAGAATAAAGTGGATTGTACACGAGCATGGAGCACTCGTCGTGAGCGGATGTCCTTCTGCAATCATTATTTTTTCTTGCATTATTTTTTTATTATCCAGATCTAGCGAGATTGATAGTTATTTTTTAGAAAATTTTAAATGCGGTTGTTCACTATATGTTATTTAATACAAAACATGAAGATACAGCGGCAGCATGGCCTACCTTGACGATGCAGCTGAGAACGGTCGGGCTGGCTGAGGAGAGGCCGAGAGTCGAGACCCAAACGACAGACGTGAGTTGCTGCAAGTCAAATTTGAATTCTCTGATCACAGAAACTTATCTATTCGAGGCAAATTTCAATATTCGAAATGTGGTTTACCTTCTGGGAGATCGATCGTATCCATTGAGTGGCCTTCCCCAATTCTCTTCATATCGAGACACACTACGGGGTTCTGGTGCAAACTCAGCACGTCGCGGACCACTAAAATTTTAGATGAATTGCAGAAACAAATTTATGGTGAGATATTCTTACATACATCATCAACATCATTGGCAATGGATAATTGATCACCCGTATCTCGGCTCGTAGGTGACAGTCTCAACATAGGGAGAGAGGGGACGACCATCGTAGATTGAGACCAGACGAGTCTTCTTGATTATCTATGCAGTTATCCATTATTTTCCGAATATCAATGAATGGCAACGTCCATTGACCACTGATCTACAGTCTTCGTAACTTCCATTACGTGTTTTTGAAGTGAGGACTACACTTTCCTCATTAATCAACATCAAATGAGACCATAATCCATCGAACCTTCTTCATGGGAGTCCCTCCTGCACTGACTCTCGATCCAGCCGATGAGGTCGATCGAGGAGAAGCCAATGGGCCAGAATCAACCGAACGGGGTGAGATTCCCGCTGAAAATACAATATCGAACTTAGTTTTGACTCCATCTATGAACTCCACAATTCAATGGGACAACATACGTCCTTGAATGGTGACTGATCTCGGACTGGCAGCAGAAGCAGAGGAGCGACGGCCGCCGTAGTTGTTGTCTGGAAGAAAATCATTCGCTGTTTCGAATAATTGTGCGATCTAAGAATTGCTGGAATTTTCAATTCTTATTTTTCTCGTTCAAGAGATATGCATGCATACTTACAATTCTGCTGGATTGGATAATAATTTTCTGTTCTTGAATGAGCCCTCGATCCAGTCTCAATACGGGGAATCTGTAGAGGAAGCGTTTCGAACGGCCTGGAATCATTTAATTGGCTGAACATAATGATTGAAGAATTTCTACTTTCATATAGATTTCTCCGATACGTGATACTCAATAGATATGAACAATGGAAGTTGTTTCATTGTGATTTGTAATGCTCACTTGATTGGTTTGAGGAGGTGTTCCCCAGGGTATCCACTCCCCACGGGCATCACTGGTTCCACTGGAGTCACTGGACGAACCGGTTCTTTTGGCTGCAAACAATTTTTAAAATAATTAATTATTATCCAATTACAGTTATCATTATGCAATACATAATTATATATTTGCAGTAATGCAACAGGTAATTACATAGATGAATAAACACAAATTATCAATCCGCTTATCTGTCGGTGAGCTTTGCTATGTTTATCAGCCTAATCACTCTAATCTGTTTGTCCCTCTCTCTCTCAACTCATCAGTTATCAGTGCTAACTTATCACGAGTCAACTCTTTCTTCTCCTCCCTGACTGCATGGCAGAGCTAATCTTTGTGCAAACAATGCGTGTTGAGAAGAGAAGAAAGAAGTTCACGCGGGTTTCGAGAGTGAAAGAAGTAGGAAAACATAATCTTCAAAAGAAACTTCTCAATAGGAATTAGAGTTAGACTATTCATTATGACTGCATCAGACACTAAACAGTGATCAGAGAAGGACTACATTTTTCCAAATTCTCTAATGGGCATTCCATCTTACATTTAAAAGAAATAATATGATTATGCTCACATCCTGTTCAATCTTAACAACGAGTTCTCCGTTCTCATCTCTTCCATATCTACGCCTCTCAGTGTATTGATTGGTGGAGAACTCGCGACGAGGCTGAAATTGATTCATTTTCCAAGGGATATTGTGCTAATATTTTTGGCCATTCCGACTTCCATTCTCAAACAGTGCCCTGACTGTAATCAAAATAAGCTTCAAAACATCTCAAGACATCATGTGATTTTTCTTTTCAATAAAAATTATTGTACCTCAGTGGTATCAGTGCCGCTGATCCTCCTTTCGAATGATTCCACCGTGTGTGCCTCCTCACTTCCCACTTGCTGAATATTTGATGTTTATTCTACAAAAAATCAAGAACAAGAGCAACTCGTCATCGGATTCTAAGATATAGCTTTTAAAAAATAACTACACGAATGGATGCATTCAATAAAGTGAGAATCAAAAAAATTTTTTTAAAATCTAATTTCACAGATCCGAATTTCACCAACATTTCCCTGTTCTAGATATATATATATATTTTATAAAGTAAATAAATAGTATTCCACCTGGAAATATCCTCCTTGGTATGGCTTGGCAGCCATCAATCGCTCAGCGGCTGATGACATAATGCTATTCAATTTAATTATTTTCAAACAATAATGGGAAAACAATTTGAGCTCGTGCATATTACGCGGAACTACAGGCTTGTGACAGATGGGTCATGCAAAAAATTACAAGATTGTGAATGAAGCATCTGAGTCAAGAATCTTTGGCGAGTGCCAGAAAGAGCCCTCTGAGTATGCAGTAATCCCCCTGACTGTTTCTCTTCTCTCCTCTCACCTCGTTGATCCAGTTTCCCCTCCCCTCAACGATGACGTCTTCTGTCTCTCTTCTATCCTCCATTCACACACATTCTCGCTCCTCTCACTTTCTCTGCTCCTCTCGATTTCTCTCGCTCTCTATAACCGTGCAACGAACAGCAACGCAAATAAGCTGTATTGTGAGGGAGTCGATAGATGGATGATGGAGGGTATCCAATTCGGGATCCACAATTGGAAGTGGATGAGGGTCAGAGGGAGAGAGAGGGAGAGAGATCAGACTACATCGATAAAATCATCAAGGGGTGTGACAGAATAGAAGGATAGTAAGGTGAGAGAAATGGACGAATGAGGTTACAACAATAATGTGTCATGGACTCCTTTTTGTTTGCATTTGTGATTCAGACAAAGGATTGGCACTAAATGAGGAAGGAACGTAGTATGAGGAGTGGCCAGAATAGAGTTTTTTTCAAACGACTTTATTTCAAGATGAATTTGTACATTTCTTCTTCCAACCGTTCTTCTACAATGACAAATTAGATCAGCCCTTGCATTCAGTGATATCGTGGAAGCTGAAAGAAACATATTGGTTAAAACAATATTACGTCTTAGCCCACCGTTTCCACACAACATCCTTCATGGACTCTGACATCAATTCGAATCCTTCGAATTCCATCAGACCAATTAGCTCATCTTCTGATTGAATTTGATTTGTGACGAACTGAGAACGTATGCGTTACTATTGAAATCGTAAGATGCTTTCAGATTTGGAATGAATTTTGTACCTACCACAGCCAGCAGACGCATCCGATATCGATCCGCTAGGTACAGTAACTCTGCAGCACCGTAACCGCAGGTGGCCAGGAATAACTCGCACTTGAGAAGTATCTGAGATCGGCATTTGACCAAGCAAAGGATCGGCGCACACATCATTCAGTTTTTCCACATCACTGTGCTCATTAAAAATTCATCAGATAAATCTTACATGGGGCATAATGAATCGATCTGCCAACTCCATCATAGAATCGACGTTTTCCTCGTTAATTTCAGTGTCGCCTCTACTGACCGATAGAAGTTCTTCGAATTCAGAAAGGGAACAATCCTAGGAAGACATTTAGATTATGGGAAAGATGTGTGAACTAACCTGAATGGGAAAAACATGTGATTGAGATTCCGACATTGTTGAATGTGCGTAAGCAGAGAGAAATTTACTGCACTTGAGGAGGGTCGATTGAGGGATTTGTACTGGCTGAAAAATTCAAATATTCTCACTTAAATTCGATGATTTCGAACCGTTTCTTCAACTATGAAAATGACGTCATCGTCGTCTTTGAGTGGATATTCGATAGAGGAAGGGAAAGATTGACGATAGAGAAGAATCTTGACTGTCAATGAACAGAATCCCATCATGAACATTCCGTAGATTCGCTGAATTGCAAAATGTAAAGAACGAACCGACTGCTTCGAAACTAGAAACGATATTTCACAAATCGTATTAATGACATGATAATTAGACACTGAAATGACCTGTGAAACTGATTTCATAATGGCGATCTTCTTTGTCGCTTGAGGAACGTCAGAGACTTTCAGCAATTGATGGTGTTCGGTGCAGGGAAGCTGGAGGATAAATATATTTTTATAAAATAATAATTGATAGGATTCGTCGTAGATTAGATATTATTCAATTCATTTCAACCCTATTTATTCAATTCATTTCGAGATAAAGTTTAGCCTACAATCTGGCATTTGACTCCATCTTGCAGTGCAGCATTGAGAACAACAACGATGTTACGAGGTTGGAGAGACATGAGAGTCGCCCGACTGAGAGAGATAACCATGAGATTTATGTTGATAATGATTAAACTTACATCATAATGGATCGATGATTATCCTCAGTTGCTGTGATGTCTGTGTCGACGCAGAGTTGGATGCGATCGATCTACAATGACGATGAAATTACGATCTGATTCATCGATTAGTACCTCAACAATCTCTGTTTTCCCCGGTCGATCGACAGTTAATACGATCTCATTCGCTTCGATGTCGCCTCCGATCTGCATGCAAACAAATTGAATTTACGAAATATTATATTTTAAAACGAAATTTCAAAAATGTATCTAAACCTCAGTGAGAAGAGTGCTGTCAAGTTCTCGAATCACTGCTTTTTTGCTTGCTTGAGATGTCCCCATGAGAAAGTGATATCTACAAATTACGCTTTCCAAACCTCTAGTAGAGTGAAAGAATGGAATAATATGGTTCAATTCAGAAAATTATACACTCGCCTTATCTCGAAGTCTTTCTTGTGACGTTCTTCAAAAGCCATTGGTGATTTTGAAGACATTCTGCATGAATTAAATGGATTCATCAGGAAAGTGTTTGCATGAGAACCGAGTGCCTCTCTAATCACACGATGGAGAGACAAAACAAGTTATTACGTTCCAAAAAGGAGAGAGACGAGAGATAAACGTGGGATTATTCGCGTTATTGGCGTTATTTAGTAGCTCGGAATTGTTCTAACAGTTCAGCAACCCCTATTTCCTTACTATGATTAGAAATTGGCCTCTATTTCAAATATCTAGATAATTTTAAAAATGCAAGCATGGAAAGGAATTGTACTCAAGTGAAAGAATCTTATCGGGAACGTGGTCTGGGCAGAAGAAATAGTATTTTCGATTGTGTTTAGTGAGAGGAGAGAAAGCAGTGGATACAACGCAACCTCCAAAGAACGACCACTTTCCGGAGGGAGGCAGAGGAGGGAGAGAGAGAGAGGAGAGGGAAGGGAGGGAGGGGGGAGGGGGAGAGAGAGAGAGGAGATGAAAGGGAGGGGGAGAGGAGGAACTGAAAGATTGAGGGGTCGAATGACACATGACTAGGCGTGCAGAAGTAATCGCTAATGATTATATTTATACAACAGAAAAATTCAAATGAATCAAATTTACGCTGAAATAATCCACTTCGTTTCAGAAAAAAATTCACAGATTAACAGAATCACAAAAAAAAAATTCACAGAATCACAGATTTAGCATGGTTACGCAAATGAAAATACGCAATATCGGTTTTAGCTGACAGGGTGAATCTCTTGAGATGAGACACATTCTGGACTAATGCAGCACAAAATTCAAGAAAAGAAAATTGCAGAGGGGTGGCATTCAGTGAAAAGGCGGAAAAAGGTGAAGAGAGTAATCTCAATCGTTTTCTTCGCTTCTTCTTCGTCGTTGAGGAGGAGAAGGAGGAAGAGTGATGACTGGAGTAGATGAACCAGAGGAGAGAACCATCTGGTGATGAGAATCCTTCGTGAAGGGAGGAAGAGGACCCTGAGATTGATCTTTGATCTCCCCATCATTATCACGAATTTATCACAGAATTACGTACATCTTTCCCTAGGATTGGAACTAACATGAATAGTGTGAATGGGCGGGTCTTGTCTCGGACCGGGAAGAGGGACGATGATGGGAGGATGAAGAGCAGGAGGAGGAGGATGGGATGGATTGACGATCGGAGTTGTCTGGAAATATATCGCCCAGTTCAAGCCACACACTCCCCTATCCATGAACTGACGGAAAATGGAGAGGAATCGAGGGAAGGAGATAGAGATGCAAAGTATTTACACGAATGAATTTGTAATAAAAATCGATGTAACGAAATTGCAAGATGAAAGAAGCACGATACATAGATAAAAGCGGAAATGATAGACAGGACACGCTCAATCACCTAGGACGCTTTCGGAGCGGGCTGAAGTAAGTTTTCACTAATGAACAAATTCGGATGTTGAGTTACCTGCTCGGTCTTTACATAATGGTCAAAATTGCACAGAAGTAACATCGCCAGAAGGAGATTGACAATGAAGAGAACGAGTGATAGTATCTGAAAGAGATCGATGGAAGACTACAGTAACACATCGATCTATAGGAAATACGGTAAGCGTACCATGCATATTACTACTCGAGTCAGGCCCGTCTTGCTGCTGTCGGCACGGACCACATACCAGATCTGTAGAGATCAAAGATAAAACTATAAAGATCAAAGATCACCTCAATCGCGGATGCGAAAGCACAGAGAAAGACGACGGCTATGAGCAGAGAAACGATCTGAGAATATTGATTAATTCATGCAGACTGGAGGATATCTACCGTAATCTTCTTCAGGCTCTCAATCTTGGCTTTCGACGCGAATGTCCGGATGAGGAGAAGAGCGGCGGTTACAGTAATCGAGGCGACGAGGAAGATGAGAACAGCTGTTTGCCAGCCACGGTCCTGAATTGTGGGGAAGTTGTAGTATGTGCTACGATATACTTCTTGATACAGGATAATCCATTCTACTCAATGATTCTCGATGACAATATCTCAATTCGTCACATTTTTTCTCACTATCAAAAAAGCGACAAAAAAGTTTCGAGAGACTCACCTGGAATATCAACTGCATGTATACATCTCCGTCTTCACCCCATTTGATTCCCACACAGAGAATGGCAGCGATATTGATGAGCTGAAAGGATCAAAGATCATTGCGGGATCATGATTTCATTATTTTCAGAGTGCTTCTTTTTTCATCGCTTGTCGCTAGGGAAAAAGTGCTAAAAATTACGAAATTGTAAAAGAGAAAAAAACATTTTCTATTAAATCTCGCGCATGAATGCTTGAATATGTTCAGATTGGATACTCTGAGGGGTGGATTGCTCACCACTGAAATTATATTGAGGAGGCCAATGGGAGATGTGAGATAACTCTGGGTCATCATCCGTAGGTCATTAGAGATTGACTGAGAAGAGCTCGGATTGATATTAGAGAGTGCGGACATAGAATGCGAGATAGATTATAACTGTTCTAGTAAGAGCAAGCGACAAACAAGATATCGAATGGAAGAAGTGGAGAAAACACGTAATGATATTGGATTGACGAGAGAAAGAAAGATGTTGATTCAGATGAAATTAGATGAAATTAGAACCGTTATCGATTAATTGAAGAAATTGTGTTGATACATGGTTTGGAATCTGTTATAAGGGTGTAATTTGACAGAGTAGGGAGAAACAAGATGCAGTCTCGTCACAATTCTCTATTCAGGTGCACAAATAGCATCCGGTCAGTAATGTTCCATCTCAAGCAGGAAAATCGATTGCGAAACCCCCAATTATATCTCTATTCTGGTCGAGGAATTCGAGAGGAAATCTGCAGTGAAAAATGCATCTGCCTGCCACAATAAATGTATGTTTATAGTGGGTAAAATAGTGCGATAATGCAAGAAAAGGAGGAAAAGGGCGATGGGCGGTGTCTTTTCCAGTACACATAATCGATGCCTTGAGGTGGTGGAGGTATTTACGGGCAACGGAAGAAAGGGGGGGGGGTTGGCCCGGGAGACCTCTCTTTCTGAGGGGACTCTCAAACGAGACGTGAATGGTGCGTGAGAGAGACGGGAGAAAACAACCTACTCGTTAGGTGGGATGGAATGTGCGGAACAATGATATGAGATTCTGCAATAAATGTTCAGTCTAACAAGCTGAAAAGGATACGGTAGGTAGAGCAAAAAACGTACTCGTGAATTCAATCTCCATTTGAAACAGAAAATTGAGCTGATACGGTTAAAGAATTTTTTTATCACGCTACGTTAACACCGAATAAGAAAAATTCGAAAAAAGTAATTGTTTTAAAAAAATAAAAAGCTTTTTATCGACTGGCGACTGCGTGCGATGCGTGCTTTTACGGTAGTCGTGAAACGTCGACCGTCACCACACACAAAAATCGTTTTTTCCGTGTTCGTTGTTCTCGTTGCGCAGCTTTTTTGTTTCAGTATCTCGCCCAACCTGTTTGGCAACTGATCACATGCGCTCAACTATTTGCAATATATTTCGTCGACGATTTCCCCACCCATTCTGAGCGATATCGCTTGCTTCATGACAAGTTTCAACTGGTTTCACTCGTTACGCCCGATTATATGTTTTTTTTCTGCCTAAATGTGTTCCACTCTCGACTAAATCCAATTTCCCCATGTCGCACACTTTCGTCCACCACATTGTTCCTTGACTTATCGATCTACGTCTCTTCGCTTGACACAATGCCTTGTTTGTCGAGTTCATCTCGATCGATAGCCTCTATCACCAATATTCTTTTCTTCTCTTCATCTTGATATCTCGCACATTTCTCGCTCATATCAGCACTACCCTGCCAACTATTTTCGAATCAATTTTTCGTATTTCTCTAGCAATATTTTGTTTCTTTCAATGTCAACTCCTCACACTTCAGAATGCATCCACAGTCCCTAAGTACGCTCGCAGAGGAGCGAAGAGAGGATGGTGATGGGGAGGGCGTTGTGAAGTTGGTTTATTCATTCTTGAATTTAATTTTACAAGTTTGGCAATCTTTTTGAATGGATTTACTTGGACTATTTATAATATAAATCGTTATTGCAGCGCTCCCTTTTCGTCTTCCGATCATCGTCAGAAGACGAGTTCTCGTCTCTCTCTTGCGTCGTGGTTCGGATTCTCAGGAGTGAATGGAAACGGAAAGGAGGAGAGGTGAGATAACTATTATATTATTGGAATGAATTATTTCCTTATTACAAAAAAGCCTATTTTTGCTTACTCGTTATTAAAGTTAAATCAGTCAAAGAGGTTCAGTAACTATTTACTTGTTTTTCGCACTTAGTGGTCTAATGAGAACACTATGGGGTTGTTATTGCTCTATTGCTCTTTTGTTACGGAGATAATGATATAACGAGATGTGATGATCTTCTCTCATTCAAGATACGTCTAGTCTCTGGCTTTATTCCTGTGGTGAATCATTAACACTTTTATCTGATTTTCAATCGAATTCTCGAGTGAAATAGATTTAGTCCGTCCATCTAAATCGAGCGGCCCATTTGCTGACGAAGCTGATCGATATCCGTAACTGGTTACAGTTTGGATGCGCATAGCACCGACCAAGAGCCTATCCGGGTAGGGAAAACAGAGAGTGGAGATAGGGGGGAGGGGAGGGGAATCATATGCTACAGGGTCATAAGATCGGCATTGTGCGCACGTTAATTGTGTTTGTCTTCTTTGAATAGATGATATTGGATGATTTCATCTCTCGCTCGCCCTATCCATCATCTCCTTGTTGCACGGGGGGGGGGGGGGGGTGGTAAGGGAAGGTAGCCAGGGGAAACTGCAAGCGACCACAGAAGATGTTGAATAGGAAAGTAGATGTAAGGAGGACGAGGTTAACATCCGTACCTTATACAGAACTTGATGTGTCAATTTTTTGTTTGTTTCCACTCTGATCGGTGATTGATCGTTTAATTTGCCAGTTGATTGGTCATATGTTCATGAGATTTTAGCATCTGTAGGGGCCAACAATTCATAAATGTGGTTAGACTACGACTGGGCTGCTATTTTTGTACAGGGAGATGTCTCCCGACCTCCCCTTTCTTAGCACTAATTGAATGAGACAAGTATATTGAGAAGGAAGGAGAGGGGAATAGGCGAAAACTGCGAAGTAGAAAGGGACGAACAATGTTCGTTAGGGACATTGTCATTTGTCGCGTTCCGCTTGTTTACTCATTCGATATGATTGTTTCTAGTTTCCTCATTTGGAATGCTCAAGTTTCCATATGGTCGCATAAGATTGTATGAGGAAGTCGAGAGCTTCTTTTGAGTGAGAAGAGGAAGAAGAAAGAGAGGATGAAAGTACGTGTCATATTGCTCGCGTTTGAGAGAGAGAAAAGAAGTTTCCTTCCCTTCTCATCTTCCATGTTGGTATTGTGAGATGACTAGATAGGACGGGATTTGTAGAGACCGCCTAGAAAACAGACACTAATTGGAATGGGGAGATCTGACCAGGCTACTCTTTCAGTCTCAGTTTCCTTGTCATTAGTAACTTTATATTATTATTAATTTTGTTAGTAAACGAGTAATGTGAATGATTACAGAGCGTGGCGTCCCCTGGGAGTGAGAGCAGCCAGAGGAGAAGAGACCAACGACCCTTCCAATAACGGTATTTTTCTTTTTAAAAAAAGCCTTAATACTGTATTCTGGGCCTCCTTGATTGTTCTTGCAAATAAAAGAAAAACTTTTCATTAGAGACTTTTCTTCATCTCTATTTTTTATTTCGGAAATCTGAAATCAATCCGTGTCCAATCAGCACAAAATTGAAATAGTTTTCCTACCTGTTTAGACCGTCAGTTATGTGTTCCACTCACTGTCTCTCATTTGAGTATTCCTTCCTCCCCCCTCTCCATCTCCTCCCTTCTCAGCGTCTTCCTCTCGTTCTCATCGTCATTTCCCTTCTACTTCTTCATCGTTCTCGTCCTCGAGAACAAGTGTGAGCACCGCTCCTCCTGGATTGACTGGAGCTGACGAGAGGTACGGTAGGGGATTACGGTAGGATGGTAGGATGGAAGAGCAGATAGATAAAGATGAGGTGGGACAATTCTGTAGAATTTAGATTGTAGGAGAACATGGGGAGACGGCAAATGTCTAGCTAGATCTATCATTACTGGTTACTTAGTAACGCTAATTCATCATACATTTAAATGGACATTTACTAATACTTCCCGCTTTCGCGTGTTCATTAAACAAATGAAATCCACCAATGGAAATGATTATTTAATTGATAACCCAGTGCATGTGTGTATTCGTTGTATTTACTTAAATAATATATAATTCTTCATTATTCTCACCGTACCACTTCAGACCGCATCGTGTTCACTCCTTCACCACATCTTCTACTGTTAGTGGAGTGGGAGGGGGGAGACCAGCCAGTCATTCCAATCCCACAGTCGAGAGAGACAAGACGGCACTCACCACTCCTCCCACTCCTGCCGCTGCAAAGAAGTGAGGAAGTTGATTTGAAGAACGGTCTGAAATTGGATATCAGAGGTAGATCAAGTTCTGCGTCTCAAAAGGTGGAATGATATCCATTGCAATGGATATCTGGAACAGCGGCGAAATCTGATTGATGATTGTGTCGCGGAGGGGAGGGGGGGGGGGGAATCATGAATAATATTGGTGGTCAAATGATCACGGACGAGGGATAATTTTATTGTGAGTATTTACATTATGTTTTATTTTTATTCATTATATATCTTGACTAATTAAATCCGCTAAGGAACCGAGGCGTGCTACGCTTCTCCGGTCGCTTCGCATCCATTCTCGGCGGAGGTTACTTTTTATTTATTTTAAATAAGAAATATTGACTTTTGGAAATATTTTCTCATCCTTTCTCATTGAATGTTTACCGTTATAAACAGAGAGACTCGATTTTTTTATTGAAAAATTCGATGTGCGATGTAGACCCATTCAATAAATATCTCATTGTATCAGGTGGTCGTCTGAGACTTCAACGAGAAGAGAGAAACAAGGAGAATAGTGGAGGAACCACGGAGATTCCCATGGCCAAGAGGTGAGGATGATGATAGTAGCATTGATGTTGGGATATTAGTATCCTTATAAGTTAGAGAGCTTTTGCGTAGAATGCACGTAGCCAGACTACATTGGTTGTTCAACAAGCCTCTAAAAATAGGAGTAAGGACTATTGCTCTGCTCAGGCGTGCTTTGAACCCAGTAAATTGAATGGATGCGCGTCATTCTCTCATTACCTCCTTTCCCCCTCCCTTCCTCCCTCCCCATCTCACTCCTTCCCTCCCTTCTCTCCTTCCACATGGAGGTCTCCCTTCCCGTCATTGTCTACATTTTCGAGCAGTTTCTCATTTAGCTAGAGTGGTCTTTGATTCGCATTTTTTTAATCAGGTGAAACTCCGTTCTTCGAGGAACAGCGATGGTGGAAGGTAGATCAACCCCCTCCCCCCCTCACTTCTGCCTCTATTGGTTTATGAGTTGTGGAGGTTCCTCGGTGTTCCCTGTCCTATTTCAAGTTTGAATGAACTCCCCCAGTCAATTGAATTTGCACAGCTGGCTTGAGAGGAGAGAATGCAGACGGGAGAAGGGGAGAGAGAGAGAGATGATCAGGGCTATTTTATAGTCCATTACCGCTCTTGAGAGAGAGGAGATTCAGGAAGTCATCTTTCCATTATGCGCCTTGCTTTTCAATGTTGAAATTGCCATTTAGCAAGAGCATTGTATGCAATTTCCCTAATATTTGTTTCTTCAAGCAACAAGTTTCCGCAGATATATTCTGTCGCTAGAAGGAATGGTGCTTAAGAGAAAGTTAAGGAGTATACATACTTCCTCCTCTGATGTTGATGTTGAGCAAGGCTAGAATAACCAGGCAATCTCACTTACTCAATCTCTTACTCGGGTTCAGCTGGCTTTTGCGATTGAAAGTTGAATGTAAACATCGTGCTTTGGGGTTATCAAGGGTGCTGAATACGATGGGCATATTCATTTTGCCCTGAGAGTCCTCGTTGGCTCCAGACGGCGTCACGACGAAATCACATTTTGACGTGCCAATCGGCTCACGAGAGAACTAATTTTAGGTGAGAATGTTTTCTGTGGTAGAATTGGATGGCGGACACGCCTATCAAGTTCATTTTTCATAATTATTTTAAAATAATTTTTTTTAAATAAACTTTTTGCTGTTTGAGTTCTGTGCTTAGCAATGTGGTGATATCGATCCGGCTTGCCGAGAGGATTCTAAATCTATATTTTGAGCCAAAACAAACTGGCATTTTGAGATAATCGACTCACGGTGTTTCTACACTGTCAGCGAACAGCCATCTCTCTTGATCTACCGGGCGAGATGGCGAGACACACTATCTCGCCCGGTAGATCAAGAGAGATGGCTGTTCGCTGACAGTGTAGAAACACTGTGAGTGGATTATCTCAAAATGCCAGAGTTTGTTCTGGCTCAAAATATAGATTTAGAATCCTCTCGGCAAGCCGGATCAATATCACCACATTGCTAAGCACAGAACTCAAACAGCAAAAAATTTATTTTTTAAAAATTATTATTAATAATCATAAAAATTGAACTTGACAGGCGTGTTCGCCATCCAATTCTACCCCAGAAAACGTTCTCACCTAAAATTGGCTCTCTCGGGAGCCGATTGGAACGTCAAAATGTGATTTCGACGTGACGCCGTCTGGAGCCAACGAGGACTCTCAGGGCAAAATGAACATGCCCATCGTCTTCAGCACCCTTGATAACCCCAAAGCACGAAGTTTCAGAAAATCGACCTTTTCGAGCTGTGCCAGATCCGACCAGATTTGCTCGAAAATAAGGCAAACGGCGTTATATATGGCTCCCTTTTTTCTTCATTAGTTTCATCTTTGGTTTATTCGCTCATGCCATTCCATCTTCGAAATTGTACGAAGCCTGAAAATGGAGTAGAGACGCAGGGTTTTCATTCGGTTGTCTAGCTTCTTTTCATTTCCTTCTTCTTGGATTCATCCGGTTTAGTCAAGATTTGGAGCTGTCGCACGCACTCAATCTGCCAGATACATCCGTGTTTCATCGGAGAGAGAGGGAGAGTCACGCTCTCCCTATCAGTGTATTCCAGTGCTTCTTCTGGATGATATTCCCCTTCTCTCTCTCTCTCTCTCATCCTCGTCTCTCAGTGCTAATGTATTGAAAGACTGGTCGTAGTCTAGGATTTCCCTCCCGGCCTCTTTCTATCTCGTCAGCCAGCCTTTCTTTCAGTTTCAATTTTCATTCCCATCTCCTTTCCTGAGGGAAAATTAAGAGCAATCGTTATCGAACTTAGGGGATCATCAGGAATTGTGGTAAGGATCATTTTGAGCTTTTGAACGAGTCTCTAGTATGTCTATAAACGAAAATCCATTTTTTCGGGACCCTATTTTGAGATAGTCTTACCATATTGCAAAACATGGTCGATCGTGGGGCTCGAGCCGGCGATAGAGCTTGCCTCAGTCAGACACCATAACCAATGCTCAATCGGTAATTTTCGATCATATTAGCCACCCCCCGGACACGTCCCCCCGGAATGAGCTCCGGAAGTCCAAACTTCGTACATGTACACCCCCCGGCCCCGTGATACTCATAGCACTATTGAACTCCCGATTACGCATTCAATGGGAAATTTTTTTTTTCGAAAATCGAAAAAATAAAAAATTTGCCCGACAAGCTAGACTCAAAATCTCTTCTGCGTTGTGCCAGGCATGCCCAGTAATCAAAAATAAACTATTGCGATTGAACCTCGCTTGATTGGAAAATCGATTTTTTCATCAAAATTTTAATTTTTCGACCACACTTTTTCTTGAAAGCACGTCCGGAAAAACAGTATATGTTCAAAAATTTGGTCTATCAATGCTCTATCGAATTTCGAATTGAATTGTGAGACATTGATTTTCAATGGGCTGACATAGGGGTAGTGTATGCGCTGGACTCGCTATTTTCGCAGTTTTTCGAACATAGCTTTTTTCTTTCGTGGTTTCAAGAGTTTTAACATAGAAATTCGAATTCTACGCGTTGAAATATGAAATACTTATTGTCACAATTTCCCGATTTCAAAAATTTTCACCTTCCACCATGACCAATGTAGACCGTTCCCGTGACTCCAGCGTACAAGGCCAATTGTGCGTAGAAACCGTTATCCTGAACTCAAATGAACTTCAGAATTCAACGCAGACACGTTCATATCAATTAGAATGTGGTGGAACTGTTTCTTAATATCTACTCAATAAGTAAATATAGAAACAACATTTACTGTTTTTCCGGGCGTGCTTTC
The DNA here is from genome assembly GCA_036245825.1 of Pristionchus entomophagus. Classification (NCBI taxonomy): domain Eukaryota; kingdom Metazoa; phylum Nematoda; class Chromadorea; order Rhabditida; family Neodiplogasteridae; genus Pristionchus; species Pristionchus entomophagus. The sequence continues at coordinate 15,349,967 of BTSX01000006.1, forward strand.
AAGAAAAAATGTGGCCGAAAAACGAAAATTTTGATGAAAAAATCGATTTTCCAATCAAGCGAGGCTCAATCACATTAGTTTATTTTTGATTACTGGACATGCCTGCCACAACGCAAAAGAGGTTTTGAGTCTAGCTTGTCGGGCAAAAATTTTTATTTTTTTGATTTTCGAAAAAAAATTTCCCATTGAAATCGTAATCGGGGAGTTCAATAGTGCTATGAGTATCACGGGTCCGAGGGGTGTACATGTACATTCCGGGGGGACGTGTCCGGGGGGTGGTCCTAAATTACCGATCCGCTCTCTTAAAATTGTGGATGATGTGGGTTTAATTTTAATTAATGCTTCAAATATCAGAAGCGGGAGACAGATGTTTCTAACGTGTGCGTCTTTTCTGTGGTGGCTCGCCTTGAAACCTTTACTTAATTCCGCCTGGGAAAGTAGTAATCCGATGACTTTTTGCTAATGCTATGGTGGATTAACTGAGATTTCCCACATGGAAAATAGGGATGAGCGAATTATCGATTGCTCTTCGTCCATAGAACATAGCTTTTATTTTCCCATGATTTCCGCTACAGAGAAATATTTCTCCAAAAATGCATAGTTGTTTGCTATTTTTAGGTGGGTACTACTGTTTTGTAGACCCTGTTGACGTGCTTGTGCTCCGGCTCCCACCAAGTACGACATAGCGTCATAGTTGTTATTTTGATGACGAGAAATAACCAGATTTTCAGAAAGTCTGCTAATTTCCTGTATTTTTTCGGGATCATTCACAGTCTTGATAAGCTGCAAAGCCTCTTCCAACAAGTTGGTGAAAGCGAATTCAAGCGCCATATTTGCCGTGTTTAGAGCTCTTTCGTGATGGAATATTTGTGTGGCAGTTTCGTAGAAAGAGAGAAGAGAGAAGAGGATTGATGACTCGAATGTTTAGCTTTCGAAATATGAGCCCAAGCTGACAATGAGTGTTCCCATTGCTTGGAGCTTAATCGATAAACCTTTTGCAAAACATCACCTGCGGGCGGGAGTCGAACCTGCCTGCGTCGGCATGCCAGTCAGACACCATGCCCATTGAATGAAAGGCGCGCGCCCCAACCACTAGTCTCCGTCAATGGGCATGGTGTCTGACTGGCAGACGCAGGCAGGTTCGACTCCCGCCCGCAGGTGATGTTTTGCAAGAGGTAGAGAAAGGCGCGCGCCCCAACCACTAGTCCCCGTCAAGCGTTCCCTGCGGTAGGCCGCCCTGGCCTAATGGGCATGGTGTCTGGTCACTCGCTCTTGCATTCATTGATATCTGCGTCATTTTATTCTCAGATCCGTTACTTTTGGTCTCTTTTGTCTCCCTGTTTACTCTCGATTTGCGTCCCTTCTTTCCCTTGATCTGGCCCAACTAACCCCTGACCAATGCGGAGCCTAACATAACACTGTCAAAACAACAGTAAGGGCATGGAATAGGGAGAGGGAGGGGGGGGGGGGGGGTTGAATGAGAGGATGGAGACCCCCTGTAGTCCCGCCGCCTCCAAATCGGATCAGTATCTAGTACAATAGCGATTCACCTCTCCCTGGCTCCCCTCTCTCCCCCCCCCCCTCCCCCCTCCCTCACCTCTCATAGGAAGGGCGATTCTCTCTCTTCCTCTTCAGTCCCGTCAGTCTGATCCATTCTCGTGAGTAGGGGGATTATTCATGAGTTTCCCTACGACGAACGCCATGATACCAGTGGAACATGGCTTGTTTGGGGGGGGGGGGGGGGGGGGGGGGGGCTAGAACCGTCTTCTGGTCGTTTGGTGGGGCATCGTCATCCTTCCTTCCCCTTCTTCTTCCCATTGCGATTGACACGTCCCATGCTCCTCTAATTCCCCCCTCTCTCATTTCCTCTAGATCCTTCTCTCGTAATGACGAATGAGGGAAATCATGCTTCTAGCCTTCCCGTAAACCCCATTCTCCTGATTTCGAAACACTTTTGCAGTGTGAAATTCGAACAGCTGAATGATTCATGAACAACGATGGAGAAACGATATTGCTCCCTCGTTCTTTCTTCTTTCTTGTGAAGCCGCTATGCTTCACCCTGTTGAGGGTATTGATCATTCCTTGTGAGATAAGGCCGAATCAGTCATTTGATCAGGTGATTCTCACCACCCCTGAATCAGTCAATGCCGTTGTCATTTCGCAATCAATGGCGTGATAAGGGGGGCTATTTCCGGTGTTTTGGCTCGAGAGAAAAGGGGAGATTGAATTGTGTGCTTATTCGTCTCTCATCTTGCTGATATCACCACTCCATTCAATCTCGAGACTCTGAATGGCATGCCCGTCGAGTTTCATTTCCCCCAGTTTACGGGCATTATCTCCGACTCATACGTGCGAGAGAAGTGAGAGACGGTGAATGTCATGTTGCCTTATGGATAGTGTTTGGTCTCCCTCATCCCCCTCCCCCTCCCCCTTCCCCCACCCTCCCTCTCTCCTCTCTCCCTCTACTCAGTCAGCGTGTTCTATTACTTCCCCATGTCCGTGTCTGTTTATGTCTACGGCTCTTCTCTCCTCTGTCGTTGCTAATTTCTCCGAGTATTTCTTCCGATCGACGACTGAATTTTGTCTTCTTCTCCCACTCTTCCCATTCTCCCCACACTCCTCCTTCCATCCTTCCTTTCCTCTTCGTTCCTTCTAGAATCGTATATATACAGGCAGAGCGCGCGCGGTACACACATGTGCATGTGGAAAGAGAACAACATGAAGATGGCACGAGCCAATAGTGCCCCCCCCCCCCCTTCCCCCCCCTCCCCTCCTTTCCTCCTTATTCGTTGATTCGGTTATTGATTCGTGATCGATGGTGGTTGTTGGTTTACTTGGACCATTCAGTTTATTGGCTGAACTGAGCTCCGTATTCATGAGAGGCAATAATTCATTGAAGATTGGCCGATAGGATTTGCTAGAGCGTTCTTGTTGACTGTTTACCTCCGGGGTACGGCAGTTTTCTGAGAGAAGAGAGAAGGAGGAGATGTAGAGAACGGAGAGAGGGGAATAGAAGGGGAGCTTATCGGCAAGTTCCGCGGCTGATTTGGAGGGAGAGAGAGAGATAAACCGTCTTCCAGAACCTTCCTCGTTTTTTCTCTCTTCGTTAGCCGGCTTGGATGGTTTCTTCTTTCGTCTTTTCATATGCGTAAAAGCTGTACGATATGAGTCTTTTCATATGCGTAAAAGCTGTACGATATCTTCCAGAACCTTCCTCGTTTTTTCTCTCTTCGTTAGCCGGCTTGGATGGTTTCTTCTTTCGTCTTTTCATATGCGTAAAAGCTGTACGATATGAGTAGTGAAAGAGAGTGAGAGGGGGGGGGGGATGGGCGGAGGGATGGATTGGAGGAATGGAACGAATCAAGATGTCTCTTTTTCTTGGCTCCCTCGCTTTTCCTCGATTCATGCGTGTATCCGTAATTATATTCGTTATAACACGAATTGCCCTCGTTTACTTCTCTCTTCTGGCAATACACAGTTCTGTTTGTCTAATATTTGGCTCTTTCTGGAATTGACTCATGGACGAACGTCTCTTCACGAGTCAATTTCCTCTGATCGATTAATGATCTCTTGTTGCTTCCGGTGGTTCCCGTATGAGTTTGCACGGGCCGACTCGACTGTTATCGAAGGGGGTATTGACACTGAACCATCGGTTAACTCATTCCATTTCGACACGGAAAAAGTGGTGCACTCTGAGTGAAAGTCGCCCATTTTCTCCTTCTCTCTCTTCTCTCTCTCTCTCCTTTTCTCATTCCTCCTTTCCTTCCGCGTAGTCGCAATTTGTGTTAAAGATAGCACACGAGTATGGTTTATCATCTATTTCTCATTCTGATCCTTGTTCATCCCATGATCTCCCTGTCTTTCTCTTGTTCGATCTCTGTTTGGTCCTCTCTTCCTCTCTTCTATCGTCATTGAACTGATAAGGGGGGGGGGGGGGGGGGTATTGATGATCAGCTGTGTTTGATGGTCAGTCATTCGTCCATTTAGTCAGAGACAGTCTTCGTTTTCCTCTTCAGTGTTTTCCATCCGGTCGCTCTGATTGGGTTAGCTGGTCTGGAAGGGAGGGGAGGGGAGGGAGACGTCAACGACATGGTTGTTTTGACGTCGTCGTCGAGTATCGCGCGCAAGAGAGAAAACCATCTCCCCCCAATGGTTAGAGATCATCTAGGAAATGTATGCTTGTCCATGATGAATCTACTCCCCTTCTTTCTGGGAGCGTATTTATAGTTGAATTTAGCCCGATTGCTCCTTGGACGTCGAGCAGCCATAAAATGTGGAAAATTGTAGCGGATTTAGCTTATCATGACTTGTAGCCTATGCTGCTGATGTTCTTATTCGTATTTTTACTTAATGAAAAGTAGCGATGTCTGCATTTTTGGGCGTTTCTCGATTGAGAAAATAGTGGGGAGGGAGGGGGAGTAATATTTGGATTCTCGATATTTGCTCATTTCTCGTCGATTTTCTTTCGTCACGAGATTGGAAGAGAGAGAGAGAGAGATTAATGAACCTCATCAGCCATATGGGCGTGCGGGTTTTAGACATGAATGGTGTCGTAGGACGGGGCGAGATATCCGAAACGTCGTCGCCCATAGGACACGCACATACGCACTCGGTCGACTGCACTAGAGTACAGGAGGGCACTATTACAGGGAAGAAGAAAGGGAGGAGAGAAGAGGGAAGAGGGCATGTTGAGAGTGGAGGGAATGGGAGGGGGGAGGGATTTTCTCCCTCATCGTCCGTCATGTTTTCCTGTCCCCCTCCCCCACCATCTGTTGTGCCCCCCTCCTCCTATTGAAATTCAGAAGCACTTTCATCATGTCAGTCGTTGTCGCGTTCGTCGTCGATAACATTTGTGGCCCTCACGTCACTCATGCTCTTGAACTGACAATGGCTTTCTTGTCTCATAGCGCGATCCAAGCTTAACAATATAGGTTCTGGTAGTAATAGTTCTCTTTGTTTTAAAACTAATAACTCTATTTTGATAATTAAATTTTAAAAATAATGTATGGAATTGCAGAAACGGGTCGGCGGAGTCGTCGATCTCATCGAGTGAGGAGACGGGTCGACTATTGGGAGTGAACCACGAGGAGGAGGAAGAAGAGGATAGAGAAGGGAAGGAGATGAAGGAAAGGATGAGTGGAACTGAAGGAGGAGGAGGAGGAGATGATACCACGGTGAGGGGAAGGGGGAGGGGAGGGGTGGGCATTGTGCATCTGGCGAATTGCCAATAATGAAAAATAAGCAAATGTTAATTGTTTTGTATTTCAGGAGCGTGAGTGTCCTCTGTGCTTCAATCGCGTATCAACATGGGCATTCCCTCGGATGGTTGGATGTCCCGATCACACCAGTTGCATCCATTGTCTCATTAGAGTGAGTTGACAACGGATAGGAGGGATGATGGATTCGTCTCATCCTTGTCATGATTTTGCCATTAAAACAGCGTAATAATTGGAGGAATTATGGTTCAAGTTTTGAATATTCCAATTGTCAGTGAAACTATACGTTCGTTTCGCTTTTATTTTAGAGAATAAATCAATAGATTGCATTTGTTGCTTTCAGTACGTTGAACTGGAGGTGATGGAGAATCGAGTGGAAGTCTCGTGTCCCGAGTGTTCCTCCCTACTCCATCCCAGTGATGTACGAGCCATCCTCAGAGCGTGAGTTTTTATAAAGAATTGAAGATCGAATATTAAAATGTGTTCTGCATTCTTTCGTAGTTGTTAGAAAGAAAGGTGTAACTTCACCGTCAGATCAGGCCATGAAACGTACAAGGATTGTACTGGTATGTGACAGGAGATGAAATTATTTATTATTTGGATATTTGGATGGTTTAAAATGAATAAAGGAATAAATGTTATTACAGGAGCACTGGTGGAGAGGGATCCATCGCCAAGTACGAGGAATTCTCCGTGCGGAAGTGTCTGCTGAGTGAGCCAGACACACGATGGTGTCCCGCCCCCGATTGCGGGTACGGTAGAATTCATTATCGATTGAGAGGATGGTAGAACACGAACACAGTAGGCTTCTTCTCATACAATGTAGTTACGGTTTGAATCAGTTCTGGGATAGAAACAAATGACGGGACAGTTGTCAGTATTTTGTTGTATCTCTCTTTAAATCTCCAATCTCTCCTCCTTGCAGCTTCGCAGTGATTGCTGCAGGCTGCGCGGCCTGTCCCCAACTGCGCTGCAGTCGTGCCACTTGCGGCACTCTCTTCTGCTATCACTGCAAGGTACGGTAGGGGAACAGGAGTACTGTAGGTAGATCCAAAAAAAGATTCCACGGGAGATTGTGTAAACTGTTATATGTGTGGGTAGTCAAATGAAACATAATTTTGGGCCAAAATAAAACCAATACTCTATTTTTATTGATAGAAGTCGCAAAGTAAAATATTAGGGCTATGAATAATATAATACATTAGTTCAACTCTCAGGATGTATGGCACGATTCGATGACGTGCGAGGAAGCGAGGAGAACGAGGGGTATATTCGCAGTCACGAGTGCGCCCCAAGGAGAATCGAGGAGGGGAATACTCAGATACGGTAGAAGGCGAGTGGGGGGCATGCCAGGCGTAGGCCGATTCTATCGCGAAATGGAAGTAGTTACTGTAATCTCTCTTATTACAATACTTCCCCCTTGCAGATCGTCGATTGCTCTTCGTCGTGGAAGCAGCAGAATGTCATCGGAAGCCATGGTCCTCAAACGTCAGTTTGGATATTCATTTCGTTTTAGAACGCTGTGTCTCATTTCTGTCTGCAGCCAAAGGCTCTCTTGTGAACGATTTTTTTATTGTTTTTTTGTGTACGCTCTAAAAAAAAAAGTAGATGATATCCAACCTAGTGGGAATAAACAGCGTAAAGAAAGTTTATGAGTGGGTATTGTGAAGTTTTTCTTTCTTGTTTATTCCGGGGATCTAAATACATGTATTATAATTAGCGGTTTGATGGCCGAGTTTTTGACCAATCGATAACTGATAATTGCAGCTGGCGACGTGAAGTCGTGTCCCCGCTGTCGCGCACTCATTGTGAAGATGGACGACGGATCGTGCAACCATATGGTGAGGGAGGGTTACGGTAGAATGGCAGGATACGGTAGACGATGATTCTGGTTCACTCATCAATTGATTCATCCTGCAGGTGTGTGCCATGTGTTCGACGGAGTTCTGCTGGTTGTGTCTCAAAGAGATCTCCGATCTACACTATCTGAGGTGTGTCGTGTCGACTACCTTTACTAATGATCGGCTATCGAACTTCCGAAACATCCGACCGTGTTATCTAGGAAGTATTTTGGTTTATTCCCTCTAATTCCTCTTAACAGTTCTTCTATTCTTCCTTTTCACGAACCTTGTTTTAGTGTAAGATTGATTATTTCAGTCCGACGGGTTGCACCTTCTGGGGCAAGAAACCATGGACGAGGAAGAAGAAACTGGCATGGCAATTGGGCACGCTCATAGGTGAGTGATTGGATAGTGATGACGTAATTATTTGATCAAGGCTGTTTTGATTGTTTCTCATGATATAGTTCTGGTGCCATCAGCAGGAAATATACATATCATGAAAGAGTATTTGAAACAGAGCACCAGAATTACGTTTATAATAAATTTAATTGAGGCGCCCCTCTGGGTATCGCACTGATCGCTGGTCTCTCCGTGCCTGGCATCATTTTCGGTGTGCCCGTGCTCGTCGGCAGGTACGGTAGTGTGCGCCTGTGTGAGCGACGATTTCGAATCAGTCGTATATGTAGACAAATGGCTGATTTGTGCGTGGTGTGCCTACAGTAATCCAGTCTGCCCTTTCAGGAAGGTGCACACTCGGTTCATGCACCACACGAAGGTCCGTCGGCGTCTGATCACTGCTGCTTGCGTGGCTGGTTCCCTCGTCGTCTCTCCGGTCCTCGCTGTCATGGCAGTCGGTGAGATATTTAGCATACGACATTTGGTAGAAGTCGCCCTCGTGGTGCGGTGCACGCACACCACATATTTCTCAGTTTCAATGTATTCTCTACAGGAGTGGGCGTGCCCATCATGCTCGCGTATGTCTACGGTGTCGTGCCCCTCTCACTGTGCAGAAATGGAGGATGTGGATGGAGTGAGTAATGGGAAAAGACAGATCGGGATTACGGTGGATACTCGCGAAGGAAATAGAAAGGGATCCATTCATTCCCATCTGCGAAGCTGAGGTAGATCAAGTGTTACGACACTTCAAATCAGGCAAGTCACCGGGGAAGGATGGGATCACGGGGGAAATGCTGCGTGTCGGGGTAGATCAACTGGTCCCTACTCTCACTACCATCTTCAATAGTATCATAATGGGGAATATTCCACATGGGTTTGGGGATTCTCGTACAATTCTTCTACCCAAATCTGGCGATCCATCCCTCACCAAAAACTACAGACCGATTAGCCTGCTTCCTGTTATGCAGAAGGCGCTTACCGGGCTGCTCAATAGGAGATATGCGCCAGTTTTGGATAGAAATAAGGGCTGGGAGCAAATGGGATTTAGAAAAGGTCACTCAACCGTAGATGCAATTCATACTCTAAAGTCCGTCATTGCGCACTGTGTCGATTACAGGATGCCGATTTATCTGCTTTTTGTAGATATTTCTAAAGCTTTTGATAGTGTTTACACAGACGCGGTGTACAGGGCAGTGGAGAAGGAGGGTATTCCCTCAGAAGTGGTTTCTTTCCTCGCGGGTCTCTCACAAGGCAGTAGAAATGTGGTAATGGTTAATGGGAATGAGGTGGAGATCAAGGTTGGAAGAGGTGTAAGACTGTAGATTGTTTGTCTCCGAGGCTGTTCACCTCAGTTCTCGATATGGCATTCCGACAGTTAGACTGGACTAGGAAGGGAATAAGTGTAAATGGACGGTATCTCTCTCATATCATATTCGCCGATGATGCTATTCTCATATCACATGATGAAAGGCAGATTCAGGTAACGGCAAGGGATCTCGAGCGGGTACTGGCTACTGTGGGACTCCAGCTTAACGGGGATAAAACAGTTGGGATGACTTCTAAGCTTTGTCCCCGGGTAGTCAAAGTGGCAGGGAAAATTGTAAAATTACAGGAAAGGGTGGTGTATTTGGGAAGCTCTATCGCTGTCAGTGCAAAGGATGACTGCGAAATTACCCGACGTATTCAAGCTGGTTTCGGGACATTCCATAAACACCGCACCTTCCTCATTAATCGGGGTATACCAATGGCACATAAACGCCGTCTTTTCAATGGTTGTATACTTCCCGCGGTATTGTATGGATGTGAGAGTTGGGCACTGACTAAAGCTCAAATGAATCGATTATCGGTGGCCCAGCGCAAAATGGAACGATGGATGGTTGGATGTACTGTGCTTGATCATGTCTCTAACCAGCGGCTGCGTGATTCCACAAAAATTCTGGACTTCGTTCGCACTGCGCAGAAAAGAAAATGGTTTTGGGTACACAAACTCTCGACTGATGATTGCTTGAAGTGGAGCCGATCTATGATCGACTGGTTCCCACAAAGGAAACGAAGGAGAGGCCGCCCTATGACAAGATGGAGCGATATTTTCCGCAAGACGATCGGCGCAAATTTTCTCAACGAAGCAAGAAAAGTCACATGGAAGCTCTCATTTGACCTTCCCTAACCCTCTCTAAAGGGCGAAGAATCGTATGACCTCTTGATAAATGTGTTAAAACTGAAAACTGAAACTCGCGAAGGGACTCGCGGGCAGCATGTACTTTGATTGGAGTTTGATGCAACATGATGAGATTTTTAATGTGATAATCGATTATCCGCAGGCTCGCAATTGATGGGAGAGGAGCCATCAGAGGATGAATTGTGGACTGCAGCCGGGTCGGAGGCCGAGGCTGCAGCTGAAATGGGCGGAGCCAGTGGAAGTGGACTGGCTGCGAGCAGCAGTGGAGGTACGGTAGTATCGATTAGTGGTGATGAATTTAATGATATGTTGGCTTCTGTAGAAGGACCACACCTGAGCAAATGATAGTAAATCTTCTAATATTATAGAAGAAGTCAATTCAACAATGGCTGTATTTGGTGCGTTTCAGATGTGGCTGACGTAGTGTCAATGGCGATGCGAGGTGGTGCCTCGGCCGGGACGGGGGAACGAAGGGCGACGGGAGGGGGAGGGGGAGGGGGAGGGGACACGGGCAGTCTCGCCCCTGCCACTAGTCTCCACTCGGGATTCAGTGTATGGACTGCCAGAGGAAAGAGGTATGATCGTTTTCTACTAGATATTGAAGAGTCGATACTTCTCCGAAATACCCATCCAACAGTAGCATGTCATCCAGACTTAAAATCTATTCTATACAATTATAATCTGGTTTAATTTTTGCAGTTGCGGGGACAGTGAGACATGCAGTACGGGGGCCACTAAGAGAGTCAGAAGGCCGAGCAATGAGAGTGGTCAGTTGATTCAATTGATTGAAACTGATGAATTGCCTAATGAAGATATGTGTATGGCGACTAGTTGTCAGCTTTAAAAAAAAATATATATATATATTTTGGAAAAATAATTGAATGGTTGATGTTTGAGGCGGCGTGACTTCTCTCAACTACGAGGAGGCGAGTACGAAAGGACTCGCGGGCAGTCAATATCACTACGATGATAAGGTGAGGAGGAGGGGTCGAGTGTGCAGGGATTGAAATTATTGAAAACATCTTCGCATTGATAATGGCCGATCTGTTCCCTTTCAGTCAGTGCACACTCTCGGCTCGCAGGCACCCGAATTGCTCTCGTGCTGTGATGATGTGGCCAGTACAAAGGTATTGTCAACATTATCAATGATCAAGGTAGTCGATTTTCTGTTGGCGATGCTCTGAAACTGTTGGAAAACTGATGAAAAAGATTTACCAAAACGAAATTTCAAAAGGAAGTGGCAACGACAATTATTGTATTGGTGAATCATAATTGAATGTGCAGGCTCTGGCTGGATCAGTGCACGATACGAAGTCTCTCTCGGGCAGTGCCGTCGTCCACGATGGTACGGTAACGGAAAAAATGATTATTGTATGCATTCACCGAGATGGACTACCGTATCCCTACAGTATCCTCTCTGTTTTGTAGTGTGCGACGAGCCCTCGACGTCGGGAGGATCATGCTATGGGGGTCATCACCACCATCATCACCATCACAATCCCCATCGGAGGAGTGTGAGCAGCACCAGACAGTGCAAGGTATACGGTAGTATACTGTAAGACGATGGATCGACAGAAGGGGATACCCAGAGTTCAGTGCACGAATGAATTAGAGGAATAGCAAATTGTTGACATTGCTGATCAATGAATAGTACCGAAACCTTAATGTAATTATTGCAGTCGAATTCCCTATCTGGCTGTGGCAGTCGCGCCTCGGGAGGAGGAGGAGGAGGGGAGAGAGACCATAGAGAAGGAAGTACTCTCAGTGAAGATGATGATGAGATCATCCATGATATGAGATGCACCCAGGGTGGGCAGGAGAGATTTGTGTTTCTCTTCAAGGAATTCGTTATGTAAATCAGTCGCATTAACGAATTACAACTTTGAAATGCGAGTGATCAAGTCGGAAACAGAAATTATTGATATTTTAATAATGGTTGCAGCTCCTCCTCCTTCTGGTCACATCAACAGCTCGCAAGCACCCTTCACATTATCGACGCCTACCATGACTCCCCATCTCAGTGGTACGGTAGACACAGTAATCGAGAAGGATCGAGCACTTGATTTATCGATAGGGAGCTACATTAGTCCATGCTTATCAATCGCCTGTCTTTGCAGTGTTCGCGATGCACGCAGCGGTGGCAGCAGCAGCTGCAGCAGGCGCCTCATCGTCTTCTTCAGCTGCAGCTGCAGCCGGTCCCTCCACCAGCCACGCTGCTGCACCCGCTGCGGGCAGCAACAGCAGCAGTGCACCCACCACCAATCCCGATCCTTTCGGTCAGATATGTTCAATTTACAAGAAATATTTCACTCCGAGAATTGGAGTTTGGAAGAGTGACTCAATGAGTAGCCTCTCTTTATGAACACTTGTTCTCTCAGGAATCCGTACCCTACTGGATAATATGAAGCAGATGGTGGCTGCTGATGAGGCTGATATCGATGCGGATGACGTCTATCGACCTGAGTAAGGGAGAGGGTTACGGTAGATTGAAGGGACAGATGGAGATTGGATTGATGAGGTTACGGTATTTGGTTGCAAGATGAAGGGGATGATAAAGTTGTGTCAACACCGTAATCTATAATTCCAGGCCGATTACTCGTCCATTGCCGAAGGAGTCGACAGGTCCTGTCTCTCCCCGTGATGTGGAATGTGGCGTGCGTCCGGCGCCTCCTTCTCACCAGATATCGGCCACGTCGGTACGTGGCCCTGCAGTGGAAACACCGTCTACGCCTCGTCGTTCAGTGAGATGGCTACCGTCCTTCCTAACGAAGAAGTCAAAACAGTGAGAAGATTATCGTATTCCCTCTCTCTCCTTCTAGGATACGTATGTGCTACTTTATTGATCCCTTCCCTCTGATTTGTGTGAAGAATTGCTTGTTATCGCCCCAGTGTCCCTCTCCAATATTTTTACAGTAAATGGCCTTGATCATCCTTCCACTCACGGTTTTATCCATCTCGTCGATTCCAGTTTCTCAACTTGAAATGGTTACTTTACTTCTAAGTATTTAATACTGTTCTTAATCTTCCCGACCGTACCATTCCTTGAAATACCTTACTTCTGCTTATTGTTTATCTGTAACTTTCCATCTTATAATTAGCAGTGTTATGTGTTTACATCCATTTCTCGATCGATACGGTAGACGATTGCACAGATTATTGATTTTCACCTATACATCGAAACCCCTGTCATGTCTTTGTACCAATCGCGTGTTCAATCGATATTTGTCTAGTAGTTTCGTTTTTACCCCTCAAGGCTTTACCAGCTTATGTGTAAAACAGTTACTTATCGCCTTGTTTTAGTCCTGAATTCATTCGTTTGTGTGTTACATATTTATATTGAATGGCAAATCAGACTTGTTTTTCAAAACATCAAATCTTTCACAGTCTCGTCCAACACTGTGATTTTGCAACTACATATTGTATTCTTGGTTTTTTTGTGCACAAATGCTATAACATAAAGATTTCTCAAAGAATATTTACCCATTGTTCTGCAGTGAAGGCTAATGCGATGAGAGACCGCTAAAGAAATTCATGAAGATCGGGGTTGTTACTGTACATGATCGATCAGGATGGCTCGGGTTACGGTAGGCTCTCTGAGTGGACTCACGCCCATGGATAGTCTGCCTTCTCCGGAGGAATTAGGCAAGAAGAGCTGTGCTAAGTGCAAGTGAGTTGGATATGACTAATTTAATTGATTGAAGCTCAACGTTGATAATTAGCTGAATAGAGAAAATAGTCAAGTTGATTTGGGATATTCGGTCAGACGCAACCGCATGTACTTCTGCTACGATTGTCGTGTGCCGATGGAAGGAGTACCCACACCGAAGGTTACGGTAGGTTACTGTAATCATTATTATATTAATAACTATTATCAGAAACGCGTTGAAGCTTCTTATCTTTGTGGATATTAGATGAGTTATAGAGACAACAATGCGACGGAAAATTTGCGAATAGTGGTTTTGGTCTTTGATAGGTCATTCCAGTTGCACTGAGTTCATATAGATATAATGAAAACGATCAGCTGATCCATGAAATTCCTCCACCAATTCAGAAAATAACTCGTAGTCGAGCTTCGGATTAATGTAATTGTATTCAGTTGCCCTGTCTCCTCGATGTCGTCAAGCACATAAAGGAGAAGAACAGCAAGAGCACCGCCATCCACGCTAAAGTTTGTTTCATTTTTGAATGATTATTGGCCGAAAGACAATTTAAATATGTTCATTTTAAAGTGCTTCTCAAAAACATAAAATTCCTCGCTCGCGCACAGACATCTCTCACCTTTGAGAAGGCGAAAGCGTGTGGTCCCGTGGTGTAGCGGTTAGCACTCAGGACTCTGAATCCTGCGACGGGAGTTCAAATCTCCCCGGGACCTTCTCCTTTTGCCGTATTTTGTTGCTTCTTTCCCTGTATTTGTTCGCAGTAAAAACTTGATCTTTGATCTTTTCAGATCGTTGCTCCCTTGCAAACGCGAGTATTCGACGCTCCCGATGCTGAGGATCTCGAGGATTACGGTAGTGGAGAGGGAGAAGATGGATGGACGGTAGGAAAATCATTCAGAATATGTCTAAAAACATCTTTTTATTCTTTTAAAAATATATTTTATATTGTTTTGGTGCTGATAAAATTTTGATTTTAAGTTAATTTCGCGGTTCTTGATGATTCATTAACATTTTTTTTAAATCAAATCTTCCTATGACCTTTGATCTTTAAGGTTCTGGTTTTCCCTTCTGAGAACGCGACTTCCATCGAGGAATTCACTGCGACCAAAGGTTTTTCCCAGTCTTTTTTTCTATTTTCCGCAACGAATGTGGAGGCTATCCTGGTGAATATAGTATGCATAGTTGGTAAATTTCTTGCATAATGAAATAAGTAAAATCCAAAATTTTTACTGGTTTAATCTGACCATTCAGGTAAAATCGCTCGTTTCGTCGTCATTGACTGCACTTGGTTCCAGGTCGGAGTCATGACGAGACTTCCCCAATTGAAGAGTACGGTATTTCGATGTGTTAGAGGACTAGAGGATACTGTACGCAATACTTGGTTAGGAATTTATAAGTTAAGGGATTTAAGAAAAAAATATCAAATTCTATCTGACTCAGATAGAAAACCATATGTTCAAGTGCAGTCTTTCCTCGCTCTCATCATTCCAATCTCTCTCTTCCTCTCTTGAGAACTCCCTTGTGTCTCTCTCCGATCGTATTCCACTGCCTTCTGGCGTCCTCAACACAACCACGACGACTCCCATCTGGCGACCATCGAGGCCATCTATTATGCAATGAGGGAATATCAGGTTTACGCTGTATATGGAGGGAAGGGGGGAGGGATGGAGTTTTTCGGCGAGCCTACATTCTCGGCTAGTGTGGACTAAAAAAATTATTAACTTGTGTTTCGAAATATTTATATCATGTTCTAAGAAGATATGAGTTATTGAATGGGTCAATGTTTAATTGTTATCATTGAGGAACTCGGTCTGAAGCAGTCATACCGAGGGGAATTTGACGATCTTCTCTTTTGGTTCTTCGTCACTATGGGAAAGGCCAGTTATTATTGATCTTTGATCTTTGCGCTGCTCATAGAATTGTTCAGTTCGAGAATTAGAATTACAAAATTACGTTAAAATATTAATTATTATTAATTTGCAGGTGGATGCAATGAAGGAGGAAAGGAGAAAGAGACAATTGGAGAGTGGAGAGAAGGAGAAAACAGAGGGAGAAAAGAAGGAAAGGACGGAGGTTACGGTAGAATGATCAGGGATTATAGATTTATTGATTCTCGTTTTTTATATATCTTTCCTTAGTATTATCTTCTAATGTTCCGTTATGTTTACACTTTCTGTTACGAGTATGGTCGTATCCCTTTTTCTGTTGTTCAAGTTTGAATTGGTTATAAAGGTTTTTTCTACTATTTTAAATTGAGCAAGCTCAAGAAGTCGTTGCAGTCGATGTAAGAATATTGTTATCGTCCATGGTCTCGCATCAGTAGATATCGAGGCCATTTAGCTGAATATTTGTGAGACATCAGATTGTTCTTGTTGAATTATCTTTGGGAATTCGGTTTGATCCAATTTGAGAAATGAAAACGTGATAAGAAAACTATTATAATGAGTTGTCAACATCAGGATGTCTCGATCTAGGAGTCTCTTATGCTTGGTCAGGCGTTATTCTGCAACGAAGGTGAGAAAGTCACCTAGTCGGATTATGTCCATAGAGTGAACATTCCTTGTCCGATGATTGGCTAGTATTTTAGATTTTGTTCTAAGAGCGATAGAACATCGAGTGAATTCTGCTGTTTTTGTTTTGTGATTTAAAACAAGGGATTTTTAAATTGTTCGTATTATCAGGTTCCGCTGACTGGAGACCCGATCGTCATCCCCGTCAAACCCGTTAATTCCAAGGTAAGAAGACGTTAGATACGGTACTATTACCGTATCTATTGAGCGGATTGTTTGAATTACGGTAGCTCATCGGAATACAGTAATTTTCATTGCAGATTGCTCTGGACGAATCGCGAGTTCCCGCCCTCTCTCACGATCTAATCGCGAGATTGGAGGAACTGTCACTAGTGAGATTCAGTGATGAACAGGCGGTTAGTCATAATTAATGGTATTATGGAGGGGGTTATATTATTCATATTATGTTCAGTAGATACTATTTTACTGATTACATTCATAGTGGGGCTTGCACACCGTTATTTTTTTTAGAGTCGCCGTTAGTTTGAGTTATTCTGTTGAACTCAAAACATCATAATTTGGACGCATTAGGCTCTGCACCTAGAAAAAAAAATAATATGAGAGGATGTTGCAATTGAAAATATTCCTGTGGTGCGAATTAATCGAATGCAGCGAAAAATGTCATAATCTCTTTACTGATCATATTTTTTGACGGCAATGATTACATATTCCACTGATGTGAAAATTAATGTGGTCGTTTAGAGATCAAATTGAAGAATTCTTCGGCAATGTTGTTAGGCGTTGAATTGACGAGATTTGGATCACTGATGCACTTTGATCTTTGATCTCAGGTGGCAAATCTTCGCTCGTCAGTGGCCAAGGCGACGGCGTTGATGGATGTCGATGTGGAGGTTATTGCATTGATTTAATTATTGAAATGAACATGAATTCGCAGAAATATCATAATGGTGTTGTCTCAATTGAACCCATTGCTTATCTACTAGATAATATCTACCGTACTGTTCTGATTACTGTAGACTTCCTTGATTCAGGGTGTGGCCCCGATGCATACAGTACACGAGTGGCAGGAGTGCCCACTGGCCGATGATGAGCAATTGCCGACCATTGGAGTTGAGAAGGTGAATAGTAGAAAGAATTGGCAGTCCAGTGAGCGCCCGGTTTTGTGCAAAGGTTAACCACGGATCGCTTGCGTGCAAGTGGGACGAATACAGTTGCAAAAGCTCGTAAACATTCGAGTGCTTTTAGCCGAAAAAAAAAGCGATTTAGCCACTTCGGTTCGCTCCGTGGCTACATCTGCAACTTTTCCTCCGCGCTCTCAGCCTCGCGAGCTTTTCTCAATAGCATGACCGGAGTATAGCCAATATTTATTTGAAGAAGTGTGAAAGGTGAAGAAACTTGACAAACCCCCGATGCTTTCCACACATCATACGATCCAATGTAGCTAGAATTTGTTTGTTCATTGAGCATGTTCGATTGACACATCCTTAGGGGTCTACGAACAGGATTAGCGGTCAGTGATGTTGCATACATGTTTGCAAATACTATAGCTTATCCGGGAATAGCGGGGAAACAATAAATATCCGGTACACTCGCTGAATCATCTCCGGCGATCGCGTGTAACTGTTTGGTCTCAACCCCTACATTTTTATGAATTCCTATTATTCGCATGAGCGCGCATTGTTCAAATGTATACCCCGAGTTGTGAATACTCTGGAGGTACGTGATCTTGATTAGTTTATCCCGAGAAGCGAGCAGATTCTAGTAGAAACACGTGCGCAAAGCAGGAAAAGAAGAAAAACAGCAAAGCATTTCCGCATTGAATTCGCACTTTTTTCTTTGAACGACTTATTTCACATTCGTAGAAAAATATCGTTCAAAAAGCGCGGAGTATTATGATGACAATTTGTCAACAACTTGTTGCTGATGTTACACGGTAGTTCAATTCCTGTGATTCGACTATGAACAAATCCCGAATATGAGTTAAGGGATGCGTCTCTTCGTTTTGCACTGAATATCGTCGGTTTGTTGGGCCCATTGATCGCTCGAAAGTATAGATTGAAGAAGGAGACGAATGGTAGAAGGAATGTAGTGTTGAGTGCTGGAGTAGAATGAGGAGAAGATGATTCAAGATGTGAAACTGCTTATGGGTGTATGCAGATTAGCTCAATAAAGAGGGCGATCTAATAATTGAAACCAGGATGAAACCCAATATAATCATGACTACATCTGGTTTTGACTGATGGTATGGTGTAAAGTGTTGTATCCAAAGAGTCAAACAAATCTCTCTATCTCTAGCTTCTCTCGAATGTTCCTCTACACCGCGATGGCTACATAGTCGCCCCACTCGGCAATGTCCCATTGGAGGTAAGGAGTTTGATCTACCCTATGCAATATTATTAGAAAAGAGAAAGGGATATTGACATTTATTGTTGTGGCTTTTGATTCCATGTGTTTAAGAATAGTGAAACACTGACATTGAAATACTCACATGCACATTGTCAGATATTAGGGATGTTGCGAATACTTGGTTCAATGGGTTTAATGGACATCAGCTTGAATTATGTAAATAATTTATTGTAGAAAATATAAATTAATGGCAAACTGGTAATGAGAATAGTAGAATCATGGGTTATTTCTCCAGGAATCGGACCGGAAATTGGATCTGGAGCGAGTGAAGGAAATCGGACAAAGTGGAACGGGAAAGGCACCAGTACTGAAGAAAGGACGAAGGACCACCGAATGATCTTTGATCTCTTGACTTTGATCTCCATTTTCTTTGATGTTTAGACATTGTTTTATTGATATGTTTGTTTATAATTTTACGATAAACTAGAAAGAGAATTGCTGAAGGAGGGACTACGTGTTAATGGTTGCCAAACTGTGGCACTTGCCATCCATCCTAATAGATCGCATTTCTAATGAGCGGATTCGTGGCTCCACTGATGCCGTTGAAAAAAGTCAAGGAGAAGAGGAAATATTTGAATTTCCGCAATTTTATACAGTATCGCCAATAAGTCTTGACCCAAAAATTCAAAATGATATAACTTTCAAACCAGATGGGCGATGGTTCTGAGGTTTTGATAGATGACAGTACATGTACTCCTACATATGCTCACTGTGTCCGACCTTAATACGATTTCGCAATATTGCATGGTGATGACGCATTCATGGCATGGTTTTTCATCGAGGAATATTTGCTCGATTAATTTTCTCTCGTCTTTCCTACTCGGTGTGATAATAGAAGGCCTCCATACCTTTTCGATGAAAATATGTACTCATGGGAGCATGACGTACAGTGGCTTTAGACTGTCTCAAAGTAGGGTCCCGAAAAATGGATTTCCGTTCTTCGACGTGCTAGAAACTCGTTCAAAAAAAAAAGAAAAAAAAATAGCTCAAAATGATCCTTACCACAATTCCTGATGATCCCCAAAGTTTGGTAACGATAGCTCTTAATTTGTCAACAGGGCACGAAAATAACGAATTTTTCACTTTTTCACGTGACCCTATTTTGGATGTTTACAGTTCTGAGGGTGATTTTCATTCAGATGTCATTCCAAGACAAGATGGTAGCATATCCATGGATTATACGATTCTCAACATTTTTAAACATTTGGATAACTTTCCCGCCCGCTGCAGCCAAAAATCCGAGAGAGGTAACGAAACTTCTTTTTTGGAGTGTGCGATCCTTCTCATTTACTTTTTTTCACAGCATACGTTGAAGGATGTTGATGGGGAGGCGGAAAACCGTGAATTGATATGGGCTAAAAAGAATCTCGAGCCTAACAATAAGCTATTAGCGATGGAATCTAAAGATTCTCGAATTGACCCCGAGAGGCAAGAGAAAACGAGGAAAAATTGGACTGTAAGTTGATGAATATTTCGAAACAAATATTTATGAATTGCGTGAATTGACGAACAAAGAAAAAAAGATATACATCCATCCAATGAATAAATATTGACGAATGATCATGAGATATTGTTAGTGGTGCCCAAGCGTCTTCAGCAACCAATTGTAGACAACCATTCGATAATCCTGAATAGAATCATTGACACTTCTGCTATTCTCATTCTGAGTTGAATGAAGATGAGAAAAGGAGAAATGGCAGGCGCGAGAACAACTGAGAATCGGAAGAATAATGAACAGTAAGGAATGATATTGATGAAGGGAAGTAAGGGGAAGATGGTCATTATCAATTGTGCTGATACTATCGCCAGATAAATAACTGCCACCCTAACTAATCACATTAAATTTCTTATGAATTGTACGATAAACATAGTCATTTTTCTGTAGAACATTCTATACAATGATATCTTCTCTTCATTACTTGAGTGACTAGAGTGCGGAAGATGATTCCCTCTCGAATCTTTCTCGCTCTACTTTGCGTCTCAGATCCATTACTGAAATCCTCCTTTATTAGAGGGGTATTGGTAATTTTTAACCTGATAAAACTGCGAATGTATACAGAGAATATGATAAACGAGAGAAGAGTGAATAATATGATCGATAACGTTCCCATTGCTCCAGTCAAATTACGGATTCGAATACCATCTTGTACCATGAGAATAAATAAGTAAGGAGGGAGGTGATGGGAAGGGAGGGAGGTGATGGGAAGGGGAGAACGACGGAAAACTGACGTGAATCCATATGATCTTCATGGCATAGCCACTGTCTCGTCCATTGTCGAAGAACTTAAAAGAAATAAAATGGATGAATCGGAGAAACATTTCTCACATGTTTCATTCCAGGAGCAACGTAATCGACTGCAAATGAATCAGGTCGATGGAAGAAAGTGGGAAGAGAGAAATATAATGCATCGAGAATAAGAATTAATGGGACCATGGGGAAAATAACAAATGAAGAGAGAAATCCATGGAGAGAAGAACTGACATAGTGATCCCTTCAAGGAATGAGTCAATGGATGGAGGGAATGAACTAAATGGTTGCTTACTTGTAGATCAGGGAGAATCGGAATAGGAAGAGAAGGGAGAAGATTGAGTAACAGTGGGATATACACGATAGATAGACTCCCACTCCTGCCTGACCTAACAAGGAATTGATTGAGAGAGATTTGTGATAGTGAGAATGAACCTTGTAGGAGATCGACTGAGGCAGTGAACACATGCATTTCCAGAAGCACCGTGGTGCTCAAGATAATTATTGTTATTGAGACACAATTCACTAAACTTTTTAAAAAACTAACAAAATCCATGAAGAGGAGGATGAAAGTGTAGAGAATGTTGTTAATCGGCAGACCGAGAAGACACCATCTACAGGTATATATTATACAAGAGAATTTTGAATATTGAGCTGACTTGAAAGGTCTGAATTATGAGAAAGAGAATGACGATTGAAGAGTTTGCAACGAACGAAATAACTTAAATTAATTTTTTGGGAGAAGATTCATATCGAGATCGGCTAGAGAGAAGCTGAAGAGCGATCTTCTGGATTTAGAGAGTTTCATGAGTGCGAAATGAAACGACTTGATATTTACATCAATTGGCACAATAAAGATTATTTTCGATCACTACTTTAACTGAAAAGATCTCTATCATTCTCGGAACCTCACAACTCACATGGTTGAACTTTTCATGTTCGAGATGTTCTACCCTGCCTACCCTCTGATCTGCATTTATGATACTTCAAACAATAACAAACAATGCATTTATCGGTACCTAAAGGGGTATGCACCGTAGCAGTATTGAGGTTAGGTGAGAGATCGAAATGTGTCTAGCAGGGAGGTAGTCTTCGTTCTAACATGTGTGGTTGGAATTGAGGTTACTGGAAAGAGAGATACTACCAGGGATGGTTTTGGTATTGAGGTAGTGGGGGAGAGAGAGAGAGAGAGAGAGAGAGAGAGAGAGAGAGAGAGAGAGAGAGAGAGTTCAGTGTAGATGCAGCAAGACGGAGAGATAGCAGGAGGCTTGGCTCACAACTTGTTGCACATGTAGTCCTGCAATGGAATGTAATCTCAAATAGTGTATGAAGCATAGAAACTAGAGGCACACGTGAGACAGAAAACCCCTTTTGTCGGCGAGAACTTACTTTAAAATGCTCGAGACTGCATCGTTCCAGACCGATCTGGTGGCAGCAAAATCTCGCCATCGGCATCCCTGAGATGTCTCTGTGAGTAGATCCTAAGGATGGCGATGTCTCCTCAATTCACATTCTCTCCCGCTATACGGATCATACGAAGCGCATACTTTTTGAGGAGGATGCAAACCGATTTAGGCATTGATAAAAAGAGATAAAACGTACGTCCGAATCGTCCATACCACTCGGCCACGAATGTTCCCTTGCGGCCCTCACACTCTTCTCTATAAATTGTGCATTATTACTACTCTGCTCGGGTTATTTTTTGTTGCTATTTACAAATTCCATTGTAGGCCATCCTTAATTCGGTCTGAAAAGCTGTTTAGCATAACTATTTGACCTGTTCAATTTGCCGGCCAACTGCAGGTCCTTTTAGAGGAAATTCTTTAAACAGGGCTGAATTGCAATAATTATGATAAATTTAAACATTATTTTATATAAATATGATATATTTCAAAACATGATAGCAATGACTGACCATCTGGGATCGATATTCATCTCTCTCTTGAGACGATGAGGGAAGGAGAGGAGAAGAGAGGGCAGAAGAAGTGAGACAAGGGCGATACACTGGAGAGAGAGGGCCATACCTGGATGAGATTCATGCAACTTTCCAGATAAAACTGGTAGGGGACTGTTCTGATAATTGGACGAGCGCAGAAAAAACAATTCAGTGAACTCTATCGTAGAGAAAAGCCAGCTAAATGGTCGCTTTTTCCAGAAGGAGCGGTTGTGTCCGAAACAGGAGAGAAGCGTGGATCTAAAAAAAAACCAGAGTAAGATGATGCGTGCAGGGAGAGAAGGGACGACTGGAGAGGCAGTCGTGGGAGTATCTCTCTCTCTCTCCGTTCTCCTCTTTCTCTCATTGCTCTGACCAGCGACCCTTGGTCCCTCTGAGGCCTAGAGAGCTGGAAAAATTGAGCAAGGAACTTCTCTTCTATTCTCGGAACCGCAAAGAAAAAAATCGAAAGAGGGGGAGCACAACTAACATATCTCGCCTCAAATTCGCTTTACCAAATTGCAACATGTATCATTCGACCCAGAATAGCAAGGATTCTCGAATTTACTATGATCCTTAAAGAACGCTAAATTTATAATCGAGAGTAACTCTCTCATTCCCCTCATTCCGCGCCCTTCACACCGCCCGTGCTGTGTGAAATGACTTCGCGACAATGAAACTCAACCCATTCCTCCTCACGCCTCATTGGCACACGTGTTCTTTTGACATCTGACAAATCCGCTGTCTGATCTAACGATCTTTAGTTTCAAATGATGATATTGAGAATGATGATACCCGGCTTATGAATTATGCCAAATGATGAGTAACCCGGCTGAGAAAAGCCTAACGACATCGTTCGGATCATGTGAGGCTAAACGCATGCGACGTAAGTTGTCTATTATTCACAGTGTGATACAACATTTTCTTCAGCCAAGGCCTCGGCGGGGAGAGAAAGAGGAACTGAGCAGAAGAAGGCTGCAGTAGCGAAAAGAGCTACTGTTGCAAGGAAGAGGAAATATGAGAGTTCCGATGATGAGAAGGAGGAATGACATGATGAAGACAAGGAAGAAGTGCATGAGAATATTGATGATAAGATCATCCTTACCACGCTCATTGGAGAAGTCTCAGACGAGATATTTGTTCGCTATTAATCTATTATTGTTATATGAAGTGTTTGAGAGTTGCAAAATAGTCAGAAGAGGGAAGTAATGAGATGAGAAAGGGGTGAAATGAGTTGAGTTTCATTGTCGCGAAGTCATTTCACACCTCACGGGCGGGGTGAAGGGCGCGGAATGAGGGGATGTGTCCTGACTACATATGTAATACAAAGATATGTGCATATGTATGAAGTGAAAGTGCATCTTTCCTTCTTCATCTTCCTTCATCTTGTTTGCATCCCATAAACATCCCCACATAATTCACCCATTTTGACTCCACTCTCTTGAAACTGCTGAGGTGGTGCAACAGTCCAATAACAAGTCGATTTCCCATTGTCCTCTCCCATTCTGTATAAACATCTTATTCAACACCGCAAGCCCTCTCTCCATTCCCTCCTTCCTCCCCCCATTCTGCTAGTTCAAAGAAAATGCGAGGTTTGTAGCAGTATCTACAAAGTTTGGTAATTTTTTCTCATAAGCACCGCATTCCAGAATCAGATACGAAACTATTCTTTCAACTTTAAAAAAAAAAGTGGCATGTTTTGTCATAGCGAATCTTTATCACAGATAGCAATTGGTTCATAATATGATACGATTGTATTTCCTTCTTTCATCTTATCCATCATAATGGACACTGTGGTTGTGAGGGGCATAACACTTGGTCAAATTGAGTTTGTTGTCGATTGGAGAAGAGAAGAGAGTGACCAACTCAATATTCTGCCCTTGACCTACAATGAGTCCATTCAAGCAATTCAATCGATTGTCTCTCCTCACCAATGGCATCTTCCAATTCCTTCTCACCCACTGTCCCAGTCAGAATATGCACTAGAATACGAGACTCGACGGAGAATCTCAAGATTAATTAGACACGATAATACCCCTTGAACGACAAACTTACTTCTCGCAGAATGGAATGAGGGCCTTCGTGAGAGAGGCGAATTCAGAGAGGGAAGAAGCGTACACCTAGAGTGAGGCAGTGAGTTGATCAAGACAGTTCAAATCTAGCTATCTCGTGCTGTAATTATCAGTGAATAGGCCTATAAACTGACCGGGGCGAGTTTGAAGAGGTTGTCCTTCTCAAAGCCAGTGGAAGTGATTCCAGCCACTCCTACTACCTTCCCATCTCCATTGAGTAGAACTGCCCCTTCAGTGCGAGGGCAGGAGAGATACGGAATGAGGAGATCGGAACTGAACCGGGATATTATTGACCATAAACGAGTGGATCTGTCACAGGGAAATTGAATGTGTATCATCATTCACCGTTCTCTTCCACTGATTTCTCTATCGAATCGAAGCAGATCCAATTTCTGCTCCTGAGTCAATTCAGAGGCCAATTTGACTGTGCCAGAGGGAGAAGGGTACTTATCACAGAACTGAAGAGGTTGTTATTTAGTCAATTGAGGAATGATGATAGACCTCTCTCATCTGCTTGCAAGTGAGTAGATTCTTCCTCAATCGGGATATCTCAATGGGCGTGTCTCTTGATGCATAACGAGGAGCCATCGCAGGCACTGCAATCACTCTTTCCCTTCTGTAATCTGTAGATAAAATACCAGCTCTGAGTCCGATGATCTTTCCCGTCGCATGGATTCTCTCCAGTGCTCTCGACCAGAGGACACTACCCAGTCCACACTTGCGAAGGAATGGAGCCACAATGTAGAATCCTGATTGGAAGGGAGCGTTCATTGATGATCTTTCGATCTCTCTTCACTCCGTCTGATGAAATATTGTGAAGAATGAAGTGAGACACTAGTGAACTGTTATCTCCTGTGAGTAACAGATCCATCCTCCCTATGCAATGTCTCACCAATGAATGCCATCTCATCGTATTCATTCCATACTACGCAACCGAGGAAGGATCCATCTGAAAAAAAGCAATAACTATAATTGCCGATTTGAATTCACGAAATTATGGCGAACCGTCTTTCTTCTGGGCGAAAACGCATCGAGTAGAGGAGAGAATCGGAGTGAGGCCAAGTACTGAATGGAGAGGGAGATTATAATTAATACCGATAGAATATCATCAAATGGTATTGAAATCCTAGCCTATGATTCATAGGGGTTCGTAAGATGGGAACGATAACGTCAAGAATGGTAGCTACAGCTTGAATATTTCGTTTTCCGACCTGCTTCCTCTCTTGTCAAGAGAGAAAGAGAGGGAGTGAATGGGGAAGAGAGAGAGAGTATTCGATCTGGAGATCAGCGAGAAAAGAGAAGAGATCACGCGAAGACAACATCTGTTGCACAGCTCGAACAGAAGTAGAGATACTGACCGGTGTTATCATCGGAAGTCCATTCCATTTCCCTGACGAGATCTTGGAATTGTTTCCAGAGTAGATCAGTTCCCTCATTGAGCAGATTGTAGGAGGGAATGGACATTCTGAATGAGAAGGACAGATGAATAGTGTTGTAATGGCGGATTAGAAGGGGGGACAGTAGAACGAAACCTTTTCTGCTGTGGTGATTCGGAAAACACGATTTTGAATGGTCGAAGGAAGGAATTGAACCGGTTCCACGAAACAATTATGAGGAGAAATGAACGAGAGCAAGAATAAATATTGTTTTATATGTAAACTGGATGGTTCAATCTGATGATTCGATTGAATCAGCCACAAAGAAAAAGAGGAACAATCAGAAACATTGCACACGCTTTTCTTTCTTTCTCTCAAATCTCTCTTATATTTCCTTCTTTCGTGTGCGAATTTCGTGTCAAAGAGCAGAAGCAGAGAGAGATGAGAGAAGAGTTCAAGAGATCAATGAGAGTGCAGAGAAAGAGACAGAGATAAGAGTGGGCAATATCTTATGGAATCCCTCAAAGGATGACTTTATGCTCTGTCTGATTGAAAATGTTCTGGTTCTTGATCATTCTTCCACATCTCTTTTCAGTGTACAAAAAGGAGGAATGATAAAGAGAGAGCGAGAGAGAGAGAGAAATAATAATCCTTTCTCAGAACATCTATGATCTTCGACAATGTGACTGATAAAGGCATTCTTATCTTATCTTCCAAAGTCCCTCTCAATCTGCGCAATAATCATATCTATCTACATTTTATCGACATACAACAGAAGATTGCAGAAAAGTGAGAGATCCTTCTATCATTCTCTCCATCACTTCTTCCACTGATTCTTCTCGTAATCCCAATACTTGGCAGGACCGAGGAATGCTCCCTAGAACAAAAAAAGTTATTTATCTAAATTGTGAGATGAAAATATTCTTCTTAGAATTAACCTATTCCGCGATAGGATATCATTCCCCGAATCATCATGTCTCTCACCTTCTCCAGTACGATTTGTCTCTGCACTTGTGCCTCCTTGTATTCATTGCCGTAGGTCGGGGGAATGGGAGGATACACTAAAAAGTACCATTACAGTCTCTAGAATTCTATAAAAATTGCAATCTATAAATACATCAATCTTACCGTAGAGAGTGAGGAAGACCATGTAGAATGTTGCCAGAGAAATGATCGTCGCACCAACGGAGACCATCACCTAAATTGAAGTATTATTAGGAAGAAAAGAATGGGGCAGAGAGGGGGGATGGGGTTAGTCGAGTCTTCTCGCCTTCCAATATCCACTGGGAGCTTCGAATTCAGCAAGAGTCTGGCGGTAGGAGTAGCGATACACTGCAATTCATGAAGTTGCATGGAAAGCAAATTGTCAGAACGAGAAATCTCAGAACAAAGTACGATTTTTCTTGCAAAGACATCCCTACAATGGAAATTGTTTCTCTCGAAATGCGAAACATACGCAATTTCTTCTCCTCGGCACTCAGATTCTTCCAATTTCCTTTCTCTTTCTGACGAATTGGAGCGATGACCTCGTCTTCCTTACCTCAAAGTAATTTTTATTCAGGAGATTATCTTAATTTCTTACGGAATCTGATAGCTGGATACCAGTAATCCATGCGATCGACATAGCTCTGAAATATTAATTGTAATTACTACGCCGAATTCAATGTCTCTAATTTTCTATTGAAAATTTGATCGATCGGTATCATTACTGCTACATAAAAAATAAGGAAATATCCACTGACTGGTTCTCCATTGGTTCCATATCCGACTACTTCCCTCTCTCCAGCTTTCTCTGGCCCCCACCAATGCTCGATGTGATGACCTGCCATGTTACGCCATAACTAGGCAATGTCATTGATCAAATCACCCACCTCCCATGAGTATCGCTGAGGAGTGAATGGGTCTGCGTGTGAGGCGATAGAGAAGAAGGGGACGGGGAAGCATCGCGCTGAGAACATTGTGAATGCATTACAATATAAATAACGTCGAATACAAATACTTCTCATTTTCAACGTAGTTTCTCAATTTTCACAGGTTGCAACTACAGTGTTAGAATTCAAAATTCATGTGCAAGAAAAAGACGAGACACAGCCGAATCTTCTCTGCCCCGTAACGAAAACAAGGAGAGAGAATGGGGGAAAGAGAGAGGGAGGGAGTTAGGAGTATCCATCGACAGAGGTTACTTGTTTACTACGGAATAGACCAAGAGAAGGGAGGAGGAGGAGGAGAGGTCAAAACGCAACAAATGATAACAACTTTCTAGACAACTCCAGCTTATGAAACATACAAAAAAGAGAGAAATACAGACGAATGCTGAATTCCCAGTATGATTGACATCTCCATCGTACATTTCATCGTGATCTTTGTACAAAGTTATGGGGATCGAGTGGATGAATGTTGGCTATTGCTTTATCGCTGACTTATTTCTGTATATGCATCGTCTAAGCACTACCATCAATATATTTTAAATAAAATAGAGCAGCTAAAATAAATATTTTTATGACAACATTAACCCCTTCTGTTCATTACTTCGAACTTCCCGGCACGTGTGCTCTGATGTGATCAGGAGAGTGTTGCAAATGCAATAATGTGTTGCGAGAAATTCTTCAAATACACCGCAAGATGGGATAATCTCATCACTTCTCACTAGAGAATGATTCCATACTCCAACGCTGGCTGAAACTAAAAAAAATGACTGATGTCGCCTTTTAGAGATTAGATTGGAGGCTCCCGTTATTCCTCGATCATATCATACGATGATTGGAGTGACGAGATCATACGTGCGCTTAGGAAGTTATAGTTGAATTCCACAACCTGAAACTAGAAAATTATAAAAATGACTAAATTTCAACGAAAGTGGTCTTTGATATTTGAAGACGTTCGTTGAACTAGCTCTGAGCCAATGGTGACTGTTGTAGAAGTATAGGGGCACTAAAATCACTTATTCATCCATTATGAAGAGAGATGAGGAGTCACAAAGTTGTGCAAGTAAATCAGTTTTTTTTATTAAGTTTTTTCTAAGGCGTATTCTCGGTTGTGATCGTGCAGCAAAATATAGTATTTTCCATCTAAAAGATAAGGGGATTCCATTGGAAAGACAAGGGAGTCTGGGCATTCGTGTGTCTCTCTTTGGTCTATTCATCCATCAACCAATGAGTGTGTGAAGGTGCTTGAATTGGTTGCATGATGTTCGAGCCTCTCTTCCAAATAGTAAATAGGAGTGGCCACGGAGTGGAATACTTCTGTTCTTGGTGCTATTTCGAGCTCGGTTTCATGAATGATACCATTTGTTCAATGAATAAGGTAAAATATCGCTTAGCCGTGTTACTTATGTCCCTGCTGATTTCTTGAAATTAAAATTATTCATAATATTTTAGAAGATTGATTCGTGTCATGGTTGACGTTCTTATAGAAAAAAAACTGCTGATGCGAAGGAGGCTGTGGTTCCATTCCCGATTAGGAAGGAGAGAATTGAACACTTTCTCCGGAGTGAGAAATAGCGAGTAAAGTGAGAGAGAAGTCAATCGTCTTCATTCTCAATCACGAATCTCGAGGTTGCGGCGTCTAATCGCATCAGTATTCGCAACACGATGGAAGTGCTTCCAGGGAAGAGTCGAGGTTTAAAAAAAATGCCGGTTCAAGTGTCCAAACCACTACTTTTGCCGTCATCAGTGCTGTTATAGTTATATATTTAAAAGAACCTGTATTGTTCCGTGGCTTTATAAGTTTCTGCAGGTCATTTTCTCGATGTGGGGAGGCATGGTTTGTAGCCATCAAACGCACTCTATTTCACATAAGAGACTAATTGAGAGTATTCATGCTACGGTTCACCTCGCGGTTTGTGCACTCAATTAGTTGAGGGCAGTCACGATTATGGTGCGGAAAGGAGGATTTTTTGTTTCAATGAACATAAATGATCATGTAGTTCGAAGATCTTATTCATGCTATTTCAAGTAAATTCCTTCCATTGATAATACAATGTTAATTAATCCAAGGTCTTGCGTCTCATTTACGTCACCCGAAAGCCCATTGACAGATGGTAGTATTTCATTGGAGCTGTTTTGATAGCATTTCCGTCCACAAATAACAACGAAGACTGATTGAGAGGAAGATTTGTCCAATCTTGTAGGTGCGAGGGTGTTGAATGATACTCGATTGCTCGCATTTGGATCTCATATCATACGAATAGAACATTGTCTGGGTCTGCTATAGCTTCCCTACGTCGTCTAGTTGAATATATATTTAGTTTCATGGTGACCACATGACTCTCCCTGTGTCTCCAAATCTAACATGGAGGCGGAAATGAGTATTCCTTCAGAGAATTGCGAGTGTTTATGACAGTTTGAAACAAGCGCGGACTTCCACTTCTCATTAACTCTTGCAAGATCCACGTTTCGAGTTGTCTAACAATTTATTCGTGTATTTTTGTGATTCCGATCAGAATCTCAATTTTTTTGCTCAAAGCTACTGTGTGGACCAGCCATGAAAAAAAAAACGGAAACCTCACCTTCCCTCTTTTTCATTATTCCGATCCATTTATTAATGGGGAACTACCGCATGTGATCGCAGTTCGTGTGAAAAGGACCAATGTTCATGGAATTCGTCTTGAATTACAATGAATTCCAATCCCGCCCTCTTCTCACACACAACTTCATTATCGCGCGTCACACTTTCTCATACAGTGAAAACGATGGAATTTCGAGAGCTTTGAGAGTGACCAAAATAGTTTTTGCTTCAGTGTCACTAGCGGCTGCAATAAAGAAAAGCTGGAGGTAATCTTGCAGCTTCGAGTAAAGGCAGCTAATTGTTTTCTCAGCATGAAAATTGCTTTTTTCAGCTGCGGTTGTTGGTGGTCAATTGTTGAATGGGCGTCTGTGGTAATCGTTTATTGTTTTCTTATCTCTTATTACGATTGGAAATTCACGAATGCTCCTCATTATTTCTCACACTCCTTTATTTCTCTGACATGTGAGAGATCTCATGAAAAGAGGAGATCCATCCCAGTAAGGTCACAACAAGTTTTAGAAGTTAGTTAGCAGTAAAATGTCACAGTGACATGTAAATTGTGATATCCCTGTGTACGACGTTTTTCATACTTCCGCTATTCAGTCGTCTATATAAATTCTTTTGATTACCTCAATTCCTTCAGTGTTTGTCTATGATCTCGAGGCCAATTCTCTATATTTCGATCTTTCTCACTCCTCCACTAAAATGACGACTTTTTCCTCCACTCCTTCATTCACGAGAATCCTCCCCCACTTGCAAACTCACACGAAATATCTCATTTCCGTGTTGCGGAATAATGAGTGCGAGCTCATTTCACATCCCAAATTAGCAAGGAGGGATTAAAAGACCTCCATTTCTTGGTGCGACGAGAAAGAAGACTCTCTGGATTACTACGTCCTTTCAGTCTAATTGTTGCTGTAGTGCACCTTCCATTCATATTATCCTTTCAGTACCGCGGAGATATATTTTATGAGTATTTGTCTCTCGGTTCTCATGTTTCTTCCGATTTACTACTAGTTCTTGAGGGGGCGGAGAGAGGCAAGTTTGTGGTTCTTCCAATACTAATTCCCTTTCTTCTCCCATATCCCTTCTTCTTCCTCTGGTCCCTCTCTTGTATTCGACCACCCTGTTCTACTGACCATTCCTCCCTCCTTCCCCCTCTCCCTCCCCCTCTCC
This sequence comes from Pristionchus entomophagus, assembly GCA_036245825.1. Classification (NCBI taxonomy): domain Eukaryota; kingdom Metazoa; phylum Nematoda; class Chromadorea; order Rhabditida; family Neodiplogasteridae; genus Pristionchus; species Pristionchus entomophagus. The sequence goes on from BTSX01000006.1 coordinate 15,381,506, forward strand.
CTCCCCCCTTCCCCCTCTCCCTTCCCCCTCTCCCTCCCCCCTTCCCCCTCTCCCTCCCCCCTTCCCCCTCCCTCTCCCTCTCCAATAACATGAGATACCCGCCATTACGGGATTACTGTTATCCACGTACGAAGGCTATGCTTAGAAGGTACTGATCATCCCCGCAATTTGGCGTCCTTAGAGGTTGTCTGCATCAATATTCAGACTCTACTGCTTGTCCATGATATCTAGTTGGTCGTAGAATAGAGAATCAACTAGAAGTGTGAAGTTCTTCGTTATTCTCTTCTCTCTTCTTCATGGGATCATCGAGATCGAGATAACTGCAGAGAACGATCATTTCTCTTGTTGAGGGGAGATCAGTTTGTACATCATTGTGACGTGAATATACTCTCACGAAAATATTGTGTATTCCTTCGAACATTTCTTTTGCTTTTTGCCCGTGCAACGAAATTATAATCGCACCCTAATTGTTTCCTGCAATACTGAGAGAACGTCTTCGAAGTTTCCATGTCTCTTTCGTTCTACGATCGAAGTTTTCGTCTCGATTGTTTTGTTGTTGAATCATTGCTTCGAGCTTTCCGATACCTGTTCCGAATTCAATAGAACATCCGAAATTTACAAAAGTCATAACCTTTGACTATCTATCGTACTTTGTAAACAAAACCGAACAAGTGAACAGTTTTGTTCATATTTGTCACTTTTTTGAAAGTCGCGCGTGACAAACTTAAAAATTCTAATTTTTGTTTCTTGTTTTTTGTCCACCCCGATTTGCCGGAATCGATCGGACATGTCACGGTGAAATATTTCTTTAAAGTGGAGAAAAACGAGAGCTCTAAGTCAGTGATTACGGTAGTATGAGGTAGGTAGATAATTTCTACCGTAATCCCTAGTTTATTTTCAATTTTCATATTTTTTGCTCTCGTTTTTCCCCATTTTAAAGGAATATTTCACCGTGACATGTCCGATCGATTCCGGCAAATCGGGGTGGACAAAAAATAAGAAACAAAAATTAGAATTTTTAAGTTTGTCACGCGCGACTTTCAAAAAGTGACAAAAATGAACAAAACTGTTCACTTGTTCGGTTTTGTTTACGAAGTACGATAGGAATCCATTTTCTTGTCAATGGTGGAATGTCTACACGATGTTATGCTATCCTGCGCTGGGTGGACTTAATGAGTAGCAAAGCTCCTTCGACGATCCTTCTTCCGTCCTCTTGTTCTCATTCGAGAGTTCCCTTTGGGAGACTGATCCCATCATCACTTCTTTGTTCACAAATTGAGTAGGAATGGCATCGACGAGCCTCTCGGGGATAAGAAAACAGCTTTACATACACTGACTAGACTTATTTTAATCCACTGATTACCTAATTTTAAAAATAATCAGTACCGTGATGATGATTATTCGAAGATCACTGATAGTCTCTCTTTTTTCGGTTGCATTTTGCATGCAAAGGCGGATCACTTCTCTTTATTCGTTTTGATGTTACCTAGAAAATAATAAATCTCACTCCGGATTCAATGGCCAATTCACAACTCGGAATGACGGAAGGGGGAAGTCTCAGTTAATTCAATCCGCATTACTGTGATAGCTCTGCGCATTTCCTGAGATTGTGTTCTATTCCTATTTGCTTAGTGGGCGTCCGTGATCAATTTCGAAGATAACCATGTAATTTAAATGCAGAGGACATCTCCTTTACTAGACAGAACACATTTCTCATTTCAATATAGACGACCTCAGATATTTTCCAAAATTCAATTTAGGTTCTCTGAAAACTATTTAGCCCACTGTTTTCGCGGGAATTGTCTGAAGAGTAGTTATTGTTCGTTATTGCCTTGACGCAGCATCTAATACTGCAGAGGAGAGGAGGTAGGAAGAGGTGGAAGACCATCCAAACCCCTTCTTTACAGCGACTCTCCAGTATATTGAAGTATTACCTATTCATTCATTAACATATTCCTTCATCACTTGGTCAATCCCCTGGTGACTAATCAGTCTGTGATTTCCATCTTCGCACTTCAATTCCCTCTGGCTCGTTGATCCTTCCAAATAGTAGTCATCATCTCTCGAACATTTCTCAGTGGAAAAGAATGCGCCTGATACGATTGCCAGTTCACTCGAGTCTATATGAGGCTAAGCGGTGCCCGTTTCGTTCAAAATCGTTCTTATCACGGTTTGCAATTATCGTTTGGACGCTCTCTGTTTTGACTGTTTCTGCGGGGTGAGGGGGGGGGAGGGGGGAACCGTACTGTACATTAGATAGTTAGCAGGTGGAATCCTACAGGCTAATCCCCGTGACATCGAACAAACGAGCCTCTTCTATGTCTTCTATCTCTCTTCTATGTCTTCTATTTATGTGTGAGTGCCGAGTAACAAGCGTCATTCATTCCGACAATTCATTTGGAAGGATATGATGTTAGGAAATATGGAAGGCGCCTTCTCATTTCTTTTCTGGTACTTTCGATCCTCTTTTACTACGGCGTTTGAGCGATAAACCAATCCGCCAAATCGAAAAAAGCCATATTTCCTGCAGCGACTCTCCAGACGAACTCAAAAAGTATCTATCTAGTGCTGCCTTCCTTCATTAGCCACGCGGTTCCCTCATCATAAACAATAAGATGATTGGTCCTCGAGTTCATCATTTTCTTTCGACTTCACTCTATTACTGCAGTAATTTAGCGATCTTCGCATCCCCCACACATTCATTCATTATCTCGAGCAAAGGTCTTCATTTGTGCAAAAATGACTGCGAGAAATAGGGGGAGGTCCTCAGCGAGAGGCAGGGCAAAAATGAAATTTCCAATAAAATAAAACAGATCTAGTAGCTGCTTCCCTTCTATGGCGCCTCCGACGATTTGCTAAAGTAGTTAGGACTGTCTACTGAGATTAACGTCAACCGGCGCCCACACAGTCAGACATCCCCCATGACATTTACTCCTTCCACTGCTCGTGTTTCCATATTGAATTAGGAGTGTAGTGCACAAAGAAAAGAGTGGTATACCACATGATGACACACTCAAGTCATTCCTTTCCTCTGGAGTATGAACACCCTCATTTGCATTTTCTCTTATTGAGGGGGAAGTTGTCCAATGAGAACTCCCTCTTCATTCTGCATCTTCCCTTGCTTGTCTGACTAGAGGGATATCATAGAGGGGAAGTGCATCCTTCTGGAAGGATGCAGCAGGTGCAGCCAGAGTGCAGAGAAAGGAAGATGAGATGGAGAGGGCACCCGACTGGTCGCATAGGCGGTACACCTATCTTTACGTCATAATCCATGTCCCTTGGGTGATTTTTGATGCATATTTTGTGTGCAATTCGCATCCTGGTTCCTCTGAAATGCCATAACAATCTATTTTTTGTTCCTTTCCTCCTTCGTTTCTCATCAATCCAATCTACCTGTAGAAGATATTCATCAATATAACCTGAATGCGCCGAATAAACAACGACTCAGACACAGGAAAAACTTCTGCTGATCAACTGTTCGACTATCGCTAATCATTTCTTAGCGGCAAATAATTCCTACACATTTTTGATTCCAATCAGTATAGTGACTACTGGATAATCGGACATAACAATACTGGAGAGTGTCCAGTGGATACTATCCCGCTTCCTATTCATTCATCCTCCACCCATGCCAGTCATCAACGCAGTATCCCATACGATGAAGTCTCATCCTCTCGATCTCAGTCTCTAATCTTCTCTTTATTTTTGCTTCATGTAGTTCCTCCTTCATCATTCATCATCATCACATGCTTTCACGTCTCCATTGGGATCATAGAACAACTCCCCAAAAATGGCTGGTGACTCTAATAGGGGGCGGGGCTTATCACTTCCCCTTAGGACACAGGAAGTGGGCGGAGTCACGAGGAAGGAGGGAGGGGAGAAGCGTATAAGGATGAGCGGACGAACGCACTTTATCCCAATGTCTGCTTAGAGCTGATAGCTCAATTATCTATTCCCAAAACTTTCAAAAATACGTGTTAATTCGACCCCTTTCATATCCCATGCATCTATCCTATGATCTATCTCAATACCGACCAGGCCTTCTTACGTTTCACTGTGATAGAATTATCATATTTGTTGCTCCAGATCAGATATCTTCAATTTTCCCTCTATCTCTCCTGGATGAATTGTGAATTCACACGCGTTTTAATGTCGAGATTCTTAACAAGAAGTGTAATTGTTGAGGTAATCAACGATGAGTTCATCCATCTCCTCCTCTCTTCTCCTTCTTCTCTCCTTCGTCATTCTCTTCTCTTCCATCCATGGATATCCCCATTCTGGATATTCTCTGGAGGAACGATCAGAGTCAGTATCTTATTATACAATATAGGAAGTAGAGGGAGAACCGAGAGGAACCACTGGATGGGGGTAGACAATTCCGAGAGATCCCTTTGAAACTCAACGCCTCCGGTCGACTGTTGAAAAAATGGAAATAGATAATTGTTTATTCAGAACGACTTCCTTTTCATTGAAAAACGCGCTCGCTCTATGGTGGTTCTTCATATTTCATGCGCATCATTCATGTGGGCATGAAAAGGGCTAAATAGAGCCTGAAGTGAACTCTCCTTAGTTTCTTCCTTTGAAGTGGGACCTCCCCTAAAGCCTCTTTGTAACCTGAAACCACGCGGGAAAAAAACCTCTGCAAACTCTCTGAGATTGAATTGCATTCAGTTGCTTGCATTATAGCTCGTTCGTAATTGCATTAGTTTAGGAGAAAGTTGGGTTCTTCTGGTGTTTACTGAATGGCCTATTTTACAATCAATTAAATTGCCATCCCCCGACTGTGTCTCTAGTTTCCTTCTCAAATGTACCGAACTAAGCCAATTCTTTCTCAAACCAGAAAATTTAGATGTGGCCAAATTAGGTGAATCATCATAAAATAAAGATATCATGCTTTACTTTTCGAAAGCGGAAGCTGACCTATCATCCCTCGGCTCTCAACTAGCATCACCCCCTCCTCCCCCCCCCCCCCCCATCATCCCCTGGTCATCTCTCATCATTATTTCCCCTTCTCGTCCCTTATGGCTACTGGGGTCCAATGCAGCATCAGCAGTGGAATGACGTCGTCGTCGGGGAAAGAACTGAAATAGTAGTGGAGAGAGAGAGACGTCGCCCCAATGGAATCACGGGGACTCGTTAATACACCACCCTCGCAAGACGGAAAGACGGAGGGAGTCGGTGCAAGGGAATGACGGAAGGAAAATACACTGATCCATTTAGTAGTGTAGTATAGTACACTTTCGCCTGGTCTATAAAAGAAAGGACTTATTTCTGACCGGGAAGTGAATGGGCAATTCTACACTCATTATGATGGGGAGGAGTAAATGCCACCTCGTTTCTTCCAATTAGAGGCATTCACAAGGCCAACGTCAATGGGGAGGAGGGGGAGAGGGAAGGGGAGGGGGGGGGGGAGTTGTTTCACTCCGGTGGTCGACTGACGAAGGGCAAAAACACCTGGCTATTCATTAGAAACCTCGCGGTAGACACACAGAGAATGCTTGCTCATTAGAATGGGGATTCAATGTCAGTGGTTTGGAGACTGAATAGAGGGAAAATATGCGGAAAAAGTGAAATGTGTAATGGTGTCTCCTTCAGCTACAACGTCCCGGTGGTCCGTCGTTCTCCCTCTCATTCCGCCATGCGCAACTGCTTCTTCTCTCCCGTTCAGTGCATGATGCCCATGCAATCCGTCAACTTCAACGGATTCCACAAACGTCTCAACTAGGCCACGCCCCCTTCCCCCCATCAGAGAGATCAATCGATACTTCGACCCAAGTGATACCCCATCCCTTTCTAGGCAGAGTCATCTTGTTATCGTCTCATGTACACAGTGTTCCCTCCAGTCGAGATAGCCGTCCCTCCCCCTCTTACTCCGATCGATAACTGTCGATTGGCTGTTCGTTACCGTACCTTCTCCCCTCTCTCCCCTCCTTTACTTGTTGTGTCAGTGTACAACCCTTTGCTGCAAGGATAAACGCAGTTCAGTGAAACAAGAGTTATAATTGTGCTATTGTTCGGAAACGACGTTACTGAATAATTATTACATGATGATAGGACGAAGAACGTGAAACCACTGAAGTCAAGATTAGACTCTAATTATTCTATTTATTTGGGATTCTGCAGAAGAGTTATTCATATAGTTTCAAAACTTGAAATTGTTCATCCCTAATACGACATAAATTTTCTGTTGTTCCAGAAAAAATACAACAAGGCACCATCAAAATCGTTTGCTTCATGAACACTTCACGAATGAATCTCTAGGGACCATCTCCAAATACCTCTCTCTCTCTCTCTCTCTCTCTCTCTCTCTCTCTCCCACGATCGCACAATCATCATGGGGGCGCCTGATTCCTATGTTGCGAAAGTGAGCGGGGACGTCAATCTGGTTCCGCGGGAGACAAAAACTAGCTTCCAGAGAATCACGTTTGATAAGCATGGAAATGCACAATTGTGGAGAATGCTCGGAATAAAATCCCTAGAAGAACACATTCACAAAAGGAGATTTACCATACAATAATTATAATTGACCAAAAAAACCAACCGATGGACTCGGGAAGATTGGGAAATATCTTTGATTTCGGATTTATTTCAATGAGACGTTTCAAATAATTGGCAGTCAGATCAAATTGTGTAGTTAGATGTGGATAAAGCCGTTAATTCTCTCTTTATTAACAACTGATCAACAACTAACACTCTTAACAACACAAAGAACCCGTATTCAGGGGCTATCAATAATCATCCCAAATCGAGATCTACTAAATCAACAACAAAAAAATGGCTAAATCCTACTATGCTTAAAATCGAGTTGGACAAATATTCTGGCAACTACACGAGTATTCTGTAACAATAACAAAACTCTGACAATATTCTCAGCGTTCTACTAGATTGGATGGAAGGATGACATCATTATCATAACTTCTATCCTTCATATAATCTCATTCTACTTATTTGGGGTGTTTGAATGCATTCCCAGCTGCCCCCATGGATCCTTGCAGTGACTTCCGTAACATTCTAACTGCGCCCGAGGTAGAGTCACGGCCCAGCCATTGAACAGTCAATCGATCGCCCACCTAAACCAATATTATTAATATTATTTAGTGATTTCTTCATCTATTACGATGTAAGCTAAAGTATATCAAGAACGTTGCAACCTGAGTCTAAATTTCATCTACGGAAATATTTCAGTGCTCCGTGACTCTCTCTCTCTACATTCCCGTCCCCCCCCCCACTCATACCGTATCCACTCTCTACCGTACCTTAATTCCAATTGCAGATGGATGCTGTATGGGCGTCGAGTGCAGATGCTTATTCGCCATGTAGTATGACTTCCCATTCGGCTGAAAGATCCTTCTTACTGGCATAGAGAGAGAGACTCAAATGAAGGCTTCAGCGTGAGACACATCTCCGCTAAATTCTATACTTTCTCTATACAACTACGAGTTGTGAATGCCCTCATCATCTACCGTATCCTTCCCTATCCAATCCTACCGTATCCCTCCTCCTCCTCCTCCTCTTCCTCACCGTAATCTTGACACTTATTCCTCCATCATGTACACCCACACACTCCACTGTGATCATCTTCCCGAATTCGATCTGTCTCTCATCACTTTCCGCTGTCAATCTCAAACATATTCATTCTTATCTCAAAACTTTAAATGGCCAACACAAATTAAACAAGCCCTTACTCCTGAATCAATTTCTTGGCCCTCTCCATCTCTTCTCGATTGGGGCCAGTCAAGGAAATGTGCGTGTCATCGTCCAGCGAAATCTAGACACTTTTTTTTTTTAATTTCATTTTTTTTATAATTTAAAGAAGTGTGTTTCAGGGATAATTATAAATCGTCGCGTACCTTGACTCCAGTCTCAGCTTCGATCTGTTTGGCTGCCATGGCTCCTCCCTTGAAGAGGAGGGCTCGCTTGTATGTCTCCAGTTGCAATGACTCCAGCACGGGGACTGATGCCTGCAAGGAGAAGGGAAGTGAAGGAGAAAGGAGAAGCACACTGTCGACTCGCAGACTCACTCAACCAACTGTCTCATGCATACCCTAATTCGCTGCGTCTAATAGCGTTCTGAAACGTTTATTTCAGATATCAGCCGAATAAGTGATCAAATAGCAGCGTGAAATTGTACTTGTGTCTACAGTATCCTCCTCTACCGTACCTTGTACTGTTCCCTTGGTCTTGCAATCTCCTCGTCTTGTCTTCTCACCAATCGTTCGATGGCCGATCGACCACGTACCAGAGACTCGTGCAGTTGCTGTCTGCAATTACAGTGAGTAAATCTTATAGATTCGAAGTCTTCCTCACTCCCCCCCTCCTCCCTCCTCCTTTCTCACCTCGTCAATCCCGTCGTCTTCACATCCAATTGCATGGCAGTGAAGCCACTCGTCGTGCCTGAATTGATTGGATAATAGTTATTTGAAAGAGAACAAATCTGCGATCCTGATTCTCTACTAAACGACATTGTTGAGCAAACATTTTTAAACGCAAGTTCACCTACTAGAATAGCTATGCACATGTATCTAGGAAGATAATATCTATATCCGAGCCTTCATTAGTAAGCTACATTTAGAACGATAACTATCTTTTTTTTTAAATAAAAATAATGTTATTCCCTCACCCGCCATTTTGAAGTCCATATCGCCTGCGTAGTCTTCTATGCCCCCGAGATCCGTTAGAATCTATAAATATGGAAGATACTCAGTGGTGCCATTCTCTGCTCATTCCAACCACTTGACTACCGTAATCCATCTATCCCCCCTCTCCTCACTTCATATTTCTCATCGGGTGCCGACTCGTCAGTGATGAGGCCGATTGCCACGCCTGCCGCCTGTAATTATATTATTTTACTTTTAAATACCCTCGAAAATCGAACAATAAAGAATAATCACCACATCTGAAATCAATGTTTCACCGCTCCTACCTGAGCCTTGAGTGGCACTCCAGCATCGAGAAGGGCCATCGACCCAGCACACACAGAGGCCATCGAGGAGGAACCATTTGATTCGAGAACCTCAACGACCAAGAGATCATCATTATCTGGCCTCTTGCATCATATCGAAGATGACTTCTCTAGTGTGTCCACAGAGCTCGTTTTGCAATGCGCAGGCTTGTTTTGCCTAATGAGACGGCAAGTCATGTAATGCACCACTCACTTGGCACGCGAGTCGCACACAGAATGGTAACTTGGAAGAGAGGGAGGGAACGAGGTGCTTGAGGGCCTTCTCAGCTAGGGCTCCGTGCCCTAGCTCACGACGGTTAGAACCACGACCTGCAAGCAAGGCAATGTGCAATGATCACTTCGCATCACGTTATTTGCAACAATACTCAACCGCTTTACATACCTTGAACTGTTAATTGTGTAACTAATAATATTCTCTAATCCAATTCCCCTCTCTCCCCCCCCCCCCTTCCTCCATCCTTCTCTCTTCATTCTCACCCCTTCTCTCCATCAGAGGCGGTCACTCTTCCCTCGTGCTCCGTCATCTCTCGTCTTCCCTTTCCCACTCTAGCTCTTCCCTACCGTATCCCCTCACCACTACTCATACCACCATGCCCACCTCGCCACCAGGGTCTTCGCAGTCTGTGAGTAGGGTAGATTGGGATCGATTGATTGCTACCGTATCTCGGCATACGATCGATGGCATTACCGTACTCTCGTTCAGAGCACGAAGCGTGCTGATGGAATGAAGAAGCGCAAGAAAAGCTGGAGTCTCGAGGGCAAGAACAAGAAGGGCCAAGCCAAGAGTCGGCAGCAGATCAAGGTACTGTCCCATCCAACTACCGTGTCCCACACTTACCTTCCCAGGCAATGCTGCTGGCCAAGGAGAAGATCAAGGAAGAAGATCTCGACGCACCGTAAGGCCTACCGTACTCCTCCCTCTCCCTCTACAGTACCCATTTCAGGCCCAACTCGGACGCCAAGGATGAGTCGCTGCGCATCTTTGAGGTGCGGTCCGGCTTTTTCAGAACCGGGAAATAGTTCAAGGGAACCGGACATTTCCCATTTCAGCAGCAGAAGTTCATGCCGGAGAAGGAGGAATACGTGATGAAGCAGCCGCAGATCGCCCTCAAGAGAAAGGTCAAGAAGGGAAATCGACGGTCCGTATTCCCATATTCGCCGGCTCCGGCTACCTCATAATCTCCGGCTCTCCCATCAACTCTGGCTCTCTGCAGGGCGGAGACGGTACGTGTCGTTCGCAAGAATCGCAGTCGCTCCGAGACACCCAAGATGGTGAGGGAGGGAGGGGGAGGTGGTAGATAGCATACATCGATGCTACGGTATGCATACCGTAGCCCACGCGGCTGATCCATCGTCGCTACAGTAACCGGTCAATAAATGAAGCAATCAATAACTGACTCTACCGTGATCACATCCTCTTCTAGATGCATTCATGCGAAGAGACTAGCGGCCCCGTGGACACGTCTCTATTCAAGGAACGAGTCAGTTGGTGTCATTTGGACTAAGGATGGATCCATCCCCACTTCAGGCGTCGGCTAACAACAGCAACGCCAACAGTCCCGACAACTCGGAGCGACAGAGGGAACGAGAGGTTCGACCGAAGCAACCATTACCCCTCTCCCCCTCCTCTCCCCATCTTCCCTGACTATCGTTTACATCCCTTCTATCCATCTTCCCTGGCTACCGTACCCCTCTCCCTCCCCCTCCCTGACTACCGTATCCCTTGCAGGCACGACGTCGTGCTCTGGAGGAGCGAACCCAACAAGATCGATCGACTGATCACTCCACTCCACTCGACAGTGAAGGAGACTCCACACCACTCCCTCTCGCTCGGGTTCGTTACTGTAGTCTCCCATGCTGTCCCATTTTATTGCTCAACCCTGCTACCGTAATCCTTTCTTCCATTCAGGAGCCAGAGCCGGAGATTGAGACGCGACGAGCGACTCTCGTGCAGCGGAGTATGGTAGAGAAGTCGACGGGAGCGTCGCGGATAGTCAAGACGAAGCAGGAACATCACGTCAAGACTACCACGACCACTCAGCAGAAGGTTAACTCCCCCCCCCACTACCGTAATCATCGATCCATCTCGACTACCGTAATCCTGTCCGTTCAATGCAGGACCCACTGGCTACGGTGAGGCCGTCGCAGCCACGTACCGCTCGATCAACCATGGGGTGGGTGGGTTAGGCTCGCTATTCCCAGTGACACCATATCCTTTCCACCTCATCCTCCTTCTGACAATGATCCTTATCTCCCCCTTTTTCCAGCCCTCCCACCGTCTCTTCTGTCGTTGCCAAACCCACTGGCGAGACTACGTCCACACAGCTGGCACTGGTCAGTCCCCTCCCCTTCCCTCCCCTCCCCCTTCCCCCTACCGTAACCCTCTTCCCCTCAGGAGCCTGAGCCTGATCTCGATCGCGTGCGTCGTCAGAAGGAAGCCACCTTCATGAAACGATTCCTATCCGCCCTCAAACTGCTGGTGAGAGGGAGAGACTAGTCTATAGTCTGGCCTTTGATCTTTGATCTTCCCCAATTCAGCCAAACACTGCCCCTCCTCGTCCCATATCACCCGCCCCACGCAGTGAAGACTCGCCCTCTGACTCGAGCAAGGTGAGAGATTAAAGATCACCCTCCCCCTCTCTGATCTTTGATCTCTACAGCGACATCCCCGCAACTACAAGCACAACATGCACCACAACATGCGCAAGCACCCCAAGTGACGCGTGTCTCGTGCCATTGATTGATTGATCCGAGTGAGGGAGGCGAGATACGGTAGGACAAACGTCGATCGATAACTGATTACCGTATCCATCTCTTGTCAGATGGTCATCTTCTTCTCAACTCTCCTGTCTCCACTGCTCTCTCGCCCCTCCTCTCTTCCCTTCCAATCTCTATCTTCTAATTCAATAAACGGCCATTGATACTGGTAAACCAAGCCCAAATTGTTCTTCTTTTCCACACTAAACAAACGTACATTAATGTCCGGTAGTATGTTCTCTAAAATGAAAATACCCTTCGCTCGTCGTATTACCCCCAATCTCATTACGAACTACCGTAACCCCCTTGCCTCTCCACTCACCGATAGTGATCTCATTAGTGGCATATCCGGGGAATTCGTAGTGAAGCATGAAGCTCTTCTTCCTTTGACTGCCTAGTAGCTGGGCGATTGAATCGGGATGGAAGGCGGCAGAGGGAGAATCGAAGGTGCAGGTTGACATCACCTGAGAGAGACCGAGATGGACAGGGAGAGGGAGACTAATAGGGTGATAGAACAGTTGTGCGATCGTCCAGAGATGACCGCGTGTTCACAAACCTTGAATGATTCATATGGAACTATCACGTAGTGTGTAGCCACCGTTTCCCCCCTCTCCCTCCCCCTTCCCTCTCCCCGTCACATCTCCCCTCTCCCCCTCTCTAACCTGGGTCTGTCCTCTCTGGAAAATGGCTGAGCCATGCAGTTTCTTGAACACGTCCACCTGAGGATTTGATAATTATCGATAGGAAAAACTTTTATTTTTGCGATTTATCGACATTAAAAAAGTGCTCACATGAATGGAAATGGGTCGGAATTCGTCGATAGTCCGTCCGTCACATCGAACTTGTGACCGTAGGATGAGAGATCTATGAATGAGATACTCATTGCACTAGATATCCACTGAATGCCTATCTCATTCCCACGTCTATCATCCCTAACGTATCCTCTCGCCACACGACTACCGTACTCTTACCGTAGTGTCTTCTTGAATAGCATGGAGTAACGGGCTCTCACTGTCTGTTCGTCGTACTTTGCGAGCATAGGAAGAGAATTAGCGAGAATTTCCTGAGAGAGGAAAGTTATCTTTCCCATCTACTTTATATCTCATTCAATCACTAACTGATTCTACCGTACCTTGATGGCGTCATCTCTGCTGATCTTGTCGTGTCTCGTATCAGTCAGCACGAATTCCAACTGCATTCTACACAATTCAGCGAGTTCAGCGTCCAGGTTAGAGAAGTCAGGAGTAGACTGGAAGGGATAGAAAGAGAGAGAGAGAGAGAGAGAGAGAGATATCAGGGAATTAATAATGCGGTTTATTATGCGTGTTTGCTGAATGAGCCCGCCTTCGAATTGTGTTTACTTGTCGTAAAGATACATGATAAGTAAAAGAAGCGGGGAAAGCTAATTTCGGAATTAGAATTATCTGATCTTGGCTCACACATAAATTTTCAATAGGTCATATCACTTGCGTTTCATTGATATGGATCATTTTTGGAACTGTCACTAACTCTGTATGACCCTCTCGACACCCCCCCCCCCCTTCCCCTCCCCTCACTCACTGCATTTCTCTTCTCTTTGGATGCCACTCCAGCCAGTCTAATAATCCCCAGAATGATTCTATCTGCTTCTTTCATCGCCACATCCATCGCTTCCTCTAGCAACTCCAGCGGGATCTGCAAAATTCTTTTTTACGCTTATTCTTTTAAGAACGGGTATTTCCATTACGTTGAATTTTCCCATACGATTTCGCTATTTTCGGAAGTATTTTAATTATTTAGCAAGTCGGGAATTAAATGTAGACCTCCTTTCCATCCATCTCTATCATCACCGTGCGTTCCCCATCAGCAGCAGTGAGGAGGAGATCGGCAGAGGCATCACGGAGAGCGGAACGAGGAGGATTCAGGAGGAGCTGCAGGAGGGAATTATATTTATTCTTCAGTTCAAAATACTCGAACAAGGCAGAGAAAAACATCTAAGCCAACAGTTCGTTATCATGAATTGGATATCAATTTTGGAAAGGAATTCGCTTTTTTCTTGATGAGTGGGTCTACTTTCTCATTGTTGTTCCTTCCTCACCTTCCCATCCACAATGGTGACTCTCACTGCAGCTGCAGTCGATAGAAGAGGAATCGGAGAGATCTCAACAGGAATACCACCATTTATGAGGATTTCCGTTTTTGAACTCGTCTTCGATTGAAGCATTGGTATCATTTCCAAACCAGCGATCACTCACTCATCAACAAATACGTCTGTAGCTAGAATTAATATTCTATTCACCCACTGTTTTCAGCTCCACATCATGAAAACCTTTCTAATCTGAATTGAAACCACATCAATAATCGAAAATCGATAAATGAGTGCATTATTGATTATTGATTACATCATTATTGATAATTTGATGTACCGTACCTGGAGTGCTGCAGATGCTGCATTGACAGCGAGTGTCACTGGGTCGGCGTCGTCGTCTGTCGCCAGTGGCTTGCAGTGCAGCTGACAATATCCATTAAGAGTGTCTTTCTGAGTCAGTGGCACTATTTTCACTATTTTATTTTCATAGAATATTTTCACTGAGTCAGATAGTCACTCTTAATCAATTATAAAACGTCCATTGGCTGATCGGTCAGACACGAACACAATTGTTCGCCCATTTTACCCCGTTTCAGTACTTAGCAATCTGGACCTCAATCATGCGTCTTTGAACTAAACTTTTAAAAAAATTAAATCTCTCTTTAACCACAATGCACCTTGTTCGATTATCATGCCATACCTGTATCTGATCTGCAACTGTTCCTGGAATAAGAGGGCGAATCGATCGATCGATGATCCGAGAAATGAGAATATCCCCGTCTGATTGGCCGAGTTCGCGTCTAAAAGAGTCAATGTAATTTATTTGGAAATGTATTTCAACAAACGCCTAAATCTTCCTTCTTCCTTGTCTTTTCTATATATATTTTAACAACCAGATTAAGTGAATTGAATCATTTTCAACCAATCCTTCTGTTCCTATTATTCTTCAATATCGGAATGACATGTTTGCCTCCGCCTCCCCCCCCCCCCACCCCTCTAACCTCAGATAATTGGTAGGGATCTTTCCAACCGCAGCTGCCGACTGTCTGAAGTCGACAGTGAGGGGAGTGAATCCTCCGTTATTCCCACTCGATGCCTTCGTCACTACTGTGGCCAGCACCTACAATTATATTCATTTACTTATGATTAAAAATACAGCTCGAAATCAATCATTGAAGATAATATTTATTCAACTTATGTACGCATTTACAAATAAGTCAAATGTAATAAAATTGTCACGTTTTGGTAAAAGTGCACTTGAACCAGGGTCAATAATTCATTGGCTAGATACCGTACCCCTCCATCAAGCTGTTATCTACCACTCACTGCTAGAGTTTCGAAAACAAACAACTAGTTGTTTACTTTCTAATCGACTAGTCGATTAGAAACCAGTCAACAACTATTCGAAAAATAACAACTATTCTTATCAACTAGTTGTTTACGAGTCAACTAGTTGTGTCTATAATCAAATCAGTCTAATCGAATAATTCCTTTGTTCGACCAGTCGAATCGGTCGGAGAGGGGACCGAATGACAAGAGAGGAGAAGAGAGAATTCCCTCATTCGTTCCTCTCATCGACCAAACAACCGTTTATCGACTAGTCGACTAGTTGGAATGAGATCGCGAGAATAGTCGATGGCTAGACAACTAGTTGTTTAGAATCATTCTCAACTAGTTGATAGTTGTCAACACCGGTCCGTAACCGACGGAGGGCCACTTTGCACTTCCGGGTATCTGACCCGCTGGACTACCGTATACCTTGATATTAGAAGTAAACAACTGGGATTACGAAATCGATCAAACGTGTTCTCCATTTTTTCGCCGGCGTTTCGGGTTATTTTGAACAATAAGGCTCCATTTAGACGTTTATTAACATTGAAGTCTCATACGCGTTTTTTTGCATCCCTTTTTCGATGGAGAATCAATTAGTGGCAGTTGATAGTTGTCGGGGTCGTCAAGCTTTTGTTAAATGACACTGGAGACTCATTCTAAAATAACGGAGACTGAAAAGAGTGATAAATTTCCTCTCTTTCCAGGTTGCTTAGGCTAAGGCTTAGGTAAATCCGGATCAGGAACTGAAATGGGTAGCCTAACCTCTGGGATGGGGAGCTCGGCTAGAAATGGGAAGCCTAACCACTGAGATTGGTGAATACACAGCTCAATTGAGCAATAATCTACGAATGTGATTAGGCCTTGATTCAAAAAATCACACTGAACGAGTGCTGTTGACTACATTGAGGGAGAACATACAAAAAGAGAAAAAAAACGACAAAATTTTTAGTCACCGATGAGCAGAAATGACTAGAAAAGCGCATCTTGAAATTTTACTCCATTGAATTTTTGTGAAATTTTGCAAGTTTTAGACTTTCTCGATCAGAAATAGTCGAAGGTGCAAAATGGCCCTCCGTCCGATACTTATTCGACGGAGGGCCACTTTGAACTTTTCGAAGGTGCAAAGTGGCCCTCCGTCGGATAAGGTCACGTGTTGTCAACAAGTTGTTTTCGACACTCTACTCACTGCACTCTCTCCTCTACTCGCCACTACAGCCGCATCGGCGAATCTGGCCAAGTGGCCAGTTCTCAGTTCGAGAGGAGGAACGGAGGAGGAGGGATCTTTGTTGCGGATGGAGACGGACTGGTCGGTACACTGAAATCCAAGCATAGTATCAAGACTCATCGAGAAAGTCTTCATGGTCACACCCATATCACAATTCAAAGTATCCTCAAAGGGAACGACTCACCGCACTGTAGCCCGACTGAGTGACCTGTCTCTTCTGGACTCCACGGAGATGAGGGGCCGTGTTGGAACCCAATCGACGCAACATCTGGAGAAGATTCACAATGTCTAGTTATCTCGAGGTGACACACGTTAGTAACCCGTTCCACGTTGAAATACTTAGGTCGAGATACTGAAACTCATATAATTCTCATACCATTCTTACGAAACCATTGCAATACATGTTTATCTTACAACGTAACTCATTTACAAGGGAACCGCAAAAGGTGACCTGATGAAATTCGTTACAAGGGATCGATAGACACTCCCCCAGGGGAACCTTTAACCGTTCTGAAAAGGGACCGCACTTTGTTGCTAAGCACCTAAAATAGGTCATGCAGAACACATGGGATTTCGCGCGGACGTCTCGGTGAAGGGTGTTCAGGATCTCAACATCTCCAAGAGTGAACGTCCGTGGCTCAGTAGGTTGTCCGTTATTCTCACTTTTGGGATGTAGTTGGTTCGATCCCCGATTGCTCCGAAAGATTTTGCAATATTTTTGCACATTTGTCGTGTTATTCCCATGATTTTAATTAAACCTATAAAGACGTTGTTTCCCTCTTTCGCAGAATCAAAATAAAACATTTGTTCTCCGAAATGTTGGCTGAATAATGTATTTAATTCAGCGAAAGAGGAAATAAACGTCGATATAGGTTAAATTAAAATCATGGGAATAAAACGAAAAATGTGCAAAAATATTGCAAAATCTTTCGGAGCAATCGGGGATCCAACCAACTACATCCCAAAAGTGAGACTAACGCGCAACCTACTGAGCCACGGACGTTCACTCTTGGAGATGTTGAGTTCCAGAACACACTTCACCGAGCCGTCCGCGCGAAATCCCATGTATTCTGCATGACTTATTTTAGGTGCTTAGCAACAAAGTGTGGTCCCTTTTCAAAACGGTTAAAGGTTCCCCTGAGGAGTGTCTATCGATAACTGGCAACGAATTTCATCGGGAGCAAGGTCACCTTTTGCGGTTTCCTTGTTACACGTAATCAGGTCTCAAACGAACAGTGGAACATTGCAAGTTGCTGAGATTATGCAGAACAAGGAACGATCAATACATCATGGGCGGGTCTCAGCACGACTTGGGGAAGGGAATGGGGTACGGTAGACTACCGTATCCTCATTTCTTCTTGCTGCCAGTAGGCGGGGTTAGCTTCATCTCCTCCACGAGTGGCTTGAACAGATCGCCAAAGTCTGCAAATTGATGAAATCGTGCACATATTAGGGCCCAGTAACTGACCATTGAAGAAGTCCTTGTGGACGATTTCGTACGATCCCGAGGAGAAGTTGATGCCCCCGTGCATGTTGAGATCGTGCATCTGAAGAGAAATATCCATCACATACACACACAAAATAGCTCTATCAATCAGTAATCGTAAGCTGCCCGTTCGCCTAAGAACCGAGTAAATCTAGCTAGGTTTGGCACATCAAAATAAGGCCGATTTCGTGAATCTGGTATACCTGCGTCTCAAAAGATCTACTAGTGTGAAACTGAATATACTCTGGTATGCGGCTCCAAGTTGGAAACAAGCAGATGCAAGGGTTTCCAAGATGCCCCCAAGCTTGATGGCTAGTTGGAAATCTGCTTGATTCCAACTTGGAAACGGCGATTTTACTTGATCCCAATTTGGAATGGGACCTGTTTACCATGCGAGCTAAAGTTGTACTACCTATTGATTACCAAATCTATAACTAATTTGTCATTTGTTTTCCTTTGTCACCTAGCTGCGATATCGTATTGTCATGTATCAATAGTTACTTATTCCACTCTATTATTTTACAACCATATTACTGCATGATAAATTGATTGATTGAATTCTGCTTGATTCCAACTTGAGACTAAAAAAGGTAGACTATTGTTTTTACAGTATGCTTCTGAAATTTCCAAGTTAGAATCAAGCAAATCGCCATTTCCAAGTTGGAATCAAGCATATTTCCAACTAGCCATCAAGCTTGGGGGAAACTTGGAAACGCATACCAGAATATCAACAGTCTACAGTATCCTCGATAACCCCAAGTCACAGTAACTGGAAATCAGCATCTTAGATCAATGCCAAACCATTCTCGATCCTTAGGCGAACGGGATCATATTACCGTAACTCCGCGTACCAGATCGTACTCTTCCTTGGAGATTCTGGGATCGGAGGAGGATGACATAGTGGATGAGTGCTGCGGATGATCTACCCTCGTCTCCTCAATCAGGGACGACGACGCCTCAAAGGAAATACTACCATAATTGTACTCATTAAATTACGAAATCTCGCAAAACTTCAATTCGAAGCTCCGCCCCTTCCAATATTCATTGTGGTCAATAACCATCGTGCTCTTCATGACAAATATTACATACAAAAGCCTTTATTGCAACTGGTTCGTCAGATTAGGAAGGTATCGCAATTGATAAATAGACAGATTTAACTAGGATTGCAAATGAGTTGATAAACTCAAGAAGGTGAGAGAATACTTGTAAGTCTACTCAATGGGAGGAGGTAACATGGAAAAGTGGAAACGTACATCAAAGTGAAAACTTCCGTAATTGCAGTCAAATACAAAGCATAGGAACATGGGAGTGGGATGGGGGGGGGGTCGCATCAGTTCGCGATCACACGAGACTATCACTTCGAGGAGTACTGTAATCAGGTGAAGAGACTATGGCGACCAGTATTCAATGGATAGAGAATAGTGGTGGTGGAAGGGCTACCAACGTATCATCAATGGATGGAGTGAAGTGGGGGGGGGGGGGGGGGGGTTAACCGACTAGAAGACATGGGATGGAAAGGGCTAACAGAGGGTAACAGGGGGGGGGGGGGGGGGACTTAGACGGATGCGTATCCCTGTCTCTTGGCACGGGCACGACCGACGAGATACGCGACGAGGACGACAGCGACGAGACCAGCCAGACAGGCTCCCACCACGATGGGCACGATGTCAGAGGTACGGGAGTCGAGGAGACACTGTTCGAAACCTGAATGGAGAGATATGAGATGGGAGGACTCAACGCTTTAGTGGAATATTAGGAGCGCGAGTATAACACGCGTGACGCCTTAGTTTCGAGTAAAATCAGGGGGTGGTTGGTACATATTTTGACCCATGTTGTTTTACACAGTTTTCAATAGCCCTGAGGGTCCCTAACAATATAGCGTCGAGTTTTGTTCGAAATTATCGATCTCAACGACGAGGGACGTCGCCGAAATTATGAGAAGCCAAAAATCACCATTTTCAAAAGCTTGCCGTTCCTTCCAGGGTGGATTTGGTGAAGAGTTGTCAACAGATAAAATGTATTGCATGTCAAGTAGAACACGCCTGAACAATTGGCCCATCGATAAGTTTATTAGTATTTTCATAAATCGTTTAAAACGATTGATTTTCGCCACATATTCGGGCCAAGAACAAATTGTGTTTCTCTCGATAAAGCTCGAAAAGACGGTTCGAATAGTTACCAGAACATATAGGTGATTTTAGTGCCCGACTGGTCAGAAGTGGACTTGTAACTTCTGACGAGCACGACGTATCTTGCTGATCAACACTGTTCGCACGCTTTCATAGTCTAGTACGCGTTTTTCAATCTCTTTCCCAATGATCAGCGTGGAGCAGTGCGTAAGGCGCTCGCTTTTTGCCTCAATTCGATATGAGGGGTTCGATGCCTAATTCCTTTTGCAATATTTTTCGCATACGATCTTCATCCGGATATCATAATTAAAATATAATTAAATAATTCTAAAGAGCCAATTTGAGAGTTGTAAGCAAAAGGAATCAGTATTGTTGTGTCATAATAAGCCATATTTTATGTATTTTTGGATACGAAATATGGATTTTTTTAAAGTGAGCGTTATGAACGCTAAAATTAAAGACGAAACGACAAACTGTCACTTTCAATCATAACATAGCCACAGGAATTGATTGAGAACGAGAGAGACATGGGTAGATCACTAACTCTCCCTCGCCCGGTGAAAGGTCACGACCGCATGTTCCGGGAAATGCTTAAGATGCCATTTTGACCAGTCGGGCACTAAAATCACCTATATGTTCTGGTAACCATTCGAACCGTCTTTTCGAGCTTTATCGAGAGAAACACAATTTGTTCTTGGCCCGAATATGTGGCGAAAATCAATCGTTTTAAACGATTTATGAAAATACTAATAAACTTATCGATGGGCCAATTGTTCACGCGTGTTCTACTTGACATGCACTACATTTTATCTGTTGACAACTCTTCACCAAATCCACCCTGGAATGAACGGCAAGCTTTTGAAAATGGTGATTTTTGGCTTCTCATAATTTCGGCGACGTCCTTCGTCGTTGAGATCGATAATTTCGAACAAAACTCGACGCTATCTTGTTAGGGACCCTAAGGGCTATCGAAAAAATGCTTCATCTCATTTCCAACTTTTTTGATGTACCAGAGTTTATTCGACCCTAATGCGATACGCGTGATAACCCCACACCCCCACCAGGGCTGAGATTTTGTGTTTTGTGTATTGTGTTTTTTTTTGTGTGTTTTCAGGATTTTCGACACAAAAAGTTCTGTGTTTTATTTTTGTGTTTATCTGACACAAAAATTGTGAAAAAATTATTCCAGAAGCAAAAAAATCGTAGAATTTCTTCAATTTTTGGGGGAAAAATTTTTCGCTTAAAAAAAGTGTAAAAATGTTGTCCAAAAATGTTTGAAGATTCGAAAAAAAACCAACCAATCACAAAATTGATAACTCAAGTTCAAATTTCGAAATATACTACTGGAAAATTTATGAAAATAGGTTGCAGCCTAAAACAAATTTTTGTGTTTTGTGTACACAAAAGAATATTTTTGTGTTTTTTGAGTGGACACAAATTTTGAGTCTGGAAAACGTTTTGTGTCCCAGCCCTGACCCCCACTATGCCTTTATGACAATGTCCCTGCTACTATTGCATTACGCAACAGCCCCCTGTTTATACTAGATCTCGGCGGCGAGAAAAACACCCTGGATGAATCATTGTTATGCCGAGACACAGTAACTAGATTACACATATCGAAGGAGACTCTTGCACAAGACACTACTCTCTTCTGGGCGAATGGCAAAACAAGCCGCTCACTCAAAAGGAGCATTACTACTAGTTCTGTATGAACATCACGACTCATTGAAACAGCGAGTCATCATGACCTTTTGTCATCTCAAATTGCAATCAATGCTATTATCATTTCTCAGACACCTTCTTGATTCTAGGGTTCATGAGATAAGAAATTCTCGCTAGAAAGCGCACCTATAACGTCGTATCACAGAGTGTCTAAATCGATCGATAGGCTCTGGAAACGCGGGAAATATGCGGGGAAAGCTCTAGTTGTAGTACTATCCCCCCAATCTAACCCAATCTACTCACCCTGCTCAGCGGGGAAATCGGGAGAGGGAAGAAGGGCGTGGGCGATCATCTTAGTGTCCTTCAGATCGATAGTCGAATCATCGGTGAGAGCGAGGCCAGAGGTAGAACACTCAACGAGATCATCATTAGATGGAGTGATCAATAAAAATGGGGAGAAAGACGAGTCTTCTTTAGAAGAGGGTTTACAATTGTGCAAAACGATCGCTTAATATTGCATTATCTGTATAAAATATGAGATCCAATCATTGCAATGGCGATAGATAGAGATCCATGCCTCACCTTGAATCCATTGGTTCCAGATGCATGCACGTCGAGTTCGGCAGTGGCAGCCTTCGTGAAGTTCTCTGCAATTCATTTTGAAATTAATTTAATGTATAAAGCAGGAGCATCGTCTCTCACGGATACAACCAATCGATAAATGAGTGATATAATAACTGACGGATGGTCGAGTTGAAGGCGGAGGTGAAGGCAGTCTCCAGAGTGTAATCAGCAAGCTTGAATGACTCCGGCTGCAATGACATATCGTGGAGAAAGGGAAACAATCAATGTCTAATACTTTATTCCGGTAAACTCACGTCAGCACTGGTGAACCAGAGCATGAGACGCCATGGCTGGCCCTCGGTGGCGGACGCAGGCTGCTCTCCGTTGGGGAAGAAGGAGACCTGCGAGAGATGACGTCATCCCGCTCAATTCAATCTCTAATGTGTTTGTCTTTTTTATGACTTGTGAGAACTCAAATCTTACAAAACGGATCACGAATCTGCTCCATCCAACAACCCCTACCGTACCACGAGCTCATTGGCGGGCTGTCCGTTGTACTGGCCGTTGCAGTTGCCGGTCACTTTCTGCGTTTCGTTGATGGAGAAGGAGATGGGCTCAGTCACGTTCTGGGAAGGAAGCGATTAGTAAGGGCAATAATTAAAATGAAGAGCGAGAAAATTCAAAGTTAGAATGTTTCAACAACAACAAAACATGGCATTAGTCATTCAATATTGTGGATCCCGTCTGATAAACATAGCTCTCCTGCTTGGAATCACCCATGGCCATTCATCTATCCTCACTCACATCAGTGTTCAAGATGTGCAGATTGACGTTGATCGTCTCTGCGGCAAAGATGAGACACGTCTTCTTGTCCGCATTCTCGGCAGTCCACTTGACGGCGCCCTCTCCCACCACACCTACAATCAATTATATTAACCCCTGCTGGATCAGTACGATTGGCCTCAGCAAATGCCATAGCCCAGATCATTATTATCAATTATCCATTCTAAAAATTTAGTGATTCGGAAAGTCCGGGATTCAATATTCACCCTAGTGATTCTTACCGAGCGCGAGAAGCAGCACGGTAGTGTACTGCATGGTTGTTCCCTGCAATGAATGAGATTGCCATTCCTATGATACGCAGCACGTAAACATCATCAGGACGCGTCACTTAGAAATGAATCATCACGAGAAATTGGAACAGCTAGGCTAAATGGCGAGAGTCGGGATTCAAATCCTAAGAAGATGGAAAGAGTGCGAGTCAAGCATAAATGGAAGGGAAACTGATAAGAACATGAGTGGAAGGGGTACACGCAATGAACTGATAACGGAGATGAAGATAGAGAGCATGATTATTCAATCTGCAGTGAATTATCGATCCACGGGGCCAAAGAACAACCAACAGGCAAGACAGAAAGATGACAAATAAACAAAGCCTGTTTGTTTTTCGTTCAAATTTTGAGGATTGCCTGACCGTATGTGTCTTACTAAGGCTATCACCGGGACCTTCTCGATAACGGCTATCATGTGATATGTGAAAATAAGAGAAATTTAGAGAACATCAGCCAGGAGAACAGCAGAAAAGCGACCAAAATGACCGGTTCAAAAACACGCGACGCGCTATCTCAACACAGTTACGGTAAGTTTGGCGACACAGGAGCAGATTTGTGATTCGGGACTTTTTTCTCGTCATTCGTTCTTGAATAAAAGGAATGAATAGATACAGCATAATCAGGCAACAATAATACATTCGATTTTTTAAAAAATATTTCCTATAAATAACAATAAATTGAATTGATAAAAATAAAAACAACAAGTATTATACTGTAGACTACAGTATGAAAAATTCAAAATTCAAAAATTTCCCGCAAAAACTGATGTTCCCCTGAAAATCCTGATTTCACCCTGATATTGAATGAAAATTATCTTTGGGCTTTTCCTCGAATTTTGCTAAATTATCGATTCATTCGGTCTTATTTTCCCGTTCATACTTCGATATTGCAGTCCTTGTACGATACTTCGAAAACTATCTATGATATTTTTTTAATCGCGCGTGTCTCATGGCTCCATATCGATTTTTGGTTGAAGTCTTCTCTGAAACGTGTCATTCTGCTTGTCTTCTTTATATTGTGGCGCATTCTCACCTTTCATGTTGTTTCACTCATTTCTCAACTCAATTATTTGCATTCAGATGGCCCGAACCAAGCAGACCGCCCGCAAATCGACCGGAGGAAAGGCTCCCCGCAAGCAGATGGTGGTCAAGGACCGCAAGGCCCTTGCAACCAAGGTGAGTATCCCTAGCTTTGCTTATTCACTTAAAATTGTTTCATTTATCACTTGAATCCCGAAAATATTATTACATTATAATAGCATCCCTTTTTTGCTTAAGATTGTCTACGTGATGTTTATCAGTTTCGAAAATCGCCCGTGTGCTGCCTTTTTCCAACTGTATTTTATTAGTCTGGTCTAATATTTTGCTCATCCAGGCAGCGCAAAGGAGTGCCTCTGCAACCGGAGGAGTCAAGAAGCCCCATCGCTACCGTCCCGG
This sequence comes from Pristionchus entomophagus, assembly GCA_036245825.1. NCBI lineage: Eukaryota > Metazoa > Nematoda > Chromadorea > Rhabditida > Neodiplogasteridae > Pristionchus > Pristionchus entomophagus. The sequence goes on from BTSX01000006.1 coordinate 15,406,239, forward strand.
AACCGTGGCTCTCCGTGAGATCCGTCGCTACCAGAAGTCGACCGAGCTGCTTATCCGCAAGCTCCCCTTCCAGGTACTTTATTCTCCATAATATTGAAACTAGGCGCGAGCATGATGCAACTTGTTCTCCGGTTGGCTGCATGGCGTGCATCGATGCGCCCCATCTATTCCTTGTCGTTCCATTGTGTTTCTGGGACCATCCTAGTGGGGAAATCTACGCGAGTCACACTACCGCTGTGTATGACGGGCATTTAGTCACTGTTTCTTCGTTTAAATGTGTTTTCTTGCAGCGTCTGGTCCGCGAGATCGCCCAGGACTTCAAGACCGACCTCCGCTTCCAGTCCGCAGCCGTCGGCGCTCTTCAGGTATCGTAGTCTACCGTACGAGATCAATGGTAATAGCGCAATACTGGTTCAACTTTGGTCCCTCCAGTCGCATCACTGGAAGCTAGTCGTGCTACATTTGTTCACTATAAGCTCCTCCAGTAGACTTCTAGCAGGGGTAGGTAGAAACAAATATAGTGAGTCTAGTAGAGAGTAGCCAGCTTGTCCATAATTGAGCCGTAAATCCGGAGATCCACCCTACAGCACCAATTGCACGTTCCCAAATCTCAGCCCTCATTCTTACCCTTTATTTTCTTCTTCTTGCAGGAGGCGGCCGAGGCTTACCTCGTCGGACTGTTCGAGGACACCAACCTATGCGCCATCCACGCCAAGCGAGTGACCATCATGCCCAAGGACATCCAGCTCGCCCGCCGCATCCGTGGAGAGCGTGCTTGAACAGCCGCAAACCTGAACCCCGTTGTGGGGCCATAGGGCCATAGGCCGTTTCTTGGTATTTTAATAAATGTATTTTTTACTTGATGTGTTTATCGGCATCTAACAATAAGTGAGGGTACAAGACATTAGTCGTGGTGAACACGTAGGATAGAGATTGGTTGGGATAAGAGGCATGTTAGATTGGTCAGACACCCTTCGTCTTGATTCCGCCATCGTCGATCAAGACGATTGAATGGTATAGAATTTACTAAAAGGCTACGGTAGTATGGCAAGTGGTACGGTAGCTCGCGTCTCGAAGGGAATTCGAAAAGTATACGGTACTGAGGACATTGTGGACAGCCGATGGATAGAAGTATTGAAAGGGTTGGTAGCAATGAGGAGGAACCCTGTGTGGATTGTTTGCGCTGGCAAGCCATAGAGGGGTACTCCTACACACCATTGAGAGTAAAGGGACCTCCAGAGAACTTAATAAACGTAGAAATATATACTAAAAACAGAACGCCACACTAACAGCCAGAATTGACGACCCTGATTCCCCGACTTTTGTATGTGTTAGCGAGCTTCAGATCTAAGGTGCAGAAGGGACAGAAAGACACAGAATCCGCTCAATTTTATCGCATGTCACTCGGAGTGTCAGACGGGAATAAAAATTCAGGAAGGAGCGGTAGCATTTACTGCACCGGCTGAGTAGCAGGCTTCACCAGGGATGGATCTGCAATGCCAGGAGTGGCTGTAGCCCTCTTCTTTCCAGCATCCGGGACTTTCTCATTGGGAGATGTGCCAGGCATAGGATCGTCTATGGGTGCAGCATCCGGGACTTTCTCATTGGGAGATGTGCCAGGCAAAGGAACGACTTTGACCGTAGCAATATTCTCGAGGGTCGTAGTTTCGGGCGCACTTGCTATAGCTGTAGTAGTCTTGCTGATGGGTGGCACCAGCGGGGAATTCGTGGCGGTTTTTTTCTTTGATCCCGGCTTCTTTGTATTCTTCTTGGGCGATTCTGTCGTGTTGGTAGCCTCCATCGGCTGCAGGGTAGTCACTTCATCTGCTGCAGCTGTCGCATTCAATGAATCGTCCATTCCTGTCGCATTCGTCGTTCCGAAGATATCCTCCACATCATCAGTGGTAGCGTCAGTCGTTGACCAGATGGAGGCGTGCGTGGTGTCGTCGGTCAGGAATACGGTAGTTTCGTCGGTTACGGTAGTCGAACTGGATCCCTTAAGGGCACTCGTTTCAGCCGCCGCATCAGAGGTCGAGTCATCGTCGTCGAAACTGAAACTGAGAGAATTGATCTTTGATCTTTGTCCTGACTCGCCTCTTGAACAGAATGTAGCCGCCAGTGATGAGAGCCACGCCAATCAGAATAGCAAGGATGACGATGAACAACTTGCAGCCCAGTCCAATTCCACCCTGAGAGATCAAAGATCACAACTCAGAGATCAAAGATCAACAACCTTTTTCTTCTGTTTGGCATCTTTCTTCGGATCCTTCTTGAGTGGTTTCGTCTCGCTGTCAGACTTCTCCTTGAATAGCCAATCCTCGATCAATCGTGTCCTTCCCACTATTGTATACCTCGCAGCTCTTCTCACTCTGAGGATCGTCGTTCTCGTCTTTCTCCGAAGATGACGACGCCTGCTTCTTCCCACGCAACTTGACACTCTTCTTCTTCGTCTTCTGTAAAGGAACCTATGGAATATAAGACGTCTTTCTCCAGAATTCCCTAGAAACCAAGCTCTGAAAGGTTAAATCCTTTTCATTGTTACTCATTCCTCCTTTACAGTACTCCACCCCTCCCTACCGTATACCTCTTCATCCTCTACAGTACTCATCCCTCCTCTACCCTCCCTACCGTATACCTCTGAGTCCAGATCGACTCCATCGTCTTCTCTGATTGGCTGGACTCGTTTCTTTTCTGATTGGGTCAGCCTCGTGGGTGGTGGGGGAGGCGGAGGAGGGGGAGGCACGACTGCAATCTCATTATTTTTATTTTTTATTTTTTTGATACACCCCGACGGGTGTGACATCATGTGAATAACATATACAGAATGAAAAGCAGGAGAGGGGAAGGGGGGGGGGAGGGAATTGGGATAGAAGAAGGGAGAGTTGGAGTTGATCACTCCCACAGATACTCTTGATAAATGAGGTGGACGAGGCCTCGGAACGGGAATGGGACCGTTCGATCCATGTATATCTTATGGACCTAGAGCAAGGGTGGGGAGTGATGGGGGGATTCTACAGTTTAGGGATCACTATTTGGAGAATGAGGGCCGTGTCAGGATTCGATAACAAGTGAAGTTTGATTGTGGGCAACGATAATTTTGGATCAACAATACGATGAATCTTACAAAGGAAGCGAATAGTGCGATGAGAGAAGGAGGATCGTAAGTTTTCTCTACGAGCAATAGGAATGTGAAAGGAAAACGCATTGTTTCTGGACGAAACATTACGAAATGAATAGAAGCGAGACTTAGGTAGATCAACAATTCCATTAACTATCTTTAGAGAGAATAGAATATCAGAAACCACACGACGGAGATACAAAGAACGCAAGTTAGCAGAAACGAGTCTCTGATCATAGCAAGGAGGAGATGAAATACGAGGGGAAGTACGATAGTGTAATAATCGAGTGAAAAGATGCTGGCATCTTTCTAATTGCCTAATGGGTCCTTTAGCTGAAGGTGACCAAACAGGGGAAGCGTACTCTAGAATAGGAACAATGAATGAACGATAAGCACGGATATAGGGGTCACTAGATGTACACGAAACAGATCTAAACAGAAGATAAATAAGCATATTCGCTTTCTTACAAATAATGTCGATATGATAAAGGAAAGATAGAGAGGAATCAATGTAAACTCCTAAATGTCTAACTGGATCGGGAGGAGAGACTGAGGAAGGGAGAGGGAGAAGGAGTTGAGAGAGTATTGGTGGAGGGGATTGTTTTTACCTATGTAAAGGGCGGTGCATTTTTTTTCTGCAACCGATAACTGCCAGGTTTCGCAGTATTCTAGGATACCCTGTAGGCCTTGTTGAAGTTGAGAGGGGATAGATGGAAGATCGTTAGGTTTATGCGTGATGTACAGTTTGATGTCATCGACCTTTCAGATATCACACCACCATCAATACACCACACTCACCCGTCGGTCCCTCGGGTCCAATTCCAATGCCCTCATAGATATTGTCCGGATCATCCGCTGTACCGGAAGATGGAGCTGCAAAACGATGACGTCATCACTACGAAAGTCAATTCCAATTTCATCAGGTGACGTTTGGGTGATGGGAGAACGCACGCGGAGGGGGAGGGGGCATGCCACCCACGTTGCCAATCGGCTCGTATGCGTCGTCACCCTGAATGGATTACGGTAGAAGGGAGAGATAGGCAAGGGTACTGTACTCTCACCATGGGAATCGTCGGCGACCTCTCGGCGTAAGCGCAAGATGTGAGAATGAGGAGAGGAGATGGATGAAATGGTTTCTTCTCTGTATCACCTTTGTATCTCCTAATCCCCTTGTGGGGAAATAGTGAATAAACTCGTCGATTCATTGTTTTCGAGGGATTATTAATGGAACATGATTGGAGAGCGGAATTAGGCTGTTGTAGTGGTTGTGGTCATCCTCGGAAAAAATTTTCAAGGAATTAGCATTTTATCTTCAACTATCAAATTTACAGAACAGTTAGAACTATGGTAAGAAATTAATCACGGAATAATACAGCATATGAAGAAAGTAATGAATTGTATTTCAAAATAAATTGAATCTCGGGAGCAATGAAGTACTACAGAATAGTTAGCAATCTGATAAAAGCTTTGAATAGAGTATATCACAAGTTAGTTCAACCTACTCTTACATACACAATGGTAACTCGTGATCATCTCTCAGATATATCTGGCTCCCACTGGATATTTATTGGGTAGTCTCTTCTTGGCCGTGAGTACATCAGGTCCATCCACTGGCAATGGCAGTTCACCCACTACGTCGTGTGCCTCACGACGATCATCTGGTCTCTCTCTGAAGGGAGGGAAGGCATTCAATCATCCTTACATAATCATATCATCTATCACATCTATATAATCAATAATCACCCATCACGGTCTCACATATCCCATTTCTCAATTGCGTCATCACTACTCCATCCCTCACCTTCTTCTGGCCATTCTGAGCAGATCGGGATCGACTCGAGGGGAGAGCATACGGTAGCCAGGCAGGGTCTCGGTCTGGTCGTCGAGGAACATTCGAGAGGCACGTTCCTCCATCCATCTACAAGGGACAGAAGAGATTGGGAGAGATATTCATCCCCGAACTGTGACTAGACCCACCAATTGGTTGAGCAATAGCCTTCTCTTTACATCTTTCTCAATCATCAAATGGATTCATTGCTCCATGCTCCACTCTTCCCCTCCCCCTCTCACCTCTTGTAGTCTGCATCGAAGGACTTTGTCTGTGCAAGCAGAGGGCGGAAGAAGTTGCAAACGATTCTCAAAGGGATCAGTGATCAGACATTTCTCAAATCGAAAGATCAAAGAGCAGACTACAGACTACGACGCCTCATCCTCACCTGTGGACATACACGAACTGCATGGGAGTCTCGATGGCGAAAGCACGTTGAGATCGAACCCAATGGACAGCCTTCTGCACCGTTTGCTGAAGGGAAGGAGAGAGGTCAAGAGATCAATAGGCACAAATGAAAAAGAATATCAGCTCCTCCGAATTCGCAGGAATAAAATGTGTTGAATGTGAAAGTATGCGATTCCATAATAAGATCAAAATTCAGAATCAACAAGCGAATTAATGGACAAGGATTGGACTACGACAAGAATGGTCCATCCCTCCCATACCTGGTAGGTCGGGCCTCTCAGCAATGAGCAGATGGCAGCCTCTGCAGCTACGATTGCAGCTGCACGCGACACACCCAGACAGTCGTGCAGCACCTGCAGCCCACCATCTCTTCCCATGCAGCAACCTCTTCCCATCAGGAATTGCGCTAATCTCTATGCAAGCGAGACTCCAAATGCGTCTCTCCCTCCTCCATACACCTCAACCACGTCACCCCCCCCCCACCCACCACTGGAAGGGAGCATGCTCTGGCCAGTCTAAGCACGGTAAGGGGAGACGCCAGATTGTCGGCATTGTTCACATCGCCCTGCCAGTGCTCCACGTGACGCTGAAATAACCATTCATATCCACTCCTCACCTCGACCAATCAATTATATGATCCATCCACCGTACCCGTCCCTTCCTCTACCGTATCCCCCCGTCACCTCCTCTCCTCCGGGTCCAATCAGTCTCAGGTAGGTCACTCGGAAGAGGGCATCGCGATAGTCATCCACTCCCAGATTCTCAACGCGAATACCACCAGAAACCTGTGGAAGGAGGGGAGAGATAAGAAAAAAAAGGGAAAGAGAACTGGATAGAGTCCGTTTTGCACGGTACCAACCTCGATGGGTGCTGAAGACGGCTTGCGTGGCCAGTACGGAGCGCATCTGATGAGAGATGAGCAGTTAGATACAAGACGAGGAAAGGATAGATACCTCACCTCTCTTCCTGCTTCCTACTGATGAGCATGAAGATGTAGGGAACTCTCTCCTGCCACACCATCCTCCACAAGTCACTCATCGTGTCAGGAAGGGGAGCCTGAGGGAGCAAGAGGCATTGTCCATGTATAAGTCCCTTGTCCATCCCTCACCTGGGTAATGATGAATCGGGAGAAGAGAGGACCGCCCTCCACTCTATTCGCGTGGATGAAACTGAATATTAAGCAGAGAATATTGAGAGTCAATTATCATTTCAAATCAATTATAAATTGGGTATCACAGAAGTACGTGAAGCATATTGACCAAACTCAAAAAATTCATCACTTTTGGTTTGCCTACTGATGACGCAACTCCCCTCCCCCCTCCCCTTCCTACCTGTCCTCCTCAGCCGTGCTATCATTCCCTCCAGTCGGCCATCTCAGCACAACTCTCGTGTCATCACGGCACTTGATCCCTGCAGTGGCGCGTCCATGTTACAGTAATCACTCAAACTCTCACAACGCGATACATTACTCCCTTCCTCTCCCTCTCCCCCCCCCCCCTCCTCACTCGTGCTCCTGCACTTGTCTGGATTGCGATCGCTCGCGTGATGGGTGTACGTCAGATGGTTCACTTGGTTGTCCAGAATCTCGAATCTGCACGGCATGATTTACAAAGACAACACATTTAGAAAGTGGCCATGAAAAATAAAGAACATTCACCAAATTTTCGCTGTTGCATCGTCCATTGCACTCCCTGAATATTGTAGGAAAAAATACTACTTTGAAATATCTACAGTTATCAGGCGACATCAGGATTACGGTTTCCTTAATCAATGCATTTTTTTCATACTGTATCGGCGAAAATTTGAAAAACTACAGTATTCAGGGTACTTCAAGATTAGGTTTTCGGTGATTAATTTACTGTATCTATGATTTCTGCTTACTGTATGGTAAGCTTCCTATGTTTAGTGTTTAGTAGTCGATTATTTTTTCGTTCCGAAATGTAAACTAGCTTATGAAATGCTGTTCGGGAATTCGAGATTGTCCCGGTTCAGAAACGATTTTCTTGTTCTATCCAAATCTAATCTCAGAGGCGCAGGCTTCAAAGTGTGTCGAGAAAAATTTAGAACTAAGATTCGCGAGCACAGTTTTGCGAACAGAGTAGGTAAAGTACTGTATGATGTACTTCGAAAAGGAAAGATACCTACAAACTATGCAGAGTTCATAAATGTGATGTGTAAGGAGGTTTGATGATCTGTAAACTTGCTCACTCTACTCGCTTAGATTCCCCTATCTCACACATTATATTGTTCTACTTGTTCCATCCCCCACACATTATATTGTTCTACTTGTTCCATCTCTCCAATTACCGTAATCCCCCCCCCCCTTACCGTCTCTCGATTCCACCCAGGATCGTGCGCACAAACTTCTGCTTCCTCGCCGGTCCGAACATGCGCTTCCCGAGGTAGATGTTGTTGTAATCTGAGATGAGGAGCGGTGGTTAGTCATCAAGCACAAAAAAACACCTTGAAAGACCAAACAGCAAGTTAAATGTGCTTCATCAAGTCATCCCCCCTCCCCTTCCATCACTCACAGCTGCCATGGACTCGGACTCTGTCTCTATCAGTGAGTAGTCGATGATGGAAGAGAGCCACTCGAGACTGCATCGATCGACAGTCCAATTCCAGTGAGAGAGTTCGCTCCAGAAGGGGATTCCTGCAGGGACAACCAATCACTCCTTCCATCATAATCCCCCCCCCCCCCCCTCTCTCACCTGGCTGCCTCTGGATGGATAGCTGTGATCCATTCACTGGCGGGAGTGCACAGGGCCAGTCTCTCGTATAGAATGTGAGAACGAGCCTACAATTTAATATTTATGAAACTAGCCGAGCTACGCTCGCTAGGGGGACGCCGTAAGGTTAAAAGAAAATTAATTCGAGTTGTCTTGCCTCGCTGTATGCCACAAGACTGTCAGAAATATAACCACTCTGATCAGCGTCAGAAAAATTACCATACCACAATCTGTGGTAATTTTCCTAACAGTCACAAGTGTGGTAATTTTTCTGACCGTCACCAGGATGGTAATTTTCCTGACAAAGTTACCTCTGTGGTAATTTTTCTGACATTCATCAGGGTGGTAATTTTTCTGAAAAAAATACCACAGAGGTAACTACCAGCCCTTCCTTCCACGGCTTGAGATCCCATCGATACCCAGGCGGAACGGCGCAATTCGGCCTAGTTCTGATAAACTTTCTATCGGAAACACAATCACGCTGGGATTGACACTCCCCGACAGGACCCGAGCTCGCGAAAATTATTGCAAAAACGTTTCCACCGGCGGGGATTCGAACCCACGCTGTCACGACCCGATGCTCCATCTTGCAACCAATATACCACGCTTTAAACTTAATAAAACCCTTCAACCAAAACACGGTTCAAACCGTCACGGGTCACTCTACACGGCTGTCAACTCTTTTTGGAACTCAATCCTTGCAGAACCAAGAACGGTGATCGAACTCTGAGAAATTCTCCGAAAACCGTCGTATTCCGCACAATAGTACCTTACGGGAACGGGCCGTGCTCAGCCACTTTTGCTCTAATCGGCTCAACCAAAACAGCCATCGATTCCCCGATGTTTTCCGCACCGCATACTTGCATCCATTAATCCTTCCCTCCCCCGCTTCTATAAATGTCAACCGCCTGAATAGCGATTGCTCCAAACGCGAAACCTTTACCCGGCCAAATCTCGCTTCTGAGTGGTCCTACAGAGTCGATACTTTGCTCACTTTTGTTTCTTGTAGCGCTCGTCGAGAGCTATCAGAAACAACCCATATGTAGGGTGTTTGGTTCACGGCGGCAAGCTGGACAGTCAGTTGAAGGGTCGAAAAACGGAAAAAGTCGAGTGTCCCAACTTTGACGTACCCAAGGTCATCTGATCGGCTCGGCGATAGCACTATTCGATCCGGCACCATCCCAAGTACCTTAGTTCACTAAATGCCAAATCTTTTCCCACACCTCCGGCTCCCCACGACCCATTTGCTTTGACCGGCCAATTTGTCACTCAACGTTCTTTTTATCTATAGTAGAACTAGCCGAGCTGCGCTCGCTACGGGCAAGCCGTAGTTAGTGAAAATGTATTTTTCTAGCCGAAAAAAATTTTGCAAAACATTGTGCACCGGCGGGGAGTCGAAACCGGGGGTGAATGCATGGTAGACAGATGTACGACCACCTGCGCCATCAGTGTACATTGAGATAGGTTGCTGGCACTCATAAACCGATGACCGGGCGAGCAACAGTGAGCGCACACGATCTGGCACGATCCGGGTTGGCATTCCGGGTTTTCTGGTATTGGGTGCTTCGGAATCAACGTCAGCATGCGCCAGGATACCCCCGACCATTTCTGGACACGACCCGAGCGCGCGAAAATTATTGCAAACACTTTGCACCGGCGGGGATTCGAACCGGCTTTGTCACGATCGGAAGCCCCATCTTGTAACCAATACACCAGGTTTTAAACTTAATTAAAAGCTTCAACTAAAACACAGTTCGAACCGTCACGGTTCACTCTACACGACTGTAAACTGCAATAGGTCCTATCCCCGCTGAGATCCGAGCAATTTCACCAAACTCGGAGAATTTCGCCGAAAAACACCGTTTTTCGTCCGATAGCACCTCACGGAAACAGATGCTGCTCGGCCGCCATTGAGCTAATCGACTCAACGAAAGCAGCCATCTATTCCCCGGCGTTTTCCCCACCTTACATTTACATCCGCTAGTGCTTGCCAATATTTGCCGTATATTTGCCGACCGCCCGAATGGCGATTTCGCCAAACGCCAAAAGTTTGCCCGGCGATATCTCGCTTCAGAGCGCTCCCCCGGCTTCATACTCAGGTTTGCTGACTTTTTTCTTGTAGAGCTCGGCGAGAGCTTCAAAAAACGACCCACAAGTGCAGGTTTCCATCCAGGGGGGAACGCGGGACAGTCAGTTGAAGGGTCGAAAAATGGAAAATCGCGAGTGTCCCGACTTTGACGTCATCTTTAGCCTACCCGACGTCATCTGAACCCCTAGCTACCAGGCCAGTTCGATGCGCCTCAACGCGGAGAACAAAACCTATATTCTTGCCGATTCTTTCCCCTCTCCCCCCGTTCTCCCTGCGTATTTTTCTTCGACCGGTAAATTTGTAAACATCAATCCTTTTATATATGGAGAACTAGCCGAGCTGCGCTCGCTACGGGTAAACCGTAATTATTTTATATAAAACATTAAAAATTTGGATCTAAAATTTATTTTTCTAGCCCGAAAAAAGTTTGCAAAAGATGCTGCACCGGCAGGGAGTCGAACCGGGGGTGTCTGCGCGCTAGACTGACGCTCTACCACTTGCGCCATAGTTACACATCGGATAGGCACGCTATCGGCCCTCCGAGCAACAGCCGAAGACCGGGCGAGCAACAGCCGAAGACCGGGCGAGCAACAGTGAGCGCGCACGATTCGGCACGATGCGAGTTAGCATTCGCGGTTTGGGGGTCGTGGGTGGGTCGTGGGTGGGTCGGGTTCGACTTTGACGGGTGCCAGGATACTTCCCGACCACTCCGGGACACGATTCGAGCACGCGAAAATTATTGCAAACACTTTGCACCGGCGGGGACTCGAACCCGTGTGGTCAGGATCCAAATCACCATCTTGTAACCACTACACCAAGCTTTAAACTTAATAAAAAGCTTCAACCAAAGCACTTTTCGAACCGCCACGGGCCTCTCTACACGTCCATGAACTATATTCACCCCTATCACCGCGGAGATCCGAGCACAGTGACCGAATACATATAATTTCGCAGTTTTTCGCCCGATATTACCTCACGGAAACAGATGCAGCGCAGTCGCTTTTGAAGTTATCGACCAATCCGAAGCAGACATCAATTCCCCAGCGTTTTCCCCACCTCTCACTTGCAACTGTTAGTATTTGCCACCCGGCTTATATAGTTGCCAACCGCAAGAATAGCGATTTCGCCAAAATCTAACAATTTGCCCGGCGATATCTCGCTTCAACGTGGTCCTACGCCTTCGAAAGTTTTAGCGATGCTAACTTTTTTTTCTTGTAGAACTCGGCGAGAGTTTTCAGAAACGGCCCATATGTAGGACATTTCATCCAGGGGGGAACGCGGTACAGTCAGTTGCACGCGAAATTTCCAAAAAAAATTTGAGAGTCCCGACTTTGACGTCATCTGAGCCCCTCGGCAATAGTGCAGCACGACGCGGCTTGACGCGTAGAACAAAACCTATATATTTGCCTAATCTTAAAAAAAATCAAAATTGAGTTTCAATGAATCATTGATCAACTGGAGAAAAAGATCAATACATGATTAGTCCAGTCTACCTCATCGACACAGCAAGAGTAACAAGCATACTCAGGGGCGTTTCCTTTCCATTCTCACCTCAGGCAACTCGACGAAGCGATTGCTAGTGAAGAACTTAGAGTCGACGCCAGCCTGAACGTCGTATGGCAAATAATATCGCCAATCCAATCTCTTCGTATAATGAGCATTATAAGGGAATTTGCAGTGAAGATTGCCGAATGCCTCCCCCCCCCCTCCATCTCCAGTACATACCTTCTCGCATATCCTTCTGAGGGGGACGACCCATCCCTGTCTATTCTCTGGTTTCTTCTTGCCTCTTCCCTCCTCCTGCAGCAGTACATCCGTGTATCGCGTCTTCCACTTCCCATCGTATCTGATAGAGAGAACGGATTACCACCACATCATGATAATGATTGCTAGTGATGGGGTAATTGTGCTCACTTTGGATCGTAGAGTAGTTGCTCATTGAGAAGGAGATTCGATCGACACTCGAACATCAATCGCTGAGTTCGAGCCTCGTCGTCCTCTGAAAACCACAAATTCCACCAATCGATAACTACGAAATCGTACTCGCTGTGACGACTACAGTACCACTTCATGGGGGGATGCTGTAGATGTAGTTTGCACTAGTGACTCAATCCAGCATACCGGGTACGGCCATCTCGATCTGGGGACGTCCCTGCCTGGCCAGTTTGGCTATTTCCTTCTGATTGTGTGCGTAGAGTGAGTAGGCGCCCGGAGAGTTGTCCGTCGAGGGCTCAAAGGCGAGTATTCGGATACAATCGAAGGCCAGACTACAGACTACAAACCTGGGCAGCTTTGTTGATCTGGTCGACTGCCTGCTCGATCAGTTTCGGCTGCTCGTCGAGGGCAGAACGAGCAGCGAACAGTTTGAGACGTGCATTCTCAAAAGATGAAACTTACATTAGAAACTTACACTATAACTACTTTGGCTGGCTCAAATGTTCTCTTCGCTCTAATAGCTCATATCTCTCCCTCTACCTTGAGTTCAGTGTGTTGCTCCGAGATCGTCTGAGTGCGGGCGCCATCTGGAGCAGGGGGCTCGTCGAACATGAAGTTGGAGATGGCCTGACCAGAGATCAAACATCAAACTACATCTAGTGAGAACAATACTACAAACTACAAACTCCGAGTCCTCTCTTGAGCCAGTTGCCTTCTCTCTTCCTCTGTGTCATCAACGTGCCGGGAGCGGCACGCGGTGTCTCGATCCCGATACGTCTGAATAGGAGAAGATTCCTCTAATTGGAGAAGAAGTGCTGTCCTTCTTCCCTCCAACTCACTCATCGATGGTGGCTCCTCTACACTTCTTCCTCACTCTCCTTAATGCCTCCTTACCGGGCACGATCTCCCCATCGCTCACGTATCCAAGAGGAATGTGCAGCTGCGCCTGAATTAGGACCATTCTCACCAATTCCACTGGAATAGGAATACCAGTGCTCATTGAGCGATATTCAGCACACAACAGGTAATGTTTATTGCGTAGCTTAGATTCAGCATGTTCTGTATATTGATCCTACCTTTCCTTTGCGCTCCGGGTAGTCGGTGGTGGAGGGATGCAGAAGTACGTTGAGTCTGCAAAGATACAACTCAATGACAGGAATTGGAGGAGGAGAGATAACGATGAGATTCAGCGAGGAAATACGTCTTAATCATGCATCACATGAACAACTAGAAGCGCTATATCGTCACTGCGTAAGCATCCTGAGATAGGAGTGGAGACGAAGATTATTAGCGCTGTCAGCTTCTAATGATAGTGATATTCCCATCAAGGAATTGTAAAGAGAAAGGCTTGCTGATCCACGGCCTGTTGCGAGGTGTACTGAGATAGCGCAAACTGATATCGAAGCGACGCGGCTAAAGTTCGGTGGGGCGCGGAAATTTCGACGGGGCTCCATTTTATTTTCCGTGTCAGCATTTCGATATACTTTGGTATTTTGATGTTCCACCTATTTTCATACATTCTGAAAGGTGGAGGGTGATGAGAAATATATTCCTGTGGCAAAAAAAAAATTATAGAAGCAATTAGAAACTCAATAAAAAATAAAAAAGTGAATCAAAATCTACTTGACCTCGAACTTTTCAAGCGTTCCAACTCCACGGAAAAAAATGATCAGACCATAAATCCAACACTAATTCACTCTCAATTACATGTAGAAAGAAGTTTGCTATAGCAATAAGCAAATTATTTAGAACTGTTGTCAAAAAATAACTGAATAGGTCGATTCGGGCATAAATTCTGATTTCAGAAAAAGCGTTCTAAACAAAGAAATAGTGATAATTGAACTCAGACAAGTGAACGAGTAATCGAGGGTGATGTCTCGGGACAACGTTTGCTATAGCATTAATCGAAATGGCACCTAATTAAAAAAGTAAGCGCAAAAAACGAATCCAAATAAGCAGCATTTGCAAGAACCATGATCGCCGACCGGGAAATAGAATTGTAATACAGCACACAACAGTAACCCATTTTCGCACTCACATCAAGGAGACGCGTGCGGTTCTCGTGGTTCACCCTTTTTCCACTGTTCAACGGGCCGTGTGATCTGAATAGTGGACTGACCCCTTGGTGAGGATGTTCTCCATCGAGTTGACGTTCTCGACCTCATCGTGGATACTTCCGCAGAACGAGGAGACGGACAGACATCGGGCCCGTGATCGTCGAACGTCATCCATACGCGACAGACGCTGAAGTATCACGCGTCACTCGTGGAACGACTAGAAGAAGGCAACTAACCACGTCAGTTGAATTGTAGCGCGCGACGGCGAAACCGATGTTGCGCTCGAGTGGCATTGTGACCCTGGATGAGGACAGACGTTCCTAGAGTGGACGGCGATTAATGATGACGTTATCAACGTTGAAAAGTGGTCAAAACGATAGAAGAAATGGAGGAAACGCGTCAAATAAAAATGGAGAACGTCGGTACAGTGATGACGTTGAAAGCTGTCATGTCGACGTTCCAAGAAGCAAGAAAACTACAACGAAAAAGCTAAAACGAAGGGAGCGACTTTGCGTTGTTGTAATCATGGGAAGAAAAGAGCGGTAGACGGTCAGAGGGGGCGAGAGAGCATGGAGATCAGAGAGAGTGGCAGAGACGCAGTAGACCTCGCGCGCTCGAGCTCACTTCACTCTGGCCGTCGGTCGCTCTCTCTTTCCTATGATGACAACAACGTCCCTCTTCCCCCTCTTCCCCGAGCTCGATGGTCTTGACCACTCCCGCTGCACTCCCCCCTTTCCTCTTCATCGATTGCTCTATCGTGTATCGTGCTCTCTTAGCCCCTTCCTCGCGTGATCTTCCTCTCTCGCAATGATCTATATAGATCATTGCGAGCATAGCTATGCTTGACCTACCCTCGCTCCAGGCCTCTTCCATGAATACAATAGCCGAGCTTATGGATCTGGCCGAAATTCCCAGGATGGAGGACTATGCCGATGCCCCGCATCTTCACACTCGTTCCAGGTAGAGCATTCTAGTTGATTATGTGTCTTTTCAATCGATTTACCTGATGATCCCTTTTCGTGGTAGGAACAAGAACCGCGTCAAGAACGAATTCGAAGATCTGGAGGACATTGAGGAGGAGGAAGGGGAACGCAAGCTGCTCTTCGATCGAATGTTGCACAGCGAGACAAGCGTAAGTGTGACACGGCAAAGTACCGTAATCCATCTGTTGTTATCAGGACGACTCGAATTCCTCTGAGCAACACGATCCGAATGAGCCCATCGCGGGTACCAACACGGCCCTCGCACCACGCGTCGTCTCTCCACCCTCGCATCTCCAGATGGATGCAACCACTCGTGCCCGTGTCTTCGGACGCAAGTTCATCGGACCCCAGGAAGGTACGGTAGGACAATCAGGAGTATTGTAGGTCCATCAGAGTACTGTATTCGACAAGGTTACGGTGAACCCCTAGCAATGGACTTTTGAGATGATCAAGATAATCGATATTTGCAGCCAACGTGGTCTCCTGTCACCGCTGCGATGCTCCGATGCGCATCTGCGTCCGCAAGCTGAAGTATGTCGACCACGTGAAGGAGTATCCCTCGTACAGGTACGGGTCGACGATTGGGACACCTCGCCCTGCCACACACACCACACTTGCAGGTGCACGCGCAAGGGCTGCCAGACGTTCAAATCGATGCGAGTGGTAGAGCAGCCCCATCTGGAGAGGGCTCGTCGTGTCACTGGCAATCTGAAGACGACGACAGAAGAGAAGATGGGATTGACCCCCCCGATGTTGGGATTGACCCCTCTGAATCTCGTGTAAGTGATGCATCGTCATTGGAAGTTAATGTGCTCCCAGTATTGATTTGGTGGTGTAATGGTTGTGATTGCAGCCCCAGCAAGAGTTCCTACCACGTTCCCATGCACAATCCATACCCATCCATTCCATCTCAGTCATGGCACACTCTCGCCGTGTCCTCAACCACTCACCATCCTCGTATGGCCCTTCTCCCTCCCCCTTCCCTCCCCCCTCCCCATCCCCCTCCTCCCCCTCCCCCTACACTCCTCTCACTGCATCTCGCTGCGATGCCGGAGCCAGCAAGCGTCCATGTGGCCCCCACTCCTGATCAGTTTCAATCCCAATCACTGCTCTACTCTGCTGCCAGAAGTGAGTGGGGATCCACTCATATTCACTCTAATGTGTCTGTATATGTGCAGATACTAGTGATAACAAACCGGCATCGATTCTCCTAATTTTGCCTGATCTCTCGTCGGTTTGAGAGGCAAGAGAGCACGCAAATTGAGGAGAGTCGGATGCCGACTAGTAGTAGTCTCTCACTAGTAGAGTCTAAGATAAATGACGATGTGTATTGGAGGTGTTGTGATGGGAGTTCCGATGATGTCTCCCCTCTCAGGGACCAGCAGTGGAATGATGACCCCTGGGGGAAGTATCCGTCGATCTCCCATGAGTGCCATGATTGCACCCCTCCGTCCCAATCCCATTGATACTCCCTCTGAAAGGAAGAATGAACAGAGAAAGAGGACGAGATACGATCGAGATACGTGCACTCAGGTATGCAATGGTGCGGGGGAGGGATTACTGTAGCGAGAAGTGCGTTATTGTACAGAGATGAAAAGGTTGATTACTGTAGGGGGATGGTGAGCGTTATTACTGTATGATTACGGTATTGAGGAGCAGAAGGACGCAGTGGCTGAATTGCTACGCAAGCATGTCGAGGAACTGGAGAGAGAGAAGAAGAGAAGGAATCTGGAGGAGGAGAGGGGGGAGATAGAGGAGATAGAGATGATCGAACCACACCCTAAACGAGCCAATTACGAGGTTAGCCCGTCTGATGTGATGACTGCGCGTTTCCTCATTTTCTCTACTTGACCAGATAAGATGATCGAGAACATTGATGATCTATCCCAGATGCATTGCATTGATGCGTGCATCTCTTGTCATCTGGTCTTCCTATAATGGCCACTAATCCAATTGAGATACATCATCCTCTGGTAGTGAATGGATCGGAGACTGAGTCGACTCCCCCTCCCTCTTCTTCTCCTCTCACTCCCCTTCTCCCATTGACTCTTCCCACTTCTCCCTCCTCTCCCCTCTCCTCTCTCTCTCCCTCCTCTTCCTCTTCCCTCGTCTCCTTCTCTCCTCACTCCACCTACCATACCTCGTCTGCCCTCCATCCGCTGGACATTCGCTCCTTTCATTCTCCGAGGTGAGTCAATGTGACCTACCTGGCCACCTACCATAATCCCTTGACCCTTTGAGAATGCATCATCACGTGCAGCCGATGCAGCAGGTGCTGCGTCCGTCGTATCGCTCCCTATCTAGGGGAGAGACGGAGGCATTGGAACAGATCTCAGCTGCAGCACGGACACTCGCACTCATCAATGTGATGACGAGAAGTGCTTCCCAATTTGGATTCACGTGAGTTGAGGGGAAGAGGGGATTACTGTAGATGAGGGGAGAGGATTAGAGGCAAATATATGATCTAATGCGGTTGTGCGATTGATTATTTTTGGAGGAAATATCTACCTAAAGGATTGAATAATTGGAGGAATCCGCTGTTCTCTGGCTTGGGCGGGCAGCAGTCGATGCAGCAAGTGCAGCAGCTGCAACTGCAGTTCCCATCGCTGCAACCCGAAGTGTGAGTGGAGTGGGAGATACAGCTGATTACTGCGATAGATTGCCATGTCCTTGCAGTTGTTTTACTGTTGTATGTCAGTCTAGGAATACTGTAACTATGGGTTGATGTCTGCTCTCTTTCAGAAGCCCCTCAAAGCCGTGGGATTTCGCGGGAGAGAAAGTATCGAAGGTGAGAAGGGCGATGTACAGTATTCGTCAATCGATTGATTTATTCTGGCCACTCTGTTCTTGGACATTGGAGGATGAGTCAATCTATGGTACTTGTTATTCGATTGATGATGACCTTCGATTGCAGGAATCTCCTCACAAGGATCTGCTTGCTATGGCGGGTGAAGGAGGAAAGAATATCGAGCTAGAAGATAACCGTTCGGAGGTGAGTTGTGATCCCGACACGCTTGATCGCCTTTGGATTACGATATCGATAATGAATTGCCTTTCCGATGGCCGATGAATCGAGCAGAGAAGAAAGAGAAGACACACGGAGCGAGGAGTTGGATGAGACTCGAATGTGGGATATTGGATGTGTGATGATGGATGGATTACAGTATGATCAGAATGAGTACGATGATGAGTTTGCCATGGAAATGAGTCAGCATATGATGTAATTCACTCACTCTACTTGACCATAGATAGTAGATATGATCTAGAGATATTGTACATCAATTGAGATAGTTTACTATACTCGCTTGAATTTTAAATCGTTGTGGCTGTATGTTCTTGTGATTTTATCGACTTGTATGTTGATCCCACTTTGCAATACTTGTGCTAGTTTTCCCTGCATATTATTTTTTCCAATGTTGTGATCAATTTCTCATTTTGCTATATTTTATTGATATTTTCCTTTTCATTTTGTTGATACTCTAGTTTCTGTTCAGAAGTTGTTATTACGTTCTTGTGTTGTTATTACGACATTTACGTTCTTGTGATTAATGTGATTATTAGTAGTGCAGAGTATCTCATAATTGTTGTTCTTTTAGCTTCTTCTAAGTTGCATCTGTAGAAGTTATGGCTCTATGTCTGTAAGAACTTGTTAATGTATCCAAATTATATACCTAGTAGAACGCGTAGCAGTTGTTTTCTCTCTTATGTTGGTTTTGATAAACTTATTTTTAAACGAAATTGATTACAATACATCACAAAAATATCGTAATAGGGATTGCAATACCACTTGCCAGTAGTTCAGTATAAAAAAAAACAAAATTGTAATTTACAATAGACAGATACACTCTAAACCGGGACAATCAATGGAAAGAAGGCTTTTATCGATTGTTCTAGGCAGCCTTGAGGGGGAGGATCACTTCTCCCTGCTGAGCTCCCGCTGCGAAGGGCGCCTTGTCCTGAACCGATTCAGGTTACTGTAGGTTACGGTAATCGATGAATTCACAAGTGGACACTATAAGTGATGAGTAAGGAAAGTACAGTCAATACTAAATAAAGTGAACCGTTTATGATAACTTATGATAACTTATGATAAGAATCCATAAAACATTGATTACGAAGCGGAGAGTGGATGAATCGCGCTAAAATTTTGAGAGGATACTGATTTCATAAGTACCGATCGCTGGACGATCTTGAAAAAAAATTAAAATTTTTTTTTGAGTACACACATTTGGAAAAAAGTCAGTTTGCGACTCACCAAATCCAGATCTACAGTATGACGGTCCGCGAATTCGCTCGCGATTGCCCGTGCTTTTCTCTTTTTGGCGCAACTGAATTTCATTTATTTTCGAAATAGCTCTCGCTTTCGACTCGTTAAATCTGTGCTAATTGTTGTTACTTACTTGTTCTGCTGCGCAAAACGATAACAGCAATGCTCCCGTCACGCCCGTTATCATATTTCGGCCAAAAACCCAATTTCTCGCTCTATTTCGCGTGTTTTACCTTGCCTTTTAGCATTTATCCTCGTTTACGCTCAGTAATGGTTATAATTGAAGGGCCAAACGTCTGTCCCGTGGACTCAAGCGCAAGCACCTCGCTCTTCTATAAAAAGTAAGCCATTTTCTCTAATTACTTCGTTCTTTCTTATCTTTCGGTTCTCGTTTGTCTCCATTTTGCTGGTAATATCGTCGTAACTACCAATAAAAGAGCGTGAACGCACCGCACCGATTTCCTTCACCTCGATTGCGGTAGATCAAAGGTGCTTTCTTGATTCCCTTTTGATATTCCCAGTGGAATCGAGGTTAGGGTTGATCTTCATTAATAAGGAAGAATAGGGAGTGCTAAAAGGTTGAATAGCATTGCTTCTAGATAATATTATTTTGTAACGTTCATAATTGGCAGGCGCGCGCTGTCCTCGAGAAGCCCGCCACCATCAAGACTAATCTCCGTGACATGGTCATCCTCCCCGAGATGGCCGGATCCGGCGTCGAAATATTAAACCAGGTGCGTCTTTCTTTCCTGTTATTATTAGATTAACCATTCTCGCAGTTGTGGTGGTTAGTTCCGCATATTATTTCTTGAGCATTGATTGAAACTTGTAATCGCCATTCCATTTTCTGATTATGCTCGTGTTTACAAACTTCGTTGAGCTATTATTGTCCTGCTCAGAAGCAGGCATTTGTTAAAAAGATGCTGAACTGACCCCCATCAACTGCAGAGACCTTGTCAATTGCTTCTTATCTGTTGTCTTTGGACTGGACATTGTTTATTTTTAATTGTTCAGATTCGATCAAGCTCGGAGAGCTCGCCATCTCATACAAGCCCGTCAAGCACGGTCGCCCCGGTATTGAAGCCGCCCACTCTTCGCGTTTCATCCCCTTCAAGTAAACGCATCGCTTGGATTTGTAAATATTTTTGTTATAAATATGTATATTTCTCTGGTCTGTGCTTACGTGTTTCATACAACATTTATCAACAGGGAGATGTAACAAGAGACACTAGCATACTAGTCTAATACTAGTCATACTAGTCATACTAGCATACTAGGTACTTATGAAATCGGTATCCTCTCAAAATTTCAGCGCGATTCATCCACTCTCCGCTTCGTAATCAATGTTTTATGGATTCTTATCATAAGTTATCATAAACGGTTCACTTTATTTAGTATTGACTGTAGAGTGGAGCACCGAAGTTGGCTGCAATAGATATCTTTGAGATTATCGATCATTGTGCTTATCTCATAAAACAGAGCGAAGATGCTGGTAAAACATAGAATGGCATACGCGCTTAAATGTACACAATATACAAGACAAATTCAGGATTGGGTTCTCCTCTATTATCTAGCACGTAATTGTCCCCAGGCTGAAAATAAATATTTTATCCGAAAATTCTTTAAATAATTACCGGAAGGACCACTCCTGTAGGAACGAAGGCGTTTCCGGAAGCAATAGTGTTGAAACTGAAACCATTAATCTAGAAAACTCAACAACAAAATCTCACGGTGCGATAATGTTTCCATTCTGAGTGATCATTAGCTTATCCGATTTTCGATCCACATACACTTTGCATTGGTTTTTGCATTTGAAATTGGTCTGGAAAGGAAAGATTAAACAAAACCCATAGCAATCGAGAATTACCTTATTATTTATCAGGTCAGGAGCTTGTAGCATTTCGGAATTTGGAAATGTGACGCGGGCATTGGCTGAAATCAAAATTTGAATGTTGATCAAAGATCAAAAACTTACAAAGACTCAATAATGCAAGAGGAAAGATAACGAGGCACTTCATGGATGACAAATTGACCCGTAGAATGGCACTTTCTTGAATAGTTCTTATCGGCGCATATCACTATGATCAAACAGCCCATCCAATGTGTACCGAATGGACTTAATCACCGTGATGGCACGAGTAGGTCTAAAGTGCGATCAATGCTGAATTGACACGCACTTCTGTCGAAAAAAATATTTCTCCCAACAGAATCAGTCGTTCATAATGCTTCATTTACCACAAACTCTATTTTACAAAAAAAGGAACTGGATCCGAGCGAAGCATTCGATAATGCGAAAATGTCCAGACTGGAAATCCCAAAATCGATCATTCACTTTTTAATGTTCATCGAATCAAAGTTCAATGAATGCGGTACGCCTTGGCATCTTAGCGTTGATGTGTTGTTTTCAACGTATTCTCTAGAAACGCTGTTCAGCAAGCTAGCATGATGAATGGAGTAACACAATACGACATCGGCAGCGTCGAAACCATTCCTTTGACTTGACTTTGGCACGTTTTTTCTTTTAAATACCAGACAATTTATCCGTGCCAGAGTGCTAAATGTCGCAATTGGAATCGATATGGCCCATGCCATTCTCATTCCTATCTACTAGTCCTTGTATCCTTGTCGGCGAGACCCTCCCTTCCCTCCACATTAAAGGAGGAGTGGCAGCAATGTTTAGTCAGGGAAGCTGACACGATAGCCTGATTGATCCCTTGAACCATGATGGAAATCCAAAATTTGAAGGTCGTAGGTCTATTTTGGACCGAGTTATGGGCGCGCGCAGTTTGCAAAATGATCAGGGAAAGGTCTGCTAAATGTCTCCGAGAGATTGCGCAGCGCACCCTCTCTCCCTCCGCCACTTTTCGGCCCTTCCCTGTCATCCCTTTTGCGAGAGGCTAGAGCGGTAGAGAGACCAGAGACCGTAGGGGGGGGGCAAAGGTCAGGTCAGAGGGCAGAGACGGGTAGATCTAGGGAGGATTCCTCTCTCACTAGGGAATGGACCCGCCCCCCCCCCCCCCCTTCACTACTATGTTTGGCATGGACATGGTCTTGTCCTTGCTAAACATAGTAGTATGATCCGGCAAATCGTGGTGGGAGGCGCTGGTTGTCATTGCTGACACTTCTTCTTTAAAGACCTTCAATCGAATGACCAATGAAATATTGAAATTATCATTCGAATGACTCATTGTGAGGAGAATTTCGTTCGGAGGAAATAAGGTCAAATCTGTCATTCATGAAAGCAAAAAAATCAATCGATTTGTCATAGTATTTTTGTGACACCATTCAGTTCATTTGAATGTGCGATGCGAATTTAATGAGCGGGAAAAGCGAGTTTATTCGTATTTGATCATTGTAGATTTGGAGCAACGTCGACGTCGCTCCCCCGCAGAGAACACTTGAGATTACTGAAATTATTTAAATAAAATCAATTCAAGTATGTATCACTTCCGGCAACAGTGCTCAGGTGAATGTTTCAATAAGTATCATAATAACTAACAATAACAACAAACATAACAAATATAGGAAGCGGAACTCTCTACATGGCTCCTTCGCCTTTGCATAGTGAGCATCTGCAGAAGAAGGGTTGAATAATTTTTTTTAATAATAGAAGGGAAGAAAGGTTGAAAATGCGGAAGAATCATCTGGTACGTCCGTTCCCCCCCCCCCCCCCCCCATAGTGACGCAGAATTCTCACCGACCATCCTCAATTCGCGTGCGCTCTCGTTTGTCTAATCGGCAAGAGAGCACGCGAATAGGGGAGAGTATCACTCACTTGCAGGGTCGAACGCTGCGGACAAGCATATGCATGGATGGAGGATAATTGTCGAATTTGAGCTGATATCCGTTTCCCTCGAAATCATCCATGTGCAGCATATCTGCCGATTAATCGAATGTGCCCGTGCGCTCTGCTCCTTCTTCGTCCCTCCATAGAACAGGCGTAGATCCCCCGAAGCGGACAAGTCCCAATTCCTCTCCAGATTTCCTGCATAATAGACGTGTCAGTTGGCAATTCGCAAGGATTGACTCTCTTCATTTCGCTCTCTCTCTCTCTCTCTCTCTCTCTCGCATTTCTGACCGGAGAGAGATTATGCAAAATGTGCCATACTTGAATTGGAAACCCTAGTCATTAGCGGAACGAAATATTCGGCGTGTTTTCTGAATGAGTTTTGTCAGCGATTCTCGAATTCCCCCCTGGTGATCTTTGATCTTACGTAGAGCACAAAAACGTATACGAATGATCACCCCTTATCGCACTGTGCTCAGTTAACTACGGTAACCAACACTACTAGACCATTCCATACTTGATGATGTCGTATGCCATCCAGACCATGTGAGAACCGAGCGTCATCGAGGAAGATTGTCTCTGATAGGAAAGAGTTCAAAGATTAAAGATCAAAGACCAATCAGCAGATGGTGACAAAACTCATTCAGTTTCGGTTCAAGAGTGATCCAAGTAGAGGCATTCTCATCGGCACGGGGCATCTTGGCGTCAGTCAGCCAAGTAGATGCATCATGGGGATAGATGTACGGATGATTCTGAAAAAAATCAAGAATCAGAGATGTTGTTGTCTTAATGTTGTCTAGTCGGAACCGTCTCTCCTCAATTTGCACACTATCTCGGCTGTCAGAGAAAGGAGATAGTACGCGAAATGAGGATTGTTGCATTTTCCGATTTGTGCTCAGTAATTAGCATAGAGCATATGGTGGAGTGATTACCTTCTCCGGGACTTTCATCTCATCAGGAACAGTCAGCCAAATGCTATCCTCGTTGGGAGTGCGATAAATTTCGAACGTGAGCTGAAAAATAGCTCCTCCTAACTCGGAGCACGTTGTTGATGCCGGATCGGAGAGTACTCTCGCTTTCCCTCTCTCTATTTCGCACACTCCCAGCCGATCAGACTCCGTGCCATACTCAGACTCAATTAAGTACGGTTCATGGTCTCCTCAAATCGCCCAAACACACCACCGGCATATATTCAGGGGATACCGTACATCCTTGGGTGGGCCGGCGATTCTCATGATGTCAAGAGGAGAATCTGCCTTGGGCTCGATGAATCCGAACACGGGTTTGACACGGTAGCATTGGTTGTTCGATGTTTTCACCTGAAACAGGGGCAGATATTACGGTTGGATTACAGTAACCCATCGGTACCGTACGTTGAAGGCAACTTTGGATTCCGAAGTGGAGACGATCTTAACCGTAACATTGCCTCCAGCGGCAGGGAATGACGTCTCGGCGGGATCGATATTCATTGCCATTTCTGGAATGGATTACGGTAGGTAGATCAAGAGGGGATACGGTAGGTAGATCAAGATAGCAAGAGCACTGTAGGATGGAAACTCTGCTTCTTCAGAGACGAAAACAGAGGGAAACTAGGAATGATACCTCCAGGCGACCACTCGGATATGGAGGGAAGGTTGAGAATGGAAGGAGAAGGGCGAATGGAGCGAGAGGGAGGAGATTGGATTAGATAAAATGAGATGCAAATAGAAACAAACAACACGTAGTTTTTATTTAAATCATTTGTTTTTTGTTTGGTATTTTGCTTGATTTTGATGTGACGGATATTGGATCCATTAGGTTCACTCAAAGCATCCTCCTTTCTCTACTGCTCATTACATGATCAAGAGAAGGAAGAGTGGGGAGTGTATTAGACACTGGGAAAGGAGGCGGGGGAGGGGAGGGGGGAGGGCCTCCTGTCCCTCTCTCTCCATACGACTCCCTCTATATTGAGGCGTGAAGGGGATGATGAGATATTTGGGGCAGGAAGTAATTACTGTTAGATGGAGGGAAGAGAGGGACCGTTCTTCAATAGAGGATCCCCCGAATGGAAGTCGGCGGGCCAAGAACTCTAAGTTTCATTACTACTTTCAAGTTGTAATCATTAGATTAGAAAAAAAGTATACCAACAGTAGTTGCTCAGAGATTGGTCAGTTCAATGTCCATTCATGATAGTTTCCCTTCCCATCTCACTATCCTCACTCCGTTACTCTAACACTCTCATTCACTCACTTGAGGACCTCTCGTTGACACCTGTGCCTACTGTACCCCATTGGGGCAAACACCTCCATTCTCTCGTCCTGAGTGTCAGCAAGAGTGAAGAGACGAGTGAGGGATGGTATCATTTTTAAAAAAATCGTCCCCGAAGCCCCTACCATTCTGGCCTCTCAAATATTGTTGAGGCGCTAGATACTCTTGGCTTTCAGGGGAAATTGGTCCATCTCTGGCTAGATTACTCACTGTGCCCCACACATAACAGAGCCATCTAAGCCAATTTAGGGTCTCCCACCCCACCAACAATCACTACTATAATGGGGATGCCTCTCTCCCATCCCTCTCTCCCCCTCCCCTCCCCCTCCTCCTCCCTCCCCCCTCCCTAAACTCCGCCCCTAACTCCACTACGGTACTCACCAGCCAGCCGGGTGTCAGTCTCTATTCCCTTCCGATTCTCTCGTCTCATTCAGTGACAGAGGATGGTATCTACGTAGGGATCAATGAGAAGCGAGATGCAAAGCAATTCATCCGCTCATTTCCCGTGTTCCCACCGCAGCGTTTTGGCATGTTAAACTAATCGAATCTACAGATCTGGGATGTTCCCAATGCGCGTGGGTCCGACGGGCCTTCCGATGGTCGATCCTGCTGCTCTGCTGTGGAGTTCACTCATGATGCAACATCAGGTTATCCTTGCACCCCCCCCCACCCCTTCCCCCCCCCCCCTTCCCCCCCGTAAAGTACATAGAAGTAAAACTGTCCAATCAGGTTTGGCAACGTGTTTTTTTGTGATTGCTTCGATTGCATTCTCATTGTCAAATATTTTATTTGTGTTTTCTCTCCTTACCCATCTCTAATGTATTCTCTCCAGCAGGCAGTTCTTCCCTCTCCTCCAGCATCAATCAAAGAGGTTCCATCAGCAGTCGTCTCTACTCCCAAAGTAGAGATTACGACTAGGGGCAATGGAGAGGAGAAGAATGTGCAGCCAAGAGCAGTCAATAAGGGTCAGAATGGGTAGTATTCTCTGTCAAATCAATGGGCTTCCCCTCCATTTAATCGCACATTGTACCCTTTGCATCTTCTCTGAAAATCAGTGTGTGGAGACAACCGAACTTCGATTTGCGTATTTGTTTTTGGAATCATTACAATTAAGATGTGCTCCTCGATGTTCCCACTGGTTTTCTCCTCATCGATATCAAAATCGCGTCTCGTCGTCTTATTTCTGTCGTTTGCTGTAGAGAGAGGGGATTTGAAGTGGAGGAGAAGATTGAGGTGAGACACATTGAAATGGCCATGAATTTGAAATGAGACATCAGCGAAGAATGAAGCAATTTAGAAAAAAATGTGGAAACCAGTGGTTTCAAACCACCTAATCTCATTAAATAAGAATATTCGAGTTCTGAGGTTCAGTCCATTCCTATCCGATATGCTGCTTTTAGCGTAGTTGAACACGAGTTCTAATCTCGTTTCCCATCCCCTCCCTCTCCAGATCACTCCATCTCTTCGTTCGTCTCTCCGTTCCTCATCCTCTGGTCATCTCGATTCTTCTGGTTCCTTCATTCGTCCCATCTCATCAGGGGATGAACTCACCCTCTCTTCTCTCTCTTCTCTCCCATCACCGATCACGTCTTCCAGAGGCTCAACGTCGACGCCGAAAGGTAGAAATGCCTTCCGGATTCAGGATATTCTCTGAGTTCATCAGATAATGTTCCAAAGCATTGAACCAATTCACTTCACTTCAAAAAATGGCCAAATAGGTGTAGATGCCATTTTCCGAATCACTAGATCCAACATCTAAATATTAAGACAGAAAAAAAATTACTTTCCTGTTTTGAACCTTCCATTTATCCACTGTTTAAAAAATCGCGTTCATTTTTTTTACTGATAATAATTTAGTATTGTTGACTTATTCAGACTAGTTTTCAAGAGGGCTAATATGTTGATGTTGCTTATCTTCCCTCTGGATTAGCTTTCCTTTGGTCGTTGGATTGTGTCTCCTCCCCTTCTCTCTCTAGATAAAGTTATCCTCTCATTTGCTGTCCATTTCGGTAATTACTTACTACACAGTGGCCATGTTAGAAGCCAAGAGGGAGTAATCGAAAAGAGATGGGATGGGGATGAGGGGGCTTAGCGAATCGTGATGAGATAGAGGGAGTGGAAAGGGAAGAGAGGGAGGAGGGGGGGAGACTACGGTAGACTTGTTTGTTCGGAGAGGGATGGCTAGGTTGGGATGGAGGCTATAGAGATAAACGGAATTTCCGGAACTTCACTCTTCTTTAGAGGATGTTGAAGATTAGCATACACTGAATTAGCCTCTAAATGGGACTAGCTTTTTTTTTTAAATTTTCGATTTTCCAGGAGATGAAAACGGAGAGGGATTCAGCTGCGAACGATGCGGAAAGGTTTTCTCATATGAATATTATCGGTGAGTGATCTTTGATTTTGATAAGGGGATAGTTGGTCGATCAATGCGGAATGATCTTTGATCTCTTCAGGGACAAACATCTCAAGTACACGAGATGTGTGGACCAAGGCGATCGGAAATTTCCCTGTCCCATATGCCCACGGTAGGTGATGTTATCACCAATTATTATAATCCTGAATGTGAAGCTTGAAATAGTTTCAATATCCTGATGGGATCGAGAACATTACTTCATGTCTGACTGTCCCCTCACTGGGCCGAGGAATGAGAAGTAGGACTCCGATTACATTCACTTTATTATGTCGTCTTTAGTGGTGATTTGTATTTGACATAACCGCACTCTCAATTGAATCGCAACTCTTGAGTATGTGGAAGAGGGGAATGGTGGTACCACCCCATGTCACTTCCCTATTCGTCCAGCGAGGGGGGTACTCGACATGGTCATTCACGTATTCTCGATAGATGCGAGTGTTTGCTCTCTTCTTGATGAATCAGGAGCGAAGGGAAGGAAGGAAGGATGATCCATTCAGTTCCTTCGAGAAACGTGATCGCCTTCGCATCCACGTCTTGCACGTCCATGAGAATCATCGTCCCCATGTGTGCACTGTCTGCACTAAGAGATTCTCCCAGTCAAGCAGTCTCAATAAGGTATCAGCGTATCTTCTAGTGGTGACAAATCGGCATCCAACTCTCCTCAATTTGCATGCTCTCTCGCCTCTCCAACTGACGATAGATGATGCAAAATGAGGAGAGTCGATGTCGATTTCTCATCACTAGTCTCTTCTCAATCTACCATCCATTTCAGCACCTTCGTGTTCATTCGGGGGAAAGACCTTATAAGTGTCCCTTCTGCACTAAATCCTTCACTGCTTCATCCATTCTACGCACCCACATACGACAGCACAGTGGGGAGAAACCATTCAAGGTAAACACCTTGTTATTCAATCCTCTTTAAAAAAAATATCTTGTAATCTTTTTAAATATAAAGCAAGAAGGCCAGACAAAAAAAAGAAGTAGAGCGAGAGAAAAAATTTTAAAACTGCATTTTTCTAATGGAAAACTTTCTGGATAAATACAATTTTGAGATACAGAAATGTGAAGAAAGAGAGGTGTATGGACATCAGCCACTCATTAGATGAGGATCATTACAATAATTCCCCTCGTCTAATTCCCTTGCTCCTTCAGTGTTGCCATTGTGGGAAGGCCTTCGCTTCTCACGCCGCTCATGATTCCCATGTGAGGAGGACTCACGCTGTTGAACCCCATTGAGAGAAGGAGAAGAAGATGGAGTGGACCCTTTCCCTTCCGACACTTGTGATACTCATAAATTACTTGAATGATCTTGTATTGGCATGAAAGATGATGAACATTTTGTTCGAAAAAAAAAACGCGGTACCAGACAAGGTGACTTGCAAGTTGACTCGCCGATCAATCAAATAGCCAAAATGGATTCGCTAATCTCTGTGGATGCAGGGAAGTGCTCAATGTGAACTACAAACGGAGTGGGCACATCATTCCACCCCGATTCTAAGACCCTTCCAAAGTGTGTGAACTTAGTTGAATGTTTGGCTATGGACTCCTCTCATTATCTCTGATTGAGTTGTGAAAACGTATTTCCGAAATTTCCAGTTTGAGCTGTTCTCTTGGAAGCAATGTTTTGGCCATCATCTCTATCGGTCGTGGCTGTAGAACTAACTACTCTCGCCCAAAGCCTTTATCAATATGCAACTTCAAGCAATAAGCAAACATGCATAGAGATCTGCAAGCTACGCCCTTTATGAGGGGATTGGAAACTGCCTACTCGTCGGCCTCAAATGCGTCTATGGCGAATATGGTCCATAGGCAACAAGCAACAACGAGAAGACAAAAAGGGCAAGAACAAGTCCTCAGATGAATCGAGTCGAAAGTCAAAGTCGAAGGAGACAATAGTAAGAGCCACTTGTCGATTGTCTCACCTACCGTACCCCTATTGCAGAGTCAGTCAGAGGATGAAGGGAGTGTGACCGATGAAGTGAGGAACGCTGACTACTACCATGGTCTCATCCCCAAGTACGGTAGTCTCACCATCGGTCGAGGACTGACTGGATCCCTTGCAGAACGGACGCAGAGGCACTACTCAAGAAGGATGGCGACTTTCTCCTCCGGAAGACGGAGCACAGCAGTGGTACGGTAGCCCCATGTAGCCTACCGTGTCCATCCAGCATTGATCTACCGTAACCTCGATCCATTCAGGAGTGATCATTCACTGCATCAGCGTGAAAACGGAGGACAAAGTGAAGCACTTCGACGGTAATCGATCGATCGAATGGACTACCGCAACCTTTGCATTCCCTTCAGGACCACCAGCACTTCTTCTACATAACGCAGGCACACAAGGAAAAATCGGTGCCCGCACTCATCATATGGTACAAGTAAGGGAACTGACCCCCCGACCTACCGTAATCCCTCTTTCTCGCAGGACCAACAAGACTCCCCTCTCGCCCAACTCCAAAGCGGTGCTGAAGAAGCGTGAGGGATCAGGGAACTGACCCATCGGACTCCTACCGTATTCCAGCCATCGAGAGACCGCCCTGGACACTCAACCACGACGCCATCTTCATCCTCAAGAAGCTGGGCCAGGGAGCCTTCGGAGAGGTCTGCTACCGTTCTCCCGATCATGGATCGGACCCACCCCACCTTCCAGGTGTACCAGGCAGAGTACGTGAGCAAGTCGACGGAGAAAGTAGCAGTGAAGACGATGCGTGGCGAGGTATACGGTAGATCATGAATCTGACCCACCGAACCCCTCCCTCAGGTCACTCGTGATGCACGCAACAAGTTCAAGGAGGCGCGCATGATGCGCAAGTACGACCACAAGCACGTCGTCAGGGTGAGAGATGAATCTGACCCAACGGACTACCGTACTCCCTTCCATCCATCTACCGTATCCCTCGCAGATCTTCGGAATGGCTGTTCACGAGCATCCGCTGATGATCGTGATGGTGCGAGGGTGAGAGATCAAAGATCAAATACTTTTTTTTTCAGGAGGCTCTCTGCTCTCGTTTATCAAGAAGCACGGCAAGACGTGTGGACTCGCCGAGAAGCTTCGCTTCGCCACCGAGGTACTGTAGATGAGTGGCTACAGTATCCTACCGTATCCCTAACTCAATCAATCGATCTCTCCAGTCTGCCGATGGCCTCGCATATCTCAGCAAGCAGCAGTGCGTGCATCGCGATATCGCTGCCCGTAATGTGCTCCTGACAGATAAGAATGTAAGCCACGCCCCTCTCTGACTCCGCCCCCTCTAACCCCGCCTCTTTCTCAACGAGAGATGATTCAGGTGGTCAAGATCTCCGATTTCGGCATGAGCGACGACAAGGTGATCCTGCACGATGACACGCTGGAGAAGGTGAGGGGGCGGGGCTGAGGAAGGAGGAAGGATACGGTATTGCAGAGGTTACTGTATGTATATATTGTCTACTTGCAGGTGCCCGTGAAGTGGCTCGCCCCCGAGACTATGCAAGAGAAAATCTACTCCCTCAAGAGCGACGTCTGGTCGTATGGCATCATGGTGAGGCATAATGTGCACTCCCGATGCCTACTGTAACTGGATCCAATCGATATTTTGGGAGGCGGTCATTTGCACAACGATCATTTCCACAACGGGGTATAATCCGGAGGCGAGTTGGCCTAGCTCAATGAAAGTTATCACATTGTATCTTTAGTAACCGCCCGATTAGTCCGATGGGTCAGATTCAGTTCCTTGGGTCAGAAATTTCAAAAATTTCTCCAATCGATCTCTAAATCATTCTACCGTAGTCTAAAGTAAGGTAGAGTACATTTCTCGATTAAAATCGCAAAAAAAAATTTCCGAAAACCATGATAGAAATTTTTTTCGAAGTCGAAAATTGTTGATGTTTGAGATTCATAACAATACGTTTTTCTGGTGTATCTTTTCTCGCTGATTTCGGATATCGATATGAGAGCTCATCGAAAAAAATAATGAAAAAAGTTTGAATTAAAAAATTGCCGAAATCGGCATTTTTTCGGAAATAATGTCAAGTTTTTCTTTTCTCCCACAACAGATTTTTATGATTTCTGGAGTAGAACTAGGTACTAGTACGCACTCACATCTCTTCTCTGGGATTCTCGAAGAATTGCCGTTTGCGAAAGTTACATGACATTTTTGAAAAACCGACAGCCTTTCTCCAGCGCAAAATCATGGAATGATATCATCAACATAATAAATGTTCCACTCTCTGTCCTGATTTGAATTATAAAATCGTATTAAATCAATCATTTTTCAAAACGATTTATGGCCGTTTTCCGGAGCAAAACTTTGTCAAAAAACTCAAAGTCTCCGTTACGTTAGCTCAGCAGCGTAAATTACCATGAATAGGGATCGATCAAATACATAACACATCTGAAATTTATTAACTATTTATTATTAATTTCATAAGACACATAAACAGACTCAAGGCTAACGTAACGGACACTTTGAGTTTTTGACAAATTTTGGTTCCGGAAAACGGCCACAAATCGATTTGAAAAATGATAGATTTAATACGATTTTATAATTCAAATCAGGACAGAGAGTGGAACATTTATTATGTTGATGATATCATTCCATGATTTTGCGCTGAAGAAAGGCGGTCGGTTTTTCAAAAAATGTCATGTAACTTTCGCGAATGGCAATTCTTCGAGAATCCCAGAAAAGAGATTTGAGTGCGTACTAGTACCTAACACTACTCCAGAAATCAAAAAAAATCTGTTGTGGGAGAAAAGAAAAACTCGACATTATTTCCGAAAAAATGCCGATTTCGGCAATTTTTTAATTCAAACTTTTTTCATTATTTTTTTCGATGAGCTCTCATATCGATATCCGAAATCATCGAGAAAAGATACACTAGAAAAACGTATAGTTAGGAAAGTCTAAGATCAAAAATTTTCGACTTCGAAAAAAATTCACCATGGTTTTTGGAAAATATTTTTTTGCGATTTCAATCGAGAAATGTACTCTACCTTACTTTAGACACGGTATAATGATTTAGAGATCGATTGGAGAAATTTTTAAAATTTCTGACCCAAGGAACTGAATCTGACCCATCGGACTAATCGGGCGGTTACTGTAGATACAATGTGATAACTTTCATTGAGCTAGGCCAACTCGCCTCCGGACTATACCCCGTTGTGGAAATGATCGTTGTGCAAATGACCGCCTCCCGATATTTCAGGTGTGGGAGATCTACGCGAATGGGGCTGAGCCGTATCCGGGGATGACACGCATGGTGGCTCGTGCCAAGATCGTCGTCGCCGACTACCGTATGGAGATGCCCAAGGTACAGTATACCCCTTCGATCGACGACTGACTTGATTGTGCCTCACAGGATACTCCCGCAGAGGTGACCAAGCTCGTGGCGCAGTGCTGGGACAAGGTTCCGGAAAAGCGTCCCGACATGGCTACCGTATTCTCGTGAGTCGTGGTGGGACTCAGATTGATCTAATGATTATTGATTGCAGTGAGCTGAAGAAATAGGAGAAGTAGCAGAAGGAAGAATTCCCATCTACAAACTGAAGATTCACCCACGTAGCTCGTAACGATAAACTGAATAATCGAGTGAATGGAATGAGCAGAGAATGACAAGGGAACACAGGGGAAGGGGGGGGGACTTGAAGGGAGATGAAGCAAAGAGTTTTAATGACTCGATGAAAGCAAATGATTCAGTAAAGATCAAAGATCAAACTATGTTTGCGTATCATACAATCTCATAATATTATTCAATAGTTTGCACTCACGATAAGAGGTCGTTTGAGTCCGCAGAGGTAGAAGGAAGAAGTCTCAAATTCCCAGATTACAATACCACAGTAGAGCATATAGATGAGAAGAGAAAGAAGACAGATGAGATAGACGGTGAGTGTGCCAGAGGAGAGAGAGATTACGGTAGAAGGAGGGTTTCGGTAGGAGAAGAGTGTATTTGCACTTCAGCTGGAATTGCCAGATAGAGAAGGACCGCACAAGCGAGGAACTGAAAGATAATGAATCTTATGTTTTGTAGTATTTGGTATTTAATAAAACATTATATTTAAATAATAGAAAAATAAAAGCGAACGATACGGTATTACAGTAGTTCGGTTCAAATTACGCGGTTCTGTTCAGGGAAGGAAGTGACTTATCGATTTTTTTCTTTTTGATATTTTAAAGCGTTTTTAGTTCTTCGTTTTGCCTGTTTTTAAATGTTGTAATATTGTATTTTCAGAATGCAGTCTCACCCGGATGCCTCCAAACAGGCAAGGCTGCGCGTCATACGGGAACAGAGCGCCGTGGTTCGTTTTCCCCATCTCTCTTTCCTGATTCCCTTTTTCAAGATCAATAAGTATTGGATGCAAGAAAGAAATTGGATTGGTATGGTACTCCATTCGATGTCGAAAATAATGGAGACCGACCTCGATGATAGTATCCCTATCCAGGTTTGTCGTTTGTCGGCATTTAACGAGGCGGAAAATTGTCCTAATTTCTTTGGTTAGTGATGTTATATTGATATTTGTCGCCAATTAGACAGTTGCAGTATCGCGAGCAAGTAATGGAGAAGTTCAACAACTGCATCAACGATAAAGAAGCCGTCGACCAAGCTAAGATGTGAGTTTTTGCTTCCTTTCTTACCTCAAAGAAGCGCTGTTCAAAAATTGTCAGTGACCCGGATTTCTCTGCAACTCTCTCTTTCGCCAAGATGCTCGGTGCCTCAATCGACCTGATGAACGGTAGCGCTGTGGAGGAAAACAATGCCGTATGTTTCACATCCTCTTATTCTTCGAGGCTTGATCATAAGCACCCGAGCAATTATTATTACTAGTAAATATTCCAGACCTTATGCATGGTTTGATCCAGTACACAGTGACATTGAATCCCAGCAATTTATAAAACGTTTTTGACCAAAGTTTTAGAGGCGTAAGGCTTAACTTGAAACATTTAAACTGCTTCGAAACTAAAGTAATGGTGATTGACTCGTGTTTCAGTTGTCCCATTCGGTGCGACACCCGCCGGTCTTCCTTTATCTCGACAGACGCCTCATCGCGTCCATTAAGCCATCGGAGTTCTCTATCGGTACCTTTAGTTATTCATTACACTATCATCCTTTGCCATTAGTTATAGAGTGCCGTCAAGGAGTTGGTTAACGGTAGCGAGCGAGACCTATCGCTCAAATATCGAAAATGTCCGTTTGCACTCTAGTTTATCGCTAGTGCTGACTTTTAGCGAGTCACATCCACATATAATATACTGATCCCCATATTATTCTTGTTTTTAAAATCACATTAGAAATTATTGGGTCGACAGAGCCCTTTCTATCCACGATTATATTCTTCCTCGTCCAGGGCCGATGTTAACTGACACGTCAAATTCTGATATGGGAAGAGGAAGAGCAAGAGGACGCAAACGGGTAGCTTCGGAACGGAAGAGGAAGGATGGAGGGAGGATTACTGCAGGCATCTTTCACTTCCGCTTTCAGCCTCCCCCTTTGTCAAATCGAATTAATTATTCATTTTACTATCATCTTTCATCTAATGTTATAGAGTGAAGTCTAGGGTTGGAGTACGGTAGCGTGCGAACCCTATCGCTCCGATATCGCTAATTTCCCCTTGCACTCTTTCTTTTCTCCCTGGCGCTGACTACTGTAGAGTCTCATCCACATATACCATTTTGATGGCATCACAATATTACGATTAAACGAAATTAAAACACTAAGACCAGACGATTGCTTGAAACCACGTTAGAATTAATGAATCCTAGAGTTTAACGATGCTTTTTCATCGAAGGTTACGTCCTTTCTCGTTGAGATCCGTTGATCACTGCCACGCCCTATTCCTATTCCGAGGATAGAGGAAGAACGAGAGGATGTAGATCAGTGGCTCCTGCCAAGTGGATGATGGAGGCATCAGGTATGCTTCGCTCTCACTTATATCCACTTTAACAAAAATATAATCAGCCTCATTCATCTTGCACGATATCCAATAGGGTATACTTGTGACAGCGTGAGAAACGTCTCACTTGGACTGGTTTGTATCCTTTTCTTACCCGATTAAATGTATTTCGTCTATCTTATGTGTTTTAAATAAACAATTAAATTGTATTTGTACAGTCAACTAATTATAGCTGACCCTTCTACTTCTACATCTCGTAAGGTGACTTTCGCTGATACTCCGTCAAACAATACTACGGGAACTCTTAAGTGAGCTTTAATCGTGACGCATTCCCTTCGGGTACCATTATCAACAGTGGCTAACTGGCTGTTCTAGAGATCCTACGCTCATGCGATGGAAGATAACTAACAAGATATTTGCATTACGCCATCCATGTCGCTATCGGGACAACTAGTCTTGTTTTCGGCGATACCCTCGCAAATTACTGCTTTTATGCTCGCCAATACTCCTAAGGACAACAAGAACACGGTCGATGGATACTGGAAGGATGGGGTATGGGAGACAGTCGATTCAACCGAGGACAAGGAGATGGTCACTGGACCTTCAACGATTGAGAGGGACAGAGTTGCTGGTGGAGGTGACAAGAGAAGATTCTCGGTGAGTGAAGGGTGCTGGGAACATCGGTAGCGCGTCTGCTTGGCCCTCTTGGTTACTGTAGGTTTTGAGAATTTACAATTTTGACGATCTGAAGTGAATTTGATGCAGAGGGTCGCTCCTTGCCATGTTGACGCCGGCGTAATTTGGGTTTAGACATTTTTTTCCTTCCATTTTTTCGGCTCTGAAGGGGGTCAGCCGACACGAAATTTTCAACGTGAGTGCAAGCTCACCAAACTTTGCAAACTTTGTGCCCATGGTCTGGGGGTGTGCCAAAAAAAATTTCACCCCGAAAACTCATCATGGAGCCAAATTGCGGGTACCCTTGGGTGTGACAAACAAGTGCGTGACATATTTTCCATGTATAGCTCGGAATTGATCCCAAGTCTTTTTTTCTGGCAGTTAAGCTTTTTTTTTTTATAGATAAATATAAGGTTCACTTCTTCGAATGAACCGCTTGTCACCACTTTGAGCCGAGTTCTCGGCACTTAGTTTCAAAAACGCGTGAAAAAGGCTGATTTCCGGCCCAATCGGGTCTGAAAGACTTTACTTCGATGTCCAACCCCCGCCATTGTATTCAGCTGATCAAGATACCTATTGATAACCAGTTTCAGCAAAATCTATAAAGTGGTTTCCGAAATATTGCGATAAAAAAATCGAAAATTTGCAAAACCGACGTAGCAGGCGGGAATAGAACCCGGCCGGCGGTGTGTTGGCACCATTGCGATAACCACAAGGCCACAAGGGTGATATGGAGAGACACTCTTGATGCGATATACGACTACCGAGTGAGTATGATAGCGCGCTCGCAGGTTCTTCCATTACATTTTCCGAATAGTCAACGCAGTATCCTCTGCATTTCGGATTTCACTTTACCTGGACATTTCGATGGCTCTGGACAATAACGCCAAGCCTATGGAGACCATTTCAAGGGACAACATAGACGTGTTTCCTGACTACCGAGAAAGGAGGATAGCGCTCAGGCAGGGGAACCTTGATACCATCTCCGAGTATCCAATCAATAATATAAAATGTTTCTGGTGTTAGACTATTGTGCAAACTAAACCGTTCTCGCTGTGTCGGATGTAAGCATCAGGATACTACGAAGATGGTGCATGTTTCTCTGAACTTCTTTTACAATTTTCAGATTAATGGGTCCTAAGCAATCATGCATAACCCCCAGGGTGGTTCAAGGGGGGCTTGCCCCCCTTGCTTGTTATATTATTTGGTCACTTTTCACGGTATTATAATAGTTCTGCGCGAGAATTAATGCTACGCATCAATAAAAGTAAATGAATCCACTTCCCGTGGGGAAGTGTGATTTTCAGTTTGTGACAAACTCAACCCCTGAGTGAATTTGGGTCCTCCAATCATCCTCTCTCACAACCCCGATCTCAATAAAATATGATGAATCACTTTCAAATCTGGTTTCAATAAAAGTCTGGGAATCACATCTTGACCCAAATTCGCGCCTAGGGTTTCGAGCGAGTACGCAAATATGCCGATAAAATTTGAAGTACATTTTGTAGCTATTTTTGTTGCATATTTCTGCTGAATGCGAACATTCTCGTTAAACTCTACGATGCGTCATTTGAAATTGAGTTATACTGAGATATTTTCGAGTTATCATCACTTAAACAGAGTGGTTATTTAAAAAAAAATATTCATAACATTTCAACATTGAGTAACCACCACATACTGACATTGAAATGACCACTGGAGTACAAATGCGAGGAGCCCCAGGCGCGGATTTGGGTCAAGATGTGATTCCCAGACTTTTATTGAAACCAGATTTGAAAGTGATTCATCATCTTTTATTGAGATCGGGGTTGTGAGAGAGGATGATTGGAGGACCCAAATTCACTCAGGGTTTGAGTTTGTCACAAACTGAAAATCACACTTCCCCACGGGAAGTGGATTATAGTTGCAGTTAGTCTTCATGAAAAATCATATGAGGAATTTTATAAGAATAAAAATAGTATCATCGTATAATCAGAGGAAGAAGGAAGGGTTATTCTTACCCGCAGATAAGTGCCATGTATGAGGGCTGGGAAAAAAAAAGAAAAAAATGAGGCTAGCAAAAAATATTCTCATGCAACCTATGTACCTTAACGGCTTAAAATATGCTGACTGAAATACCTCAGTTATCACAGCGCAAAATCTTAGGAAGCCATCGTTTCTCTACGAAAAATGGCAAGGATTCTCCCGGCAATTTTTTCTGCAAAAAAAAAGAGAAAAAATCGGCGCCATTTCTTAACCTGACGAGATACGTTCCTAATTTTTAACCATAGAGTCGATATTATGGAGACGAACATTTCGTCCCCCCCTTTCCCAAGGATTAAGATGGAAT
The DNA here is from genome assembly GCA_036245825.1 of Pristionchus entomophagus. NCBI lineage: Eukaryota > Metazoa > Nematoda > Chromadorea > Rhabditida > Neodiplogasteridae > Pristionchus > Pristionchus entomophagus. Next base: position 15,444,971 of record BTSX01000006.1, read on the forward strand.
ATTTTTTGCTATCATCGATTTTCTTTTTTTTTCTTTCCCAGCCCTGATAAACATATTTGAGGGATCGTCCACTATCGATGTGAGCATGGGTGGAGAGTCCGCGGATGAAGATGGAATCTCACTCATGAATGAGGTTAGGATGAAACATAACATAAATGTGCAAATATTATGGCACTTTCCTAGATCGTAACCAAGCCCCGCCCACTCTCATGGGACTGGCCACGCCCGCCTCCTTCTTACCTCTCTCCCTAATCGCGTTACTGTTTATGCGTACACCCAAACTATTTGGACTAATTCCAATCTTCATAATAACGCTTAGGTTTAGGCTTATGTACACGCAGCTTAGGAGGGGCGGGGTCAGGGAGAGTGGCTTGGTTGTCATCTAGGAAAGTTCCAATATTATATTAGTAAAAAGTGATCGTACTTTTAGTAATTATAATGTTATCAAGTCAATATCTAGTAATTATAACTTTCTAATTAGTTGTCCAAGTTTATTTGATGGTATTGAAATACTGTAATTCCAGACGAATGACTCGCTGTTGATGCTGGACGAGTGCGGTCTGGAGGCTGCGATGGCTAATCTCTCCACCGATGAGAATGAGGTACGGTAGGAAAGGGGGGAGGGGAGGAGAGGAGGATAAGAAAATATGAGATGATTGCACAACATTTCATTATAAATACTCTTGACTAGAAGTGTGCTACATCAACACATTTGAGATTTCAGACGTGGAATTCATTTACTTTTTTATGACTACACTCTATCACTCTATCACTCTATCACTCGAGACATTCTTTCGCATTTTGGTGAAATTTAAGATGAAAAAGTTGTTTAAGAAAATAGATCAGGCTTGGGTTTGTAGCATAAAATGGGTCAAAACCAGTACTGTTACTAAATTTCTATAAGTAAATAAAAACATGTAGGAGTACGAAGTGCCGACGAAGATTGATGAGTGGACAGGGCCGGCAGTGAGTCAGGAGGCTACCTGTTTCAAGTGCGAGGTCAGTCCTCTCGTCCTATTGATAACACCATTCTTTGATGGAATATTGCCAAAAATGGTTCTTTTTGATTGGCAAGTTGAATTTGCTGCACAAGGTCGCTCCATCTATGCTAAAGAAAAGTTGACATACAGTCTACTCTCTGTCATTTCGAATTCGTTTGCGATCGTGGAATTTGGTGATGTTTTGCTAAAAGCTGACACAGATGGTTTTCTGGTGGTGATTCAATTAATATGGTAATGGTTGTTGCAGGAGGTGTGCGCCAACTACAAAAAGCTGGCGAGGCACCTCTACAATAAGCACCGCGGAGTCTCCACCAACATTTTCCAGGTCAGTGTGTCCAATACTGAGGAGAGATCGGAACCCCGTACTCATCATTTCGCGTGCACTCTTGTGTCTATGATCGACGAGAGATCACGCAAATCGAAGAGAGTCCTTTCCGATTTGGAATCGCTAGTGTGCGCTGCTCAATGGTGGAATCGGATTAACTTAATAAGTATGGAGGCTGCACGCCAATGTTTGGATGCTATGCTTAGTGAAAACTAGAATACACTGCCGAACTCTCGACTGGAACAGGACGATATAGGACGAGGATCCGCAATAGTTCCAGTCTTGATTCTATTTGCCACTAGCAAGTGAGAGTGAGGTTACAGTATGTCTGCTTGTTCTTATTGTGTCATTTCAGTGCCTTGGCTGTCTTAAGAAGTATCGATCGATGAGTGGAGCACTTGGACACGTCAAGATTGCGAAGGCAAGTAGACCTTAAGCCTGGATAAGCCTTACCCTTAAGACAATTATCGTTAGCATCATTCGTAATGAGATATATTCCCCTCGATGCGGTATATTGGATGTATCTTTTGAGTTGTACCCAGTTCATATTCTGCCCTAACATATGCCCCAATGAGATATGCGATGCCCTTAAATTTTGCACGGACCGTGTCCACCACTAGTTCATAAATGAAATTATACGTTATACGAGTGTTTTCCGGAAGGGTGCGGTAGATCTATTTGCCGGTTACCGTATCTCACCGGCTATAATGACATCCCTGAATGAATTTTCTGCAGCGCAAGAAGGAGACGCAGTGCAAGGGCCAGCTGACGTATCTGCGCGATGAGCTGATGGCGATGCAGGTAATCGTTAGAGGGAGACTCTCCTCATTTTGCCTGATCTCTCGTCGGTTAGAGAGATGAGAGAGCACGCAGATTGAGGAGAGTCCGTCTCGAATGAGATCGCAAATAGAAACGACATATCGACAGAGACTGTCTCCTCAATTCGCTTGTTCACTTACCAATCAATGATACCAGGGATAGTGAGAAATTTTTTCAAAAAAGTTACGGCCGCTCCCTAGTTGATTGGTGCTTTGCTGCTGTGTTGACGGGGATACTACAGTGTTTTCCGGAGGGATACGGTAGATGTACTACTTCCCTTCTTCCCGGCTCCCGTATCTCTCCGGATGTGACGAAACAATGATTAATACGATAATCTCAGGAGGAAATCGCTGACGTGCCGGTGCTTAAGATACCGAAGAGAGAGGTGGAAGATAATGAAGAACTGTAAGTTATATTTCCCTTTCTTTTATTCTCTGTTAAACTGAAAAGGGTAGCGGGGCAAGCGATAATTTCTCAAGAGTAGTCTGGATGGTTCATATCTGTCTTCAATTCAGCCCTCCTTCGGGTCTACGAGATAGCGACATCAACCAATCCAACTAAGTAAGAAGGTATGCTCATTTAGTATTACATCCTGCTCTAGCCCATCATCATATGAATTTCCCCCACTTGTTTTTAACCTACCTCGGATGCTTTCGAAACATACAAAGATTTGGGTGATTCGTAGTAATCCACTCCGGTTTCTCGATGATCCCAGATATCTTGTTATTCGTTAATTATCTGTGTTACAATCGCTGCTTTTATCACTTTATGCTCTCATTCTGTTTACTACTGATAAATTTCAGGAACTATAGTAATGTCTTGATAAAATATGTCCTCGAAAATGATCGTTAGTATGAATTGGATGGAAACAAGGAATTCCTATGTGACTCTATTCTCTGAAACCGAGTGAATCCATCTTTCATTTCGAATAATGCTTGATCCTAATTCATACTCATAATATTGCCAACACCTGATTCTAACAATGAATATTTATCGAAATACAGGATTCAGAACAGTTTTTATTGGTGCATATAATGAATGCTTGATATTTGATATTGATACAAAAGTTGAGATTTCTCGCATCAGAGATGGACTGGCTCTTCCTTTGATCATTTCGAGGAATAGTGTTCCATAATTCTGTAATTTGAAACCTCATATCTCAGTCTTCTCTTCTTTCACTCACTTCTCACAAATTCCTTTCGCATATTTGAGTCTTCTGTACAATTCATGTGTGCATCCATGCTCTTTTATGAGGGAGAATTTGAGAACGCGAAGGTTTTGATGCGGATCGATGATAGAGACGGCTCCCATTAGGGGACACAACACAAGTTTGACGTGGTCCTGGGAATGATCATTGATGTTGGGCGACTAAACCATGGAGCTGATTGTGAGAAATATTGAGACTCACTGCAAAATTAATCTGGAGGGTTCCGTTTGAGAGATGAAAGGCGATGTTTGAACTTTTAGTTTTTAACCAAAATCGGAGACAAGGGAGACGAGCAAGTTCATCTCCTGCCTGAGAATAGAGAGAGATGAGATATGAGAGGGAATGCATCATACACACTCACATTCTATATAGATCGGAACACCTCAAAATCACTTATTTCCCATGCTCTTGATCGGTCATCTACCACGAATGACTGTACATAACAAAAAGGTTCGTTATCATTAACTTAAACTCTCTCCTCACATTGGATGCCTTCTTTGCTCCAGCAGATAGAAGGTGTGTGTCCATGTACTTTGTGAAGTAATCGAGCAATTTGACCTGCAGTGACTGGATCTTGGACCACAATAAACATACACTACGCAGTTGAATTTATCATCTTTTGCAATCAGAATCATTTCCACTCCTCTAATTTTCTCGCTCACCTTCTTATCAAGTGAGTAGGGAGTATTATCCATTGAGTAGTGCTCCTCTCTATTCTCTTTATCGACGAAAGCCAGTTGATTTCGTCGTGCATCCAACACGAATTTAGTGCTGTCGTTGAAGAATACACCCATCTGGAGTAGGAATGATGTTAAACAATGAAAGGAAACCAATCTTCAATGACTTGCAGATTAAATCAATAATTTGACTCACCGATCGATCGCATAGCTCGTAGCAGATACCATACTTCTCCGTGAAATCGATCCACTTTGAGATCCAGAATACAGGCATTGCCTCGGGGGCCTCACACACATCTTCAATGCCCATTTCTCTCTCAACTGGAGGAGAATTGAGAAGAGAAGTGAGTTGAGAGAGCAGTTCCGATAGATGAGAATCAGATTGTGGAACTGGAATATTCATGTTACAATTATTATTAATATAACTCGATTCATTTACTGAAGAATAATTTTAAAAGCAGTGCCTTCACTTTCTGTGTGCAGCATATGTGCGGATAGAATATTTCGATGCCAGTATTTCCTCTCATTACTTCTAACCTCTTGGTTGTGGGAGATCTTTGGTTATTCCATTGTGTGGCTGCAGTGGTCGAGGAAGGGAAGCAGCTGCTGCAGAGACAGAGACCCATGAGGGAAGAGTGCAGCAGGTGCAGCTGTGACCCGGAGGAGCCTGAGGAGGGGAGAGATGCCATATCATGATGCACTCGCATTAATCGAGAGTGATGAATGATTGATAATTATACCTGGGCAGATGTGAATTTGGGTGACATTGTGAGACAAGAAGTGGGAAGACGAGTGGGAATGAAACCATTGAAGAAAGAGTGCTTACAAACCTGAATTCGACCTGTGATATCTTCTTATTTAGGTTTCTTATTCTAAATCTTCTTTTATAGATCTACTGAAGCACTGACTTCATGAGTAGGCGGTCTTTGTTTTGGATCTGCAGCAAGAAGGGAAATGATGAGATCCCTTGCTCCATTTCCCACCCAGCAAGGAATCCTGAACGTGTTCGACTTTATTCGGTCGTATGTCTCCTGTAATTAGTATATTAAAAATATTTATATATTTTATTATTTTCAATGCTTGAGGAATGCATCTTCCAGAAGAACCAGCAATAGTAACTTCTAATCGTTGCTTTCTCCGAATATCATTATTTGAATAAGTGTGAATGACAGAATCATTAGAATAGAGAATAAATTTGATTATCATCTTTCTACTATCATCTTTCTCTTTCTACTATCATCTTTCTGCTTTCGGAGTTATATTCTGAATACCTTGAGCTGTTTCGTCTGGAAAGGAGGTTTTCCGACTAGAAGAGTGTAGAGAATACACCCGATCGCCCAGATATCCACTTCGAACGAGTGACCCTTCTTCGTCAGAACTTCCGCTGCAATCACAAAAGGCTAAAATTCTGAGCTTCTCCAACTTCAAACTATGTAGTTTCGCTAGACTCAATTTATTGTGATTTATTCACTTTTGTTAGGAAAGTGTCTATTTCTCAGAAGATTCTTCCACTATTTTAATCTCAGATGAGGGAAATGATGAGAATGAAGACAGATCTGTATTCCATTCAACTGACGTGCAATGTAATTGGGTGTCCCACAGAGAGTATTCCTCTTCTCTTCGTCTTCCACTCTCGTCGCCAATCCCAAATCTCCAATCTTCAGTTCCATTTCATCATTGATGAAGATATTTCCTAGTTTGAGATCCCGATGGACGATCTTCTGGCCGTGGATATACTCCACCCCTTGGACCACCTGGAATCTCATTCCATTGAACATCATTAGTGGAAGGAGATCGAGATTCTCAACTCTTTTGCATTATTTCTTTAGATACTGTATGTAGTAACTAACGAAAAAAAGAGCTCTTGCTAAATTGTGTAGAAATTAGATAATTAAAATACTGACCTGGATGGTGAAATAGCGAGCTTCCGGTTCAGTGATTCCTCTTCGTCTCTGGTGCAATTCCATCAGTGATCTGTGTTGGTTATTACTCTTGTTTTTTTTCATTAGACCAATCTAGTCGTCTCTATTTCAAATTGCATAATATCATTTATATTAACCTTCTGGTGCATAACTCCAGAATCACGTAAACATTGTCGCCATCTTCGAAGCAATCGATCAGTTTGACGACGTTTTTGTGGTTCAATGCACGATGGATTTCGACCTCTTGAACCATCTGGAAAAGGTCAAAGATCGATTAAGTGAACAAGCGAAGTATCTATAAATTGACCCATAAATTGAGAAAAGCTGACAAAAGTTGTGAGTAAGATACTAATCTAAAAAAAACATATTGAATAGCCGGCTACCTTCTCTTTGTTGTAGCTCTTCTGCAGTAGTTGCTTACTGACAACCTTCCCTGCCACTCTGTCACTTTCTCCACTATTCTTGTCTCTCAACTCATAACATCTGGCGAATCCTCCCTTCCCGAGGAATTTCCCTCTGACGTAGCTCTTCGATCGACCATCCTGGATGAGGAGTGGCACGTCCTTCAGTTGAGAAGATGATGACATTCTTAAAGAGAAAATGATTGAACGAGGGGAAATATAAATGAGCAGAGAGAGAGGAGCAAGCGACCAGCAATGAGTGATAGTGAGAGAATGCCTTGGTCCCCTCTTCAGACCTTCTTGACCTCTCTCTCTCTTTTCTATTTCCCCTCTGGCACGGTTCATCCAAGATATTCGAAAATCAACACCATTGGCTACTGTAACCCTCATTATCAGACGCTGATCAAGAACTGCACCCAGAAATTGCGTCAAACAACATGGGCGGAGTTACATTACTTCAGTAATTTATCTGAGGAAAGCTTGGCGGTGGTCAATGTGAGACAATTCAATTGGATGAAAGAACCCGTTGATAAGATATTATCGGGTTGAGGAATAAGTAACGCTCGTTTTTAAATTTTTTTTCACTTTATCATAAAAACTTTACAAAGCACGATAGAATCTAAAAATATTCTCCATGCGCATCGATGACCTTCTGCCATCTACCAGGCAGCTTGTGGATGCCCTCGTGATAGAAGGACTGGGGCTGGTTCTTGAAATAGTTGGTCAGTACGGACTGGATAGGATAGTGGCTCGGTCTTTGAAGCTCTGTCCCTTGAGGAAACGCTGGAGGTCTGAGAAGAGGTGGTAATCGGAGGGGGCAAGGTCGGGTGAGTAGGGAGGGTGGGGGAGGACAGTCCAGCCATAGCCCGCCAGCTCAGCCTTGGTCTTTCTTGCGACATGCGGGCGGGCGTTGTCGTGCTGAAAGTAGATTCGAGCGTCCTTCCCGCGTGTTTGTTCGACAGCGAGTCTCAGCTTCCGTAGCTGAAGAGTGTAGACCTCTGCCGTGATAGTCGTCCCCTCGGGTAGGAGTTCCCAGAACTCCACTCCCCGCACTGACCACCAGAAGCACAACATCACATTTTTGGGGTGCAAATCGGGTTTGGGGACATCTGCTGGCTTTTGGTCCTCTCCGACCCACTGTCTCATGCGCTCATGGTTGTCGTAGAGCACCCACTTTTCATCACCTGTGATGACATTGTCCAGCCAATCAAACCGGCGATGCAGAGTGAGAAGAGTCGAAGCCATGTCCACTCGGCGATCCTTGTCATAGTCGGTCAGGTCATGGGGGATCCATCTCCCGAGTTTCCACTTCTTTCCAATCGCGTGAAGTCCATTCACGGCAGTTTTTTGGTCGACCCCAAGGAAGTCAGCAAGATCGCGCGTAGTGAGATACGGGTCAGCCTCCACCTCAGAACGCAATCGATCGAGGTCCAACTCCATGGGGCGACTGGGTCGGTCTTCATCTTCGAGGGAAAAGTCGTGTTTCTCGAATTTGACTACCCACTTTCTCACGGTGGTTATATGCGGGGTATGTGTGGGGTAAACCTGCTCCAGTTGTTCATGAATGGCGGGCGGTTTCAAGCCAGATTGAAAGAGAAAGAGCATCACGTTCCGAATGTGAATTCGGTCGGGGACGAAATTGTGCGGCATTCTCGCCTGGGAGACTAGGGAGAACTGAATCGAAAACATGTGTGGAATGCCCGAGGGGCCCTCTCTCCAGTGTACACAGGGTAGCAGACGGCAACAACAAAAGAGCGAGCACGAGGATTCTAAAGTCAGAGAGAAAAAAACGAGCGTTACTTATTCCTCAACCCAATAAGTGGAAGAGGCCACTCATTTCGGCACAAGGGTTGAAGTGTGGACTGCGGTAGACTGGTTTCTTCTCAAGATGGTTACACGAATACTTGCAGAGAATATAATCATACACCTGAAGATTTCTGAACTTACTGAGTTCAAAATAAGATTGCAAACCAGAATGGAGAATGGCATGAAAGTCCAAGAAAAAGATATTGACAATATCCTGGCCATCCCCATTTGAATTCCCGAGCAAATACCTGCAAGTTTCTTATGTGAAAAGTCGAACGATTGGTGTCATACCCCATTTATAAAGACGATCATGTAGAATAGGTATGAAACAATGCTGGTAATGATCAATCCTGAAACAAGTGTTGTTATAGCTGAAAAAATGGATAGGTGACAATTTTTATTTTTTCTTGAATTTTTTCCGCAAACTACATTTCCGCAACTCGACCAAAACGACATTTCTGCAACTACATTAGTGGCTCCTTCATTCCACTCATTATTCATCAATCGATGGCCTCCTCAACCACCACATCATCATACCCAATCTTCACGACTTGTGGTAAGCCTCTTGCAAAGTTCACGAGTCAGTCTAACTCAGATAATTGAGCATTATCGCTAGGAGATGATTGTGACTATATTGCATGTCTCGAAAAGCTCATTATTGATGACATAGATAAATGTTCATTTTAAAAATTTTCCTGCAGGTGTCCAGATTGAACTCAAAGGCGAAAATGATCCAGAAAGCGTCAGAATCAAGCACTCCATCAATGAGGTTTTCAGATTTGATGAGATCTAGTCATTGAGATATTCACGGTATCAATGTCGTTTCGAAACAGCGATCCAAGAAAAACAGCGACGTAATTATAATTGTCGGAAGGAAGAAATTGTATGGACACAAGGTGAGACATAGTTCAATTTCTAGCCAACCTAGGATCCTGGCAGAGGTGCCAAAATAAAGAGGAAATTATGCTGATCAGAATGACACCTCTACCAGGATCCTATGGTGGCTAGAAATCGAGTTACCCCGAGTTGCGAAAATGTCGTTTGCGGAATTATCACCCATCCGAAAAAATGCGTCGATAATTACCTCGTTCTTGTTTTTCTCTGTAAGATTTAGCTATCGAGACATTATGCTTGCGTCTCGAAGCTAATATCCCGACGAGGGATAAATTTGCAATGAGGGTGGCACAACTCATGAGAAATTTGTGCCCATAGTTGACGTCTTTCAAAATCTGATTCAAATCATTTTGACATAAAAATGTATGTATATACTGATTACCGTGACGGATCCTTCCGCTCTAGGTAAGTAAGCTTGTGTATCGCTCATGCAAACATAAGTGTGCTTATTGAAATCAGCCAAATCCAGAATTGTAAGTAAAGTCCCCACAGATACGGTTATTATACATGCGATAAATATCCAGGGACTATTCTAAAAAAATCAATGAAAAATGAGGATCTATAGTGGTTCTAACCATTTTGTTGAATAGACTCGGACGAATCGATGAAAGACGTGTAATCGCTATGTAGAAACGAGTATGGATAGAGAGAATGTTGAAGAAAGACCATAATAAAGCGACGACCCATTCCGTCCCACTCCTACAATTATATTGATTAAATATTTCCCTTATTTTTGACTTCACTTTATTAAAAATGCGTAGAATGGACTTGCAAAACTAAACGATGCCATCTGATGTGAGAATGTGTAGAAAAAGCAATTCATTAGCTCCTTCAAATGTTCAAATTAGCGCCTTCTGAAACCAATGGATTGACTCACCGCGGATCCATTGATCACGATCATCCAAATGGAGTAATTCTTCCCGAATTCTCCGGAACGCAACATCCTCCAATAAGCACCCGTTGCGATGGGTGCAGTGAACATGAATAGAGCGCCGACTAGTAGGGTCGCTATCACATCGAATTGATCGAGAAATCCCTGCAAGAAATTAGAATTTCTTCAGAAATCGGACCGGTATCTCAGAATGGATGAATTTAATGTCAATGAAAACGTTCTCACCATTGTTGTAACAGAGAGCTTGCACGACTGAGATCGAAGAAGATCAAAGCAAAGCGCACTAGTTAGCAAATGATAAAGTAGGAAGGTAAAAACAGCGTCAAATGAATCAGACTTTGGCTGGCACCTCCTATCACTTCTTATCAAAACAACTCGTCTGAAAGGGGAGGGGGAAGGGCTAATGAGGAGGAGCCGAGCGTCATGGGAGTTTGGCGACGTTTCGAGTGTTTTCCCGAGTAGCCACTTCTGAAGTGATTCAGCGATTCGAGTATGACGAGGATATGATGATACTGGAATGCACCCACGATCCACTATTTTTGGCTAGCGCGTCAATTCGTTAGCCCGATTGCGCTTTGAAAACAGATTTCAGAAATGTTCATTCTGAGCAGTTTTCTGAGATGTCATCTTTTAGCCCTCCTCTCCTCCCCTCCACAATTCCATAAAATACCGCTTCCTCGTGAGATGAGAATGCGGAATGGGGAGGAGAAACTAAGGAGCTATGGTCTGCGTCCCCACGTTGGAATCAAGCTGAACCGGGCCCCTCAAGCTGACCCCAAGCTTGGGCGCAACTTGAGGGATCAATATCTCGATTCCCCATACTCTCTCGCTTTGACTCGGTACAAGATCCCAACTTGATTCCAACTAGATGTACCCGGCGAGAGAGCATGTGGAATGGAGAGATCAGGGCGGTCCCCAAGTTGCCCCCAAGCTTGGAGGCAACTTGGGGACTCCCGATTCTACTTGATTCCAAGTTGGGGACGCACATCAGAGTAGAAGGGAGCGAAAAGGTGGCGTCATAGAAAGCAAATTTCTCAAATCTTTTTTCCTAGACTGATCGGAGCTAACGAGAAGACGTGCTAGCCAACAAATAGTCGGTCGAATTCGCACTTTGAAGGGGTCTGAGACTAGATGCGACCTGATTCGCCTCTCAGCGCTATTTAGAGATTATGCGGCACTGTATGAGATGAATCGCCAGATTTTCGAGAACCCTTGGGAAATATTTTCACCTATACCGCTGAAAAGCGAAACTTTTGAAGTACTTCAAATGATGTTCTATGAAACTACGGAAATCTCGTGCCATTCATTGTCTGAGACATCGCGCTGTCCGAATAATTCTCGGACAATGATAATCTCAAACCATTCATTGGACATGAATTGGCCACCCTACTCAGTATACACATTTTCTTCATTCAGCCTTGCCATATTGACCATTGGATTTGGATGGGATCGACCAGGTCCACCAGTAATCTTTCTGAAGACCTGGGTATTGTGTGGTGATACTTCAAAGGATCAAATGAGGAATTCGCGAATTCTCTCTCCAATCTTGACCAATGGAAGAAGTGATTCACAAAAACTCATAGCCTCCTTCGATAGGATTTACAAAACACTTGAATTACTAACGAGTTGAATTTTCAATGGTTCTGCAGACATTGGAATGATGATTCCGACTCTCCCCGTTGGATTGTTTCTGTTCAGTAAAGTCACTCATTAGTATCGACTCGAGAGGATTTCAATGAGAAGAATGAGTCTGTCTCTGCGACCAATTTTGTTGGTATAATAATCCTTTGCCACAGGCACTCTCTCTCTCTCGTCTCTCTCTGTTCCCCTTTCAGCTATGCCACAAGGAATGCCGATGACGATATAACAGACTATTGATTTGCACTTCGATCAGAGCGGAAACCTCAATACATTAGTGGCTCCTTCATTCCACTCATTATTCATCAATCGATGGCCTCCTCAACCACCACATCATCATACCCAATCTTCACGACTTGTGGTAAGCCTCTTGCAAAGTTCACGAGTCAGTCTAACTCAGATAATTGAGCATTATCGCTAGGAGATGATTGTGACTATATTGTATGTCTCGAAAAGCTCATTATTGATGACATAGATAAATGTTCATTTTAAAAATTTTCCTGCAGGTGTCCAGATTGAACTCAAAGGCGAAAATGATCCAGAAAGCGTCAGAATCAAGCACTCCATCAATGAGGTTTTCAGATTTGATGAGATCTAGTCATTGAGATATTCACGGTATCAATGTCGTTTCGAAACAGCGATCCAAGAAAAACAGCGACGTAATTATAATTGTCGGAAGGAAGAAATTGTATGGACACAAGGTGAGATAGAAAAGGGCATGAGATCGATTGCTTCACATAATTTTCGATGGTACACTCTACAATTGTAGAATATTCTGAGAGACCGAATCCCATTCTTCAATGCCCTATTCAACTCAAACATGACTGAATCTTCAACGGGGGTCATCAATCTCTCATCCAACACTCTTGGTGCGTTACACACATCAATGGTGCATGACAATTTTTTCGAAGCTTTTTTAGAGTTTGATATTACAAACATCGAGGGCAGAAGGCCTATGCTTACTATGCTTATACCGGAAGAATCACGATTAGGGAGTCAACTGTCCAGAATATGATGATGGAAGCAGTCTACCTTCAGATGGTGAGACATTGACCTCCCGCTATTGAATCGATCAATAAAATAATTCTTACTCATAATATTTTCCAGGAACCGATCATTGAAGAATGCACACAATTCATGAAAAAGCGAATCGATATCTCTAATGCCCTTCCTCTCCAATTCTTGTACAGATCGATAGCATATGATAAAATCGATACATTTATCTGCACTTTCATAGATGTAAGTAGGAAAGAGTGAAGCGATAATGCATCTGTAAGATAAAACTCATTAATTTCAGAAGTATTTCGTTCCCATCTCTTAAACTCGTGATTTTATGGAAATGTCCGTCGAAGATCTTTCTGATTTACTTCAGAGAGATTCGTTGTATGTCGATAATGAGAATCAGGTAGATAACTTCCATTCAATGATATAGCAGATCTTGTTTGATTAATGATTCAATTTAATCAAGGTGTTCGATGCAGTCAGTCGATGGATCGGGTATAATTCAGATAGGAGAGAACACTCAACGAGGTATCTCAGCTGAATATATTGTCTGACACTATCGTACTTCGTAAACATTTCCGAACAAATTTACATTTTTTTGCATTTTGCCAGTACACAACTAAAAATGATAATTATTGTTTCTTATTTTTGTCCACCCTGAATTCCGGGCAAATACAAAATCTGACGGTTAAATATTCCTAGAAATACGATTTAAAAGAGAGCAGAATAGTAAAGATTACGGTAGTATCGATTAAACCCCTCTTCCCTCCCATAATCTCAGTTTGTTTTAAATTTTCATAATAATTGTTCTCTTCATAATCGGGTTTCTAGGAATATTTCACCGTCAGATTTTTCTATTTGCCCGGAATTCGAGGTGGATAAAAAATAAGAGACAATAATTATCATTTTTAGTTGTGAACTGGCAAAATGCAAAATTTTTAAAATAATTTACAAAATGTAAATTTGTTCGGAAATGTATACGAAGTACTATAACTTTAAATAATGCTTCCATTTGCAGATTGCTCAAATATGTCCGTTACACATGCTTGCTAGAGACATTCATTACCGAGACAGTAGAGAAGAATGAATGGGTGATGAAGGACACTGGATGTATCGATCTTCTCAAGGAAGCTAAGGTACGGTGAATAGTGAATATTGAGAAAGAATCAATAGTGATCCGAGTGAACAATAATGAATGGAAAATGCGATACTGCATGCCTTTCTCTTTCAGGATTATATTCGCAACAAGGAAAATCGTAAGGAGATGACGTTGTTGAAGACAAAAGAAAGAGTTTGCGACGAGGCACATTGAATTATATTTTACATAAGTAAGATTAATATAGATCGCTGATCTCAGATGGATTTAGATCGCATATCGATTTTTATTTTTATTTTTTGACCCCAAAATAGGTGGTACTGTAACTCTGCCAAAGTCGACCTGAGGCATTAGCTAGTGGTGCCTGCGATAATCCCTTGGGACCTCCATTTCAGAAAAAAGTATGGGGGGATATATATTTTTGTCATCCGATGTCCCCTGCACAAGTGCACCACTATGTCCTGAACGATCTCTTAAAATAGCTCGTCGATCAATTTATTTTGAAGGAATCGGTCGAGGAAATGCGCTCCTATTGACATTGCGAATACATGGAAACGTAAATTTCTGTTTTGATCATAAAAATATAATAATGCACATTTAGATAATCGATTTTGTTTTCAGAAGGCGAATCCATGTGGAGTCGTGGCGATTCCTTCGCTGTTGTAGATCAGAAGGTAGGCTTGTTTTATTACAAAAATAAAATACAAATTTAGATCTACACTTTTGGTGGTGAAGAAAAATATCGTGACTTCAGTGATTACTTGGACACCAGTACCAACAAGTGGAATACGGTATATAAATCAAATTATTGATTTAAAAAATATCAAAGTCATTTAATAAATCGTTCTCAGATCCCGAACATGCCTCACAAGCGATATGCAATGGGAACTGGAGTGATCATTGGAAAAATGTGAGGCGGTGGAAAGTTGGGATAATGCACATCATCTAACTAGAAATAATTATTTTTGCAGCTATCTCGCAGGAGGTTTCGATGACTCTGAGGCACTTTCCAACCTGGAGACATTCAATCCATCATCACAAGGTATACTCAAGCATTTAAAGCAATCTTAGTGTGTTGTTTATCGGGGATTTAACAACAGAAGTTGACGGGCATATCGGGATCGTGATGCTTGGTCTTTTTGTCCTCCTCGCTAGCAATTTTGTACATCCAGAGAAGCATTAGAGAAGGAAAGGCGATAAGGAGAGATTGGATGAACCATTTGACGGATGTAAATGCAGAATTATCCACCTGAGATTATTTTCTATTAGCATAAAATTACTGAAATGAAGGACCTCGCCACCTTCCCATGGAAAATGAATCTCATGGTTTTAATTGTTACCCTATCCTACAAGGACAATTTTCTGGGAATTTCTCCTATTTACTCCATAATTGGCAAAATCATTATAAGCTGTGAATAATTTGTCAAATTAAAGGAGGAGTGGCAGCAATATTTAGTCAGGGAAGCTGACACGATAGCCTTTGAACCATGATGGAAATCCAAAATTTGAAGGTCGTAGGTCTATTTTGGACCGAGTTACGGGCGCGCGCAGTTTGCAAGATGATCAGGGAAAGGGCTGCTAAGTGTCTCCGAGAGATTGCGCAGCGCATCCTCTCTCCCTCCGATACTTTTCGGCCCTTCCCTGTCATCCCTTTTGCGAGAGGCTAGAGCGGTAGAGAGACCAGAGACCGTAGGGGGGGCAAAGGTCAAATCAGAGGGCAGAGACGGGTAGATCAAGGGAGGATTCCTCTCTCACTAGGCAATGGACCCGCCCCCTTCATTACTATGTTTATCATGGGCATGGTCGTGTCCTTGCTAAACGCAGTAGTATGATCCGGCAAATCGTGGTAGGAGTTGCTAGCTGTCATTGCTGACAGTACTTCTTTAAGGCTATCCGTATCTAGGTTTATTATATAATATGTTCCTAGATCTTGAGTAATTCGCTAAAGTTGAGGAGCAAGATAAACAATACATGAAGGGAGAGAGCGAATGCGACGAGTGCTCCGATCACATTAGATACCAACACGAAGATGAGAATTCCCCCGAACAACTGGAAATAACATTATATATTAATCCTTCTGTTGATCTTTGATCTTTGGTACCTGCGAATGACCGATTGCGAAATCAGCAATAAAGTTGCCGAATGCTGGTAGAGGACGGAATCCTTCGGGACAGTAGTAGGCGATCTGTAAGAATCGAAAATATCGAGTTCTAATATATTAAGTCCACTTGGATGAAACGGTTGGTTTTCAGTAACAACGGATACTCATATATGAGAGACACTCTGAGATTTTGAACATATGCCTGGAACTAGGGGCAAAAGTCGATTCGAGGGATTAGCTTATATTTGCACAGGAGGTAGTGCTCGGTGAGGTAGGCAGGTTGACCACCTTGGGGCTGACCGCGATGCGTCCGCAGCGCGTTAGAGCGCGCGAAATTTCAAATTTTGACGAATTTTGAAAAATTAATTTTCCACTCAGTTCTTCCTGTATCGATTTAAACTTGGTACTAATACATTCCTAAGTGCATGGACATCAGTTCATGTGTTGGGTATAATCCAGGAAAGTTTGCGCTTCATGGCGAAATTACAAGATCAAAAATGGATTTCACTCGCAAATATTGACGCATACCCGGCGTTAAAGATTTTATTTAATAATATGTTAGATATTGTAAATATGAATAGATAACGCAAAAAAAATTGAGAAAATTGGGAGGGGAGGGGCGAATTTTGAGAAAAACTGTTTTTGCACCCTAGTATTTGAATTTCTCCGCTTTCAGGCGGTTCTCCATGCAACTAAAAATTGGCATAAAACTTGTGAAAATGTAACGAATTGATTGATGGTAGGAAAACTAGAGTTTGCACGATTCTGAAGAAAATTTTATTTGTAGATGGAAATTCTATCTACAAATTTCAGATGTAGACGTTTTTGCATCTACAAAAACTTTTTTCTTCAGAATCGTGCAAACTCTAGTTTCCTTACCATCAATGAATTTGTTAAATTTTCGCAAGTTTTATGTACATTTTTAGTTGCATGGAGAACCCCTTGAAAGCGGAGAAATTCAAATACTAGGGTTGCACGGCAGTACCAAGAACAGTTTTTCTCAAAATTCAATTCTCCGGTTCGCAATTTTCTCAATTTTTTTCTCGTTATCCATTCATATTTACAATATCTAACATATTATTAAATAAAATCTCTAACGCCGGGTATGCGTCAATATTTGCGAGTGAAATCCATTTTTGATCTTGTAATTTCGCCATGAAGCGCAAACTTTCCTGGATTATACCCAACACATGAACTTATGTCCATGCACTTAGGAATGTATTAGTACCAAGTTTGAATCGATACAGTAAGAACTGAGTGGAAAATTAATTTTTCAAAAATTCATCAAATTTCGAATTTCGCGCGCTCTAACGCGCTGCGGACGCATCGCGGTCAGCCCCAAGGTGGTCAACCTGCCTACCTCACCGAGCACTACCTCCTGTGCAAATATGGAGCTAATATCTCGAATCGACTTTTGCCCCTAGTTCCAGGCATGTGCAGATATTTGTTCAAAATCTCAAATTATCTCTCATATTCAAAACAAAAATGGAAATGGGTTAGATGTAGTTCGGAAGAATAATATCTAGTGAGATTCATTTCAGTTTCTATTTATCTGGCTAGTTTCGATATCAAAAGTTACCCACTTACAAAGTTGAAGCCCATACTGATAATGAAGAGGGCCAACCAGGCGGGATGAACGAAACGGAAATAGTCAGACATCTATAATATAATATGTATTAGAGCGAGTAGAAAAATGAGTTCCATTCTACATGTAAACTGGAAATGTGGCCACCTCGTTATATTTCGTGATATGTAGAGATTTATTTTTTATGTTGGACGTGGCATGGGATAATCTTTTCCATGTTATTCCGTTGCATGACGCGAATTCCCCCGAATAACATGTTTATGGATTAAATCCAATAGCTCTAGTGGTATACAGGGTGCTCTTCAATTTGAAAGATGTTAAGATTGCAAGTGATGAGATGCCAGTTAAATTGATGATTTTATGGCACTAAGTAGGATGAGAACTATTTCGCAATACCGTATCTTCCCTCCTCGTTTATTAATAAATTAAAACTATTTTCAGAGTGGTCTTCGTTAACATCGATGAGGAAAGCGCGTATAGGTCCTTTTGTTGCACTCTGGACGGAAAACTCTACGGTATTATTTTGATTCAATTTTGATGTATAGAATGAGAGATGGACAGGTTCATTTCCAGTTTTCGGCGGTCGCAGTCGAGATCGATACAGGAAGGATGGAGAGTGCTATGATCCCCATAGAGACACGTAGGTCACGTCAATAGTTATGGATGGAGTGAATCTGAAAGAGACAATACAGGTGGAGTTCAGTCCACAAGATGAAACATAGGAGGATCGGAGCAGGAACTGCAGTCCTTAACGGCCAGATTTATATTGCAGGAGGGTGAGAATTACCGGCTTAAAATCATTCCAAAGATTCACAAATCATTACAAACATTTAAAAAATCATTCCAACTGTTTAAAAATCACTCCAATAATTTAAAAAAATATTCCAAACACTTTAAAATCATTCGAAACATTCCCATATCGGCAAAACTTTTATCGCTGAAGTATTCATTTCAGCTACAACGGTTCTAAGATTCACAGCGAAATGGAGAGATACGACTCGGTTAGCGATAGATGGACTTCTCTCAAAAACATGCGACATCCAAGGTAGATGCCATCAATATATTTCTGATGAAGTCCTTACATTTTGTGAATACATCTATATGTGTTATTATCGTACGTCGTGAACAAACCTGACAGATGAACATTTTGGCTAATTTCAACTTTTTTGATATCCAGCCAATACACAATCATAAATTCCAATTGTTCTTTCATATTATTTTACTGGAATTGGCCTGGAATGTCCTGGTGAAATATTTCAAAATGAAGAAAAATGAGAGCAGAATAGTAGTGATTACAATAGTATCGAATATAGCATCATTCTGGGTCCAAAAGCGAGTGGCGAGCGGTTGAGTCGCGATTTTCGCTCTCCGACTCCGGTTCCCTCCGCCCAGGATCTAGTCTCCCTCTCCCAGAAGCGTTTGGCACGCGGGAGTTGTACGCCACCCTGATGAGTCGCCATCTCTACATCGGCACCATCAACGCCAGGACGCTCGCCCCCAAGGACAAGCAGATCGAGTTGGAACTCGCCCTCGACAAGATCAAGTGGGACGTGATAGCAGTGCAGGAAGCAATGATTGTGGGTTGTGCCTCGTTCAATCTTACATCCTCAGGCACTGTAGTCTATCACTCGGGCGGTCCTACTGCGTCCCATGGCGTGGCATTCCTGCTCCGACCGCACCTCGCGCGACGAGCTGTGTTCCATGGCCTCTCCCCTCGTCTAGCGACTCTCCTCCTACCCATCGAGCGCCTCTTCCTAGTCTGTGCGTATGCTCCAACGTCGCCCTACGATGACAAAGAGTACGATACCTTCATGGACCAGGTTGAGGCCACTTTGCGGAGAGCGCCAAGAGGCTGTATGCCAGTGTTGGTTGGGGATTTCAACTGTAGAGTCGCGCGTGAACCTGGCAATGAAAGACTTGTCGGTAACTACGCTTCTCCGACCCCCAACTCGCGTGGACGGACTTTCACAGAAGTCTGCGTGAGAACCGGCCTGCGCATTTGGAACACGTTCCCGAAAAAGAGACATGGCCGGATCTGGACTTGGCGATCTCCCAACGGCTCCACATTCAACCAGATTGACTTCGTTGCAGCGCCTCCCACGGCGAGAGTTGTCAATTGTGGAGTCGTAGGTCGTTTCGAGTTCAACTCGGACCATCGCCTTGTCCGGATGTGTCTATCCCTCCCCGACCAGGTGAAGCACAAAAGATGCAGGGAGAGGTTTGATCTCGACCGAGTCTCTTTTACTGCCAACGCGAATCTCCTCGCGTCAGTGCCTCTCACCCGTCCCGCCTCTGCTGCCGAAGCCTACGATACGGTCCGGGCATTCACTGAGACCGCAGCAAGCGACTGTTGGAGAGTGCGAAGAGTCCCGCCCTGGATATCTCCTGCAACCCGGAACCTCCTAGCGGCGCGCCACAAGATGCAATCCAACCCCCAGGGATCCCTCGCCTACTCCACCGCGTGCAAAGCAGCCCGACTGAGTCTCTCCGATGACATCCGGAAACGAAAGGAGTCGCAAGCTCGTCATGCTGCGACTATGGGAAGGAGCATAGTGAAAGCGATGCTAAGCCTCCAATCCTCTAAGAAGCGTCTTCAAGTCCCTGACCCTGCTACTGGAGCTCTTTCTCAAGAGGCAACTATTGCTACGGTCCAGCGCTTCTTTGAGGAACTGTACACCCCCGGAGTGCACCTTCCCCTCGCGGTCCCTTCGCGCCCCTTCGATCCCCTCCCTCCCTTCCTTCCCGATGAGACCCGGCACGCGATGTCCCTGCTCAAGTGCGGCCACTCCCCTGGTTCGGACGGAATCCTTCCCGTGATGCTCTACCATGCGAAAGACCACCTCGCCCCCGTGATAGCCGACCTACTCAATCGCCTGGTAGCCGGAGATCAAGTTCCCGATGGTTTGGCAGAAGCCATCGTCTCTCTTCTGTACAAGAAAGGAGACTGCACCAACATCGGAAACTTTCGACCAATCTCCCTCCTTACCTTAACCCTGAAGACCATGACACGTTGCATTCTGAAAAGATTCGAGGTAGTGCTCGAAGAGACTGAGTCGTCCACCCAAACCGGTTTCCGGTGCGGGCACAGCACCCTGGACAACCTGCACGCCATCAAGCAGGTCGCAGAAAGGTCATCGGAATACGGTATCCCCATCTACCTTGCCTTCGTCGACTTCCGCAAGGCCTTCGATTGCGTGGAATGGAGCGCGGTCTGGCAGTCACTCTGGTCATCGGGATGCCATCCTACCCTCATCCACCTTCTTCGTCGCATCTACGAGTCGTCTTCAACCCTCATCCGCGTCAACGAAGATATGGTTCCCGTCACCGTTCGAAGAGGAGTCCGCCAAGGAGACACTCTGTCCCCTCGTCTCTTCAACGTGGTCCTTCGATCGGCGATGGATGACATCGACTGGGGAAGCGACGGGATTCGGATTGATGGAAGATACCTGAGCCACCTCGAGTACGCGGATGACATCGCCCTGATCGCCAAGTCTCGACCGGAACTGGAGCGGATGTTGAAGAAGCTGATGGAGGCATGTAGCCGCGTTGGTCTCGAAATCAACGCCTCCAAGACCAATCTCCTCACCTCCTGCACTACTACCAGAGCACCCATAGTCATCGGGAACCTGCGATTTGAATTCGTCGAGTCTGCCACGTATCTTGGAGGAAGAATCTCTCTTCCACTTGACCACTCAGACGAAATTGAGCACAGGATCAGACTCGGTTGGTACGCATGGAGTAAGCTGTCCCACCTCCTCTCTTCCCGACTTCTTCCCATGAAGACCAGGAGGAGACTCTTTGAGAGTTGCGTCACCTCTACCGTACTCTACGGATGTGAAGTATGGGCCTTGCGATCGAGCGACAAGGAGAGGCTGTGTGTGACCCAACGGAAGATGGAGCGGAAAATGGTCGGAGTTTCGCTAAGGGATCGCTGGAGAAACGAACGCGTGCGAGGGATCACGAAACTGCGCGATTGGAACCAAGAAGGACTGAAACGGAAGGCGCGCTGGGCACTCAAAGTGCGAAGCTTGGATACGGATCAGTGGAGCCGCGCGACTACTGTCTGGACGCCCTACAACTGGACTCGCCCCTCGGGCAAGCCAAGAGTGCGCTGGAGAGATGACTTGACGCGAGCTATTGTCAAAAACTGGTGGAATACAACCCGTGATGACTACCAGCGACTCATCCTCATCTGAGCACCCTAATTGCCTGATATGATAAATTGATTGATTGATTAGCTCATGATCCTACCGTAATCCTTTGTTATTTTAAATTTTCATATTTATTTCTATAGTTTTTCTCTATGTTCTAGGAATATTTCACCAGGGCATTCCAGGCCAATTTCAAGAAACAAGAGCGGATAAAATTTTTAAAAAAAGCAAAATTGGAATTTATAATTGTGTATTGGCTGGATTTCAAAAAAAGTTACAAATTGCCGTTCGTCTGTAACGGTTTGTTCACGAAGTACGATACTAATAGTTAATTGCAGGGCCTTCGCTACTCTTGCCGTCTCTTGCGGGAAAATTTTTGTCGTCGGGGGATACAATCATATCGAGGGAATTTGTCGGAAGCTGCTCACTTCAGTGGAAATGTACGATCCCGAGACAGATTCATGGGAAAAGAAGGCTTCAATGGCGTACGTTTAGTACCTTAAATTAAATTAAAAATAAATTTATTGCAGATGCAAAACTGGAGATTTAATCATCGGAACTCTTCCAGTTCCTGCCTCTTTGCTCTCATTGTCGCCGAATTTCGAGGTGACGGATACAATTTATCATAATTTATTTAGTTTCTCAATTCGGAGCGAATCAAGATTCATTATTGTCGAAATTTTGAAAGGCGACGGTAGACTCATTCGATGCTTGAAAATAGTTGATCCTTGTAGGCATCATCAGTCGACACACAGGAAGTACAAGAAGGAGGTACAATAGGTGAATATTAGGTTATGAAGAGATTTATATAGCAAATGTTGTGCGCAATATCATTTGAAGAACATTCATATGGATTGGACAACGTTCAAACGTGCGAGGACCCTGCTAACAAGCATCATAAAAAGATCGGAACAATCGAATTGATCAATTCCATTGCGATCAGAAATTCGTTTCTGTGTACTATATCATATTACTGAGAAGAGTTGTTTAAAAAAATCTCTGTGCATTCGATATTCAGCGTTCTTTGAAAGACCCAATGCACCGTGAAGAAATTTCCGTATTTCTAATAACAATGACGATTGATCTTTCAGTTGATATTGTTCATTAATTTCTCCTCTTCAGATCAGATGGGAAATTCTTCCCCGATGATTCATCAGAAGCCGCCATCGTTGATGTCGTTGACGCTGACTTCGGTGTACAACGACGTCGTCTCCGTGTCTGAGAACCAGCAGAATGAGGACGAATTCCCTTCGTCGTGGTTGGATCAAAATCTCTTTCTGCCTACATTGATGGGAATTCCCGGAATATCGGTGAGATAACTGGACCATCCTTTGGATGGTGTTAATATTAACAATAAAAATCAATTTAGATTTTTCTAATTGAGTTTAAATCAACGCAAGCGGAGACTGGCGACATTTAGGTTATTTTTTTAGAAAAAAAGCAATTGTAGATGTACCTGAACGGTCAACGATTTAGTGGCCATGAAGGTCTTAGGCCAAGTTTGTCGATTTCTCGCCTGAGAGAAATAAGACATGGAGGAATGAGTTGAAGATCATTCAACTGAGTCATGGAGAAATTAACATTTTTATCATTTCAAATTCAATCGATCTGAATGCTTTTACTGACATCGATTGCACAAACTTTTTCCATTTTATTTCCTTCGGCGTTGAATTCCTCGCTGATATAAATTAATGTACAATATAATTCCAAGAGATTGATGGTTTGAAGCAGTTATTCAATTAGTTGTGAATAACTGATAAAGGATTGAAATTGATTATCGAAAGGAAGACCTCAAAATTATAACAGAAAAAGATGAGTCAGAAATACTTATTAGAGTGATGAAAATAATGGGTTTAAAAGTAAATGCAGAAGGAAGATTCTTGGTGAGATGAGTACGTGATAATCAGCCACCCGTTTAATCTATCAGAATCTCGTTCGTCAGTTTTTTTTCATTTTTACGTTTTACTGATTTTCATTTATTACTTTGTGTTTATATGTTCCAATAAACTATTTTACAAAATTTAAAACAAAAATAAAACTCCTTAATAATACGAGAAAACACTTTTGAAATAATAGTCGCGTTAAAAGCTCGCGAGAAAAGTTGGCAAGATTTTGCATGAAAGCTCGCGAGAAATAAATAAACCTCGCGAGAAAATGCGAGAGAGCATGCAAAAATGAGAGAATTCAAAATAACTAGGATTTCCTATGAAAACAACACCTCGCAAGAATGTCTTATTTTCACACACACTCTCGCCCTTTCTCGCGAGATTCCAGTTTCTCGCGAGCTTTCATGCAAAATCTTTAGTGACCGCAGCGTATCGCACGAAATAGTTCAAGGAAAATATTATTTACATTAAATTGGTAGTTCTGAAGCTTCTGATCATCAAAATAATAATAAATTTAATCAAAAAAAATCATTTAAGAGACCGGCTCCGTTATTTTCAAGTGGTTGCCGGACATCGACATCTCCGATCCGGCCCAAACTTTTTCCCTGGATATCCCCATGTGTCCTTATCACCAAACGGGACACTATATGTTCTGGATCATTGAAACATAGAAACTGCGGGTTATCGAATTTTGAAAACTCGAAAATCAGATAAAATTAACCAAACGATCTAGGTCCAAAGTTAGTGTGGATATATTACATACATGCCTAGACTACAAAAACACGTTATATGTTGGTTCGATTGATCGATCGCAAACTGATTTTTTCAACTTTTAAAATTGTTTTTTTAATTAGGCGGAGACGCTACGACCGTTTAAATACCCGGAGAGTACATGTTTGTGATACTTCAGTTACACTGATAGACAGACATCTTCCATCAAGTCACTTTTTGAGATTTCGAAAGCCGATTTTGAAGATTTTACGCGATCGTAGCGTCTCGGCCAATGAATTTCGTGCAAAATGAAATGATGAAAAGTAATCAGCTCGACGTGCTCTACAAGATGAGTATAAGCATGACGAGTTTCGGGTAACTTTTTTTATTCCGATTTTGTCTCGGCTCTTAAAAATCAGAGAGGGCGCCCAGTATTTTTCTTCGCAAGAATATTTTCCAACGTGGAATTTTATGCTCTACAACATGCGTGGATATATTACATACATGGTTACCCGGTTTTTGATTTAATTTTTTGATCTTAATATTTTTCGTACATTTGTGGTTCTAACTCAGTCGAAAATCAATTTCGAATAAAAAGGCAAATACAAAAAATGAAGTACTTGATGTACTCGTTAAAATGAGCACCATATTGCAGGGGTTCTGAAAACTTTTTCTCCGATGATCTGTTTCGGGTAAACTTTTCTCATACGGAGGCCACGGCGATTTTTTCGGTTTTATACCAATTCGACGCGGAATTGTGTGTTCTAGAAGATGTTTTTAGTGCGAAATCCCGGTTTTCCGATTTAATTTTTTTAAATTAAAAAAACAATTTTAAAAGTTGAAAAAATCAGTTTGCGATCGATCAATCGAACCAACATATAACGTGTTTTTGTAGTCTAGGCATGTATGTAATATATCCACATTAACTTTGGACCTAGATCGTTTGGTTAATTTTATCTGATTTTCGAGTTTTCAAAATTCGATAACCCGCAGTTTCTATGTTTCAATGATCCAGAACATATAGTGTCCCGTTTGGTGATGAGGACACATGGGGGTATCCAGGGAAAAAGTTTGGGCCGGATCGGAGATGTCGATGTCCGGCAACCACTTGAAAATAACGGAGCCGGTCTCTTAAATCAGTTTAAGCACTTCAAAATCAGTCACCCTTGGAACCGCCTACAGTAACCCGAAATTATTAGAGCTGGAGCGATTGTCGTGTCACACTATTTATTATCATACTGGAACTTCCGGTTTATCGAGCAGCAATTTTTTTCCTGTCAATTTTTAGTCTCAAAATATTTGGCGACATCAACATTATCGAGCATACTTGACCAAATAATTTATATTTATCGAAATTCTGATATATTACTATCTTTCGGATGAGAACCTCCTGGTCGTGTTTATTCTCTTAATCGAGTAATTTCATTTGCTGGGAAGCACACTCAGAATCCATTGTGCTTTAAAGAAGCAGTATATCGCTCAAACAAGCGAAATTTGTTTAAAAATGGTGCAATTCTTCGAGACAACAGTGCTCCTTGCCATATGATCCAAAGATTGTGGAATTTTAGAGAAGAATATTTCGCATTCACGATGATATAAACCTCCAAAATGAATCTAGGAGTAAGGTTAATGCGAACATTACACTATAATCCTGACAATAGGGTCAGTGACTACAATATCACTGGCACTACTTTTCCAATACGTACAAACACATGCAATGAAAATATGGCCGCATTTACCAAAGTATAGTCAAGCGCACTCGATAAAGGTGTTCTAATATTAAGATTTTTTACCAAAATAAAACAAAGAAATAAGTTTCGCTGAAAATTCTTGATTAAAGTGTGCAGTTTGGAGAGCCATGAGCTGTTTCAAGCGTCACAGCAAAAATTCGCTTCATGGCGGCAACCAAAGCTCAATGAATCCTGATAGAGGAATGTTAGGGCATAGTTTTTACTGAAGAGAGCTAAGGCGTAGTTCTGCGTAGTAAAAAGATATGAGGTAAAATGACAGACAAGTTTTATTATAAAGCGTACTGTACGCGTCTCTCAAGAACTAGCAAGTTGCACCTATTCACATTTATGAGATAATTGACATCGCTATTAATTTAAGACAAAATTTCGATAAATATCGAGTAATTTAAAAACTACTTGAAAACTTCTGTAAACAAAAAAGCCAAAAAAAATTTCTAAAAACGCTTGGTGTGCCAGTGATTACGGTAGGTGGTAAGGGATCATCCGGCATCTATTTTCCGGCCATTGCGGTCCCTAAAAATCTTGCCAACTTTTCTCGCGAGCTTTTCACGCTACTATTATTTCAAAAGTGTTTTCTCGTATTTTTTTATTACAAAAATAAAACTCCTTAAAACGAGTTTTATTTTTGTTTTAAATTTTGTAAAGATATTGGGGTGTCCCAAAAGTCCTGTCATTTTTTTTGAAAAATATTTTTTCAACTGTAAAGAGCCTTATCGAATCCTGCTAAGCGGTGATTGATGAAGTAACTATTGACCTTCTGTTTCAATACTTGAGCCAGTGAAATCATTACAATTCCGAGGAGCTACGGTATGTAGAACTGACCACACTAAAAACACCCACGTTCAGTTTTCGTTCAAAAAATTCGTTCTCCTTTTTTTGAATAGATAAAAATCAGTTTAATGTTTGCCACAAATAGGAAGTGATTCATACTCAATATGCGCACCATTCCGACTTCTCTTCTCGAATTGCATCATCACTATGAAACTTGCCATTTCCCACACATTATTCTAAAAAATTTCGAATTTGATTCCGGAAATCGATCAAAATATTTACAAATAAATCAAAACGTTGAAAAATTAACATTAGAGCGCAATCGAAGGGGTTAAAAATAGATAACTCAAAAATCGACCTCAAAAATGGTCATGATTTTCACATATTCTTGATTATTTATGAGTTCTCAAGCGATATTTTTAGTTCGAAAATTTTATTTAAAAGTCTGATTCCTACTACTACTATGGTATTTGTTTGGGCTTCGGAATGTCTCTGTTTTATGAATATTTTAAAACAAGGTCGAAAAACATACATTTCATATTATTGCTTCACCATTAGGCAATCTCATGATCTAATCGAAGTCTAATAAATTAGTGCAGGAGTACTTGCTCTTATTAACAACGAGTGAGAGATATTGCGACCTACTGTTCTCTTTAAATAATAAAAAGAAAAACGGCGACAAGACTTTTGGGACACCCCAATAGTTTATTTGATTGCTCGAACATATAAACACAAAGTAATAAATGAAAGTCAGTAAAACGTGAAAATGAAAGAGAGAAAAGGTGGACAGAAACTGACTAACTTTTCTCGCGAGATTCTGATAGATTAAACGGGTGGCTGAAAACTATAGTGAGAACGGATGAAAATAAGTGAACTTATCGAGTGGATTAGATTACACTATGCAATCGGATGATGTCAATGAAATGGGAGTGAACCAAGTAATACAATAGTAGAGAATAAATAATATTACTGATAGAAGGAGTACTGATAATGTCCAATCGAATAAATTTGATTATACTAAAAAAGAGAAGAGGACAGTGATGGGATGAAGACAGAATCGTTCACACATCATTCCCATCTTTCTCCTTATCTGTTCCAGATAAAGGGACTCTTGCTTCCTCGTTCTCATCCAGCTCATTCGAGGAAGGAACTATAGATGCTGAAAATGAAAACAATGCAAGAAATACCCTTGACCCTTGGGTTGAAAATGTTTCAGTGAAATCACGAAGGTTCATTGATGGAAACATTGTCGTTGCGCAATTGAGAATGGCGAATCTTCTCAACATATTTCTTCACCTTCTTCATCAATGTCGGAAATTAGTGATACAAAGACAGATGGATGAGCCAACCTCTTGGATGAATACTTCTCTTCAGCTTGATTCAGGATTACCTATTCGGCACTAGTCTAGGTTTAAAAAAATATTTCTCCCCACTAACCATGGACACGCTGATGTTTCCTCAATCCTTTGAACGTTTCGAATGCCCTTTGACACACGTCGCATTTGTGTGAGAAGGAAGCTGCATGGGTCGGAGTGGAGACACATGGAGCACGTCGCTTAGATCTGGAGGGTCGATACTCCTCTCCTTCTTCCTCCTCCTCTGTGTGTCGACGCTTAGCTGTAGAGAAAACGTTTAGACTGGATTCTCAACGGTATTCCGTACTCTAGATGTAAATCATTCTCATAAAAAATGGAGGATTGTGATTTTTCCCACTATAGTTAAATCGGATCCCATTTCATGAGGAGCACTCTAACCTGTATGGGTCCGTTTGTGCAGTTTCAATCCATGCGATGTGCTGAATGAGCGTGGGCACAAATCACATCCATGTTCTCCTCCTGTTGGATGAGTCGCAGGGGTCGGTACTAGGTAAAGGACGTTATTAAGACGTTTTTCGTATGCGCTAAAACAATCTGCATTATTTTATGTTTGCAAAATATGCTGGGTTTGATCATTCCGTGGCGATTTTTGAATTAACAGTTGCTTAAAAAAATTGTAAACTGACTCTTGTGGGAGAAGGAATGGACTACCAGTTTGCGATGAGTCTCGCAAGTGATGTTACATTTGTCACAGGAGAGTTCCCCCACTGGAGGGGGTCCTGCCAATCCCTTTTCTTCTTTCACCATTAACGATAGAAGGTTTAGACGATTGAATGAAGGCTGAAAAAAAAAGTTGATTAATGCAATGAATCTTGCTTTAGTGAAAGATTTGAATGGAAGTAGTCTCACTGCAAAAAAAAAAATCTGGAAGTCTCACTGCTGGAAACTCGAGTTATTTCTATGATGCACGTTTTGCTTCATAAATAAAAAAATTGATTGATAATGATGTAGAACCTGCATTGGATTTCCCTCCACACGACCTTGACCAGAAGAAGTCCCCGGTTGATCTTCCATCGGAAGATTCTCGTTGTTCTCGGTTATATCATCCTGAAGATGAAAGGAATCGACCACTCCCTCAATTAGAAGGATTGTTCTCATGAGTGGCAGCTCTATGTGTGATTGGAGTTCCAAATATTCTATTTTCCCGCTTGAACTCGGCCTTCGAACATTTTATCTCTAAAATTTGGATCGAAAGAATAATTTAAGTTGTATGATAATCCTTGTCAGTATAAATTGCTCACAAATTCCTCCTTAGGTATTGGAAACTGGTTATCCGTGTAGTCTTCAGCCCGCCATTCGACCTGTCCCTCCTCTATGATCTCTCCTCCTCGTCCTTCTCTTCCTTCTCTTCCTTCTCCTCCTTCTTCTCTGATCGAATCTACCATCTCCTCCAATATTTCCGTGAGACCATAGACGATCTTATGGAGAGCGTCAGAGCTGAAATTCAGGGGAAAATCATTGGTCAAGCACATCCGTGCATATTTTTTTCATTTACCAACATGAACAGTTTGCTTATTCCGATGTATATTTAAACTGACCTGTTAGGATCTCTATTCTTCGCCTTCTCTCGCTCGGTCGTAAGCGATTCGAGTGCAAAGAATACCTGTGAAGAGCATCCATCCGTCATTCATAGAGGACAGATGATGAGGAAGAACGCTTTCTTTATTTCTTTTAGACACCTACCACAGGCCACAGAGGTTCAGGTATCATTAACCTAGTTATTAAATAAGGGACTACCCATATCCGCTTCGACCCCTTTGACTGTAGAGATAAGATCAGCCGTCCTGGAGAGGAAATATCCAAGCGGTCCATTATATGATGTTGCCTGCATGTCAAACCATTACCCAATTCTTTCCCCAAACCCCAATTCCTCGGGCACAATACCGTCACCAACACCAAGGCCTTGAATCTGGAGAGTCAATGCATTTGGGTACCTATCTACAGTTCAATACGGTACTTAGTATCACTTGAAACTTTTAATCAATCAATCACAGGCAGGTATGAGCCGTGGACTGCCATGGACTTTCGAAATTGTAGTAATACTCACCTATCTTTTCCATCCCTCGATCTTCTGCTTTCTCATCTCCTTGCGCTGCTCTGCCATGGCTAGAATTGAAGTTAGAGGCCGGTCTCTCAAATGGTGAGAGTCCCAGTCACAACTATGAGTTGCACATGTGGAAACAGGCAATAAATTACGAATGATGAGGGAGAGACGCCAGTTGAGATGAGTGACAACGACATGTCCATGCAAAAGGAAATAGGGGGGAGGGGTAGACAAATGTTGCTTTCTAGTTCGCCAGATATACGAGACATTGAGTTCAGATCTGATGGGAACGATAATTAGGGGGCAGAACTTGATTGTGAGTTCACCAGTCTATGTATGTATCACAGGATTATCGATATAATGGAGATAGGGCCGTACAACGATTTTGCAAGCTATGCTCAAAATTTGGCCCAAGGGTTAACTTTGGACGTAGAGTTCGAAAATCGAACTTAGAAAGCCGTTTCTTCAAATCCCCATTCCCTGTGGCACACGTTATCCTGTGCTGTCGGTTTTAATATCTTATGAGCGGCGCTTCTGAGACCCATATATATATATAGTAATTATGAAATATGAAATATCTCAACGAGATAAGACTTTTTTACAATTGAGAGTAAAGGGCTAGCTCACCTGCGAAAAAAGTTATACCCTCTGAAAGTTTTGAAAATGTCACTGAAAAATTTTTGAAAAATTTTTTTTTGTTCGCGCCGTGCCAAATAAACTTTTTCATTCAATTCTCCATGCAATTTTACCCCTGGGCGCGTATTTTCGAAGAGATAAACGGTCTGGGACCACACTTTTTGACCCTGTTTTCGAGACCATTTTTTGGTCAAAAAGTCATAATCTCGAAAATACCTGACTATAGGGTTTTCTGGCGTATTTTTACACGTAGAAACCGAAAATAGATACTAGAGCTCATGAAAATGCGTTTTGAAAAAAGTTAAGCTAGAAAAACTAAATTTTTTTTGGCGAAAATCAGCGATTTCAAGACATTCGGCCGCCGAAATGAGATGGTCCCAGACCGTTTATCTCTTCGAAAATACGCGCCCAGGGGTAAAATTGCATGGAGAATTGAATGAAAAAGTTAGCGCCGTTCATAAGATATTAAAACCGACCGCACAGGATAACGTGTGCCACAGGGAATGAGGATTTGAAGAAACGGCTTTCTAAGTTCGATTTTCGAACTCTACGTCCAAAGTTAACCCTTGGGCCAAATTTTGAGCATAGCTTGTAAAATCGTTGTACTGTTGCCAGAATCTCAATTATATCGAAAATCCTGTGGTATGTATAGCAATGAACGCAAACCATCGTTTAAGCAGCGTAGGGAGAAGGGGAACGAGAAAAAGGAGGGGAGAGGGGGACGAATATAGTCCTATGGGCTTAGCCTTCGCAAAATAGGCTAAAGGAAGTATGTTTGCGCGAAATAGAACTGACAAGACAGAAACAATTTGCGAAGTTGAATCTCTCCAGTTGAGAGGGTGCTCACTACAATAAGTATCTCATGCAATCTCATGAGTCATTGCACCGACTGTTCCCTCTGGTCCCTCTCTTCTAAATACAGATTGCGTCACTGATAACAGATACGGGAAAAGCGAATATGAGCGTTGCCAGAGGCTATACTCTTTTCTAGGAGAGTACGTTTATCTCTCTTTCTATAGAATAACATGAAAAATAAGTTAGAGTGCGCGATAGGATAGGAGCAACCAGGAACAGAGCACAGAATAGAGATCTCACACATATGCTAAGAGAAGGGGCGAAACGATTTTGACCCTCTTCATTTTGTACACTCTCTCGTTGATCTCACAGAAGTGATAGAATGATTGATGGGCAAATTGACGTCGTCCCTAGATACGCTCATAATTATTATGCGAGGAGAACTGATTAGTCTCAGTTTTGATAATCTCTATAGTGCTCTCGATGATGAATCATTTACCCCTGAATGAACTCTTTATCTTGAATAGAGCTGCGAGTAGAGTCATCAAAAGAGATTAAGATGCAATTCAAACCGAAATTGTATGCAGAGGTAGAAAAAACGATTGATTATGGAAGTGTTCCGACTCGCATAGTCTCTTCGTGAATAAAAAACTGATAAAAAATATCGTACTTCGTAAACATTTCCGAACAAATTTACATTTTGTAAATTATTTAAATTTTTTGCATTTTACTGGTTCGCAACTAAAATTTATAATTATTGTTTCTTATTTTTTATCCACCCCGAATTCCGGGCAGATACAAAAATCTGATGGTGAAATATTCCTAGAAATACGATTAAAAAGAGAGCATTTATTATGTAAATTGAAAAGAAACTGAGATTACGGTAGGGACGAGGGTTTTAATCGATACTACCGTAATCTTTACTATTTTGCTCTCTTTTTAATCGTATTTCTAGGAATATTTCACCGTCGGATTTTTGTATTTGCCCGGAATTCGGGGTGGATAAAAAATAAGAAACAATAATTATAATTTTTAGTCGCGAACCAGCAAAATGCACAAAATGCAAATAATTTACAAAATGTAAATTTGTTCGAAAATGTTGACGAAGTACGATAGTAACAATTTAATATTGAATGTGAAATAGGAAATCATTGAAAATCGCAGGGATGCGATGGAAAACCGAAACAAAACAAGAAGAGCTTACATACTAGACACGTAATGTCAGACAAATACTGAGAGTAATTCACATCATAACAATGTATCAAATAATAAAACTGAATAAACTGGATAGAAGTCGAGAATGTTTTGATTGGATCCGTAACTATTCACTGAAACTTTCATTCACTTCATATCTCAGGCGACACAGCTCTCTCATTGGTCCCTCGAGTCTCCTCTGCAAAGTTATTCTGTTATTAAAAAATTATTTAAAGATTTCTTTTTCAACAGCAACTCACCTTTAACTGATTGAGAGTGTATTTCATCCATGTGAAATGGTAATCTCTCCTTGGTCAATTTCTTATTGCAGACAGTGCAGCGAACGCCTCAAATGGATTATTTCACACGGTGATCCGCATGAACGGAGACAAGAATTCAGAACGGCGGAAATATCAGTTATCGGTTCAGTTTTATCTGAGAAAGGACGAGTGTGTAGACATGTTCGAGAGCTGTGTTTAGATATAGAATAATGTATTCCCTTTTACATCGAACAATTATTTACAAGATTTTCAGAATTTGGACTAACCATCATGAACAATGGAATGCCGCTTCAGTCCCTTTCCAGTAGTGAACTTCTTCTCACATCTATCGCAGCTCGCGAGAAAGTCAGCGATAGCTGCACCATCGGATATTCCATCCGTCTTATTCCATTCATCCTCTTCCTGATCACTCTCAATCCATGCTCTTTTCCCAACGCATCGCTCTGCTGGTCCTGAAAAGAATTTTATCTGTAATATTTTCTATCAATTTCATGATTGATAGATACATATGGTTGCCAGCGATCTACAATATGAAGAAGCCCAGTAGTCGTTGCTAACCTTGATGAGAGTCTCTCTTCGCAGCACGGGGCAGGCGAAGGCGCTGAGTGGATGCATCCGAGGGTCTCCAATCATCATCTTCTTCTTCTTCCTCCTCATCCTCCTTCTCTTCCTCTTCTACTCCTTCTTCATCAGTCTTATACAAAGGATACTGTCGCGAGCGTTTCTTGAGAGGTTCTGAATGGATGTGAGAATATTTATATAGGAACACATTGAGATCATAGATATCGTCGGAAAGGTGCAAGTTATAAAGATAACAACCAACCATCGTGCGCCGCTGCATGTTTGAGTAGTCCGCTTCCATTTCCGAAGGTCTTCTCACAAAGAGAGGTATTCAATGGAATGCACAACTGCATTCTGCAGTGTTTGACAGTCTCGACAGTAGGGGGGTCAGAGGATGGAATGAAGACTGGGCGTCTCTCTGGCGCATTCTCTTCTTTGTCCTCGTCATCCTCGTTGTAACTCTCCACACTAGAAGCACAACTCCGTTTCGGAGGACGCTGAAATTTTTTAATGGATCTCGATGGAATCATTTTTTGAAACAAATATTTATGAACAACAATGATAAAACAGATGTAGAAAGGTAACGAACTGCTTCACTGGAAGGACGCATGGAAACTCGCATCGGACGGAGTCGAGACTCGCATAAGACAGTCGATGAAGGAATTGGCTCCTCGTTGAGTGGAATAGATTGAGTCTGGGTTGATGGCTGAAACGATTGTTTTTTTTCGAGAATGTTTCGACTAGAATAGCTGGAAAATACGATACCACCATATCCTAATTTAGAACTCGTCGAATACCACATTTCCCGTTGTATACTGTTGGCGTTTGGTAAGATAAAGAACTGCATAAATACCTCATAACTGGTGGATGGTCCTTCCCCACTACAACAAGGTTGATCATCTCCCATGAACGGGTCTGTTGTCAAAGGATCAGAGAAATCCTGAAACTGCACTTTGAAATTTTTTTATGCAAAATGATCCGTCCGAGGAATATTTCGATATGTTCCACTTAGTAATACATTGTCTACGACAATAACAACTGGGAAAGAGGAAAAGGGCCTTAATTAGGGATGTTCAACATTTCCTTTCACGGAAATTTACTCGATGCTGCAAATTCTTCCCACCATTAGTTCCTCCTTGAATTGTGGAATGGATGAATCTTCAGTGGAATCAGTGGTCCATTCAGGGGATTCTTTGATATGAGTGACTCCTCGTCGATCTTCGAGAATGGAATGGACCATGGAGGAGAGAGAATCAGTGAGACCGTAGATGAGATGACGGAGAGGGTCTTCTCTGACAGGTTATTTTTTACAAATAAATAATGATTAGATAATGCCTAAGCAAGGACAATAATGATGCAATTAAACAATGTAGCAAACCTTGTCACATCTCTGCTCATGGCTAATTCCCTCTCCCTAGATAATGATTCGAGCGCATATCCCAGAGACTGAAAGTAATTTTGTGAAAACATAGTCCATTGATGTATTCGGGGAATCAATGGCTGACCATATCATTCGCGATTCCATCTCTGACCACAGTGTGAATGAGATCGAAAGAACGAGAGAGAAGATGGCCAAGGGGACCGCCCAGAGCGAAGGCCTGTAGAGATATAATTAAAATTTGTTACTAAAAAAAAGTGAAAATTTTTTTAGAATGGCGAGTGAAGCCTCTCATTTGGATTTTTGAGATAAACATTTCATTCATATAGCACGAAAGATAAATGTTTTCTGCATTTTTACACAGAGATATTGAACGTTCACAATGATAGAACCCATCATTTGCTGAAGCCAATCACTACATACAGCACATGCGAGAGCACTCTATCTCTAGATCGAGGCCGAGTGAGGGGAAGATTGTTATCTGTCACCTTGATACGCCATTCCTCTAGACTCGCCATCTTGGTGGCTCGGGGATGCTCAGCCATATCAAGTTGGCTGGCTGAATATTAATTATGTTTGAGACAAAAGAAGAGGCAGTTGTGGTTGTTGGAGTTTGAACAAGAAACTGTCACCAATCTATGAGAAATGAGAGGAAAGTAGGAGCAACCATGTGTGAGAAGAAGTGTAGAAGGAAGTTAGAGAAAAGGGCGAGATGAGAAATCCCGTGACTAACTCGTAACATAGGAGAGAGAGAGAGAGAGAGAGAGAGAGGGTTCTTCCCATTTGCAAAATGGGAATAATTTGACGAGTGTTAGGGAACCCTCTTTCCTATTTACTAAAAATATACGGATTATATGCCCAATCTTTTACCAAATTCTCCAGTATACATGCCTTACATACAACGGTACTTAGCTTGGACAAGAACAAGTGTTCTAAAACATCAAAGTGAAAGAATTACTCAGAACAAAGAATACACACGCAACGGGTAAACATAAACAGAGAGTACGGAGGGGAATACCCTCTCTCCGCAATTACTGCGCCAGTATCTCCTTGGTGCATTTTGTTCTTCCTCACTATCACTATCGTGTGTGCTTAGACAACACAATATAAACCGAAATTATTGGGCAATAAATAATATGGAACAAAAATAGATGTGGGAGTATCGACTGAAATGGCACGATCTCTTTCAAATTGCTGACATCCGTATTCCTTCTCTCTAACCAATATCAGTAAGTGACAGTCACTCCGCACTTTCACTCTTTTCCTTCACTGTCTCTACGAAATTCATCAATATTGAGAGTCCCTTCGACAGGTGATAGAAATGTTGTTTATCTGCACTCTCCTCTCTGCTGAAAATGAATTCGAGTTCATTCGGGAATTTTTTCTCGAAGCTTTAGCTGAGACCTGGTTTTCTCTGATTCTAAATTTTAGTTCTTCGATGAGCTCATAATAGTCCTTCATGATGACTCGAAGATTCACTGCTTCATAATCTTCAGATTATGATAAATGAGCAAGGATAGATAAAGGAAAACACAACGCTTTGGTTTGCTTCACTCAGTGTTTGAATAAATGCTGTACTATTTAAAAACAAATCTCTACAAGTGAAATGATAGCGACTTTATCTGCTGTCGTATTTATAATAGAAAATTGAATTAAATGGAAAATTTTGTCAACCTTTGCTAGGCTCTTCGCGAAAGTAATCGTAGACAGATGCCTTTGAGGGATTCAGGTAAGATTGGACCGGGCTGAATCTTTGAAAAAATAGCAGGCCCGATCTAGTGATGTGTTGATCTCGTACTGCCTTAGACTGTAGAGCCCCCTCTGGCTCTTCTTCCCCTCTGGCAGATCTCAAGAGCAGTCGACGCTCCCAGTGGCTATCCTTTCACTCGGCGTCCATCCGATCTTGACGCCATAAATTCTAAGAAGAGAATAGACTTGTTATTCATTCATTTCATCTCATCATTTTACACTCGCTATATTTTCCTCTTCTTCGCCTGTATTTTTCAGTATTTCGCCAGTTTAATTCGACATTAATAACATATTTCCAGTGATCCCTTCATCCTCATTAGTGATGTCTTCATCAACGCGTGGTCCGACTCACTGTATCTCTGATTTGCATGATAAGGTACTGAATTATGACCATTGGGTGACCATACTATTGGCATATGATATACCGTATATCTCTGCATTTCTCACCCTATCCACCATCAATTCTCGACACCAGTCAATGGATTTCCCATTCCCTATTTCCCGAATTAATTCAAGTTCCAAATACGAAAGTATCTTGAGATGGAACAATTGAATGCAATTGCAGATAATGAAGTACCGTAGACCTGATGCCATGAATGATATCTTGGCTAGTGGAATCAGAGTGTTCCTTGCTCTCACTACCAAGGGACCCGCATCTAAGGTATGGTTTGAGGATTTAGTATGGAATGACATAAGTTGTGTAGTGTATCGGAGAACTCTTTGTTGAGGAAGCAATCTTTTGATTCTTTCAGGACTTCGTTGACGCTCTTACTTTCTACAAAAATTCATTCGAGAACAGCAGGGCTTCAGATGGAAGGAGGTCAGCTAAGATTATTCTAGTTTAGAAATCAATTTTGATGTAATCTGGACCAAACTTAAATAGTAAAACGTTGCCTAAATGCATCCGATCGTGTTCTGCCAAATCTGATCATTATTTTGTCTAGTGCGAAAAATTCGCTGAGAGGGCCGATCTATCTCTTCTGTGAGGCATTGCAAGTGTCTTTTTTCGATTTGATGAAGAAGAGTCGCAATCAAATCGATTGCGTCGTTCCCCAGGTTTGTGCTATCCCATGTAACGCTTCAGTTGATGTGCCAACCAATATATTTGAGAGTATTATTGCGACTTCCAAATCAAAAGCGCAATATCAGGACCGCCCAAGATCTCAGTCGATCTCGAGAAATATGAATGGGGAAAACAGAATGGCTGCTGAGACAAACCAGGTAGACACATTACTATCACTTGGAATTAGAGTTGGAGTCGAAAATGATTCTAGCTATTGAAAGTCAATCAGTCTAGCATTGAAAACGATGTGATGGTATACTCAATTTCAGACGATCTCCAACCCATCTGCAGTCCCCGCACGATCCTCGATTGCGAGGTCGACTGATATCACTACTATCGCTACTGCGAACTCCCCTATTGCTCCTTCGAGTGAGAGATCGTCGGATGGTGCTGGACCATCGACGAAGGTAACCCAAATTAGTGAAATATTATGCTTTTTTTTGCTCTTTCGAATATTCATAATAAAGTCCATAATTGTTAGGTGTCTACTGTGAAGAGAAGAAAGGAGACCCCCTCCGGTGTCCCTGCCAAGAGATCGAAGAATATAATCATCATGACTAAGATCACGACTACCGATACCACGAGCAAGGCTATGGAGCCGCAAGCGACCAATTCGGTAGAGGATTCCAGTGCCAGAGTGAGTTATTATAATTTCTAAAAAGGCTACATCTCTATTAGTTTTCTGAAGGAATTGGTGAAGGAGTGGTTAATGGAATTCGTTGCAGACCCTTCAATTGGTTGATGCTCCCTACAATCCTCGTGCAATCGCTGTCCCCCTCTCCGCCCCCAGATCAGCCTCTCGCCCTGGTCGAACGATCTGGACCAACTCGTCTACCGTATCCGCTCCACTCCCTCTTCTCACTTCGTCTACCGTATCACCTCCTCTCCCTCTTCCCACTTCGTCTACCGTATCCCCTCCTCTCCCTCTTCCCACTTCGTCTACCGTATCCCCTTCTCTCCCTCTTCCCACTTCGTTTACCGTATCCCCTCCTCTCCCTCTTCCCACTTCGTCTACCGTATCCCCTCCTCTCCCTCTTCCCACTTCGTCTACCGTATCCCCTCCTCTCCCTCTTCCCACTCCTACTACCGTATCCCCTCCTCTCCCTCCTTCTACCGTATCCCGTCCTCTCCCTCTACCCACTCCTCCCACTATTCCTGTCTCCACTTATTCTACTCCTGCAGTATCCTGCACTGAGGAATCGACTTCATCTCCTTCTCCCCCTCTTCCTCTCCTCACTCCTTCAACTCCTCCTGTTCCTCCTCACTCAGCTCCCTCATCTCCTCCTTCTCCAATTGCTTCACCCAACGAGTCTCTTTCCCTCCTTACATCATTGGAATCATCAGAACAAAGCGAGAATCAACAACAAGTCATCGGCAATGAGGTTTCTGCGGCAGAGACAGACGTGGACAAAGAAAGACAGAACAGAGAAGAAGTGGTGAGCATCTTCTTTTTATGTATATTCTTTGAAAAAAGTATATAATTGTCTCATTAATCTAAGCAACATCAAATCTCTCATCATTTCCCATTATTGCAGGCATCATCAGCTCCCCCTCCTAACCTTCTGGACATTACAGAAGATTGGCTGGTCACTTCGTCCACGACTTGCTTCTGTGGCTACTCGAGCAAGAGACCTTTCCACATGCTCAAGCATCAGTTGGAACACACCGGTATATATTTGGAGATCAATTTGCAGAAACTAATGAAAAAAGCAAACAATAAACATAGGGGCCCACAACGTGAATAGCCGACTTTGTGGAATCTGGTCCAAAGTAGTCTCAATGTGACCTAGAAACAGTGAATTCTTCGTGAAAAGATCAATGAACATTGCAGACAATGCGTGTCCTTCGATGCAGTGTGGAGTGGTGATAGAGGAGAAGAGGGAGATGGAGGAACATCTCTTAGAGCACGTGAAGATCATGGAGAAGAAGAGAGAAAACAAGGGAGAGACGATTAGAAGTATCAAAAATAAGTGAGTTGAAGAGAAGATGAGAGTAGAGATGGGCAATGAATCCTCATCATCACATAAATTTAAAACTCAAATATTGATGTGTTTTTTGGTGTATTGTTGTGCCAATCGATAGCTTCAAACGCTGTTTGAGAAGTTTAATGCATCCTAATTTGAGAAGCAAGTCATGCTACATTCGCACCATCGCCCCGGAGAAGAAGAAAATTAGCAGTTAGTTTTTTCTTCATCAGAAATTTAATTATTTAAGCGAGATATTGTTAGTAGTATTGTTAGTAGTATTCCTCTTCGCCTCCCAATAAGCGACATTTTCAGGTGAGGCAGAGTTTTCATCAAGTGCAGTGGTGAACAAATCGAAGAAAATGGAATGCAGATGGTGTGAGAAAACGTTCACTTACGTGAAATCGTTTGAGAAGCATGTAAAGGACCATGAAAAGAGTGAGAAAGAAAAGAAGGAAGAAAGGGAGAGGAAAGAAGAGAAGGAAGAAAGGGAGAGGAAAGAAGAGAAGGAAAAGAGAAGAGAAGAGAAGGAAGAAAGAGAGAGGGAAGAAGAGATGGAAAAGAGAAGAGAAGAGAAGGAAGAAAGAGAGAGGAAAGAAGAGAAGGAAGAAAGGGAGAAGAAAGAAGAGAAGGAAAAGAGAAGAGACGAGAAGGAAGAAAGAGAGAGGAAAGAAGCGAAGGAAAAGCGAAGAGAAGAAAAGAGAGAAATGAAGAAGAAGGAAAAGAAGGAAAAGAACGAAGAGAACGAGAAGAAAGAAGATAGAGAGAAGAGAAATGAGACAAAGAAGGTGGTTGATACTGGAGTCGCAAAGAATAAATCAGATGGGTGAGTTACTTTTCAATATTTTTATGACGAATACATTTCACACGGTGTTTACTACATTTTCAAATAATCATTTCTAGATTGATGGCTAAACAACCAATTTCAGAATCGGCAAGAGCAAGACTCCGGTAGTTGAACTTCCCATCAAAGTAGAAAATAAAAGAAGTGAGATCTTTGTAATTCATGGACTATCGAGAAAGATATGATATCACCATTGGATTTTGAAATAAGCATAGTAATGCACGTTATGTAAATCTTTGCAGGCGCTACTCCTTATCCTCCTTCTTCCTCCTCCTCCTCATCCTCTTCTCTACAACCCCGTCCCACTCCTGTCACTTCCAAGGCCGTCTCTTCTAAGCCTCGTACTCATCGAACTCTTTCCCTCCCTCGCAAACAATCCACTCTCCAGTACTCTCTCATTCCCATCACCGGATTTCCCTGCAGATTTTGTTCGAAGATTCTCAGCACCAAAGACATGAGATATGCCCATGTTCAGCGTGAACACAAGAACTAAAAATAATGTTAATCATCGATTATAATTAGTTCATCGAATCTGTGAGTTTGAGTGTTCCGTATTATTCATTCACTTGACTCTCTCATATTGTAAGTTGATGATTCAATAAAGTATGCATTTCGAGTACTAAAATAGGAACAAGAATTGAATAGTCAAAATCGATCATACTGTTAAACTGATTTGAGCGTAAATATGATTATCATCTGCTCTATATAAAAGAATCTGGATAGTTCATCGATTACTTTTTCTCCTTTCTTTGCTCTTCTTTTACTCCTCTTCTGCACGTGAGCAAATCTATCTTTGAGCAAAATGAAAAGAGCATCAATATGTTATTCTACCTTTATCATTGAGAGACAATTCCAGAATGCGCCTTCTCATTGTTTCCACGATTCTCGCTGTGATTATCGCTCAAATGAGGTAAATTGCCGGTATAAAAAATAATGCCTATAATTTTTCAGTTTCGTCTCGGCCAATTTCGCAATTGGTCGGACCAACTTCAGGTGCGTTTTTATTGAATGATTTTTTTGAATGATTTTTTTATAAGAAAATTGCTTCAGACCCGGCAAGAGAGCCGCTATGAAATTTCACCCTCGCCAGATTTAAAGACTCAATAAATAATTTATTTTTCTGATTGAATTGTCACATTCGAATAGCGAATTTGAAAACATACGATTAAACAAGGCATTTTTATGTACACGTGGACTAGTCGATTTTCTCATAATTAGCTCAAAAGTGTTCTTCGGTGATGTCATCATAGACGACATTGGTATGAACACCTTGAGAAGTATGGTAGATGACGTCATCGACGTCCTGGAAAATTCATAGTTTTTTTGCATCCATAATGAGGATGAATGAGTGGAAAAGATAGATAGCCTAAAACTCCATTGGATCTCATCGACTGGAAATTCAAATAGTGAAGAATGATACCTCCTTGATTTCATCAATCTTCTCCGCGACATGGTGCAGAATTTGCCTCTTCTTCCTCTCTTCTTCACTCATGAACAGAAACTCGATCTGATAGAGATCAAATATCAAACTACAAAGATTCAAAGATCACGAACTTCTTCAATATTGAGACCCTTAGTCTCTGGGACGAAGAACCAGAAGAAGACGAGGGCCACCACAGTGCATCCAGCATAGATGAAGAAGGTACCTGGGTGCAGTGGTTAGGTCGACATATATCCACCACTCGGCTGTCGAATATTCGACAGACGACGTTTCCTACTTGGTACACCACACTTACCGTACTTGGTGGCGGCCTGAGAGAGGGAGAGGAAAGTGAGGGAGATGATGAGGTTGAAGATCCAATTGGCGGCAGTGGCAATGGAGGCGCAAGTGGAACGAGCCCAGAGAGGGTAGAACTCTCCGTTGAAGACCCACGGTAGAGGAGCGTATCCTGAATAACATGATTTTATTTAACATTTTGTTTTAATTATTGATTGTTTTTAGTAGCGAAAGTCGATAAAATCATTTTTCAAGAAAGAATTGAACGATTTTCAACTCGGAATGTATAAGGAAACGCACCGATGGAGAAGCAACAGAGATAGATGACCATGATGATAATAGGAAGGATTGTGTATTGAGTGACGCAGTATGTATCCTGGAAGATCATCATTTAAAATTTGTCTTTCTGAAGAATAAAATCATCAATCGCGTCCTAAACCAATCAGATTGAAATGGTAGCATCAAACGAACTGTGTATGTCTATGGTCCTTTATGTTCAGTCTGTAAATACCGATAAAATGGGAGAAAATGAACGATTCCTAGGATTTTCCGCAATTATCGCGGAAAAACGCGGAAGATCATAATAACAAACGTGAGAGAGAATATAGAGGTCTGAAAATATGATATTGATAAACCAGCTATTTGAATATCATATTCGGAAAATTTCATGTTTCCATCTCTTTTCATCTCTGAGATCCAGGGTCCTCGGTTACGGTAGTTTTGGCTATCGATAACTAACTTATATCTTCACAAAATTAATAAAACACGAAATCCGGCTCCGAATACTTTTTTTTTGGAGCCTGAGAATATAAATCCTGTAGATATAAGTCAGTTATCGATAGTCAAAACTACAGTAACCGAGGACCCTAGATCTCAGAGATGAAAAGAAATAGAAACATGAAATTTGCAGAAGGTGATATTCAGATAGCTGGTTTATCACTATCATAGGTTCAGACCTCTATCTTCACTTTCACGGTTGTTATTAAGATCTTCTTCTTTTTTCCGCGATAATTGCGGAAAATCATAGGAATCGTTCATTTTCTCCCGGTTTATCGGTAAAATGACTGGCCTGCCATTCATAATCGGGATTGGGAGTGATGAAGGAGCAAGGGCCTGTGCCAGCGAAATCAGCCGTGTCGTTAGAGCCGGAAAATGGCAAGCAGAAACCAGTCTTACTGCCTGGAACGGGGAATGATTCCATCTTCTATCTCGTAGGATAAACTAATCTGAAGAGAACGACTATCGTACATGTCGCAGAAATCAGAACGCTCACCGGGCGTCACGGTACAATCTGCGGGTTTTCCGATCTTTGCTCATACACAAAATTAAGATTTGTGGTTGTGCTCATATTTTTTCTCATGGTCACTTTGCCGGAATCGACCCGGATATGCCCGGTAAAATATTCATAGAAATCGAGATTTCAAGCAGGTATCTTTTATGGTTCGGGTTACGGTAGCTCGGTCAAAGTTTATCATTTTGGGTTGCGATTGCGCTCAGCGAGGTTCAACGGTTTTGTTTTTAACTTTGTGATTATTTTTTCGGCCCTAAACTTCGAAAAAGTGACAAATAACATGAGAAAATTAAAGGAAAGGCTTCATTGCGCTATAGCGAGCAAAAATGATAAACCTCGACAGAGCTACCGTAACTCGCACCATAAAAGAGATGTATTTCAAATATCGATTTATAGGAATATTTTACCGGGCATGTCCGGGTCGATTCCGGCAAAGTGGCCATGAGAAAAAATATGAGAACAACCACAAATCTTAATTTTGTGTATAAGCAAAGATCGGAAAACCCGCAGATTGTACCGTGACGCCCGGTGAGCGTTCTGATTTCTGCGACATGTACGATATGTACAGATGACTGATCCGTCAACGTCGTCTGGTAATTCATATCCATAATCTCACCATCATCGTTGATATACTCGCAGAATCCACAGTTGTCGTCGGTGACGCAGAAATCGCAATTGGAGAAACCAGAGCAGTAGGAAGTGTCCGTTCCTGAGAAAGAATGTATACCATCCCAACATTTTATTTTTTGGTTTTGACATTTTCATTATTGAAAATCTCTCGCAAGATCTTACCGCCAGTGATATTGTAGAAGGGATCAGAATATCGATCTTGTTCGTTGGATGCCGAAGCCTACAATCGAGAATATTATTCATCATGTATCGTACTTCCAAAATATTCCTGAACAGGTTTCCATTTCTTACATTACTTAAAATTGTTACTCTCTGTTTGGGAATGTGTTGGAAGTACGATATAATGCACAACTTACATTATTAATCAATAGGAAAGCGACGCCCATGGCGCACAGTGAGAGGATCACACCTACAATTTCGTTGATAATTTGATCTTTTCCATACAAATACACAGGGAATTGAAAAGAAATTAGCAC
Source organism: Pristionchus entomophagus (assembly GCA_036245825.1). Taxonomy (NCBI): domain Eukaryota; kingdom Metazoa; phylum Nematoda; class Chromadorea; order Rhabditida; family Neodiplogasteridae; genus Pristionchus; species Pristionchus entomophagus. The sequence continues at coordinate 15,489,606 of BTSX01000006.1, forward strand.
AATCTCCCAACAATTCATTGTGGAAAAGAACAATTACTATCTCTCAAACACGAACCGATGACAGATATGATAAGAAGGACTCTTCTGCCGACTTTCTCGATGAATGCCATTGGAATGAAGGTACACACGAAGTTAACGGCTGAGATGAACAGATTGATTATTTGATTATGAATATGAATAAACAATTTCGGAATCCTATTGAGGAGCAAGCAACATCTAACGTTTATTGTTTTCTAATTTCTAAGTTTGTATTCTCAATCTCTCACCGGAAGTTCCTACAGAGATCCAGATAGTCTCGTGATTGTCTTTCACTCCAGCTGATCGGATGATCGTCCCCGTGTAGTACCTGCAACCTCCCCGTTCTTCTCTCCAGCCATTTTATCCCATACGTTTCTTTGTTAGATTCCATCAAAACAGCAAGACTGTCCTAACTGACATGATAGTGTTGATTCCGGAGAGTTGCTGGAATGCTTGGAGGAGACATCCAATGATGAGGGCCTTTCTAACGTGAGCAGTAGTAAGGACACGCCAGTAGATCGGACCGTTCCCTGCACAGAACCATTTTATTATTATGCTTCGCTTATCATATAGGAATGTCTATCTATCCATTGAAAACCTGCTTAGAAGTGTATATTTTCCTTCATACAATTTTATCTTTCAACATCCTTATTCAATCAGACCAAACCTGCATGCTTAGCCTTGGCGGCCCTCTCTTCTTCACAGGCGAATTTGATCTCAGCCATCTCGTATTCCACCCATTCCGAGTTTCCATTGTAGATACGAGAGACAACCTCAACATGAGACAACTCCATTTCCTCTTTTTTTCATCCAATGATTTCAGTGTACGGGGAGTTCTCTCCTTCGCATCAAAAGTTTTCAAGGAATCAAAATCGGTTACAAATTGACAATATTCGTGCATACTCCCACTTACGTTCCTTGACTCATCAATTCTATCGTGTTCATACAGCCATCTCGGACTCTCGGGTAGAAAGCAGAAGGAGATGAGTTGGATTAGGGCGGGAACAGCGGCAAAACCGAACATCAGCCTGTAAAAATTATCAAAATGTTGGATATCTTCAATTTTTTCTCTTCTCGTAATCGATCAAATTGTGCAGACTTGTTCAGTTGCAAGTTGTGCGTTAGTAGGGAAAGAGCGGAAGTTAGTGAAATTCAAAACATCCGAAGCTCTACTTCTCAACTAGTCTTACCTCCATCCGATGTTGACTGGGTCAATGTATGAGAAACCGCCAGCAATGATATTGGCTGCCATCAATCCAAATGTGATCATCAATTGGAATCCAGTTAGAAGACGACCACTCAAAGAGGATATTAGTATTTTACGCGGAATGCATACACTCAAACATCGACAGCGAGAAGAATTTGTTTTAAAATCTAATAACGTGACAGTTTTCAAAGAGATTTTCATCCATCTATTCAGGCAATAACTTGATGCAAAAAGACTCAATTATGAAAAAAGGAAAACTTTGAAGAAAAAATCCTCACCGAATATGAGAAGGGGACGCTTCGGATACGTACACTGGCACGATCATCGAAGCGAATCCTACGATTGAATATTGTGGTTATTCTCCTTTTGTTCTCACTCACCGATAGCCAGTCCAAGGAATATTCTTCCCACCAGCAGTGTAATCTTCTCTGGCGCAGCAGCACAAATTATAGCACCAATGGTGAATGTGATACAAGCAGTCACGATAATCTGTAGAGAGAGAGAGATGTTCTATGATTCATTATGTTTTTTGTGATTTATTTTGGAAAGGGCAGTGTCCTCATTGGATGCTCACCTTCTTCCTTCCAATCCAATCCGATCCAGGCCCAGAGAGAAGAGCTCCGATTGCTGCCACTCCTGATGACAAGTTTTTATTTCATTATTGTATCTTCAGTTGCGTGGGTATGAGGGGCCATCCAAGCTTATTGTCAGTCTTAATTTGCCCTATTTAAATTTTTTTGTTATGTGTATAATTTTTTTGATTGCAACAACGAACAATCGATTACTTGATACACGGTCGTACTCAATAGATGATTCAATGGCATCATCATAACTCCCTCATCTAATCTCCGCACTAATCCTCCCACGTGTAAGCGCACAAAAGTGAGTACAGAAAGCATTTAGTTGGATTGAAGTTGCATGCAACTAATCTTGCATGGACACTCACACCCTCGCTATCAGTGATAGAGGCCAAACATCATGATCTCTCTATTTCCACGCTTTGAGATCGAATTGTGAAAGGAGCATATTTGTGAGTGGTATATCGCCTCCGAAGCACAGACGACCTGTATAATCTGTGAAAAAGTTGGGAGAAAACCTCGTGACAAAAGGTGCGAGCTTTTTCGATGAGAAATAAACTGTTTCTCTTGTTTACATACGCTATTTTTTCTTTCTCTAACCAGCTCGTCAAAAACCTCGTCCGAAAAGCTTTTCGACGAGCTGGTTAGAGAAAGAGAAAATAGCGTGTGTAAACGAGAGAAACAATTTATTTCTCATCGAAAAAGCTCGCAACTTTTGTCGCGAGGTTTTCTCCCAGCTTTTTCACAGATTATACAGGTCGAGAGATTGATCTCAGACATCATGAAATCAGATTAACATTTCGGTTTGGGCGTACCTATAAATATGTTGCTTCAGCGCAGTCGAAAAAGCGAATCCAATAAATAAATAGACTAAGCATAGTATACTTGGTCTCATTCTACGCATTTTGAAAGGAATTTATTGTTGAATAAATTGAGTGGCAAATACAATAGTGTACTTGAAATTTACAGACATCAAGTGCAATTTGTTACACGCGGAAATTTATCTGCGCAGCTCGCGCGTAGCAATGTAAAATGTCAGTTTCTGTAGTCCGAATCATCATATCACACCATTCGCTACGGTTTATATTCTCATAATTCTCGTGTTGACAGACCAATCCGATATGCCAATAGTCATGCATTCTTGTAGTCTCCGACTGATAAGATTGCACGTGCACTTCGCATTTCGGTCTTTTTTTCCAGACACAGACCAATTTCTTTCGTGTTTATGGGCATTAATAAAACTGGCCAGGAGTGATGGAGACGATGAGTTCTTGCCAGAGGGAGTCCATTGGCTGCATTCCAGCGTTTTCGGGTACGTAGAGCATAGCAGAAGAGACGATTCCCGTATCGTACCTGAATTGCACCCACATCATTTAGTCATTTATAACTCCTCGTGTCTTCTTCACATTACAATCAAGACGAGAGTTCAGATAACTGGCTGTTTTTTATTATCAATTATCAAGAATAAAAATTTATAATAAAAAAGAAATCGAACCCGAATAGAAATCCGCCGATTACAGCAGAGAAGGCGAGCATGTACGTGAACCTGCCATTGTATTGTTATCATTTGTTGTTGTAATAAAACGACAATAATAATGCTTCAAATTTCACCATGACACGACAGGATTATTAGCAGGCCGAGGGATTCCACTGCCGCCACTCGGCACTGCTGGCTGAAATATTGAACATCAATGTTTTGTCGCTTAAAATGTTTAATTATCAGTTTTCAACCATTCTAAATATTCAAAATCTGGACCGAAGTGAAGTGAAATAAAGGCACTTCATTATCTACATTGCTGCATTCTGATAAGTTCAGACACAACAATAAGCTTCCACCACGAGATGGCTTAGAGAGGGTAACATATATCAAATGAACGAAATAAACATACGACTGCTCCTCCAGCCATGCTCTCCGTGAGTACTGATTGAGAGGGGGCGAATGGGCCTGTCTTATTCCCTCCTCTGATCCCTCTCTCATGTATAATCACTGTCTCTATTCACTGCACTCTCTCCATTCTCAATGCTCTCTCGTCAAGCATCTTTTCCATGTCTTCCATGTCTTCTTATCACCCACTTTCCTCGTGTGGAATGTTATCCTGATATTGGTCAGAGGTTGAGAACGAAGATAGAAGGGGAGAGACCATATGAGAACGGAATCTCAGAGAGTTTCCACCCACTGCCCACACATTGTGAGTCTGTTCTTGAACAGACCAAAACCGCATGAGCTTGAGAAATGAAGAAGAAGAACGAGAAGAATGATGTACCCACGAGTTGTGTGTCCACCGCCAATCAGGTATACTGTAGATGGAGGGTACGGTGGTCCTTTTGGTGGATACCGTAATCTCGTGATTCACACGTAATAACCTCATTATCGATTCTACAAAACTCAGTCTGCGAATGTGTTCAAAATGGTATTATTTCCAGCACGGTACCGTAACCGTTCTTCTCCGTTCTTCCGGTACGGTAACTGACGGTTACGGTTGATGGACAGAGATTATCGATTGTATTTTGCAGCAATCAGTCACTTCGGTCGCCAAGTCCACCGACTCGGATATACGACTCTGTCTCACCTCCACTTCCATCTTCCCTCTGATCTTTGATCTTTCCTCCTCCTCAGATTCCTCAGAAGGCTACTCTCACCGAATCGTCCGTCAATCGCATTGATGCCCTCCCTGCCACTACTCCCGACCCTGCAGCTGTTGCAGCTGCCGATGCCGCAGCCAAGTGAGTACCGTATCCACTCCATACTACTGTAACCTCCTGCCTGATCAGGCCTTCCGACAACACGACGTCCGCTAGATCGGGAAAGGGCACGCCCAGTAGTAGAGCCACGCCCAGCAAGGGCAGCAAGAAGGTACTGTAGGGTACGGTAATCTGGGATACGGTAATCATTGCATACCGTAACCTACCGTTTTTCAGAAGAAGCGCAACCGTCGCCACAAGAAGGGACTGAGCGGATCTGGAACGCCGGCCGAATGAGAGAACCGGAAAATAGAAGAACATGTAGAAAGAAATGAATGTGATTGTGTGTGTGTGGCTGCCCCAAGCTTCCCCACTGTGAATGACGAGAGTATAGTGCTATTGGGAGACTAATTCCCCTTGACCAGTCAAGGTGCAATGCATCTTACATACAATATACGACCCATAAAGATAATAATGAGACACGAGAAATATTAGATCATAATGTATTGTTTTATATATCGTCAGTCAGTGTAGTGTATTATATTCATGATTGTTCTTTGAAGAAGATATCTTGTTCGTCGGAGATAGAAAAATAATGGAATCGGCCAGAATACGCGGAGAGATAAATTCAATGGCTCACTAGAGTTCGAAATTCGGGTCTCCGCCTAATCATTTTACACACACTCTCGACTGCTCTAGTGGTGAGAGAGTGTGCGAAATGATGAGATCAGATTATTTCTCACACCTGACTCTGGTTCTTTCGGGATTGGATAAGACGATGCCCTTTTCATGTAATCTGAGCATGCCCTTTTGAAACTAGAGGACGGCTCAACGAATCTCTGAGGATGGAATCTATTCGCTTCTTGGTGAAAACTGATATAAATGGAGAGAAGGGAACACCTTATATGCAATCTCTCACTATCATCTTTGTCACAATTGTCATGTTTCACTGGACAGACGTCTAAAGATGGGAAATCAGCGGTATTTATCCATCGGGATCACCGTCTTTCTTCGTTTATCACTCAAATAAAAATACTTACTTGTCCTTTTTCCTCTCTTAAAAATAGCACAAATCTACAGTAATAGTCTTCACTATTCGTTCAACTCCGTGCTCCCCTAAGTTTTAATTTCCTTCCTTCTCTCCAGCTAATTCTCAGATAGTCGGAGGGTGTTTGGATCGCCGCATTTTCAATGGAGATGTATGGTGGATGAACCTTATGGCCAAATCTCTATCCAATGTTATTATTGGAGATAATAAGATTAGAGAAGCTGAGGGATAGGACGGAACGTGCGAATTCGAGGAAGTGTTAAATGTCAGAGATTGAAGTCAGAGACCATCCGAGGGCGGAATCAGAATCATCCGTGGAGGGAGGTCTTTCTCTTCTCAATAGACAAATGTGTTGAGTTCTGAGGATGCGGCAGACATTATTTCGACTATTTGCTCCCTCAAGTCAGCTTTCCTCATTCACTTTCCGTTCCATTTTATCGGGTTCGTATCATGAATGGCTGATCTCTCCTTTTCTTCAGATCTCTCTCATCTTGAAATGACAGTCATTCCTTCTCTTGTCTACAGTGTTAGATTGCTCCCGTCCTTCCTTTCTCATCATAATCCTCTCCAGGATAGCCCCAGCACTCTGGGCGGCATTTCCATTATCTTAAATTCTCTGCTCATTTTCATCGTCGCCAAGGATCGCGTGATTGGTGAGACCTGTTCGAATAATGATACTATGTATCTTCCGTCTTTAGATAAGCTTTAAATATAAAAAATAATGCTATGATTGTATACAATTTCCTAAAGGTCTCTATCGATTCCTTCTCTCCTCTTTCTCCTTCACTTCAATTATCTTCTCTGTGACTCATTCAGTCTTCGGTCCAGTTGGTTCACTTCCTCATATTGGATTTGCATAGTTTGAGCTGTTCATTCCTCTCTGTTTCTCTGCCGTGATGACTATTTCTCATCTCCTTCAGTCCCTCTATCTATCCTAATTCTAAATCTGGAAATATCAGGAGAGATATTTCGTGAGATCTTTGATACACAATGACTTTTTTTTCCAGAGAGTTATCAAGACATCCTCGGGAGTGATTTTCTATGGCCAGAATACAATGGATTTGGGCGACGATTGGGGATTCATGGGTGAGGATTTCCCCCGGGACTTGACCCTAATATCTGTCCTTTCAGATTGCTCATTCATTGCCGGCTTCTTTCTCCCCCTCATCTCTCTCATGTGGCACCATGTATATCGATGTTCGGCGGGCAAAAGGTTTCAGTCGGATTGAGATGAGATATGGTACAATACGGAATTGCAGACTGAAGACCAAAGGAGGATGGAGATGGGCTGCCATCGTTATGGCTCTACTCATCACTCTCCTTTTCGTTGTGGGATGGATTCTAGTTGTAAAAGTATGAATATTTCAAATAGTAGAGGGATTGGAGCGATGCTCAAACTGGACCATCTCAGATTGCATTCATCCCTACCGAGGAGAGAAGAGAGACATTCCGCTCCTTCTTAGAAGATGAGGGAGTATCTAACAACTCATCTAGTCTTCCTTCATTTCTCGTCATTCAGTACAAGGCGATATTTCATTAGTTTGTATTCTGAGCAGCATCTTATTCCAGGATGAGAAGACGAACAAAGTAGAGTGGAAGAAGGAAGCTATCATTGGAGGAGGCAGGCATTTGAGTGAGTCTACTATCTACAAGTCTATCACTCGTTTTCTAAAAAAAAAACGGAAGTAAAACATCGAGTTTTCCCCCAATCCATTCCAATTTCATTTCAGTCCTTCTCATTGTGCCATCTATCATGATAACGATAAGTTCAATATTTATCGCAATTGGGATAAAGAAAGTGGAGTGAGTGAATCATCTTTCTTGAATTGAAAAATCTTATTTGTTCTATCAAAATCACGCCCACAAATCCGGAGAAAAGGAAGAAGAACAGGACGCTATTGGGGGCACTTCTCATTCAGGTGAATACATATATGCAGTTCAACTTTGTTTATTCAAGCAACATACTCCTCACCTACCGTATCCCTCTCTCTCACCGTACTTCAGACTGCCATTTCCTTCCTCCTCGCATATCTCCCTTTGATAATCATCTCCATCTTTCCCCTCACTGGTGAGACAAATATTCTTCCAATTGGCTCATTCTTCCTCGTTGTCTCTCAGGATTCTCCCTGGGAAGATTGACTGGTGATCTCCTCATGCTCATCACTCCTCTCTTCCCCGTCCTCCATCCCATTGTCTTCCTTTTCTACATAAGACAGTGAGGATTTGATGTCTAATCGAGATCAAGGGTCAATCTATCGTTCAGATACCGCGAGAAATGCATGCGCATTCTCGCTCGTATTTGCGGAATGGAGCAATGAATGGAAGGAGGGGAGATCGAGGGTGCAAGTCATCCCACTTCGAAATTTTTCGTCTCATTCGGGTGAGATTGAACAATAGGCAAAGATCATTTGATGTTCAGCAAAGGCCCCCACGGCTGCTCCTCAGGGATCCATGGCACTGCCCGACCAGTCAAGTGCTCGTTTCTACTTTAAATTTTGCTATACCGAGAGACAGTTTGGATTACATCTTATTAATTTTTGTGGCACATGAAGTTGATCCTGCGGCTATGGCGCTTCGTATCGGGTCTTCGAAGTAGGAGAAATGACTCCTTCGACTCCATCAACTCCATATGAAGTAAGAATATCCATTCGATCGTCCACCTTCTAAGTACTGCATCATTATCTCTCTGTCTATTGCAAGAAAATATACCGTTTCACTTGTTATTACGAACGGTCCCATCTACTGTGTTTAGCAATCATTAATAAGGGATTCTAGGCTTCAGTGTTTGTATTTAATCAGTGCATTTTGCGTCCAGGATCACATAGGAGAAAGATCGGGAATATTGGAAAACTAAATAAATAATTAGCGAATATTTTGTTCCGCTCATCATGCCTACTGTATGCTAAACAGTCCATGACTCTAACTGAGTTTTGAATCATACAATAATTTGATCCAATTATCGTACTTCGTAAACATTTCCGAACAAATATTCATTTTGTAAATTATTTACATTTTTTGCATTTTGCCAGTTCACAACTAAAATTATAATTAGAAGACACAACCTCGTTCTTCCAACCAGCACAGAGAACCGCTGACAAGCAGAATGATTCAGAATCGAAATTCGATGAGGGGGCAGGTGATCAGAATGTGCCTGAATCGTTAATTATAGGGCCATCAGATATCCAAGCCAATGCATTGAAGTAGTCAATAGACTAACGAGTGCGAAAGAGCTAACGGAAGGTAGCAGTCCTGACTGGGATAATGATCAATACATTTTAATTGGGCTACACTCGTGATACCCATGCAAGGTAGGCAGAGTCTCAGTGCATACTTGAATCCCATCTCTCGACGTTTCTTACTTCTTTTCCTCACTACTTCAGCATTACTGCAAAAGGTATGTAAATTGTGTAATTTTAACGACAATCAAGTGTTTTTTTAATCAGACCATTTCTCAAAAAATATTTACGCATCCCCGTCTACAATGGAGGGACAAATCACGATCAGCACCACTGTTGGAGAGGGTCCAGAAAAGGTAAGCCTGTCATATTTCGAATTTTGGGATGAACTGGAACGAAAACAATAGCATTATCATTATTTCAGAAGGCAATTACACTCTTTATCTCCATCGTCGAAGCATTCCTGCGTATGTGTGTTCTGGTGTTGATAGAGGACGGACTCGATGGTAACGACCCGATCTTTGGATACTTTATGGAAGTAGTAATCACGATGTTCATTATTTATATTCTCGATGGTGTTGCAATCTTGATCACTGATATGTACCGAAAGTTGTGGAAAAAAAGTAATGAAGATTCTACAAGAATCTATAACATTCCATATTCAAAGAGTAATTCCAAACATGACCAGAGAATCGTTCTGATTATCATTCCGATGATTGCAAACGGCTTATGGTCAATCAGAATAATTCTCAGGGTAAAATCAGGGATCGCCCAAACAAAACAATAAATCATAGTACACAGTTGAGCCTGAATCACGTTAATTCAGGGATTTTACGTGATTATTGAAATGGTCTCACAGCGATGTCTCTAATTTTAGGATTAAGTTAGTATGCGGTTCGTTGCTATTCTATGAAATTCAATCTCTTCGGCTTGACTAATCCTCCTTGATTCGTGGTTCCAAAAATGTATAACGTCTTATATCGTGTCTGCTATTTTGTTCTTCTACGGTCCTCAGCTCATACCTCACTTCGATTGCCATTCTTCTTTCATCTTTCAGCATTAATCTATATTTGTCCCCGTCTTTGAATAGAGCCTTCTTCCATCACCCACTCATCCTAGGATGAGAAATGTATCTTATTCAGTCAAATTTCCAGTATGCGCTTATCATTATGGATGGAAAGAATTAAATGATTACATTTTTTCTGGGACTTTCAATGCTTGAACCCATCGGCATAGTTTTTTGCTAATAAAATAGATACATATTTATTAGAACAAGAAACAATACATATGTATGGGGTTGAGGAATAAGTAACGCTCGTTTTTCCAATTTCAGATTATGACCTCTCCCGTCTTTCTAAATTGTGCAATTATATTCCGGTTTTTTTTTTTTTTTTTTTGATCGATAAGGGCTTGGATACTCTCTTTAGCGCACACTATATCATATATCTCCGATCATTTAGGCGATCACAATGGCTGGCTCAATTCAAAGTTGTCGCACCTCACCCTGAGATTTTGACAGGTCAGCACTGAGGGAAGAAGAATTATTGAGCCACAATTAAGCTGCAGTAGTAAAGTATCATGGTTATACATTACACTGATGATATTCAGAGGAATATCCAAGTAAAGGCCTGTGTGAGATATGCGCCTAACGAGAGTGTAGGATTTTCAGTTACTGAAAGAAGTTTTGCTAGCCGCGTTAGGCCTGTGTGAGATATGCGCCTAACGAGAGTGTAGGATTTTCAGTTACCGAAAGAAGTTTTGCTAGCCGCGTTTTCTTAGCAATAGATCTAAAGACCTCAATTATGCTTGAATGTGGAGTACCTTTCCTGTTGAAAATATGGACGAATTTTGCTAAGTGTGGAGCATTCTCTTTATGAGTTAAATTGCTCGTAAGTCCGATATAGAAAAACAAGCCTCGAAATCGACATTTATTGCTATTTCCTGTAAACCGTACTAATTGAATGTAAGGCCTTAGATGGTTAAATGGACGAGCAACTTTTGCACTATCATCCACCAAGTGGCCACAATTATAGAATGGCTACTATGTCTTGGGTATGGTTTAATCCAAAGTCCTCAAAACACGCATTTCTTTTGATTCCGTCACAAAATAATATTTTTGGAAAACTGTTATTTTTCAAATAGGAGCATAAGTAGCACCAAATGTTTATAGTGATAATATAGCTCCATAGTGAGTGACTGGAGCGCACTAGTGTATAGGCAGCACCTTCGATCCTCAAGGTAGACAAATAAGTTAAGTGAACTGCAATTTTTCACGAACGTTCCCCTTGAAACGTCTATAAAAATACAACAATGAATCGAGCACCATTCTCACTTCACCATGAAAGAGGTGTAGTATCGGGCTGCTCACCTGAGAATGTGTGAATTTACCGAACAGTTTCCACGTTAAATAACACAATTTCGAAAAAAATCTAAAATTTTCGAAAAATATCAGGTACATTGAAGTCTAAATTTCTCTCCTACACAGGAAGCGTGATATTTCTAATAATAACGGCTATGATACTCGAGCATACCCTGAAAAAATGCTATAAAGTCAGCTCGTTTAGATTTGATTGGCGGGAGATATATGAGCCCAAACACGATGCTCAAAAACGAGCGTTACTTATTCCTCAACCCAATAGTTAGCATAAGAGCAACGAGAAATTTGTATAAAGAAGAATAAAGGAGATGAGTATGTGATCATGAGGGAGTGGAGAGGATACTCATTTCATTATAGTCCGTTCATCATTGTTTTGAGCTGAAGAGTGTGAAGAAACTGAAATGTTCTTTTAAAAAAAATATTAATCTCGAATCTTTTTGATATTCTAATATTCCCTTCCTTTGTCAAGTTCATGTAAATTTTCGGTGATTGTTCAATACTCTCAAGGTCAGAAAGATAGCGAGAAGAAGGAGATGGGAATTTAGCAGATGGACAGCATGACAAGTTGGAGGGATTCCCCTCCCTCTCCCCCCCCCCTTCCCCCCCCCCCTCCCCCCTCCCCCTATCCTCACCCCTCCCACGTTTCTCTTTTCTCTACTCTGCACCACTTGCTATCTACCCCCTAATCTCTAACCACTAGAAGGAATGGATTGAAACCTCTCACCTTGGCAGTATCTTCCCATCTCATTGGAGGTAGATCATTAGGAGTGGATGGAGGGGATGAGGGAGAATTATCCTCGGAGAGCTCTTGAGTGAGGATTCCATCTATGACTTCGTTCATCTTCTCACGCCCTTCTTGTGTGTGGACGAATGAAGCAACTTGCGTGTATGCCTGGTCATTGGCTCTTCTCTTTCTCTGGGAGGGAGGGACGGGGGTTAGGTGCCTGATTTGGCGGAGTCTCTCTTGGTTGATCGCCATGTCAAGCATCTCCCTTTCCTTGGCTAGATGATGTTGAGTGATGACTTGGGTCAGAGTCTGATAGAGGGAGACCGTCGAATGGATGGTAGGAGTGATGGGGAGGAAGGCAGAGGGAGTTGAGGGGATGGAGGATGGAGGGAGAAGGGGGATGGTCGGAGATGAGAGAGATACACTCGATACTGATGATCCGGAAAAAGGAAGGAGATTGATACGATGGGGAGAAGACTTGCGAGATCTTTTGATGGAATGAGAAGGAGATGAAGAAGATGTGGATGAAGAGGAACCCGAAGAACTCATGGTGAGGGAGGTAAGAGGTAGTGGAGAATGGTTGTTGAGGTAGAATGAATGGATATAGGACGAGGAGAACTAGGACTTCACTATTTCTCCCTCTACTATGTTGATACTGCGAGAGTATGGGAGTGGGAAGATTATGCGGGGATAAGCAACACTCTCGCAGAGAAGGAAGCTGTGTGTTCAAAACGAAGGGAGAAAAGAGAGTAGGGAGATAAGAGAGACGGAAGGGGGAAGAAGGAAGGGGAGAAACCTGGGGGAGAGCGGGTGATCAAACGTCTCACTCTGTTCAAAACATAAGCTTGACCCCCGTCCCTTCTCCCCTCCATCACACATACAGTAATGAGATTTTGATTCTTCGAAATGCTCTTCTGTTATCGAGCATGATAGAATGAGAAACGATTCAAAAAAATCGATATTCAATTTTCAAATGATCCTTGAAGTGAAAAAAACTGTTTAATCTATCAGAATCTCGCAAGAAAAGTTCGACAGTTTCTGGCCACTTTGTCTCGCCTTCATTTTCACGTTTTACTGACTTTTGTTTAGTTATTTGTACTTTGAAATAAAATTCTCGAGAAAAGTTGACAAGAAGGACGTATCTATTAGTTGTTAAAGGAAAAATAAAAATAAAGTTGCTTTAATTTGTTTCAACATAAATTCTCCTTCAGAAGCGATGAGAATAAATTTTCCAGATTCTGGCTGATGATTTATGTGCACAATACATACTCATCGACTTTTATTTAGAGAATTTTTATATGATTATTTTCAAAACAGTTCTCATAATTTCCATACAATCATTTTCGACTCTTAGTGTCTTTCCAATGACAATCATGAGCAGATATTGCGAAACATGTATTCACCGTGTTTTGTTGCATCGTTTTTGTTGATTACATCCATTTGATTCCTCACGAACAACACTTAGTTTCGAAATTTCGAACGATTTGTTTCATCGTTGAAAAATTGCTATTTATTATTCGTGCATAGAATTCGTACACAATGAAATCGAAGAAAAAAAAATTAGTAGGAGAGGAGCGCAACTATCTAGTGTCATTCAAGGAAATGAACAGGTCAATAATGCGAAAACCGTAGATTGGAAATTACTGAGATATCTACACTGTGCAATAGACAGTTTTCACGCAAACTGCTCGTGAAGGGGCACGAATCCAGTGACTTTCCGGCAGAAATGACAGGAGAGGGACTTGCCATCATCTGCTGCAAGGGCGGCCATTTGTTCTGCGCAGGCGCGACAGAGCTTAAAAGTAAAGATAATAATCAATAGGGTTTTTAGGTATATTATTTTAATGAACTTATATGTACGACAAAGCTAAAAGGATGATTAACTCTGAAAGGTGGTAAAAAATTAAGAAAGCGAAAAGCTAGAAATATTAACAGTATGTCCACAAGCGCTGAAGACAGCTCGACGATGGGGCTTTTCAGTGAAGCAAACGGGACACTTGCGAGAGAAGTCAGCAGTAGATGATCTAGAAAAGATTTCTATCAATCTGGCAATAAACTGTTCTATCAATTATATTCCGTCGGATATAATTGAGAGAAAATAGAAAAAAAGCTGTAAAAGTGAAGAAGAAAGAGTGTATAATCGTTTTCCAATCAGTTTTAAGTTCAGTTTTAACACATTTATCAAGAGGTCAATAGATTCTTCTGAGAGGGTTAGGGAAGATCAGATGAGGGCTCTGATGTGCATGGCATTCCACGTGACATTGCTTGCTTCGATGAGAAAGTGGGCGCCGATTGCCTTTCGGAAGATATCGTTCCATCGTGATGGTGGACGGCCTCTTCCTCTGCGCTTTCGTGGGTACCAGTCGATCACAGTTCGGCTCCACTTTAAGCTATCATCGTTCGCAATTTTGTGCAACCAAAACCATTTTCTTTTCTGTGCGGTGCGGACGAAATCCTGAATTCTAGTGGAATCTCGCAGCCGCTCATTAGAAACATGATCGAGCACAGTACAACCAACCATCCATCGTTCCATTCTGCGTTGAGTCACCGATAATCGATTCATTTGTGCTTTGGTCAGAGCCACTCTCACATCCGTACAGTGCCGCCGGAATTATGCAACCATTGAATAGTCGGCGTTTATGAGCCATTGGCATACCCCGATTGATTAGAAAAGCCCGGTGTTTATGGAATGCCCCAAATCCCGCCTGGATTCGTCGAGTTATTTCGCAGTCATCCTTTCCAGTGACAGAAATTGCACTTCCCAAATACACCACCTTCTCCTGTAATTTTACCACTTTTTCGCCGACTTTGACTACTTTTGGACTGGGCTGAGAAGTCATCCCAATGGTTTTATCCCTGTTAAGTTGAAGTCCCACACAAGCCTTCCATGAGAAAAAAATCTTCCATTTATACTAATTCCCTTCCTAGACCAGTCGAACTTACGGAATGCCATATCCAGAACTGATGTAAACAGTCTAGGAGACAGGCAATCACCTTGTCTAACACCTCTTCCCACCTTGATTTCAACCTCATTTCCATTCACCACCACCACATTCCTACTGCCCTGTGAGAGACCCGCGAGAAAAGAAACCACCTCAGAAGGAATGCCCTCCAACTCCACTGCCCTGAACACAGCTTCCGTGTATACGCTGTCAAAAGCTTTCGAGATATCCACAAAAAGCAGATAAATCGGCGCTTGAAATCGACACAGTGTGCGATGACAGATTTGAGAGTATGGATAGCATCTACTGTTGAAAGACCCGCCCTAAATTCCATTTGTTCCCAGCATTTGTTTCTATCCAAAACTGGCGCATACCTCTTATTGAGCAGTCCGGTAAGAGCTTTCTGAAAGACAGGAAGCAAGCTAATCGGTCTGTAGTTTTTAGTGAGAATTGCATCTCCAGATTTTGGTAGAAGAATTATGCGTGAATCCCCAAAACCCTGCGGAATAGTCCCTAACATGATACTATTGAAGATAGGAGTGAGAGCGGGGACTAGTTGATCTACTCCAACCCGCAGCATTTCCCCCGTGATCCCGTCTTTCCCAGGAGCTTTGCCAGATTTGAAATGCCGAAGCACTTGATCTACCTCTGACTCGCAAATGGGAAATAGACCATTGTAGAAATCGCCAATAGACCATTGTAGAAGTGTTGAAATGCCCCCTCAATTCCCGCTTGTGTAGTTTCCATCCCCCCTTGCCCATTCCTAACCCGCATGATCCTCTCCTTCCCAATAGCTAACTTTGCAGTTGCTTTTTTGTAACTTTTCCCCATTGCAATGGCCTCGTTGACGTAATTAAGATAGGCCTGATCCCTGTCGCGTTTAAACGACTGCCGAATAATCGATATAAAATTGCGTTTATTACTAGGTTTACTCAAAATGACTAACGTCTTTTTCTCTTCTACAAGCTCGCGTATGAATCGATCACGCTCTGCACGCAGCGTAGCTTCATCCACCATAGGAGCGTGAGCAGCTGCCGCCTCCCGTGCGGCCACTTCCGCCAAGTACGGATCATACTCGCTATCTGACTGAAAATTGTAAAATTGTTTATTTCCATCTTTAGTGTGAGAACGAATATCTACATTTTCCTGTTCTGCTACATATCGGGAAGTTGGGAATACCAACGTGAGGTTCTGACAGGGAATGAGTGGAATCTGGCAGTGCTCTTGGTGAATTCGGTATTGATTCTGAATGTAGATAGATACTCGATCACGAGTCGGCTTATAAACATAGAAAGATGAACGAGGAATAATTGTACAACCATTCATTATCATATGAGTCATACAAAGATCACCTATGACTCTCCTCTCAGTTAGCGTGCGCAGGCCAAGGGTATTCATGCGATCTTGGTAGGAGGGGAGGGAGTAGGGGTAAGTGGAAGAGGGGTAACAACGGTAGAATACTTGACGAGTGAATGTGTGTTGGACTTTCTCTAATAATTCAATATCTTTAAGGTAATGAGGATTCCAGAAGGGAGAGGCAAAGTCAAGCAAGGGAAGGATGTACGCTTTGTAACTCCTAATGAGAATGGATTGACAGTCGAAAGGGAGGGCTTTGAGGAGAAGGAACAATTTAGAGGAAGCATTCTGAGCACGCGCCTTAACAGAACATGAAACCTTCAAATCAGAGCGAACTTGTACTCCTAGATCACGTACATTATTCACAAGGGGTAGATCAATGGAATCAATTTGATAACGAGGGGTTGACTTATTGGATCCTAGGCGAATGTGAGAACACTTAGATGCAGAGAGAGACAATTGATTAAGTTGGGTCCATTCGGAAAGACAATCAAGTGCAGATTGGAACTCAGAAGAAATGCTAGCTTTGGTGGAACTATCATAAGACACATACAATTTTACGTCATCAGCATAGCATTGGACGGATACATTGCGGAATCGGGATAGGGTCTGAGAGAGGTCAGAGAGGTAGATTGAGAAGAGAATTGGCCCGAGTACACTGCCTTGTGGGACACCAGAGAGAATATAGGGAAGGAATCACTAGTAACAGAGGACAATCGGACAGAAAAAGTGCGGTCAGAAAGGAATGATTCTAGCCAAGACAATAGACAACCATGAATACCGTAATGTGATAGACGAGCGAGGAGCTTGGAGTAGGGGACAACGTCAAAAGCACGAGTGAAATCTATGTAAACGACATCAGTGATAAGTTTATTAGAGTGAGCAGTGGTCCAATCATTCTGGCAAGTGAGTAGGTTTGTGACAACACTGGCTCCAGAACGGAAACCATGTTGGTTAAGAGGGATAATACTGAATCTAGAGAGGTGACTGTTGAGGTGGTCTTTATGTATGCTTTCCATAGTCTTAGCAGCAGGTTAAATAATGGAAATGGGCCTGTATGAAGAGGGAAGTTTCCTATCTTTGCCTGGTTTGGGGATGGGGGTGATAAAGGAGTGCTTCCAGGCAGAAGGTACTGTACCGGAGATGAGACTAGGGTTGAAAATGTCAGCAAGTGGGGTGGAAAGAGCATATGCACATTTAGAGAAGATTATTTGAGGAATGCCATCATGGCCAGTTGAACAAGAGGGAGACAATTTACGTAGTGCTTTGTGAACTTCATGAGGAAAAATGGTGAGAGAGAGGGATGGAGGAATTGGAGAGGAAGACAACCATTGTCTAGAGTGAAATGAGTGGTGAACTCAGAGGCTAGAATATTGGCTTTAGAAATGCTATCGTAAACAGGTACATTCATAGGTGATACTAACTCGGGGATAGAAAGGTTTTGTGAGAGATGCAACATGGCGATACAAATTGTTAATGCGGGAGAGCTTCTTACGGTCAGAGTAACGGGTCCACTTAGCAATCTCAAAAAGGAGTCTCTTACTGCATTCATCGAAAAAGGGTTTAACAGAGGGGATTTGTATCTTAGCAAATAATAAATCGCGATGACGAATTAAGCGGACTATGTGAGGGGGGTAGGAGAGGGAGGGAGGACGAGGAGTACGGAAGGGAACGAAGAGATCAATGGCAGAGTGAATAGTAGAGGAAAATTGGGAATATACAGAGTCAATGTAGGGACAGTCGCGAAATAGAGAAGAGAAAGCCAATCAATAGAAAGAAGATGGGAAGAGAGAGCATGGTTATCAACACGGGAATAGTCACGAATTTGAGAGGGAAGGGAAGGGGAAAGAGGGGATGAGAGGAAGAAGGACAAGCCGGACTGATCGCATGAAGGGAAGGGAGGAACGACAGAAATGGCCGGTACTAAAGAAGAATCATCACCTAAGACCCAATCGATGCATCTAGAGCCGCGCGTACTCTCCATGTATAATTTTTAAATGACACTTCATGATCATATCCTACTATGGTTTCAATTTTTATTTATCATCTTCATCATCTGTTGAATTACAGAATTTTGAAATTCGGGTCTCGAAACGCACCTTTCGGACTATTGCGTCATAATTACGCAACATTTCCGAAATCTGAAGTCGGCACAAAATAGTATTTTCCTACGACTAATAAATGCAAGAATGTCTTTGGGATTGTGCCTTGGAAAACACAAGAAATAAAATTAAGAAAACTTTTAAACGAACTTTCGGGACACCCCATTAGTCAGATCGGGGCCAGATGAAAATGGAGTCATCGACTTATTCCCACTGGGTCAGTGTCATGAGATCAAATCTCAAGCCCAGTGGGGCTGGCAAGGAGAGGGGACGGTTTGGTAGGGACTCGAGGGTATCGTACTTGGTGAACAAACCGTGACAGATGATAATTTTTGACAATTTTTGACTTTTTTGAAATCCAGCGTATGTTGACTTATAAATTCCGATTTTTCTTTCTTATTGTTGTCCATCCTTGTTTGCTGGAATTGGTCTGGAATGTCCTGGTGAAATATTTCTCTACTATGTAGAAAAAGGTGAGCGGAATAGTAGTGATTACGGTTGTATCGAGAAAAGCTACTGGTCCTACCGTAATCCTTTGTTATTTTAAATTTTCTTCTTTATTGATCACGTATTTCTCCATGTTCTAGGAATATTTCACCAGGACATTCCAGGCCAATTCCAATAAACAAGGGTGGACAAAAAATAAGGAAGAAAAATCGGAATTTATAACTCAACATACGCTGGATTTCAAAAAAGTAAAAAATTGCCAAAAATAAGCATCTGTCACGGTTTGTTCACCAAGTGCGATACTATTGAAGGAAAAAAAGGAACGGCAAAAGGTGAGGAAATGACACCCAAGAGATGAAAAGTGGAAGAAATTCAGCAGATCTCGTGTTGAATTAATGCAGTATTCGTGCGGCGATTCTGAGAAGAGAGCTCGCACTCGAGGTGTCTACCACCGACCACCTCTCCACCGTTTCACCCCAATGAATTATCTGGCTTATCGTACTTGGAGAATAAGGCGTGACAGAAGAACATTTTTAGCTATTTTTGATTTTTTATAAATCCAATGAGTATAAATTCCAATTTTTCTTTCTTATTTTTTGCAACCCGCATTTGCCGTTCGAGTAAGAGTCGAACAATGGCCGACACAGCATAACCATCCAATTCGCTGAAAATATGAACCGAATGTAACCGATCTAGTTCCCGGGTAGCGTTACATTTCAAGCTCTATTCACTTCTATTCGCTGGAAGATCACAGATACGTTTTTCCTCATTCTAGAGAGAATCATTATACATTATTTTGAAATATTTTTATTACTTATAAATAGATAGTGTTCAATAAATGTGGTATAGTGAAGTGTCTGGTGCTTTGGGTGTTAGGAACATATCGGTAGGAATACAGTTTATCGATTCATAGTTTATCGGCTCATAACTCACATAACTGCTAGAGAATGGGTAGGGGACTAGAGGGGAATGGGGACAACCAGTATATCGACTCCGGTACCAATTCCGGAGTCGAGAAGGATTGACGAATCTTCAGCCTATCTCCGCTCTCAGATCACCGGGCAACAGGGGCATTATTCATAAAGATATGAGAGACGCAGACTCAATAAAGATATGATAAACAATGATCGAGTATATGCTTTACCGTAGAAGTACTAGTCTGAAATCAGAGAGAGAAGAAACAAACAAAAAATAGGATGAGCATGCACATGGCAATTACAAGTTCTGATCCATGCCAACAGGGTATGTGATCGAATCTCAGTTTCTCGTACAACGACTCATCGCTGTTTGTCAGGGTAATTTTCAAATTTGGATCGTTGCTGGACCACAAATCGCCTTGCATTTTGATCCAACATTGCTTATAGGGAAGTACCAAGCCGGTACCATTCTTTCCAGGCTTTGAATTTACGGTTAATCCGAAAAGCCTCAGATGCGGGGCAATGTCCGATAACTTCACGTTCATTCGAACAGATAGTTTGCGACTATCCGAAGAAATCAGCTGAAATCAAGATGTTAAAATAAAAACGGGTTGTCGTTCATTAATTTTGCATTATTTTCCGTAGTGTTTCGATAACTTAGTGTGCGTAATCGCAATCCCAATGAGAGTGTTTCGCGATATGATAAAAGTAAAAGAGTGTGACCTCTAATGCGTTCATCAGTTCAGCTGATGTTATCAGCGACGGTAAGCAGTCCAGAATCAACATCTTGTGTCTAGCGAGTAACTTGAAGAATAAATGGACCGAAATCTGCAATGTCTCAGATGATTCATGACTTGCATCTATCAGTAAAACACTGTGAATTGGACCCAATGATTCGTCGAGCTCATTCTGATTATCACTATCATGTTAAGTGTCTTATTTTGTTGTGAACTTGGATCGATAGTACACTACCATCATGCTGCGATTGCTGAGAATTGTATTTATATGAAACCTTTGACATTTTTTTTGTAAGATGGGAATCATAAAGAATACGTTAGCACCTGTTTTTCTTCAATCGAAAGTTGTTCCAAGTTCGGAATTGAAAACAACTTTTCCGGTCCAGGTAAAAATCTGCTCAGGCGCATCAAGAATTTGCTCGTTGGAAATTTCGCCATTAGTTGTAGTGCACTGAATTCGTTACATGATTTTAGATACAAGATACTCACATTGTCAGGAAATGAAAAAAAAGCACGCTCACTTTTCTAGCTCATTCAATGAACCGATGACAAACCGCATAGTCTCCATTTTCGCATTCTCAGTGAGCTTGCGAATGAAATCCACTGTTAATTGATCATCGCAGATCTGATTGACTCAAGTCAACGATAATTCCACGATCAAAAACTTTTCAACCAAACTCACATTCAACCAGAACTGTTGGAGCAAATATCCGCTGAACAGGAGGCTTTGGAGTTGGAAGAACTCTTCTACTCCATCTTCAGTCAGATTAATCTTTGCTACAACTGTCTCATCGATGCTGAAGAGTCGGATAACGATCTCTCTCTGAAATTCACACTTTATAATATTTGTTACATTTTTCAAAGTTTAGACGTTGCTACTTTAAAACGCGTTCTCTGTAATTCTGCAGAAGGGTGTGCACAACTCCTTTAAAATGGTCGCCCGAAGTTGATATTTGGGGAATCGACCCATCAGGAAAGAGGGAAACTTTAAAAAAAAATTCAGTTTTGACATACTTTATCGATTTTTTCAAAGTTGAGATTTCTGTACCAGGTGACATATCATTCGAAAGAGCATAAAAAGTTATTTTTAAATCCGAAAGGAAATTGAATTTGACTAAGGTTAGCCTGAGTAATGCCTCATGATCTGAAATAATAGTGCGTTTTTGACAAAAATTGAGCCATTTGGACACGAAGGAAGGGGCTCCCGGTCACCAATTTAAGTTATTATATGCTTGCTGTCATGCAGACCGTAATGAAATTTTCTCCGGGGCATATTTTCGGTGCCGTGGTATCGAGCTGATCGGTCAAATGAGATACATTCGTCTTGAGGGCAAATCTTGAAGAGTGTAGATTGACCAGAAACGCCTTCTAAGTAGAACGATCGAGAGATCAAAATTTTCAGCATGATATATAAAGCAACTTTTATGCTGACAGTGAACAGCTAGAACACCGATTAGGTGGGGAAAATTAGGAAAATCCAAAAATGCATTACTCAGGCTAACCTTGGTCAAATTCAATTTCCTTTCGGATTTAAACATAACTTTTTATGCTCTTTCGAATTATATGTCACATGGTACCGAAATCTCAACTTTGAAAAAATCGATAAAGTATGTCAAAACTGAATTTTTTTCAAAAAAAATTTCCCTCTTTCCTGATGGGTCGATTCCCCAAAAATGAACTTCGGGCGACCATTTTGAAGGAGTTGTGCACTATCAGGCTCAGATCACTGCAGTATAACAGAGAATGCGTTTTAAACATCTCAACGAAGTGTTCTTATCTTGAAGCCCACGTTAATGATTTCGTTAGTGCACAGCAATAGGAGTCAATTAAGATAGATTGCTACATAAAAATAGCCAAATAAGTCAAGATTGTTTACACTATCTCTTTGCCAGATGTCTATTCTGTCGAATCGGCCAGCGTTAGTGCATGCTACGAGACTCTCGAATGCCCTGAAGTGGGAATAAATAATCATTTAATTGATAAATCAATTTTCTTAAAAAGAACCGAAACCGACTGTCCTCGCTTCGAGTTCTCTCTCGTTTCTCTGCCTCCATTCGGATGTCCATGACTAACCGGCAAGTAAGTCGCATTCTCTGTCTGTCCATTATGCCCACACTCTTCATCACTTCTCGATGGAACACGTCGGGCAAGGCGAAGAAGTTCATGACTGAAGCAGATGATGGAACCACATTTTCAAATTTGCAACTTGCAAAGGAGAAGGAAATGAAAAAAATAGAATCATATTTCGCCAAAAGTGCTAGGCGCCACTTTGTGCATTTTGTAGCCCATCCCATTCTGGGTCGGCACCACCTAAATAGTCATCTTTTGAAATTTATTCTGATTTTTAAAAAATTTAACAACTGAAACTTAGTGGTCATGCTTATGACAAGTGAACGTCCGTCGAGAGTCAATAATTAACCATCTTTGGTGCACTAATGGCGCTTTTATAACGAATTGAGGCATCGTGAAGCAATGAAAAGATATGATAATTCGCACGCAAAACGAGTACAAGTAGACGAAAATTTTCAAAAAGAGAGCTGAGAGATAATAATGGGGTAGAAGGAAGAGTTCTCCGATATATAAAAATGATCTGAAAATTAATCAGTGACCAATAATGCAAATATACCAAGCTCTGGGATGAAAAATTCGCAGAATGTCGTTTTAAGGTGTCTGGTCTACAGAGATGATAGAGTCGCAATAAAATGCGAAATGGAGAGAGTTCCGCCTATCCGCGATGTTTCCAGGCGAAATTCGAAAGAAGTAACCGATAATGAGCACGTATTCAGTGAGAATGTCGTTTTAGCTCTCTCCATTCTTCACACTCTATTGCTGACGAGGAAAACGAGATGTGTGCTGAATGGAGAGCTGAGGACCGAAACGGCAACTATTTATGTCCGTGCTCAAAGATCGCAGAACCGAAGGGTCTTTGATTTTCGGGGCCTCTCCAGGCTCACGAATCTCAGTGACAATCTCAGTCTCTTCATTCTGCACACTCTATCCCGTGGTATGGAGAGTGTGCAGAATGGAGAGAGATATACGCCATTTTCACTCTCATCATTCAGATGATATCTCGTCTTTCTCGCCCCGAGAGATGCCGTTAGAGCGTCTTTCCTAATGAACAACGTATTTGAGATCAAACGCTGTAGCCATTAAGTGGCTACAGTAGGAATGTTTTGACAGATCCCAGAATGACGAGTGGAAAGGGGAGGGGATTTAGATATGGTCCTTTGTTCCTTGATCAGAGACTAGTAATGGCTGGGCGATAGATGAGTGATAGAAGAATGAAATGGTAGGGAGTGAGTGCATACATGGAACAGATGGGGTGTTGTCTGACGACACATGGTCCAAAAATGCTCGCCGCCAGTGTTGGATAGGTATTCTGATCACTTTGGAACATTGTTTGGCCCGATTCTTTGAAGACTGTACGTGGGCCAGAGGTGTGGGGTCAAAGGGTGTCACTGGGGGGTACCCGGGGTGCAACATGTCCATGGGGGGAATCAACAGGACCTTTTCTTGGAGATGATTATTTCATTAAAAAATATGAAGTTCGCAACAGAAAGAAAGAGAGATTCAACGAGGAGATGGAAAGATATGAGAAGAAGTTGCGATAAAGAGGGAATGTTTCCCAAATTGCATGGTAGGCAATATGTTGTTTAGATTCTGCCTCTCCCAATCTCGAAATATCTCTCATCGGTCAGACGAGCGAGAGAGCGTGCAGAATGGAGAGGGCAGAGAACCGACACGGCATCACTATTAGGCAGAGTTAAAGGTATTATTACGATACTGAGGGAAGGATCTGCCACTAATGTCTCTCATTCACACACTTTCTCGCACTTCTCGCGGAATTCCTGGAGCTTTTTTTATATAAAATCTTATAAACTTTTCTTGCGATCTTTTCTCGCGAATTTTATTTCAATATGGTTTTCTAGTATTCTTTACGAGCTTTCGTTTTGTTCAATATTTTTAAAAAATCATTCGATTGCTCGTACTCATGAACACAAAAAAACATTAGGAAAGCCAGGTAAACATGAAACAGAAGGCGAGAAAAATTGGTCAGAAACTGATGAATTTTTCTTTCTGATAGAAAATACAGGTGGCTGCGTTTCTCGATTATCCGTCGTACGATTCACTATCCGATGAACAGAAAAGATTCGGAATGTGACTACCGTATCATATCTACAGCATCCCTCTCTTCAGGCGCTCCAGTGTTCCCATCATGGACGCTCTTCGTCCATGACAATCGTCGAAGAATGTACTGTATCTACCGTAATCTGGACTACCGTACCGTCAATTGCACCATCCCATTCTAAATCTATGCTACCTCTTCGTCGACCATCGATGCACTAACCTCAATGCTTCTTCTCTTCCCCTTCCTCAAAGAGAAACTCCTCATGTATTCTCAGCTCAAAATGGTGTAGAGAGTATCTCTCCTTCTATAAAAGATTTCTCTATCTACTCTGAAATCTCTTTGAGAATCGCCATAATGACAGGCCTTAGGTGTTTGCGACTTCTCTCCCGTTTTAGAAATTGGATAGTTGCACCTGCTAATTTACCGCGGTTTCACAAGAGTTTGCAGGTGATAAATGAGACTTCTTCTCTTCTTCTCCATTCACTTCACTCTATCCATTCATTTAGGATGATGTGGTTAACTACTGGTTCACTGGCAGTGCGAATTATACTCGCAATCCTCTCCATTTTCATGAATGCTCGATTACTTCAATTGATAATGAGATGCTACTCATCCAACGAAGAGAAGCTTCATAAGGTAGTACTTCAAAAAGTAAAGAAAAGTAATTCATATTATTGAGCTCTTCTGCCTTCTCTATTCTTCGATACCTCTTTTCTTCATACTATTCTCGATTTTTGAGCTCGCTACTCATGTAAGCTGAAAATGCTAATTTGCACTAGTTTTACCTACTCTTTTAGCAATATTACGGGGACGTACAACTTCAATCTTGTTGGTGGGTAATTTTCACTGAAAAAGATGGAAGAAAGGGAGAAGTTAGGAGGGAATCTTTTGAGGTTTCTGCGTCTCCATCCACGCCACTCATTGTAGTCTCATTCATGGATGGCAGATTGCTTGCTTCATCCATAACCTTCTTGTAAGTCTCTCTTCAAATACTGCGGTTGAGTAGTATTTTCCCTTGAAACTTCAAACTTGTGTTTCATGAATTATTATCCATCGTGCGAACACAATGATTAAGGGGTGAAAAACCTTGAAACTATTAACGGAAATTTATTCCATCAATTTGTTTCATTCATAGCGTCAATCGACTACTAATAATCTCACTCAAAATAAACTTCTCAGCTCGTTCCTGTCCTTCTCTACTTCCGTCATACGATTCTCACTGAAGAAAATATGGAGGAAAACTTCGATTATTCCCCCTGCTTTTTCCTCAAAGTGATGTTTGATCTCTTCTCTATCTTTGAATGATGCTTATCTCAGGTTGTCTCCCTCTGGCCTTCTCATCATCAATGGCATAATTTTTGGAGTGAGCCATGCAACATTCGAATAAGATCTTCAATTCTATTACTCATCAGTCATTATTTGGCACGTCTCAATACCCTTGTGACATTGTCAATACCGATTCTCGACTCCTCGATTCACCTCTGGGATTCATGGTAGGTTTAACTGAAGTTGTTCGGGTGAATAACCTATTGAGATGAATCACGTATCTGCCCCATTTGATCTCAGTGCTCACTCTGAGCACTACGGATATGAAATTTATGGGGAACTCGGAGTAATTTGGGCTCCTGCGTATGTCATATCGATAATCTATTACCGAATGGTTAGCTAGAACTTTGAATTAATGTTCATGAATCCGTAATTGCAGATCAATTCTCGCTCTGTGAATCATTCTATGGCACACGACATCAAATCAGAACTCAATCTCGCTAGGGTAATCATCAGATTGATCCATCTTGATATGCAGCCCTGATTCAACGACAACAAAATCATTATATTAAGAGTGCAACTCTGAAATTTTTTACCCTTTCGGCGGATTTTCGGACATGCCGCGAGGATTTTCGATTCAGACCTCCATACGCATACCATGGGTGCATGTTGGGTACTTGTTTACAAAAGTGGTCAAATTAGGGCGCCGAGTATAGAAAGCGGCGCGCCAGGTGGGCGCCAAGGAGAAAATCGTTTTTTCATAATTTCTCAGCCGTACAAGTTGGAAACAATTTTTCTTTCGCATCATCATAGACATGTCGAGAGTGCATGGAAACACTATAGAGATCTGGTTCAGGTCGATTGTGAATTATTTTTCGCGTTGTCGAAAATTGTTTTTTCGACACATTGACTCACTTTTCGCGAGGGGGCGCACAGGCACCTATCACACGATGAAGCCCATGCAATTCTGCGTCGAACCGTGTACAGTACATATCAATCCACTTTTTCAGAACCCGCGAAAAATTGTTCAGAAACCAAAAAATTCTCGATTTCGACCATTTTCTGAATACAACTTTTTTCTTTCGTGTTTTCATGAGTTCTGATAACGATATTCGCATTCTACACGCAAAACTACGCAAGAAAAAGTCAGATTTTTCTGAGATTCAAAAATTTTCGACTTTACATGACCGGTCGAGGTCGCTTTTTAGGTAAAAAAATTCGAAATCTGATGTTGTATGACTATAAGCTTATGTTATGTATTTGGGTACGTAGAATTCGAATTTGCTAGCAAGAGCTCACGAAAATGCGAGAAAAAAAAAGTTATGCTCGAAAATTCGAAAATAGTCGATATTTTAAGTTTTTTGGCGATAACATTTTTCTTTCGCGTTTTCGTGAGCTCTTGCTATCAAATTCAATTTCTACGTGCCCAAATACATAACATAAGCTTACAGTCAGACAACATCAGATTTCAAACTTTTTACCTAAAAATACCCCGGGGGTAAAGTCGAAAATTTTTGAATCTCAGAAAAATCTGACTTTTTCTTGCGTAATTTTGCGTGTAGAATGCGAATATCGTTATCAGAACTCATGAAAGCACGGGAAAAAAAGCTGTAGTCAGAAAATGGTCGAAATCGAGAATTTTTCGGTTTCTGAACAATTTTTCGCGGGTTCTGAAAAAGTGGGTTGATATGTACTGTACACCGTTCGACGCAGAATTGCATGGGCTTCATCGTGTGATAGGTGCCTGTGCGCCCCCTCGCGAAAAGTGAGTCAATGTGTCGAAAAAACAATTTTCGACAACGCGAAAAATAATTCACAATCGACCTGAACCAGATCTCTATAGTGTTTCCATGCACTCTCGACATGTCTATGATGATGCGAAAGAAAAATTGTTTCCAACTTGTCCGGCTGAGAAATTATGAAAAACGATTTTCAACTTGGCGCCCACCTGGCGCGCCGCTTTCTATACTCGGCGCCCTAATTTGACCACTTTTGTAAACAAGTACCCAACATGCACCCATGGTATGCGTATGGAGGTCTTAATCGAAAATCCTCGCGGCATGTCCGAGCAGGTGTAAAAAAAGTAACTCTTCGCAGGGTCTCCTTATCTATACTCAAATTCAACTTTTCGAGAAACCAAATATGTGGAAAGGACCGTCGTCTCATGCTCTACAACTTTGATGTTGACGTCAAAATTCTCAGACGGCTGTGGAATTAGCCTTCTCTCGATTTAGCCTCTGAGTGCCAGTGGGGAAGTTTTACGAGGGGGACGTTTTGGTAGGTACCCTCCTTATCGGTGTTCTCTCAACCTCCGCCTGGCCTCTCACATACATTCTCTATAATGTTTCACTCATTCTCCTTCACTTCCCTCTCGTTCCACTTGATTTGGTCATGGTGGTACGGCAACTAGGCCTTCCTGATCAAAATAAATAGAGATTTTCAGAGTTTCAATCTCGTTCCTGCCATCTTCCCTCTGGTGCAGTACTACTTCGTCTTTCATCTCGGGTTTGTCGCTGGATTTGGAAAATTATCTTCTCTTTACTTCCTGCTCAATTACAATGAAACAAATGCACTAAATCATCATTAAAAATATTTTTATTTGTTTACTTATCCTTGTATTTTTTTATGCGAGATTATTTCTAGAGGCGCTACGTCGGCTCTGGTTCATATTCAGAACGTATGGATTGTAGTAGAAGAGACTACGGGAGAGAACTCAGAATATAACATCACGACACCTAGTATGAGGAGACTGATTGACCCCTAATTATGATATTAATTATCAGATCCTGTCTATTTCCAGCCCGACTTTCGCGAAGCAGCCTAATTTTCATGAGAGTCGTCAACATTCATTGATATTCGTGATTATTGCTTAATCACTTATTTCGGTTGCTCAACCATTTATCAATTACAATAAATCACATAAAATACAGCGTCTATTCGGGGTGAATAATACAACATTGATTATTTCGTTAATTGTGGTCGCGGGTCGAAGCTCTTATGTTTTGTTTCGCGTCGGTACGTCGATTGCCCAAAGAAGAAAAGATGGAATCACGGCTTTGAATTAGCGGAAGCGGAAGTCGTTCATTGATTCGGAACACTCACTCAACACTCATTTCGAATGCATGAAACTCGCCTCGAATTGGGAATTCGGAATCTACAAACAACCAGAGAATGGGAGGAAGGGAGGGGTGGGACTAACGGAAGCGGATTATCGATTGTTTAGAGGGGATTATGGTAATGGGAACTCTGCCTCTCTGACTGGTCGACACTCTCTCGCACTCTCTCCGTATCACGTGCTCTCTCGCCGGTGAGAGACAGCGAGAGACCACGTGAAACGAAGAGACTGAAAACACACACAAACAAACAAGCAATAGAGATGGATTACGGTAGTCTTTGATCTCCGGGAGATAATTCAAGCCATTTGGGCGAAACGGACCATGGGACGCTCGGCGCGAGCCACCTGCAAGCGATTTGGTAAGATCCGTAGAATACAGAGCCGTGGAATCAAAAAAGGACGGATCCGTGAAGTAGTACCTTCTTCTCCTCGAAGGTCTCGTCGTAGGCGGGAGGAGGGGAAGCCTGGCGGAGAGCCGGCTTGTAGGGAGGAAGAGGCAGGGGTACGGTGAGAGCCGCCTCGAGAGCCTGAACGATCGAGGAATGATTTTATTCGCGTTTGTTGAGATTCCACTTATCCAGATATAAATATATTTCAAGTCAGTCTTCGAATGTCTAGTGAGGATTACCGTATCTCTCGACTACAGTAATACTACCGTACCTTCTCCTCGGCCGAAGTCAGAGGCAGCGGGGCTGGTGTACGGGCTGCAGTCGCGGGACGCTCGCAGCCGAAGTTAACCTCTGAGAGAGAAGAGATTATTCGAGAAATTTCCCCTTTTTAACAGGAACAATATCAATGATTCTTGATCACGGCTGTCTACTGGGAAGATCGCTAATTGGATCTATGAGTCACAAAGATTCGGTTGCGAAGGATCACTATTCATTATAAAAACGGACTCTTTCTGATCTGGGGAAGGTGTCTCTTCATATTGGTCTTCTGTCTCTTCACGATCAATTCATGGAGAGCAACGAAGGGAACGGCGAGGGTGAGTGCGAGACCTGCAGAGATTACATCATCACAAGGAGATATTGAGAGGAAATTATTATTAGGATCTTCCCATTATGATCAGTAAGTATCCAATATTAAAGCGGAATGAGAGCCTCACAAATATTGATGTATTAGCTAGATAATTGACTACATTTATATGAGCGTGAATGACGAATCGCTAGATGATAACGTCATTGGACGCGTCACTGCTCTACTTTCACTTGAGCGCGTCACACTTTTCTCACACAACTCTAACATGACTAAATACTCCTACGATTTTTCAACAAAAAATCATAGATTTATTTTCATAATTTCATCCCCTTCTCCACTGACCAGAGGCGACAGCTGCGGTAGCGACGGCCATTCTTATCTTTCTCTGTCGATTCTTCAGAGATCAAAGATCAGAGAGAACTGCTTGATTGGCAGTTGGAAGAGTGTGTGGAGAGAGGAGAGAGGGCAGAGAGTTTGAGGAAACTCTTAGCTGGGAAATCTTAGCCGTTGGGCATCCGAGACCGACGCTGTGAGGGCACTAGCCTGAAATTGAGAAGAACTCAATATTTGAACATTTGAATTCGCTCCAGATATCAGAGAATTTTTGTCGTAATGCAAAAAAAACTATTTGTCTTAGGGAAGATTAATCGATACCGTAATCACATACCGTAGTCGTCTTCCAGGGTTACGAAGGCGAGGCAGCCGAGGGGGCGCGGGCGAGCCAACTTACGAGGACCGGGCAGGTGCTGGCTACGGTACTGCGGTGCACGCGAGTACGGTAGCTACAATATTATCGATTACTGCGCTTAATGAGCTGTACATGAAATGCGAGGTAGGTCAAAGTAAAGGAAATAGAAGGGAGGGGACAAAGTCTGGGTGATGGGAGGGAGAGACGCTCGCGCTGTTATATGGCCGATCGAGTGGGTTAGGCAAATGAGTGGGGAGGGGGGGGGGGAGAGAAAAGGGGAGGAGTGGGGAGGGAGGGAGAGGGAGGAGAGATGTGATGGCGAGAGATGATAGTGTATGATTGTCCACGTGCTCTCCTCCACATTGGTGCACTCTCTCATCGAGAGAAAGAAGATATCCGAGAGGGACCATGGGGGTCCGGAGAGTCCAGAGATGCATTAGGAGGGAGAGAAGGAAGGTATCCGAGAGAGACCACGGGGTCCAGAGAGGTATCAGGAGGCACCCAATGCTGCGTCATCAGAGAATTATTATAATGATGGGACCATTTCTCGGGTAGAATTCTCTTCATTGAGTACATTCCCTCTCTCCCAGTCTGAATGAGGGAGAGGGAAGAGGGGGGAGGGAGAAGACTAATCCCCGGAACAAAGGTGGTGCTGACTGGGAATGCGAGAACTGTCGGGATTACAGTATCCCATTGTCGTCTCTCCATTCTAAATGATCTATCGATGAACGAGTGACACAGAGAGGGTGAGGAATGATGAGTGTTCTGACCTATCACACCGGGGAAATCGCTTAGCATTTTGGAGATTTGATTTCGCAAATGGAGAGTGTCAGTGACAGGAGGAGATCAGATGGGAGAGAAGGGAGTCAGTCTATCTCCAACCATGATGCAATAGAATCAATTGGATGATATCAATGCATGTGATGCTGGACTAGTGAAACACATGAGCATTCTCTCACTATCTTTTGCTATTCAACACGATTCACATGCGGTAGAATGCATCAATCTATTACATTTCTATATCAATTTGTTGAGATGTCCACTATCGATGGTTGAAAGAAGAAGGGTAAGAGTATCACTCCTCAATCGTCGTCTCACACACTATTATTGGATGATCGCTACCGCAAAACATCTTCATCAAAGTGGAAAATTGGCGATCAAAGGTAGTTTTTGAGATCAAAGGTGGGCATGAGAATTTAATGACTACTAAGGCAGTACGAACGTGGATAGTCATAATGTATTCAAGATCAAAGGATTAGGAATACTGATTGGATGGGCAACCCCCCACTTATCAGAGGTTCAATAGATCGGAAGATCAACTAAAGGTGCTGAAAGACGAGACGGAGTCTCTTCATGTCTCAGTTAGAGAGACGAGAGAGCACACACAATGAAGATAGTTCTCTCTTCGTCTCTAATCATGACTTTCAAAGGTTGGTCGTGGCTTATTTACAACCCCCATTGATGACGACAGTGGAACCCCATAGATGAAACTGGTTGTGACAAGTATCATTGAGAACTACTGATAGGCCAAATTATGAAACCATGATATCAACAAAGTTTTCAGCGCGAGTGGTTCCGTTTTCGTCAGTATTGTATAAGTCACGCAAACAATTCATCCTTGCGACAAATACCATTGACCTCTTGTGTATTCATCTATGGGGGGGGGGGGGGGGGGAGCCGCGAGGAGAAATCAAATCACAATCTGAGAATGAATGGGAGGATCGTCAATTGAGCGTCGTTTTATTTGGAGGGAACGATGCTGATCTCAGTGTGCTGAGCATCGACTCATTCATCCTTCAATCATCCAATCACAGAACACTGGAGATATGAGAACTTCCTTCACAATGCACACTCTTCTTACTCAATTGAAGGAGCGAATGTGAGTGAATAATTCTCCGATTTCTTCACTCTAATCTCTCCCCTCACTCCTTCCCTACACAATCCCAGCTGATGAGTTGAATGGAAGGAATAAATTGCGTAGTCCCTCTCTCGGCAGAGAAACGAGAGAGTGAGTAGGATGGAGAGAGTCTCCAGCTGAGATACATCCGTCACTTTCGATTATGCTCCCCATTACAAATTGTCATTTCGAACACCGAAATCTCCGGAGAAAGTGGGCGAATAGTCACTGAACTTACACACATTTCACGTCTAGATCTCTCTCGATTTCTCTTCATCTCTCCTTTCAATAAATGTACCCTTCGTGATTGTGCATCCACTGTGTGTAGACTGTCCACAAATGAGATTATCTCATGAACATATTTCCCTGATCCGATCACAAAACTGAATACCGGATCATCGCCCAGAATATTTCTAGATAATAATTTATCAATGTTACCTTTCTGTACCGTAGAGATTTCACAGAATATACATGCTGAATGGGCAATTGGGCTAGAATATTTATCAATAAGTTCTAAGATTTTCTCGTTTAGAGATCACATAATAGAAGGGAAGCTCTATGGAATCGAAAAGTAGCGGAAAGATCAGGTTCAGACACAAACGAAGTGTGACCATGTCACATGGCCTAGCCATCTATCAGTATTCTCGATTTTGAGAAGCTATTAAGAGTATTTTGATATTGAGAAACGGAACCGATTCACTTTGATTCGTGATGCAACCTTCAAAAAGATGAACACCCACAGCTTAGATCGATGAAAAAAAACTGAGCGTCAAAAGCGCGCGCGAGTCCCTCAGCCAGAGAGGGGAGAGAGGCTAGACGAGAGAGAAAGGAGCGGAGCCTCTCTCGCACGTGTCTCTCTCCCTCCTCCCGCTCTCTCGTCGCTCTCCTCTCGCGCTCATATTTAATTTGAGCACAAATTCAGGGAAATTATTAAAAATGCAATTTTGCGCTTAAAATTCCTCTAAAATTCTATCTAATCGGAAAATATTCCCGCAAACATCGTAACTTTATTGAAAAGCCCATAAATCGCCATTTCTCGACCAATTTATTGATTTTAGACCGATTAAAACTAGTTTGATCTTGCATGCGGGTTACTCAATGCATAGAGGAGACCAATAGCTGCCGATCAAGCTTTTGGGCGAGTGATTTGGTTGCGTAGTTAAGTTGTGCTCCCTCGATCTCGCTTTCGAGGGAAATCGGGTGGACCAAAAGTGGGCGGGTCTTGTGGCCCCTAATTATACTTCAATCGTTGATTCGGCTTCATTAACTACCACATTTGAGTCAACAGCGCTCCATACTCTTCTCTTATCTCAATTGAATCACAATTGACAAGAAGATAGATCCTAGATCCGCCTGCACGATGCTCTCTAGTCTCATTCATTTCATGACTTTTTTACTGCAGTAGTTCTCATCATTCCCCTAGTTTGTATTCTCGTTTCATTGTTTCTTATTGCACGCCGTTACTATTACTCCCATACTCTACTCACAAATAAAGACGTTAAAAACGTCATTCAGGCACTCTCATTCACTCTATCGCATCGTCAAACCTTGCTATCTTCAGAAAATAGAAACTCTCCCCAGACGGAGTACCAACAATTCAAAAAAGGAGTCAGGCTACACGGCAGACAATTGTTTGTCAATCAATGTATTTAATTTGTAGTTGCTCCCACGCATGAACCGTTTACTTTATCATACAAGTTATCTCGGTTCCTTGGTAATTTCGAGATGTCGAGAGCAAATGAGGTGATGTGAAATCTCAACTGGAGGAGTGGCGGGACTAACGATGATGCGATGCGAATGACAAGAACGCCATGGGATGATGGAATGAATGGATAAAGGAATCAGGGGGAATGATGCTGCATCTGCAGCACCTGCGACACCTGCAGCTCTACTGCTTGTCGGGCAGCTTGGAGACGGGATGTGGGCGTGGCAGCATGACATTGTTGCAGCCAGAAGAGGTGCAGCAGCAGGATGAGAATCTGCCGTTGTTGGGAATGACCTCGAGACAGAGGGACTTCTCGCAGTCCACTACCGCGTTCTGCAAATGGAAGATATATTGTGGTGTCCCAAAAGTCTTGTCGCCGTTTTTCTTTTTATTATTTAAAGAGAACCGTAGGTCGCAATATCTCTCACTCGTTGTTAGTAGGTGCAAGTAGTCCTGCACTAATTTATTCGATTTCGAGTAGATCATGAGATTGCCTAATGGTGAAGCAATAATATAAAATGTATGTTTTTCGACCTTGTTTTAAAATATTCATACAACAGAGGCGGTTGACATTCCGAAGCACAAACAAATACCATAGTAGTAGTAGGAATCAGACTTTTAAATAAAATTTTCGAACGAAAAATATCGCTTGAGAACTCAGAAATAATCAAGAATATGTGAAAACCATGACCATTTCGGAGGTCGATTTTTGAGTTATCTATTTTTACCCCCTTCGATTGCGCTCAAATGTTAATTTTTCAACGTTTTGATTTATTTGCAAATATTTTGATCGATTTCCGGAATCAAATTCGAAAATTTTTAGAATAATGTGTGGGAAATGGCAAGTTTCATAGTGATGATGCAATTCGAGAAGGGTAGTCGGAATGGTGCGCACATTGAGTATGGATTACTTCCTATTTGTGGCAAACACTAAACTGATTTTTATCTATTCAAAAAAAGGAGAACGGATTTTTTGAACGAAAACTGAACGTGGGTGTTTTTAGTGTGGTCAGTTATACATACAGTAGCTCCTCGGAATTGAAATGATTTCACTGGCTTACGTATTGAACCAGAAGGTCAATAGTTACTTCATCAATCGCCGCTTAGCAGGATTCGATAAGGCTCTCGACAGTTGAAAAAATATTTTTCAAAATAAAACGACAGGACTTTTGGGACACCCAATATTATGGATTATGAGAGAAATATGTTTTGCACGATACTAGTCGTGGATGGAGAATTTGGATGAAACTTTTTCTATGATCATATTTCAAATAATGCTGCTACTGTATGTAATGTCCTAAGCTCACCGAAGGGAAGTAGACGCAAGACTGAGTCGTGATCGTCTTATCTTTCTGAGTGATCTTGATGATCATGCAGACGGGATAGGCGGCGATGGGGTGGTCGGTGTTCTCAATTACTTCTCGTTTATTTGTTGTAAAATCAGAACAAGTACCGTACGGTGAAATATTCACTTTTTGAATCTTTGCTGATAAGCAAAATTATGACTTGTGGTTGTGCTCTTACTTTTTCGACACGGATATGCTCGGTGAAATATTCCTAGAAATCGATATTTGAAACAGGTCTCTTTTATGGTGCGAGTTACGGTAACTCGGTCAAGGTTTATCATTTTAGCCCGCGAAAGCGCCTTGAAGCCTTTTCCTTTAATTTTCTCATGTTATTTGTCACTTTTTTGAAATTCAGGACAGAAGAAACAATCACAAAGTTAAAAACAAAACGATTGAACCTCTCTAAGCGTAATCGCAAGCTAAAATGATAAACCTTGACCGAATTACCGTAACTCGCACCATAAAAAGACCTATTTTAAATATCGATTTCTAGGAATATTTCACCGAGCATATCCGTGTCGATTCCCGCAAAGTGGCCATGAAAAAATAAGAGCACAACCGCAAGTCGTAATTTTGCGTATCAGCAAAGATTCAAAAAGTGAATATTTCACCGTAACTTACGGTATTGCAAGAAAATAAACCGTTTCACTTGTTATCACAAACGGTCCAATCTAATCATTAATAAGGGATTCTATGATTCAGTGTTTGTATTTAATCAGTGCATTTTGCATCCAGGATCACATAGGAGAAAGATCGGGAATATTGGAAAACTAAATGAATAATTAGCGAATATTTTGTTCCGCTCATCATGCCTACTGTATGCTAAACAGACCATGACTCTAACTGAGTTTTTGAATCTTACAATACTTGTTCTGATTTTCGTAGCATGTACGATACATAAGGCTCGTACTTCATCAAATCATAATTGGCATCACACAAACTCACTAGTGCTTGACATAGTGCGTCGAGAGCAAATTAGTCAAGTATACCGTACATTTGCCAGTGAATGTGGTCCCTCTGCGTGGCAGACTTCCAGCTCGGAGGTCCTGGTCATGTTGTTCCAATTGTAGCACTCCAGAGGGCCGGCTTCGTAACGGTCCAGCACGATCTCGGGCCTGCAGATACCGTATACTTTGTAACGTATCTACCTTACTGTAACTAGGATCAACGGTTCTGTTCCAATATTGGGAGCCTTTGAAAAAATTAGGGTCCGAAAAAAAAGATTAGGGCCCAAAAAATAAAGTTAGGGTCCGAAAAAAAAGTAAGGGTCCGAGAAATAAAATTTACAACCCGAAAATAAAATAATAGTCTGAAAAAAAAGATTAGGGTCCGAGAAAAAAAATTAGGATCCGAAAAATAAAGGCTCGCTTCATTAACCTTATCTCAATTTCGAAATAATACCGGAATTTCGATACAAGTTTTTTTTTCTTTTTCATTTCAATGAGCTCTAGTGTAGAAAATCGATGACTACGACTAAAAATACACCAGAAAATCTACTAGTGGGGTGGTTGTGTGATAAGAAGTGTAAGAAGTGTGACCCTCGAAACGAGCCTGATCAAATCGATACCTTGGGAGATTTTCCGACCTATTCAGCACAAAATGCCTTTTTTTAATTCTGAAAAAAATTAAATATACTTACTTTTTGATGTAGATTCCGAAAATGATAACTAGAAAGTTCGCTTCGGACATCTAATTTTTTTATCACGATTTGTACTATTTTTTGGCAAAAAAAAGGTTGTTCGTCCATAATTTTTTCAAATCACCGTTTCACGAGCTCTAATATAGAAATTCAGTTTCAGCGTGTAAAAATACGTCAGGAAAACTACTAGTTAGGTACTTTTGAGGTGGTCACTTTTTCGATTCCAAAAACTGTGGGTTACTGTAAGTCGGCCAAAGTCGACCTGAGGCCTTAACTAGTGATGCCGCCGATCAGCACTTGGGACCATCATTCCAGGAAAAAAGTATGGAGGGAATCTATTTTTGCCCTTCCGAGGACCCCTACCCAGGTGCACCGCTAACTCGTGGATGGTCTCTTAACGGAGAGTGCACCCCAACATCTCATATTGGGAAAGCTATCAGCTTTAGGTATGGGGACTTCACACACAACTTATTGGCACGGGTTGTGAAAAAGTCCTCCGTCGATCCCTCCCATTAGCTTCACTGTATCGTGGAACGTCTATTAATTGTTTTGCCATCGAATGATTCAAATTGTGGTCTCTATCTCAATCTCTATATCAATTCAAAAAAAATTTCCATAGGATTGAATTTTGGTGCGAGGCTGTACTGTATACTTATTTATCGAAATATTTGTTTCTCTTCGGAATGTTATCCGTGAGTTAAGACAATTTTTTTCTCGTACCCTAACTTTATTTTTCGTACCCTAACTTTATTTTTCGGACCCTAATCTTTTTTCTCGGACCCTATTCTTTTTTTTCGGACCCTAATTTTATTTTCGGGTTGTAAATTTTATTTCTCGGACCCTAACTTTTTTTCGGACCCTAACTTTATTTTTTGGGCCCTAATCTTTTTTTTCGGACCGTAATCTTTTTTTTCGGACCCTAATTTTTTCAAAGGCCCCTAATATTGGAACAGAGCTGGATCAACATTCAGATACAGTTACCGTAGCCAGCGGGCTACCGTAATCACATAATGCTTCCTTAGGCGAAAAGAGGTATACTGTACTCACTCGAGATGGAAGTGGCTTCTGTCAATCGTGGACGCGAGTGCTGGAGAAGCCATCGCGGCTACGAGGAATAGGAGAGCCATCCAGGCAGAAGGTTGAGGAATTAGAGGTCTTAAAAGCATGATATTTGAGCCAAAAACGAGCACTGATACATGAGGACTATCACGAGATATGGAGCAGGAAGGGAATGGGAGAGAAGACACGGTCTTTACGGACCGGACTATCGTGACTGGGAAAGCGGCCATGGAGTCGGGGATTGGACAGCCGCCCGATTCAACCCGAGATCCATTTGGTAACAAGAACGTGTTTTTGGAGTACACAAGACTGCCTCCAGCGCACGATCGAGTATTCCGGTCCATTTTCAAAAGTGAACCTTAGTTTTGAGAAATGAGAAGAAAAAAGATGAAGATAGTCGAGACGAATGTTCCTTCTCCCCCATGGGGTGGATATAGGGGCGGAGTCTGGAAGGGCCAAGAGTCAGAAACAGCAGAAAAGAGACATGGAGGAATAGAGAAATTTTGGAGGGAAATATCGATTGAACTAACAAGGTAATGTAAGGTAATGGAGCACTTGCAATTTATGGAAAGGACGGTTATGGTATTCGAGAACTGTCGCTGAATGTGGAAGTAATTGGAATTATGATAATATTCAAGCCATGAACTGAAATTGAAATGTGTTCTACCAGTAGAAGACAAGTACAATTGGGCCGATTTACCGAGAATTGGAAGCCAATCAACTATGACGGAGGTTGAATACGAAATTGTATGATTAATTGGTATTTAGATGTTTGGTCTCTTCTGAATTGGTTTAATAGTCATCCATACAAAAAATACCAGAATCGAGGATGTCTAATGACTTGCTGTACATAGACAGAATTCATTATCAAAGACGCATTTTGGAGCGTTCTCTTATCCATTTTGTATCCATTATTCGACTGCAAATAAAATAAGAATTGATAGAATCTACCGCATTTCTGAATCAAAAAATAATACAAATAGCACTGATCTATTCTGAATAGAGGACAGAATGAAAATGTTTGTTCTACATTTAAGTCTCGGTTATTTTGGACCACCCCCCCCCCCCCCCCCGGAACCGGTGCGCTAGCAATGAGAACCAGGGGCTCATGCTTGAGTGTCAAGAGGGTCTTGGTCCCGTATTTCACAAACCGTCACATCTGTGGTTACTGCCTCTACGAGGGGAGAAATGATAATTTCAATGAAAAATAGTCGAAAAAAAAATTATTTTCTCAACCATTCGGAATAGACCCAATTTCTCTTTTGGCTCTGAAATATCTGTTCAGATTGATTACAACTCATTGCGAAAGTCACTTTTTTGCCTCCTCATTTCGGATTTTTGGGTCAAGTGGCACATTTTTGGCGAAACTTCCAGACCGCACTATATACATTTCGTGGTCCTTACATCCATGCATCGATATTTTTTATCGTCGCGCTCTCCTAATACACTCCGAGATAAATTAAGTCCGAAAAGGTCGTTTTGGAACAATAAAAATTTCTAACTTTTTTCTTTCTCTGTTTCATAAGCTCTAATGCCAAAATTCAAATTCTGCGCGCCAAACGACGTAAGAAAATACTATAGTCAGATTTTTCTTAGATGAACATTTTTCAACTTTTTTCATGATCATGGTCGTTTTTGGGTCAAAAAGTCGAAATCTCTGAACTATATGACTATAGGTGTTTCCAGCGTATTTTCGCCCGTAGAAATCGAATTTTTATACTAGAGCTCGCCAAATTGTCAAAGAAAAAAGGTATGCTCTAATAAATGATTTTTCTCTAGAATTCGAAAATAACTATTTTCTTTGACAATTTGGCGAGCTCTAGTATGAAAATTCGATTTCTACGGGCGAAAATACGCTGGAAACACCTATAGTCATATAGTTCTGAGATTTCGACTTTTTGACCCGAAAACGACCATGACCAACGAAATCATGAAAAACGACCAACGACCAACGAAATCATGAAAAAAGTTTTAAAATGTTCATCTCAGAAAAATCTGACTATAGTATTATCTTACGTAGTTTGGCGCGTAGAATTTGAATTTCGGCATTAGAGCTTATGAAACAGAGAAAGAAAAAAGTTAGAATTTTTTTTGTTCTAAAACGACCTTTTTCGGACTTAATTTATCTCGGAGTGTATTCGGAGAGAATGAATGAGCGCGACGATAAAAAATATCGATGCATGGATGTAAGGACAACGAAATGTATATAGAGCGGTCTGGAAGTTTCGCCAAAAATGTGCCACTAGACCCAAAAATCCGAAATGAGGAGGCAAAAAAGTGACTTTCGCAATGAGTTGTAATCAATCTGAACAGATATTTCAGAGCCTCAGGGCTCCTCTAAAAACAACGCAAAAGAGAAATTGGGTCTATTCCGAATGATTGAGAAAATAATTTTTTTCGACTATTTTTCATTGAAATTATCATTTCTCCCCTCGTAGAGTCAGTAACCACAGATAAGTGACGGTTTGTGAAATACGGGACCAAGACCCTCTTGACACTCAAGCATGAGCCCCTGGTTCTCATTGCTAGCGCACCGGTTCCGAGCAGGGTCCAAAATGCTTCAAAATAACGGAGCCGGTCTCTTAATATCCCCCTTAATACTTGTGTTGCATTTACGCACATAAAACGAGATATTCGGAATGA
Source organism: Pristionchus entomophagus (assembly GCA_036245825.1). Classification (NCBI taxonomy): domain Eukaryota; kingdom Metazoa; phylum Nematoda; class Chromadorea; order Rhabditida; family Neodiplogasteridae; genus Pristionchus; species Pristionchus entomophagus. The sequence goes on from BTSX01000006.1 coordinate 15,530,385, forward strand.
AGCAGGAAATGAGATGAGATGAGAGAAACACGATTGAATTCCGATAGACGTCAATCGAAGAAAGAAAGGAAAAGAGGAGAAGTAAATTCAACCATTTATCCAAGGATTGAATAATCATAAATTTCTTTATAATGATACTCTATGGGTAGGGGCCACAAGCCCCGCCCCTTTTCCCTCGACACCATTCCCCTCAAAAGCGAGATCGACGAAACACAAATCACGTTCTCGATGAAATCACTCACCCAAAAGCTTGTTGTGTAGCTCTGACCATGCCCTATCGAACGAGCTCTGTCCGAACTGGATCTGAATTTTTTTGAGTAGGTCAAAATTCAAGAAAATAGACACGAAACATCGGATTTTACACTTTCTAGGATGAGCACAATGTTCGGACAGTGAAAATATGATTTCTTTGTATTTTAGAGGAGTTTTAAGCACAAAATTGGATTTTTAATAGTTGTCCCCGATTTGTGTTCGATCGCGGGAGTTGAGCAGGGGGAGCGAGGCGAGAGAGCGGGGGGAGTGAGAGAGACGAGTGCGAGAGAGGCTCCGCCCCTTTCTCTCTAGTCTCGCCTATCTCCCCTCTCTGACTGGGAGAGGCGCGCGCACTTCGAGAGCTCTCCCGGGCTTGAGAGATGAAATATCGACATACAGTCGCGCGCATAAGTCACCGTACGGTTTAAATTTCTTTGATAACTTTTGACTCACGATAGATTTATGGGTCAACCTCTGACATGTCATAGCATACCCACCGAGTGTTAGGTATATGCCATAGGGATATCACAGAACTCCCTGGTTGTTGCACAGTGAAGACGCAATCAATCGAGACTTTTTCAAAAAAATAAATTCATGAATGGATTTTTCCCTGAACACCAAACTTTCTGATATTTTAGATAAGTCGAAGGGCTACCCATAAAATGTTTTTCAAGTTCCTGCTCTATCGCACTTTGGCTACAGAATTGCTCAAAGATGTTTCCCGAAAAAATAAATTTTTCTTCATAGACGTGCAAGAAGCTCATTCAAAAGCTCAAAATGATCCTTTCCACAATTCCTGATGACCCCCGAAGTTTGATAACGATAGCTGGAAATTTGACTTCAAGGCACGAAAAAACCGAATTTTTCACTTTTTCACATGCCCCAACTTTTGGTGTTTCCAGTTATGAGGGTGATTTTCGTTCAAAGATCTTTCCAAGATACGATGGTAGCATATCCATGGATTATACGATTCCCAACTTTTTAGAACATTTGGATAACTTTCCCGCCCACGGCAACCGACAATCCGAGGTCATAAGATTTTCAACCCAAAAAATGACCATGATTAGTCGAAAAATTGATTAGTCGAAAAATGATTAGTCGAAAAACCAAAAAAGAGATCAAATTTTTCGACTAATGATGATTAGTCGAAAAAATTATTCTCTCAGAACTTCCTGACTAATCTTTCCGGGTATATTTTTGTGTGCTGAATCCGAATTTCGATATGAGAGCAAATGAAATCGTTAAAGAAAAAAGTTAAAATTCACTATGTCGAAAAGTAGCCGATTTTGAAAATTTATTGACCTTGGATTGTCGGTTGCCCTGGGCGGGAAAGTTATCCAAATGTTCTAAAAAGTTGGGAATAGTATAATCCATGGATATTCTACCATCGTATCTTGGAAAGACCTTTGAACGAAAATCACCCTCATAACTGGAAACACCAAAAGTTGGGGCATGTGAAAAAGTGAAAAATTCGTTTTTTTCGTGCCTTGAAGTCAAATTTCGAGCTATCGTTATCAAACTTCGGGGGTCATCAGGAATTGTGGAAAGGATCATTTTGAGCTTTTGAATGAGCTTCTTGCACGTCTATGAACAAAAATTTATTTTTTCGGGAAACATCTTTGAGCAATTCTGTAGCCAAAGTGTGATAGAGCAGGAACTTGAAAAACTTTTTATGGGTAGCCCTTCGACTTATCTAAAAATATCAGAAAGTTTGGTGTTCAGGGAAAAATCCATTCATGAATTTATTTTTTTGAAAAAGTCTCGATTGATTGCGTCTTCACTGTGCAACAACCAGGGAGTTCTGTGATATCCCTATGGCATATACCTAACACTCGGTGGGTATGCTATGACATGTCAGAGGTTGACCCATAATTCTATCGTAAAAGTTATCAAAGAAATTTAAAGTGTACGGTGACTTATGCGCGCGACTGTACGTCCAAAAGCAAAAATGATATTGAGAATCTGACGGTCATATTAAGCCTAGTTTGGACCAGATTCCACAAAGTCGGCTATCCATGTTGTGGCCCCTATCTATGGGTCTGTTCAAAACCTGAAATGATTTAAGTCTAGATTGATTTAGAAATGGTCAAACTGCTCTCTCTTCACTTCACTCAATAGGTTGAATTTTATAATTTCGTCATAAAAATCAGAAATCTCGTGTTGGTATCCTCAAAGGACTACAAATCGTCTCAATAACAAGGAGCTACAAGTCAAATTTCATGTGAGGCGAGACTGAACTCGTTTCAATTCGATTCATTGAGTATTAATTCATGTGATGGGATTTGAGTTGATACCAATCCGAGATGGTTTCCATTTGAATGATATTTGAACGGAAGAAATAACCTGGTGAGGATCTTTCCCAATTCACAAAATCGGCGAAATGGAAAAGGATAGACCCGACTGTGCCATTCCTCGTTTGAATGCTTCAGAGAATCACAGAATCACAGATAGCGTTTCTGAAATGGTAGCACCCCCCCCCCATTGTTTTTTTTTTGTAACTGGTTCGTTCAATACAAGAAAGTGTTCATAAGATCAGTCACGACTTCCCAGAGATTCCCAGATTGTTGTTTGCAACTATTTCTTTCCAGAAGGCCACCTTTTGTGAATTGACGAATGAGCTTTGCTGAAAAATAGTTCATACACTTGTTGCGAAGATCAAGTAATTCGACAGTATACAGTACTTGTCTGAAGAAGGAACTTTAATACTTGTTGTTGTCCGATGTGCTGCTTGAAGTCGTTGAAGAGGAAGGCGATATAGTTGTGGTCGTTGGGACCCCAAGCGGCGACTCGGAAGGAGAAGGCAGCGATGACATCATCGTCCATCACATTCGACTGCTTTCGAGTTATCGTCAGAATGACAATGCTCTTGACGCGACTGGTGACACCTTTGAGTGATTGTGAGAGGGGAAAATTGAGGGTGAGACGAGGGAGATCCTCCGTGTCGAGGTGCCCCGCTTGGAGTGATGCGTCGAGGAAGAGGTCCTTCTCTTAGGCAATCACGGGGATCAATCGAGGCAGGTCGTTGTCGGAAGGAGACGACGTGTTGACCAGGAACACCTCAATGAGACACATCGCCAGATATTTGAAAGCCCCGCGGAGGTACGACATGGAAGTATCTTTCGTACCTCCAGGATTTCTTTTTTCGTACGTCTGCATAAGCTGTGATTTTCAAGATTTGGGATACACATTTCGTACCTCCACGGAGCTTTCAAATATCTGGAGCTACGAAAAAAGAAATCCTCCCCATAGAAGAATTAGTAGATCACTGATTAACTCTCGCGAGTCAGGACAGCAGATGAATAATAGTGATGGAGTGCAAGTGAGGGATGACAGGAGTTCTGCCGTGACGAACGGAGTATGGCTCGTCGCGATTTGATCAATCTGAAAAATAGTTCTCATTAGACTCAATTATCCATTATATGGAAGTTTCAACTCAACATCGCCTGGTTTCTTCAGCCAATCAGCACCACATCAGATAGTTTAGAAGATAGATGGACGTACCACTGACTGTATAACAGTCTCGTCGACAACGAGCCTTCCGTCCGCAAAGAACATACTTCATAGGTGAGGAAGGTAGATAGAGCAATTGATTGCGATCTGAGGAGGGAAACAGTGGTCTTATCGAAACACCAATTGCGCGAAGAGGAATAATAACTAGAACGAGATTTATCTGGCATGGGAGATGACGTGGGGTGACTACCGTATCGTACATGCTACGAAAATCAGAACATGTACCGTAAGTTACGGTGAAATATTCACTTTTTGAATCTTTGCTGATAAGCAAAATTATGACTTGTGGTTGTGCTCTTATTTTTTCTAATGGCCACTTTGCGGGAATCGACACGGATATGCTCGGTAAAATATTCCTAGAAATCGATATTTGAAACAGGTATCTTTTATGGTGCGCGTAACGGTAACTCGGTCAAGGTTTATCATTTTAGCTTGCGATTATGCTTAGAGACTTTCAACCGTTTTGTTTTAACTTTGCGATTGTTTTTTTCTGTACCGACTTTCAAAAAAGTACCAAATAACATGAGAAAATTGAAGGAAAAGGCTTCAAGGCGCTTTCGCGGGCTAAAATGATAAACATTGACCGAGCTACCGTAACTAAAACCGTAAAAGAGACCTGGTTCAAATATCGATTTCTAGGAATATTTCACCGAGCATATCCGTGTCGAAAAAATAAGAGCACAACCACAAGTCATAATTTGGCTTATCAGCAAAGATTCAAAAAGTGAATATTTCACCGTAACTTACGGTACTTGTTCTGATTTTCGTAGCATGTACGATAGTTATATCAAGAGATTTCAGAGCAGGAAGTGAGAGAAATTAGAAAAAACTTTTTTTTTTTTTTTTATAAAATTTTTTTACCACTTCCATTGTTCAGAGCAGTAAAGATGTGTTATGATCTCGGCCAGGGGGAAAACATAGTACTATCCCGCGTCAAAAGCGGACAGAGAAAACCATGCTACATCAAAAGCAAATTCGTAATAAAGAAAGAGAGATGGCATGGACTTCTAGTAGATTGAAAGTGAATTTCACATGGGATGGAAGTGTATCTACTCTCTTGGTACACCGACGGAAGTCCACCAAGATTAGCAGACGTCCTGGATTGCGCCAATTGTAGTTGGTTGCCATGCGTAGATGGAGTGATCTCTTGCATCTATGCATGTGATGCAAGCGAGATAGTTGATGGAGGCAGAGAAGAGAGGAAGGCAGAAACCTTTCACGACTAACACCTCTCGTGTAAGAAGTGCTTCCTAAGACACAGGATAATGCGCAGATTGGAGACTGAGATTACATGAACATTTCAAATTTTTTATCTCAGAAACTCTCAAAGTGATCATTGATGTTTGCTCAGTGCATCAGTAACTCCGTGACTTTCTTTATTCAATACGATTGAGCAAAGCTCATAGATCGGACGACAATCGACCCGTATAATCTGTCAGAAATCTGCGAGAAAAGTTGCGGAAAAAGTTGCGGAACTTTTCTCGCGTATTTTTCTCTGATTCTCTCGTTTATGCGTGCTCTCTTGCATGTCTCTAACCACCTCGCGGAAAAGTTTCGGAACTTTTCTCGGAGAAAATCCCGGAGCTGAGCTGCTGGAAAAGTTAGAGAAAGGCGAGAGAGTGTGTGTTTGAGGAGAGGGAAATTTTTTTTTTCTGCGCTCTCTCCCTTTCGCGTGCTCTCTCGTTCTTCTCTGGCAGCTGCGGGATTTTCTCGCACCTGCGAGAAAAACGTGTTTACTTCACTGTTTTATCGCAGCTTTTCTTCTATTCGTATTGTTCCCCTGTTTTATTCGTTTATTATTCTTGATGCGCGTCATATTTCATGACTAGAAAACAGTGACTAGCCGATCATTGAAGCAGTGATATTTCTTTTACATTGCTCTCCCGGTTGAGAAAACATAATTTGAATTCACGCAAAAACTGCTAGATTTTCCCGCAGGTCTCGTGGAAAAGTTCGGGAACTTTTCCATGAGCTGGTAGAAAAGTTCCGCAACTTTTCTCGCAGATTTCTGACAGATTATACGGGTCGAATATTTACGTCCGTGTTTGGCAGAAAATGAAAAGGTCGCCAAAACGATGCAGTAAAATACCAAGCACAGAAAGAAACGCATCAGGGTGGGAGAACAAGTCTACGTTGACTGGAATATCCTGAACATTCGTGCAGTTTCGTATCCTAAAGAGTCTATGAATATCTATCGTAATCGAACTTATTTTTTGTAAAAATAGGATAGTGTGCACCCATTTGTACCTTCATTTCGATCTGGAAATACTCAGTGCTGGGGTGCCTGAACATGAACGACATCAATGGAATTTTATGTTGCTTATTTGAACAAATACAGTACAAAGTAAATGACGAATGATCTGATAAACCGAAGAATTTAGCAAGACGGTTTGCATAGCTGTCAAATTGTATCGGAGCATCGATCGAATGTTGCCTGAAGATACGTCAATGACTCATTGTGAATACGAGCATCACCCATTCTTCAGAAGCCGCGAGAAATGAACAGAGTCTGCTCTTCCTTTCTTATCCCTCCGTTAGAGGAGATTCACGGCGGATACGGATTGGCCTACTGAGGTTGAAGCTGAAAAGGTTGCCGCTAATGGACATTACAAATAAAAACAACCGTCGTTATGTTTTTTTCTCATTGGTCTGATAGATTCATAGCGAAAAAACAATGTATGAAAATGAGAGCCGACGTTTTGTCGTATTCTCAATGATTTACAAAAACCTTATTTGTATCTTTCTTTGGGTATTTGGATTGATGATGACTAAATGTTGTCTTATTCTAAGAAGGATTCGTGCTCTGTTCTTCTCCGCTGTGTGATTAGAGATTCATCTTTTTCAAAGCAACGTTAACATTAGCCCCGATGAGGTATTTAACAAGTGAGTAGCTCGTACCAAACTATGAATGTATCATAGATAGATAAAGAACGAACTTTACATATTGCGTATCGTACATGTCGCAGAAATCAGCACGCTCACAGGGCGTCACCGAGAAATCTGCGATGTTTCCGATCTTTGCAATACGCAAAATTAAGATCTGTGGTTTTGCTCATATATTTTCTCATGGCCACTTTGCCGGAATTGACCCGGATATGCCCGGCAAAATATTCCTAGAAATCGAGATTTCAAGCAGGTATCTTTTATGGTTCGGGTTACGGTAGCTCGGTCAAAGTTTATCATTTTGGGTTGCGATTGCGCTCAGCGAGGTTCAACTGTTTTGTTTTTAACTTTGTAATTATTTTTTCGGGCCTAAACTTCGAAAAAGTGACAAATAACATGACAAAATTAAAGGAAAGGCTTCATTGCGCTATAGCGAGCAAAAATGATAAACCTCGACAGAGCTACCGTAACTCGCACCATAAAAGAGATGTATTTCAAATATCGATTTCTAGGAATATTTTACCGGGCATGTCCGGGTCGATTCCGGCAAAGTGGCCATGAGAAAAAATATGAGAACAACCACAAATCTTAATTTTGTGTATAAGCAAAGATCGGAAAACCCGCAGATTGTACCGTGAAGCCCGGTGAGCGTTCTGATTTCTGCGACATGTACGATATGTACAGATGATTGATCCATCAACGTCGTATGGTAATTCATATCCATAATCTCACCATCATCGTTGATATACTCTCAGAATCCACAGTTGTCGTCTATGACGCAGAAATCGCAATTGGAGAAACCAGAGCAGTAGGAAGTGTCCGTTCCTGAGAAAGAATTAATACCATCACAACATTTTATTTTTTGGTTTTGACATTTTCATTATTGAAAATCTCTCGCAAGATCTTACCGCCAGTGATATTGAAGAAGGGATCAGAATATCGATCTTGTTCGTTGGATGCCGAAGCCTACAATCGAGAATATTATTCATCATGTATCGTACTTCCAAAATATTCCTGAACAGGTTTCCATTTCTTACTTTACTTAAAATTGTTACTCTCTGTTTGGGAATGTGTTGGAAGTACGATATAATGCACAACTTACATTATTAATCAATAGGAAAGCGACGCCCATGGCGCACAGTGAGAGGATCACACCTACAATTTCGTTGATAATTTGATCTTTTCCATACAAAGACACAGGGAATTGAAAAGAAATTAGCACAATCTCCCAACAATTCATTGTGGAAAAGAACAATTACTATCTCTCAAACACGAACCGATGACAGATATGATAAGAAGGACTCTTCTGCCGACTTTATCGATGAATGCCATTGGAATGAAGGTACACACGAAGTTAACGGCTGAGATGAACAGATTGATTATTTGATTATGAATATGAATAAACAATTTCGGAATCCTATTGAGGAGCAAGCAACATCTAATGTTTTTTAATTCATCTATTCAATTAATTTAATTTGTAAGTTTGTATTCTCAATCTCTCACCGGAAGTTCCTACAGAGATCCAGATAGTCTCGTGATTGTCTTTCACTCCAGCTGATCGGATGATCGTCCCCGTGTAGTACCTGCAACCTCCCCGTTCTTCTCTCCAGCGATTTTATCCCATACGTTTCTCTGTTAGATTTCATCAAAACAGAAAGACTGCTCTAACTGACATGATAGTGTTGATCGATATTTGAAACAGATCTCTTTCATGGTGCGCGTTACGGTAGCTTGGTAAATGTTTATCATTTTAGCTCGCATATTGAAGCCTTTTCCTTCAATTTTTTCATGTCATTTGTCACTTTTTCGAAATTCAGGGATGAAAAAACAATTACAAAGTCAAAAACAAAACTGCTGAATATCTCTAATCAGAATCGCTAGCTAACATGATAAACCTTGACAGAGCTACCGTTACGCGCACCATAAAAGATACCTGTTTCAAATATCGCTTTCTAGGAATATTTTACCTGGTATATCCGGGTTGCTTCCGGCAAAGTGGCCATGAGAAAAAATATGATCCCAATCACAGATCTTAAGTTTGCAAAGATCGGAAACCCCGCAGCTTTCTCTGTGACGCCCGGTGAGCGTGCTGATTTATGCTACATGTACGATAATAATTGGATACCAGACAATTGTTGAGATCATTATTGCAGCTACACAGGGAAGGTAAGCCGGGTAAAAAGTGCCATTCGACAACATAATACACGAGGGAAGCTAGAAGGACTGAGTCTCCGGGTAGGGAACGAATGGGCCACTACGTGAGAACAAATGTGATTGGGCATCACGATTGAAGGAAGGCGATGGAGGAACGGGGCTTCTGTAGAAGATGGCCATTGAATGAGTCAGGAAGAAGAAGCAGAATGAGGAATGAGGAAGGAAGGAGGAGAAAGAGAAAAGGGGAGGAGTTGAGGGGGGGGGGGGGTAGCAGTTGTAGTGGACGAGTCGAAGGTTATCAGTGAAGTTTCCATACCTAGGACATTATTTAAATCACTCTGAGTACCCTACATCTACCTGACCACTAAGCTGCAACTTCACAGACCTCAAACCAGCTCATAAAAAGGATCGGCAGTGGTTTGGGATCCGAACTCATGAGAATGCTCTATCTCTCATTGAATGAACTAGTTTTTGTTCTGAAATTCATCCCTGATATTCTAATTTTTCTCCCCATCCCTCTCTGAGTCCCCTTCTTTTCTCACCATCCGTCACTTGTTTCTAGTCGGAAGCCTCACTCTCCTTGTAGTATTTCCTTGCATTCTAACGCAACACTCCCTCTCGTATTCGAATAAATGCAAAGAGAGAAGAAGAAGAAACAGGGATAGAGATGGGGGGGGGGGTGAGGGGAGAGGGGGGGGGGGGGGGTGAGGGGAGAGGGGGGGGTGGCGAGAGGGGGGGGGGAGAGGGTGGCTTTTTTCTCAGATCTCCGTGCCACACCTCGCTATCCTCTTCATCTCCTTTAGAGAGGAAGGGGGAGGCAATGGGGACTGCTTCTACCCAATGCTAAATTCAACTACGTTTGCTCCCACTTCTCAGTTTCCTATACTTTTTTCCCACCATGATAATTACAGAATTCTAAACATTATTTTCTCCGACATCTACACTGTCGCTGATATTCGAGCATCACTTATCATCATCGTCAAACCATCTTCATCTTCACACACCAAGGCTATTCTTTTAGACGTCTTTTCGGCAAGGATTTTCACTAGTGATGTTATTTCGAGCGCTCGCCGCTCCAGAGCGGTCGTTCTCAATAAGCGCTCGAGCGATCATTCTGGGAAAATCGCTCGAGCGAGAGCTGCGGACGAGCGCTCGCGCACAATGATCGCTCGAAAGGAATGGAAAGGATCGTTGTGCACGAGCGCTCGTCCGCCGCTCTCGCTCGAGCGATTTTCCCAGAATGATCGTTCGAGCGCTCATTGAGAACGACTGCTCGAGCGACGAGCGCTCGCGAGAAACGCTCGAGCGAACAACACTAATTTTCACACTACAATTTCTATCTCGGTTTGTTGTAGAGCAAATTTTCTGGAAAGTATTCTCTCTCCAGTCCCAACTAGCCATCGAAGAAGCGGCCTTCTTGAAGCCCGAGGCGAGTGGCTGCGTACCTCCGTCGCGAAGAAGACGCTCCGTTCTGCCGTTGCGATGCGTCTCTCCTCCATTTCATCGCAGAATTCGAGAGATGCGAGCACGAAGTCGGCCGTTCCAAACGTCAGTTTCTACTAGTTTTTGCTTCTCCTTCTTGCTTATTTGTTTCCATGTTTCTCTAATTGAGCCTATCACCTTAAGACTCCACGGATGCCTCCTCCAGCCCTCCTCCAATTCCTCTATTGCCCTTCTCTCTTCTCGCCTCATGCGCGCTTCCGAATCGAAGCAGATCTCTTCCAAGTGCTGCACCAACATATGCCACCCGTCCCATTATGAAATAAATTGAGTTTTATGAAATATGGTTTTAATTTACCCCACAGTGTACACACTAATGCATAACACAAAAGGAAAATACACCAGAAATACAAAATTCAACGATAAGAGACCAGTCACCATCTTAAGAGTCTTGTATCTCATAGTACGGTAGTAGCAGTAGTGGAGTACGGTAACTGACATGAGAGTATTGTAGAATTCTCAAAGATGTCTGCTCCAGACATGGCAGCGTGGAGAGAGACGAGTGAGGCGACTGCTCGTCACGAAGGAAAGGATGAGAAATGAAGAGGAGATGAGGAGGGGAGAGGGTGAGAATAGACAAAGATTGTATGCAAATTAGACGCAAAACAAATACTTGGGACTTGTTTTGAGTGTTGATGTATGGTGTATGGATGTATCAATGTGCTGATGTATCAATTGCTGATGTATGGATACATTATAATATCTAACTACACAGTCGTATCTAAATATTTTCAGGTGTTTTACGATTCATAGAACTGAATTATGATTAAAGAAAACGGGAATCCGTGAAAATAATCGTGAAAATTCTTCTCCAAGATACAATTCGTTAGTACTTCTTTTGAGACATTGACTGTACCAATTGAGATTTTTAAAATAAATCATTTGATGTTGCATTTCGCTTTTCAAGCCTCGAAGAGTCAACAATCATAATTGATACAACTAATCATATAAAAATTCGCTTAGATCCCTTCATACAATTCTTTATTTCTCTGCGCCTCGTGGACAGCTTTGCTGATCGATGGAAGATTAAAGTTGAAGTGTTATCATCCTGTTGTCACCCGTATTTGACGTGTCACTACGGTGCATTCTTCTCTTATTCTTCTCACACTTCACGTACAGGGAGAAGATTGCATCAGAATGGACTCAACCTGGACACAGGATATGAAATTACAAAATCATGCAAAACCCAGGAAGATTTTAAGAATAGTGAAATCAAAATCAATTAAAGAAAGTGGTCGGAGAGGGATGGATAGATGAATGATTTTCACCTGAGTTTATGCAGAATCTTTCTTCGTTCCAACGTGTTCCAATATGAATCTAGTGCGCTCTCGTCGAGTCCGCACTACGCTGTTGCTAGTCTTTACTTCAATATCGGGGTCAAGTTCACAGTTTATCCCTGACAAAATTCCTTCGTGATGGTCAGCAAAAGATTAGCAATTGATACTCATCTCTTATCAAATTGCTTCGAAACTGCGAAATGCACGCATCATATTTCTATTTTCTGCTGTCTATTTTTAATGCTTCATGAATGAAACATTTATCTTAGTTATCAGACAGCCTACCATAGAATATCAACAGCGAAAAACGATAACTACATTACTCGTACTAAAAGAGACAGGGGGAGGTTGGGGAACAGGAATGTCGATCGATCGGGGTTCAGTAACCTGATGAGGGGTGGTGAAAGTTTAGGAAATGTTTGTTGAGCAACTGGGAATCTGTGAAAGGTTTAAGATACGCTCGTTTGTTTGGCACATGGCGAAATATTGAGAAACAACTACTAAACAATTCATATAACAATGGTTATTCGATATGTTGGTATGGTCTTTATGATCTTTGATCTTTCAGAGGGCGTCCGTTCTACTCGTTTGAATGGGAGCCTGCATCTCGATGTCTCCTTTCTCAAGGAGATCGGCCAGTTCGGGATGCACTCCCGGTTCCGTCACCTGAGATGAGGAGATTGATGTGGAAGGGGAGGAGGGGGAGGGGGGAGAGGGGGAGGGGGGGAGGTGGAGGGGGGGGGGGAGAGGGGGAGGGGGAGGAGGGGGAGGTGGAGGAGGGGGAGAGGCGGAGGGGGAGAAGGGGGAGGTGGAGGAGAGGGGAGGAGGGGGGAGAGGGGGAGGGGAAGCAGGAACGTACCTTGAGCTCTAGACGAGGTACATCGATGTCATCCGACAACGGCTTTCTTCTCCGGACCGGGAAACCTTCCTGGAAAGGCGAGAGGTTCTTATGTTGCTTTCTATTGCTTATCGATTTCGAGTCTATCAGTTTTATCGAGAGGGGAGAGGTCAGAATAGCTTCTTATTTCTCTTCTTCTCTTCCTTTTCTTGCAACAGAAGAACAGGCGCGCCACACTTTAAAAATTCTAACTTTTACGCTTTGCTGGATACGAATGCACTAAATTTCTCTCTTTCTAATGAGATTTTTTCTATGATTTTCCCTCCAAGGTTTCATCCGAAGACTCGAGAATCTGTGCATAGAAATGAGATATGGCAAAAGGCTGGCGCGTCAAAAACTCGAAAAGGTGCGGAATGAGGCCTCCGTGGGATATAAAACGAACCGTTAGCCAGTAGGAAGTGAAGAGAAGGAAACCAAGGAAGACGAAAGTAGTTGACATGAAGATGAGACCACCGAAGGTATAGGCCAGAGGGAATGCAACGACCTGAGAAGAGAAGGAGTGGATACGAGGGATATACTTTGTGAGATCCCAACGCATCGATATCACAATTGATGTCCATTAATGATCATCAAGAATGCATCCGTGGGACCTGACTTTCCTATTATTGTAAGATTCAAAAACTCAGTTGAAGTCATGGCTGGTTTAGCAAACAGTAGGCATGATGAGCGGAACAAAATATTCGATAATTATTTATTTAGTTTTCCAATATTCCCGATCTTTCTCCTATGTGTTCCTGGACGCAAAATGCCCTGATTAAATACAAATACTAATGATTGATAAACACAGTAGGTTGGAACGTTTGGAATAATGAGTGAAACGGTTTAATTTCTTACAATATATTATATTTTCATTTAATCCCTAGATATTCTGCATCTCTTCATTCCTCGACCAAGAATAATTCATTCGATTCCAAGTAAATAAAAACACAACTCCACTGAATTTTCAACTAACCAGAATATCCTTGAGCACAGAGAAACTCTCCTGTAGCGCGTTTTGTGTGAGATTCACGCGGTAGCGTTCATTCTGAAATACAGATTTTTAGATTTAAAAAACAATAATTTCAAAATGACTTCGGGAACAGTCTCCTGCATTATTTCCGTGATGGAAGGATCCGCCATCCAGAGACCTGAAAAGAGGGTTAGCTTTCACTCGGAACAAGATCAAAATACTTCATGCTAGTGGTGGCAAATCGGCATCCAATATTCCTCAATTCGCGTGTTCTCTCGTCTCTCTAATAGACGAGGGATCATGCAAGATTAGGCTATTCGATGCCGAATTTTCATCAACAGTGCTTTCTGAAATGTGAAATGGAAAAAGGTTCTCACCGAATCTAGCACCGGTGATTCCCATGAAGAAGAAGAACAGCGAGGGTGAATTCTCCCATATCCATCCCAACGATTTCTCGGCTCCCTCAATTTCCAAGTTATCAGTAGTTCTCTAACTGCTTTTTTAAAGAAGCCTTGTCATCAATGCCAAATTTCGAATTTCTTAGGGACTGTTCGTTTTCTTCTCACCCAAACTCAAATGATGCAATTTCTCACTTCTGCCTTCTCCTTAGCGTGGAAAATGGATGAGTAAGCATCCTCGTACCAGCTCTTGAATAGACGACAATTATTTTTTATTGTTTAACAATCAATTGTTTGGAACATCAATATTGTACATAAGGTTATTTGTCTAAAATAATATTAAGCTAATTCCTTACATTGAGGGTGAAGTTGCTGGCGTATCCTCTCAGATCAAATTCATTTCCAGGAAGAAACACGGAGGAAGAACAGGAGAGAAGAGCGACGTTTTGCAACTGAGAAATCATAATTTATGCATAAATATCTAGTGAGATTTTTTTAGGATTGAAAGATTAACCTCACCGCTAATCCGAAGAATGCAATGAAGACCACATCGAATTTCCATCCCATCAGTTTGTATCCCCAGACTCCGATGAATCCAACCAGTGCACCAACACCTTAATTTAAATAATTAATCCTTTTGTCTGACATCCCTTGCTCCAATATAAATATTGCATCTATTGCTTTCCACATTTAAAATAAACAAGACGCAAAACAATAGTGGGAAATCTGACTTCTGAATCCTCCGAGTACAGCTGGCGAAATATGGTTCTCGTTACCGAATGCAATCGCGATCTGAAATGATTTTTATTTGATTTTTTAACAAATCTAAAAGATCAAAGATCATTCGTACATTGTCGAAGCCCAGCACAGTCATGAAGAGAAGAGAAAGAGCGAAGGCAGGACGGAAGCATTTCTGACGGAAGTACACCTGAAAAGATTTATGTGAGTGATCCTCACGATCTTGAATGATGGAGAATGATTGAAAGGAGCCTAAACGATAAAAAAGGACAATTTTATTTTCAAAATAAGAGATGAAGATACCGCGAGAGCATGCTCGGTGACGGGTTCCTCTTCCTTGCCTGAAATTGTTTGTTTTTACAATATTTTAAAATAATTATTCTCTTTTTTATTTTCCCCCATTCCACTTCTCATCGACTCACTCCTTCTCTGATCTCTCTGATGGAGAGCGGGTGTATTCTGGTAGAGATGACGAATGACCAGTGATTCGATCACCCACGATACGATATTCCATCCCATGAAGACAAGGGCCGTCTGGGGCTGAAAAGATTTATTATTCATTTCAATATTGACGTCAAAAAAGTCATGGTTCTATCAAAATAATCATTGCGAAGTAGTCGCTACTAGACATTTTTGAGATAAAAAGGACTAAAACTGGAAGTAGGAGGAACCTTTCCGATGATTTCCATGCATTCTCCCGACAGGAATGGAGCAGAGAAGGCAGCGATCTGATCGATGGCAGAGAATACTGAGTTGTGGGCTGAAATAGAATCATCTCTCTCCTCATATTATTATTCCTTAAGGATTTTCTCGGGAAAAAAATCTCCTCATATTATTATTCCTTAAGGATTTTCTCGGGAAAAAAATCATAACTGAAGGGGATCTATAAATTCTAAATTTTATCACGCCATTTTTCTGCTATTGTTCAATGTTCTATCGCACAGTTAGATTCAAATTTGCTTATGATATAATACGATTTTAGATGAATATTTCAAAACTGACTGGACAGCTTGCCGACTTTGGATTCCCTCACGATCACGATAATCCAATCTTTATTGAAGGCAGCTTTCTAAATTTAACTTTTATTTCGATAATGAATATCATATTTCATTAACCTGTGCCTCCGATGCCACTCGACTCAATGCATTCAACAACAATGCCACGATTAGAAGAACCTGAGAATATTATTTTATTCTATTTTATTTTCGCAGAATAATTTTTTTTAAATCATTACATCGGTATGATTATTCACTAGGAATTGTTGCAGACGCTATGCAATAATCTCAAGAAAACACTTGCATTACATATCTAGTTTTTCATTAGTGTTAACTCACAATAGTCATTGTCTCATCGAAGAACTTGCTGAGAGAAAGGAAGAAAGCAACTGCAGAACAAGCGATGAAGATGTTATTGCACAGCAAGATGATCTGCATTCCTGTAATTTAGTGTTTGTAAACTTTATACTTAATTTTTTTTCGGTAGGTGCGCACACAATGAAACGGGCGTTTGTTTCTTTCGTAGTCTCTCTAGTTGAAAGATCTCTCAGAATCCGCTCACATCACCCCTCTCCTACACTCTAGTTAGGCAGAAGAAAAGCACTTTGTAAAGCATGAAAAGGGAGCGATTTCTGGTTTGCCATACTCACTATTTTTTATATAATTGAGGAGTCTCGGCAAGTCAGAGACCCTCTCTTTCCCATTGGAGACAACAGGATATCTCGCACTCGCCTCCCATTCCCTCTCCCTCCTACCGTATGCTATCGTTGGTTCTCATACTCTTTTTGGTGTCGAAGAGTACGGTAAGAAACTGGTCATCAATTGATAATCCCTGGTTAATCTAGAATGGGTCATGCTTCACTCCCGGATTATGGAACACAGCTCGTAATCTGGTTGGAGACATTTCCCCCTCAGTTTCTCTTTCTGGCTGTCAGGATCGATGCTTGGAGAATGTGCAGGTACCATCAAATATGGAAGAAGTGGTGAATAGTTTTCACTTATGTTTAATCGATTAAATAATATACAAAATTAAGTGCACTGCAGTCGCTTTCTCTTCTACTTCAACATGTGCCCTACTTGGACCAGATACTGGCCGATAACACTCTTTGAAATCAATAACAATCAGAATATTGCATTCTTTCCATTCGCAGTAAATTTACGAAATGTTTCCCTCCAGCAACGCTCTACATGAGGGATCCGACTTGTGATGGTGACAATTCTATTTGCATCGAATCTCTCTTAAATATGAGGAACATCTAACACTTTATTTATCGATGAATCATCAGGAATTGTCTGGTAATTATGATAAAAACTGGCTGATGGACAGGTTTGGCTTCTTCCTCAACATCAGCGTCAACTTCATCGAGTACTACATCGACTAGTACTAGCACAGTGCCTACCACGACTACCCCATCATCGACGACGTCATCTACCACTACCTCTGCCCTTCCGACGACCACTACTTCGACATCAACGACAACGAGCAAAACGACGACGTCAACGACGAGAAAACCGACGACGACACTGGGAATGTGAGTTGAGACTATTGGCTATGATGCAGTTGCGAGGGAACTACTTGTTTCCCCTCAGATTCAACTACTGCGCGAACACTTGCGTGCTACAGGTTGCCCGTGAGTTTATTCCCCTATCAATTCGGCAATTTTGAGAGCTTATTCCGATATTTCAGTGGAAACGGATGATTCTCCGATAAGCCTCACGGACGTGGAACCACTGTGTATCTTCTCGTGTCCCTCGGGAACCATGACAGTACGATATTTACTGATCAACAGCAATTATTCGATATGTTTCGCATCCTAAAATGTCTCAAGATCGGGAAAATGGATATTGATGATGGCACAGATTTTATCAGTGTCGCTTTCTGGGCGCTGATCAAGATGGGGCATCCGATTGGGGTCGTTCTTCTCGTTTCAACATAGCCATTGTGTCTGGGTCGGGGTCGAGGGATCGGTCTTCTTTCCTTATCACAGGCCGAATCAATCGCTGGAGAAAGTGTTCCGATCCTCCGAGTAGGTTAGGGCTTTGGATCGCATTGCTCGTAGAAGATTCTCACTGGTAGACGTTAATCCATGCGTGTTCTAGTTTCTTCTTTGAGCTTGTGCCCTCCAGACTCGAATGATCTATCTCAGAACGAGAGTCATCGAGCCTAGGATCTGAGAGGCCAAACATCTTAGTAAGGTCATACCCATCACACGGTGACCAGTCCGGCTTGGATGGAGATTCCGATCTTGTTGAGTTGGTGGAATAGACGAGGGGAACTAGAGGGATAGACCCCCTCTCCATTCTCTATCAGAGAGAAGTGGAGAGGAACCGCTCGCGACGACTAACAAGAACGAGAATGATGGCACATATCTCATTATAATCCACAGGCAACGGATGACTCTGGCCTCTGGTTCGAAAAAAAAAAAGCCCACCGACTTCTTCTGGTATTGTCCCATTTAATATTATAGGCTTCTCTTAGAAAAAAAATTAAAACATTCGCTGTTCAGTGGCGCAAAAATGAGTACACAAATAATATCTGCTTCTTATTGGATTTCCCAGGTGCTCCCCTGATACTCCCTATGTCGGCTACACCTTTCCCGACACCTGGATAGGCGCTGTTGTGAAGTGCACAGGTAGGTTTCTAACGAATTTTGAGCATCGAACAACTCGAAATGCGTGTGAAAAAAATTATGAAGAATATGTTGGTTATTTCTGATGAACGGTATTCAACAATGATGCAAGTTAGGTGAGTTCGAAAATGAACAAGCGCAAGATCTATTCTCATCCGATTATCTCAGGATCCACTGTTGTCACGCCCACGAGACGCAACACAACTAACTGCCCCATAATCGGAGACATGCAGAATCCAGGTTTTCCCTTGATTACTTATGTTGCATAGAAGATCTTTTCAGGTTGCTCAACTCCCTCCTACACATCTCCTGACCTAAGTGCGTGTTCGGCGCCAATCAGGTTTTGTTCTACCCAAATATGGTCGAATGAATTCCGTTTGTAGAACAGACGCAACTCTTGCCTGTTCGGCAGCCAACCAGAACATGTTCATGTTCGCCGATTCAACGGTGAGCTAAAAAATATCCACTCTTCAAATATGAGAGGCAAATGTTAAATCTTCGCCCCTTTGACTATCACTCGCATCCATCCCTCATCTACGTTGCTTCTTTCTTTTTCAGCCAATCAAGGAGAATGAGTTGTATTGCGTGGAGGGCCAATGGATGAACGGGGCCAATGTTGTCACTGGAGACAATAGAGGTACGAAAGTGTTTCACAGAGATTCCGAAGATTAGCAAAGAAAAACTGAAAATGATAAGATTTCCCGGATGAATGACGTAAGATCCAGATTTGTTATGATGAATGACTCAATAAGCTCAATAAAATATATTTTCATTGCAGTATACTGCCAAGTCGCATCTGGATAGAATGCCGAGTAAGACATCATTGTACACATAAATAAACTATTTGCATTGTATTTTGTTACTGTACTCTTCATTGCATTAAATCTGTTGGGCATCGTGCGTTCCTATCACGAAAGCAGTGACTGTTCTTCGGAAAAGTACGATAAAGTACGAATTCGACAAGCAAGAAAGAAGTTGTAGGCCTTATCATAAGAAATTCTAAGTAGGGCTTATTTTTCAGTTTTTCTAATCTCTCGTTTGCTCGAGTCCTAGAATGACGAATAATTCGTGGTAGATGTGAGGCTCTTTCTTACTCATCATCCAGATCTCGGTTTGATTGTTTCGCTTCTTTTTCTCAGAGTAGCCATTTGTTCTTACTTCAATCTACAGAAATGATTCCATATTGTGAACCGTTGATGATGATAACATTGAAAATATCATTTTTGATTCGGACACTGGCTATTATTGGAGCACCCCAGGAGAGATGTCAATTAATTATATTAATTAAATTATTTCGAAATATTTTCAAATATTAAAATGAAGAAGGACCACAGCCAACAAGTAATATCAAGGAAAGGATTGAAGCAGGAATTAGCTACGACATTGGATGCACTCATAATGTACTGGTTGAGTAAATGCATAAATAATACCCTCGCGAATGATCTCAAAAAATGTTTCAACGTGATGGCAAATGCAGTGAGCATTCTAAAAAAACTGAGAAGTAATCTTACCTTTATGTCTCTCCGAACTGTCCAGATAATTTCCGATGATTGGAAGAAGGATGAGCTGAAATATTTAAAATATATCGTTGTAAAACAAAGTTATGCTTATCGTTTCCCATCTCTCACATTCTTAGGGAAATACCCGAAATTAATCTTCGAATTCGCTAAGGAAACGCATACGGGATTTGGAAACAGTTGAATTAAGTCAGTGAATGAAGATACCTATTATTTGTATCGATATGGTTTGATAACCGGATTTACACGACAAAACCGTCTCCCAATAATATTGTTTTTTTTTTGTTTTCTCACTTTGATGAGTGAGTCGAGTAGCTGTCCAAGTGCGACCCATGCGAGGCCACCGAGATCAGCAATGAAGAATCCAATGGAGAATGCCCAGAGACGATCACCCTGAATTGAGAGGTGGATTAGAGGAAGGAAGGGAAGAAGGAGGAGAAAGATCCAGAACATTTCGAACTCAAACATCTGCTTCAGAAACGCAACGATGAAGGC
Source organism: Pristionchus entomophagus (assembly GCA_036245825.1). NCBI lineage: Eukaryota > Metazoa > Nematoda > Chromadorea > Rhabditida > Neodiplogasteridae > Pristionchus > Pristionchus entomophagus. The sequence continues at coordinate 15,550,581 of BTSX01000006.1, forward strand.
TACAATCGAGACAGAAAGTTTTCGTTTAGAGGAGAGAAAATACTGACAAAGCAAGAGAAGAAATAAACAGCATCGAGTGTTCCCGCAGCACGAACGTAACTGAAAAAATAGGAATGATCATACGAAAAATGAAAATCGAAGACAATGATTATCAATGCTAGCTAATCATTCATTTTCTTCAGTCGTACTGATGCACTTCTATCTTATTTTCTCTCGATCAGATCAACAGGTACGAAATCTTCCTAGAAGCGAAAAATGCGCTCGATATCCGATTCATGATAATGGATTGGATGGGATGGGAAGAATGGATGAAACTCACTCCTTGTGTCGATCGAAGAATCGTGCGGGACGCGTCCGCCTGCTGCGCGCCATGCACGCGTCAACGCAGTTGGCCATCTGCAAGGATGATGATCTTTGATCTTTACGAAACTCGACGGTATCAGCAACGGCAGACACTCTACTGTGGTCTGAATCGGCGCAAAAACAGGCAAAATCACGTCTCGGTTATAGTCTCGTGAGAAGGAGGATGCTGATAATCATTTGTGTTTACTCTCAACGGGAAAAAACTGAACAGACGAGCGAGAAAAAGGACGTGGACAAACACAAACCGAGTGAGCGACCGCACGCGAATAAGAGATGGAATGATAATAAATTTGGTTTAAAATTGTGAAATTGAGTCTAGTTGTAACCTAATTATGCCTCGCATCTTTTGTTCTGGTGATTTGATAGACAGACTGAAAACGTAAATACTTCACACAACAGACGACCAAAACTATCAAGAGGACAGCGAAATCAACGGAGAACTGAAGCCTTTATCCTAAAGAGACTCTTTTGCAGGTTTCCCGTTCCCAGATACCTTTTTTTCTGCTCGGCAATCGTGACAACGCCTCTAATTACGTTGCTAAGGCTAGAGCGTGTGAATAAAGGGAGAAAGTGTGCTGAGAATCGCTCTATTTCCTTACTCTCTATATATATATATTTATGTCTGAAAGTGCGGAGAAAGAAGAGCCACAATGTCTATAGACTGAATCACTAAACTAAAAAAAAGATGAAATACGCCCATTAACTGCCTCTTTCATCGTCTTTGGCCTCGTATTGATAAGGGCTAAGGAGCGAATGAAATCGGATGATTACTCACGAAATTGAGAGAAAAGGTTATTAGAAACTCGGTGGACTGCTCGTCATTCCTCAGTGAGAATAACTGGAGAATGGATAGTGATAAGAGACAAGAAAGGGGATGATAACAGACTCCCATTCAGTGCTAGAGACACCAGAGAAGGGATTATCTCTGAGAGCACAGAAGCATTAGAGAAGGACCATCATATCAGGCAATGTCTTACAAAGTAATCACAGGGTTAAGGAATAGTAAGGAAACGTCATGACATTTCCAGTGTGTGGTGAGTTCCGTTTCAAATTCAACCATGTTGAAAATGGCTGAGAGTCGAGAGAGCGATCTTGAAAGAATGGCTGCTGAGTGGAAAGAACAAGCTCACTTTCAAGTAGCGTCCACGCTTCGTCAGAGAAACGAGTCAGAGAGAATCAACAAGGAGAGAGGGCAGATCAGATGGAGAAAGAGAGAGAGGCCACGCAGACAGACACAGCAGATTATCTGAGTTTCTGTTTCCATGGCCTTTCACTGAGTCAAATATTAATCCTCACATTGATCCTTCCTTTGAAATTTACGAATTCGTCGAGAAATCATCGAGTGCAGAGTGGAAAGTTCAACTTCAGTATCTGCTCACATCTCACTACATAGCAGCTGACAATATCTCATAGAAGAGAGCGAAATCGCAGAAACTCGAAATGTTTTGTTGCGAGAATCACGTGCATCAAACAAACTTTGGCTCTGATGATTCAAATGATGTCACAATTTCCGAGAAATTACAAGAATTCGAAATGGAAAATGGAAGGACAATCGATAAAGAGGAAGTCTGAGAAATTGGTAATAGACGAGTGGCGATCTCGTTCTTATCATTCATTATCAGTACCAATTCTTCATCAATCGTGGTATTTCTGAACTCGGTATCACCCACATAGTCTTTTCGTTCTGAAATTGCCCGTTTTCCGAGGTGAGCATTAGTGCATTGCTCTCTCAACTGGCAAAGTGAACACTTCCTCATCACTTCAGTCACTACTCATCGCTCCTGTTCTGTGTATGATTAGTAGGACTTCAATCACCGACCACTCTCTTTTGACTCACCATCTCCCATCTCCTGGAGACTGGAAACCCTCAGCGTTATCCCTCCCACTAGAGAGTGTGTCAAGTGAAGAGGGCGTAACGGCTGCTTGGATACTCCCAATCCTACCATTGTCCTTCTCCCTCCTCTCTAAACCTCCTTCCTCCGGCTCTGTAACTCATTGTCATCCTTCCTCTCTTCTAACAATGATAGCCCGTTTCTTTCTTCCTCTTCTTCTCGTAGCCTCTTCGATAACCGCGCAATCGGAGGAGTTTGTAAGGAAAATCACTTTATTATCAAAAAAATAAAATATGTTTTAGCTCCGACTGAAGAAGGAACTCGAGGGCCGCATTGCCGCGCTCAGACCGGAAGCACGAGAAGTGACACTTCGTTGATTTCTAAAATCCATACTATATAATAAAGCGCAAACGTCTGTGTGTCTGTGTGTCTGTTTGTCCGGATTGCGAAATCAAACATGTAAACAACGCCTCCCCTTCATCTCCCTCTCTCTTTGCGATTGCGAAATACGGCGCACCGCGAAGCGGTGAGCCCGGCCAGTGGTATCCCCCGACGTAGTCGGGGGGATACCACTGGTAACAATAAATATTAAAGGTCGCTGAGCGTCTCAAATCCGTCTTCGAGGCTCGTCTGCCTAAGAAAGAAGCCAAAGCCAGGGTACTTATGCATTCACGCCAATTATTTGGCGAATAATATTTTCTTAGTTGAATGCTGTGCTGGAATCAGCTTCGGAAGCTGCGAAGGCTGCCCTTGAAACACTCAAACCGGACAGGAAAATAGACGTCGAGGTCGGTCGATAAGTCATCTTTTTTAACAAATTATATTTAATCTGAAGACTTGGTCGAGAAATATCTAAAATTGAGGTGGTCATTCCTCTGCCCGAAGAGCCCGTTACTGACAATGAAGTAGAGCGCATACTTGGCAATATCGCCATCCCTGGTACCTCAGTTTATTCAAAATCGGGTTTTATAAAATTCCCCTTTTCAGGCATCGACAAAGTCGCTGCGGCTGCTGAGCGACTCAATCTGACTGACAAAGTACCCTTCGTTTTCTATTTTAATTAATTATTTTCAAAATTAAAGACCCTATCTGAAGCACTGAAGGAGAATCCGAATCTGGCAGCTCAGCTTGGCATTGATCGCCCTGTCCTCGATAAGATTGAGCATCTGGTCAATGAGAGAGGACTAGCCAACAACACTATCGATAATGTTAGTGAACAAACCAATTCAAAAGACCTGATCATTGATCTACAGGTGCTCCAAAATCTCCGCTACAATCTCTCTCTCGTCCTTAATTCCGATGAACGATCGACGCTCGAAAAGTTCGCCAATGAAAGAAACATCCCATCTCTAGAGGCACTCTTCGAGAATCGATTGGGTGGAGGACCGAGGTGAGCAGGAAGACTAGGATAACCAGATGAGAGTGCTTCGGTTGAGTGAAGGACCAAACATTGAGACGATTTTAGATCACATGTTCTTCCAATAGTTCTTGATATTATCTTGCACAGATGATGAAACGTTTATTCAGAAACAAGACAGATGCTCGTGGAGAGTTTGGCCGTTTCAGAAACGCCTCTGATGAAATGGTCGATGATCTGTTCGGTGGACGGGTATTTTAGCGAGCAATGATTTCAACAAAACGAGATTTATTCAGTTCTCAAACCACTCCGGGGACTTCATTGATCGATTCTTCAATGGAACGGACAGGAATTTCGTTGAAAAGATCAGGGAGCGATTCGGGTTTCCAGAATCTCCATTTTCCTACATATTCTGCTAATTCAGCTACGGTTCCTCTTTCCTCGACAAATTCTTCTCCAATGCCACGGGAGATTTTGAGGGATTTACTAATGTTTCTGAGAAGACAATAAGGAAGTTGCTAGGTGATCGTGAGCCCTTTCTCGCTAAGCAAAAGAAGGTTTTGAGATGGGCTCAGCGGTGGAAACTTCTCCCTAATCGATAGACTTCTCAATGGAACTGACTCATCATCGGGGAATGGAACTCTCACCAAGATAAAGGAGGCATTCAAGAGTGGAAACTTCTCTGCTATCATGGGAGGAACGAAGAATGGATCGAGTTTTGTGGATACCCTCAAAGTTTGTCCTTTTGCTTTTCCCACGATGTCTTATTCTTCTATCTCTTGTATCTCAGAGCCTTCTCAACATATCTTCACTCCCATCTGGAGGCTCTTCTTCCGATTCATCTGGTGGTCCTCTATCCAATCTCGGTTCCGCCTTCACTAACATCACTTCGTCATTCAAGAATCTTTTCGGATAATCACGTCATGAATACAATGTCTCCAAATGGAAATAAACCCTTGTTGATCAATTCGATCCACTCAAGGTCTCGGAAACATAATCGGGTACAATCGGATCTGCGAAAATTCTTCGTTCTATTGACTTCAAGCCAGGAATCTCGAAAACATAGTCATATATGATCTAGGTATCTTGTCCTCTTCAAATCTTTCAGAACTTTCATAGATGTGAATATACTCTACGGAAATTCTCTTTGATTGCAACAAAACACAATCCTGTTCTTCGTCTCCACTTATTCCTACTTACTTCCATCTTTTTTCATTCATTGTGACTGGGCGATAATAACATCGTAGGCAATTCATTGATTGAGGTAGTGTCAAGAGAGGAGGGAGGACATCAACAATCAAATCACTCAATTGACACTTGAAATCTACTATAAAACGAGAGTGAATCAACTCTCGAGTCTCGACTGGCACCTTTCTCTAGATTATTATCATTTTGCATAAATGCTCTCAATAAAAAACAACTAGTTCTCACCGATGGCAAAACTATAATAACTTGTTCCTGGCTGGTCACTATAACTTTCTACTGCATATCAATGCTGCCATCGACAGTGAGAGTCACTTCTCATTCATGCTTCTTCCCCTCCCCCTCCCCCTCCCCCCTTCCCCCTCTCACTTTCACTATTCACAACACTTCTCTGTTTCCGAAGTCAGTTCTGACGAATGAAAATGCCTCAGACAATCTCAACCTTTATCTGATCACTGCTAACCTTACTAAGCACAGATGATTTGTTGTGAATCCAACCAATCCCAAATGAATGAACTAGGATGTTTTGATTAGAGTCTTCATTCTTCATCGATTCTCATTCTCCATTCACGGAGCAAAATAATTGCCCATGATTTTGCGCGACTTCATGTAGAGTCTCCAGGCTCGAAAAGTATAGAAGAATTTCTCTAATTTGCAGCAGTGCAATAATGAACAAGTTGCTTCTCTTCTCTCTTCTTCTTATCGGGTTCGTGGCCTACAGCAGTGCCCAGTCTGCTGTTGCCATGCCAAGGCTAACGGTGATTCATTCACCCATCGAGTAATGAGTTCCATCATTGGAATTCTGACAACATTATCAGATGTTTGTAGTTGGTTTCCTATCAAACGCCGAATAAGATAGGCAGATCTAACGACGATTTTAAAGATTTCAAATGATTTCAGAAAGGGCAGATCGCGAGGATCAAGGCTCTCTTCCCCCAGATGAGCCCAGAAACTCAGGTGTGAAATATATTTCATCGGCATGAATGTGATTTTAGTCATGATTATACTTTCATGCTTTGTCAGATTTTACTCAATTTATCTTATCTATCATCGCTGATCAACATACAGTATTTTATTGGGGTTTCGGAGCCTCTCTGTGATTGCAGATCTGGATGGGAAAGGGAATGATTTTATTTCAGTTGAATGTGATCAAGATCAGAACAATCTTCACGTCCAAGAGCAAATCCGACGCACAAAAGAGACAGGAGGTAATCGATTTCATTACAATATTTCATGTTTTGTGAGCGATTGAAATCCCATTTTCATGTAGCCGTAGATATATTCCTATCTCTAAATACCGCAGAATACAAATATCAATCTCTGGTATCAGATCAGAGCCCTCTATGATTCTCTTCGTGGAACTCAGAAGACCGAGATGGATCAACTTGCTACCATCGTTTTTCCCAATGGAATACCCAGGGCATAGACCAGTTCATGCTAGAATTCACCGAGTAATAAATCTCCAAGTTGCAATACGTCTCAACTCCTGTAATAACGCCTTCAGAATTTTAATAAAATGTTCAGTCTGTTCTATTTATAAAAAAATTTTATTCGCGATTTAAGAAATATTGATGAGACCTCCACAGTTGGAATAATTTAGTTTCTTTGTCTGAATGAACAATATAATCGAGATGTGCCTTTCCCAACCTAACAATGAGAGAACAACACTCATTATGTCCACTCCACTCACATTCTTTCACACGAGCATAATCCACGTGGATTGACCTCATCTGCTCGATTTCCCCCTCTCTTGTTTTGATCGCCCATCACTATTTCAACCACAATTCATCGGCAAAAACGACCTATAATGATCTTGTTGGTTTCGCTGCTACCTTTACTGTAAGTGATAAAGAAACGCTGTCCAGAGTTAGATCACAATCAATGTTGTTCTCTCATTGTTAGGATGACAAAGGTACGAATACTACTCCTCTTTTCAATTTTCTCCAATAGACTTTATATTTGCACACAACAGCTCAAATATATTGTTCCCTTGGCAAACAAAACAGCGTTGATTGATTGATTGAGATGACTTATGAGTGAATTGGTGTTCGTCCAACCGTATTTGTCCTCAGATCGATTATTCCAGGGCTTCCGTATCCGCGGATAACTACGTCGACAAGAAGGTGGTACCGAATGTATTTCCCAACAGTCCTCAGCAGACTTTGTCAGTCGAGTACGAAGAATCCGGAGTTAAGGTGGGATTCGCCTTATGCTCAAATTGTCCCGGGAAAGTTAAGGTAATGAAATTGTCGGTACTGCATTATTTACTAGACAAGTTTACTCATAGATGCAACATTATTCATACTATCTCCAGGCCAAAGAGGGGAACGAACTCACACCTACTCAAGTCCACTACACACCCCGTGTCAAATGGGAGGCAGATGAGGGTTTACTCTACACACTCATGATGACTGGTGAGATAATCGATCACGAAGATAGATTCTAATACTTTCTTCGTTATAAAATAATTGTCTAACTTCAGAATGAAAATTATGTCATATTCCCTCAGACCCTGATGCCCCTCTCGTGAGTGAATTTCTGCACTGGCTTGTTGTGAATGTGCGTGGATCAGATTTGTCCACGGGAAAAGTGGTCGCTTCGTATATGGGAGCTGGTCCACCCGAAGGACATGGTAAGTGAAGAGTGAGTAGGAAGAGATAAGAGATACAATGTGAGAATAAAATAATACGGATATGTAAAATCGCAGTGGCCTCATTGTGATATTTTTCAGGTCATCACCGCTACATTTTCACGGTGTGGAACCAGACTCGTTCGCTCACTCCAGAAGATTACGGTATGTCCTCCTAAAATCGCTATCTTTTGTCTACAGTACTCCTCAATCGATAATGGTCTTTCTCGATGCAGTAGTCCCTGGAGAGACCGCATCTGCCACTTCTCTCGTCGGGCGACTAATGTTCAAGACCGTCGATTATGCAAGGAAAATAACAGGAGACCCGAATCCGACACCTGTCGCGGGCAATTTCTTCGTGGTGAGTTAACTTAGATCTAAGATTTTTTTTTCAAATGAGATAGTACACAGTGCCAATCATTCATGTGGATTAAAGACATGATCTTTGACCTTTCCTTAAATAACGTCGAAAAGTGTTTTATTTCTATTTTTCAGGCAGCATACGACGACTACGTCAAAACATTACAGAGACACTTCGAGATGTTGATGAGACAAATAAATGAAGAGCATTGTTTGCATTGAAGAAAATATAAATATTGACATGGGCTAATTAATGTGAGAAATCAGAATAGTATTACGGCATTCGCGTTTTGAAGACTGAGCGAATACGGTTACACAAATGGTAATATCGCAAAAGAATCCCTCTGTTTGCATCGTTTCTTTTTCTGATACTTCCCATGCCAATTGTACTTCTTCGAGGGTTTGATCATGAACACTACAACATTTTAATATCAACGACAGGAAAACCTGAACTACAATTATTAATTATCATACATATGGTAAAAACATACAATATCAGTCGATATTATGTCAAATGTAATCACATTTAACAACCCGATAATGGAAACCATCGGAATACATCTCATCACATGGAAAATTAAACAGATAACGATAACAAGGGATCAATAATCTTCCCTAATCCTCATCACTTTCCACCATCACTTTTCTCTTTCTCGTCGTTGTCTTCAATGGAGAGGCAGTAACACGAATTCGACGATTGAACGAAGTTCCGGACCTGAAAATTTACGAACTTGAGGTATGAGTAAAATACTTACAATTTTTTAAGAAACGTGCCAAGTGTATACCAACGAATCAGTAATAAAACACGTGAAACAAGGAAATACCATCCAACTCACTTGGCCCATCGATCATATGCTTGTCCCTTCACAACGTAGCTCACGATCGAATATGGAGTAAAATGGAAGTCCTCCTGAACATGAATAAATCTAATCGTTTTTCTTTCTCTCAGAGAAACTTGAGAGAAAGAAAAAAACTCTTATTGGCCTCCAAATCATTACTAATGCAAAAAAATTGTCCATAAATTAATAATAAAAAAATACCGTGAGCATATCAGCGAGTAGCATTTGAGTCACGACTGCCTCCAGAAAGTCGCGAGATCTGACCGTTGCACAACTTTGATGAGTGAAGAGTGGATCAGAAATATTTGCAAACCAGCTGGTTTGTGTTTTACAATCATAAAAAATCACACTAGATGCCCCACGAGTAAATTATATATTTTAACCATGACATTCGGGATAGCTGACCGCTTGCTCTTCTTTCCCATCATTTCAACCAATTTGAGTCCAGTCAATCTTCCATTCGCTGCTTCACTCCCACTAGTGGAGGAACCGGATCGAGCCTAGAAGACATATAAATAATTGGATAGGGATCTAAGTTGTTCATCTTTCAACACTACTCTCAGTTTCTGATCTATCCAATTCTGGATAATCGCATACATCCATTTCCGTCAGTAGATTAGTAGCAGAGAGGATATTCAGAAAAGATCAAAGATAAAGTGTACCTCCTCGATGACTTTAGCAGCCAGTTTGGCCTCCACAGTCACATCCACTTCATCTGGGAGAGAAGAGGAAGGAGAGGATGAACGGACGCATACATCACACGCATCCTTTAAGGAATTATCGTTTTTTGCGTTTACTTGATTTATTAATTTTTGGTTTCTGGTACATGGTGGATAAAAACAAGTCGACGTTTAAAAGAAGGAACTATGATGTTTTGATCGGCCACAACATTAACGACTACAGTAATCTCGACCTGACACCATCCCTGCTCCCAATCCTCTGCAAAGAGACCAGCCAGTGACTCACGACGACATGTTGAATCCTGCAAAGAGGCAAATAGATAACTATCTCCAATTAATCCATGACTAACTGATCCTTCTACCGTGTCCTCTCTCTACTCTCTCTTCTCTCATTCACTCACATTCGCTGCAAATGCCACCATCTCATACAGCTTCTCCTTGCCCGTCTGCTCAGTGCATACAATCGTCGATTGTCTGATATTACGGTAATTTATATATCTGACCCAGGGAACAGTAATCTGGGCTTCTACGCACGCGAATGGGTACGGTACCTGAACACATCGGCCAGTCGATACATGAGGATGCAAGTGGCTGGCTTCCCATCGCGTCCGGCTCGACCAGATTCCTGAAGGGATACGGTAGGTGAGAAGAGTGAGAACAATGAGAGATCAGGTTAAAGAGATCAAAGATCACCGAAGGTACCTGATAGTAGTTCTCTACACTCTTGGGCATCGAGTGGTGAATGACGAAGCGTACATCCGGCTTGTCGATGCCCATTCCTAAATTGGACAAACATAGAACCCCCAGAAAATACATCGACAAAAGTAAATTAATTTTTTTAAGAGATACTCAATCGTATCACATCATTTTACCTGAAACTCAAATTTTCATAGTTAAAATTTTCTTAGCCACATTTTCGATTGTTTTCGTTACAGAAGCGTATTACACGTAATATTCCGCTTGGAACCAATTGCCCTTCCCACGTAATCATAATACATTCTTCTCACCGAATGCGACAGTGGCTACGATCACTTGGTACTTGCCGCTCAGCCACTTCTCGTGCACAGACGTCTTCTGCAATTTATGAAATAATATAATATATTTTAAAGATATTTTTCACAAAAACATCAAAACACCTACCGCAGCTGGCTCGAGATATGCGTGATAGAAAGCTGCACGGATTCCTAGATTCCTAGAAAATAAACATTATATAAGAATATACAGTTACCTCAACAGGATCATAATAGGATCATAAAAGGCGGGATATTCGAAATTTATACAAGTGCTCACCTCAGATTCTGCGCGACGACCTCACAATCCTTCCTCGACAGACAGTAAACGATACCCGATTGAAAGACATATCGCTCCAGCAAAGGAAAACGGTTGAGTAGCGATGACAAGTTTTAAAAAATTTGCTGACTAACCTTGATGATCTCTGCGATTCTCTCTCCCATGTCTCCCTTCGGCTTCTCTTCCACAGCATAATGCAGATTGGGTCGATTGAAGCCCGCTCGGAATACGATCGAAGCTGGAAATATATTTCACTACCGTAACTCCCTTCCTTCTACCGTATCTTCTCCCGATCACCAACTGACCTTCGATACCCAGCATCTTCTTGACGTCTTCCAGCACGTTTCCTGTTGCAGTCGCAGTGAGACCCATTAGGGGAACGCCCTGAATATCCGTTCAATCATCTACAGTATGCTATTGAGGTAGTATAACAGACTCTGCTGAATATAACCGACAGTGAATCCCCTTGAACTGGCCTTGAATTGTCGCTTGAGGACGTTGAGGAATTTGTAGTCGGGACGGAAATCGTGACCCCACTGAGAGCAGCAGTGCACCTCATCCACGGCAATCAACTGAACATCATTATCGATCTATCTACCGTAATTTATCATTATCACGACAAGAAGCCACCACTGCCGCATTTCCATATACAGATCGATCATTGTCAATAAATTGCATCCACAACAACGAGACCGTACTCATGGAATGGCTACGGTAATTCGTTGTGTCACACCTTCAATCTTCCGATCTCCGCCGCCTTCTCCAGTTTGTTCATCAATCGCTTGCTCTTCGCTAGTTTCTCTGGAGTCACGTACAGTAATCTCAGTGGCGATTTCGCGTCGAGAATTGCCGTATCGATCGTCTTCGCCTAGAAAGCAGTTGTTAGCTACCATATCCCATTCCCCCCCCCCCCCCCAAACCGTACTTCCTCCTTCTCAGTTGCCTGATTGAGGGCGGCCGCGTATACATTCAACTTCTTCAACTGATGCAATTGATCCTCCACAAGAGAAAGCAGAGGAGAAACGATCAAAGCGAACCCTGAAGGGAGTACGGTAGCCAGAGATGGAACCCAAGTGAGTTATCCATCAATAAAATTGCACTTAGATGCTACAGTATTAGAAGCATACTCATAATCAGTAATCGATCCCTACCGTACCTCCACTGACAACAGCCGGCAGTTGGTAGCAGAGACTCTTGCCTGAGCCAGTGCTCATGATCACAACCACGTCCTCACCTGCAATGACATTCATCAATCAATAAGTGTTGGTACCAGATACCGTACCCGACATGACGGCATTGATTGCTGCTCGCTGCAGCGGTCTGAAGTGCTGCAGATGGAAGGTCTGCTGCAGTGCAGCCTGCACTCGGCCCGACCACTCTAATCCATCACGGTCCCATCGCTCCTGAGGCCAGGGATTGTTTTGGGTATTTAACGACGACCAATAAGCAATCCGAGTACAAGCAATTGCTACCCACAAAGTGAGATAACCCAACCTGTTCCCAAACTCATGAAATTTGCTATTAAAATAAGATATTCGGCAATTCACGGAACGACACAAATTGTTCCTCCCGAGACTAACCCCCTCCCCCCTCCACTGACCTCTGCAATTCTATAGTCGACACTGGAGGCTGCAATCTGTCCCTGCAGTCCTTCCTTCTTCTTTATCAATCCCTGTTTCCTTCTTCGCAATTCCCCAATCTGAGCATCGATAGCCGCGATCTCTGTGTCCACCTGAGGGGAGAGGAGAGGGTTACAGTGTGATACGGTAGACAAGAGACAGTTGCGACCAAGGATTGCTGTTTCCGCAGGAATGTGAATGGTGTTCATGATGGACATCAGAGATCCTCTAGTCGAATGATGCGATATGGTTACGGTAGGACGGTAGGATTACACTATGTACCTCGTTCACAGCCGCACTCAACTTGGCCGACGTACTCATAGTGGAAGGAGCGCCTGCGTTATCCATATTTCATTGATCTATCTATTGATTTTCCCAACTACCGTACCTGGTCGGCTGACAACTGGCGCGACGTCTCTTGATGTCACCGGGCCATCGTCCGAGTCAGACAGATCGATAACATCCATCTACCGTGTACTTCATCAGTTGAGAGGCTACCGTACTCCGCCCAAGGTAGCGCCAGGTTATTGTACCCATTCATTCTCTAGTGCGATTACAAGCTTAACCCGTTCAATTCTTTATCGAAGAATAAATTATTGCGTGTGCAATCACGGGTGGCGATGGGTCGTAAACAATATTAGAGATCAACATTAAAGTTCAAAGATCAATCTTCCTCCTCGTCATGGGATGTCTCCATTGCCTTTCTCTGTGCCTCCTCGAAGGTCATTCGGGAAGGGAAAAAATCTGAACAAAAATTGCTTCGAATGCATGAACATGAAACAAGTTTTAACCTAGATAAGGCAATAATATTCTCTAATTCACTCTTGTCACAGGCTCTATTCTCTATTGCGAAACAATAGCAGTGATAATCAATATTCCCTCACCACTGTCTACTGTATTCCCATTGACTGACCGTGGAGGAAACTGAGATCTTCATCGTTCTGGATCGTGTCCGCCAATTGATCGTAGTCGATTATCTAAAGACGCTCTACATCAAACTGATCAAAAATCGCAAATTAATTTTATCATGGCGCACCTCCGACACCAAAAGATAATTGTGTTCTCACCTCATCGTGCAGTTCCATCGTCTCGCGAAGAAGATGCTCCACGAAGAGTTCCTGAAGGAAGATTACGGTATCGAGCGATAGTATCTAATGGAGACCAACATGGTCAAGAGCAAGTGATCGTATCGCACTGCATCGGCAGTCAGCATTCTCTTGCAATCCATCATCCTATCGTACTCCTCCCCACCTTCTCCCTCACTCACCGATACTTTGGCGAGTGCGTAGTTGCCATCGGGAGTGAAGGGCAGAACCTCCAATGATTATGTATAATGTATTATCAGCCACCGCACTTGTAAAACATCATAGACTAAATTCTAAGAAGCTTATCTAATGTAAATTTAAAAAATTAATGTGTTCATGGGCATCCGATATGGCGCATCCTCAACTTAATTATTTGAGTTAAATTACAGTATCGGAAATAAGTCTAAGCCCAACTTTTCAAAGTTCTGTAACTTTTGAACCAGATGAGATTTATTTTTGATATTTTGGCAGATGGTAGTGCAAGTACTCATACATTTGCTCATTGTGTTTCAGCTTGGTAGGATTTCGCAATGTTGCATAGTGATGACGCAACTTATACATGGTATTTCATGGCGTACTTTAAGCTCTGAGAATTTTTTCTCATCATTCCAATTGTATGTGGTGATAGGAGACCTTGATACCTCTCAGACAAAAGTAAGTACTCCCTGGAGGTTGCCGTGCAGCAGCCCTGGACTTGCTCAAAAATGGGTCCCGAAAAAATGGATCTTTGTTCATAGACATGCTAGAGACTCGTTTTTCCTGCCCGCAACAACCGAAAATCCGAAGTCGATCGATTTTCAACCCAAAAAATGACCATGATACCCCCATCATTGGTCGAAAAAATTGTTCTCTCAGAACTTCCTGACTAATTTTTGCCGGGTATATTTTTGTGTGCTGAATCCGAATTTCGATATGAGAGCCCATGATATCCTTAATGAAAAAAGTTAAAATTCATTATGTCAAAAAGCAGCCGATTTTGAAAATCGATTGACCTCGGATTTTCGATTGCCGCGGGCGGGAAAGAAATCCAAATGCTCTAAAAAGTTGAGAATCGTATATTCCATGGATTTGCAACTAACCTGTCCAGGGAAGACATTTGAACAAAACTCGGCCTTGGATCTGTGATCATCCAGAATAAGGAGAAAAAAATTATGTGAAAAAGGGAACATTTCGTGCCCTGAGGTCAAATTAAGAGCTATTGTTATCAAACTTTGGGGATACTCAGGAATTGTGGTAAGGATCATTTTGAGCTTTTGGACGAGTCTCTAGCATGTCTATGAATAAAGATCCATTTTTTCGGGACCCATTTTTGAGCAAGTCCAGGGCTGCTCCACGGCAACCTCCAGGGAGTACTTACTTTTGTCTGAGAGGTATCAAGGTCTTCTATCACCACATACAATTGGAAGGCTGAGAAAACATTCTCAGAGCTTAAAGTACGCCATGAAATACCATGTATAAGTTGCGTCATCACTATGCAACATTGCGAAATCCTACCAAGCTGAAACACAATGAGCAAATGTATGAGTACTTGCACTACCATCAGCCAAAATATCAAAAAGAAATCTCATCTGGTTTAAGTTACAGAACTTTGAAAAGTTGGGCTTAGACTTATTTCCGATACTGTAAATAAATGATTTTAAGTAGCAATAATTACTATACCTCTCCCTGCGTGGCAGCAATCTGGCGGACTTTGTTGAGTGAGAGAGTGCCTCCTGTAGAGGGAGGAGATCCATGGCCATCCAATTCAGGGTGATGACGAGGAGGAGAGTGGAGGGGGGAGGAGTACGATCCCTCTGAGAGAATACTAGATCATTAGGAGGCCAGAAATAACTTTATATGTGGTTCAATTTCAGGGTCTCTATCCTTTACCTCAACTCAACTCATTATATCACAGTGGCATGGAACGTTTCACGGTTGAAAATTCCTGATTTTGAGTATGAGTGAGACAAGTATCATTCACCCTGACTGCTTCTAACGCATAAACCATACCTCCAGACTCGGATTCATAGTGATGAGAGTCCCGCTCGCTTCCTTCCATTATTCTTAACAGATCTGAACTTACTTCACCATAATTACTTAATCTCGACTCTAAATTAATTGATAAATACTCAATCACGATCACAAACGTCGTTAAAACAGCGAAACGTAAGTATTTCAATAATTCATCTTTATCGGAGTAAATACGTAGCATCATGCGAAGTATCTTCGAGCGAGTTAATTAGAAAAAACGTATCAATGTTATTTAAAAAATCGATTCGCATGTCTTAGGTAATTTAACAGAACTGGCGGAATTATTGATTATTGTGAGGTCGTATGGGTGTTAGATTACAGAATCTATCAAAGGTGACAAATACACAGGAAAGTTACTGATGAATGAGATAATGAATAGAGAGAGAGAGAATGGAGGAAGGAGGGAGGGACGATGATACCTTTCCACAAGATACAGTAACCACTCAGTCTCCTCTTCTCGGGACCAATCGGCCTCGTGACGTCACTGATCCGCTACGTGCGGCATCTTCCATGCGACGACGATCAACCTAATATCAGATAATCATGGTACATAATTAACAACTTTCATCATACATAGGTTCCATGACTCACTATATTACCGTATAAAACCATCTCCCAACCCAATCAATCAATCCTACCGTACCTCTCTCTGCATCCTCACCACCTCCTCATCTTCCTCCAGTAGGTCATCATCGTCCCATATCGATGTCTGAAGTCAATCCATCATTGAACATGATCTACTTCTCTCAATTCTCACCTCTCTCACTCTCTTTCTCCCAGCTGCAGCAGCTGCAGCAGAGGTGGAGGGACGGGATGCAGCCACCTGCTGCTGTCGCATCTGCTGTTCTCCTCCAGCAGGGAAGCGTCTCTGCAGCTGAGAGGGCCGCTGGATCATCCACATCTCAAATATGCGAGGTTAGCATACGAGGCATCGAAATATCCAGCAGTTTATGTATCTTTTGCATTGTTTATAATTTAGTATTACAATGGTTTTGTTATATTCGAGAGTTCTGAAGGCAATAAAAGAACAGCCAACAATAAGTGAATGGGACCTGCTGTTGTTGCTCTCTTCTGAGTCTCTCCTCATCGGCATATGCCTCTGCCTCATCCGCCTCGTCATCTACAGTTGAGCAAATTGAATTTAAATTCAATTCTTAAACTCATTTATTTGTGCTAACCATTGAATAACAATATTTCTCAATATATAAGGGGTATATCTCACCTCTCTCTTCTCCCTCATACATCTCTGCTGTCTCATCATTCACAGTGTATTCCACGCGACGGCCATCCTGATATTCACTCATTCCAATAACATTCTAATTACCATAATCCCGCTTCTAATCGACAAACGTGATACAATCGTATTACTGCTAGACACTCTATCTGCTACCGTATCTTTGCATCTCCCACTCCCCTCCCCCCTCCCCTACCTCCTGTATGTAGATGGTGTCTCCATTTCTGATTTCTCCCCTCTCGTACATCTCCTCTACATCATGAGGGTCGAGTGCTCCATCGAGGTGTTGATGATGATCAGATAGAGAAGTCTGAAGGGAAAAGAAGAATACGGTAATGACGAATCAATGGAAATACACTAATCGACTTATATCATTAACGAAACGTCAACTCACCGATAAGAATCTTCCACGTGAAGATGCTTCCTTCTGCATCACCATCTCTCCACCTCAAATTAACTTTATTAATATTTATAATAGATCACTATCGGGTTGCCTACTGGATAATTATGTTATATTAAAGTTGAATACTTAATTGCAATAATAATATGAAACATACCCGGCTGCTGCATCTCCAGTGTCGGGGGCGCCTCATCCTCATCATAAACCTGCAGAGAAAACAATTAAACTGTCATAAAATGCCACAAGCGAGATACATCATGCACCGCTCTATCATTCTCACCACCCCGTGCATAATAATATAAATTTCTGACTCTTCGCATTTTCCTCATTTGTTTTGTTTATACAATCCTCACCTCTTCATCTCCTTTCTTATTGACTAGTTTGGTGCCTCGTGCACTCGTCGCTTCTTCCTCCTCGAATCGATGCTGATCGTCATCCTCAAACAATTATTAAATTAATTACCGATTCAATTACATAGTCTACCGTAACCCCATCTCACAGTAAATCACGTACACTAAGATTAGCTTGGCTAATGTGCTCACCCTGTCATATTCCTCGTCTGCCGAGTATTGCATGCCATGGCGCATGCTCATGTGCCGTTCGATAGCACTATCCTGATAGAACATGATACCTGCAAGAGACATGGTTACAAAATAATAAATCAAAACAGCACATCATCAATGGAATACAACACAACAACAACAACAACAACAAAAACAACAACAACAACTCACTGCAGACAGGACACTGTTTTCCATTCATTCCTCGACGGGGCTGAGTGAGGACGTGTGGCGCATTCTCCAGTATCGGACGCATCATGTCTCTCAAATATGCCATTTAAAAAGAATATTGTAAATTGCTCAAGCATATCAAGGAAATGAGAATAGAAAGGAACCTTCTAGCAATGGCGTCATTCGACTGAACAGTTGCTGGTTTAGGCAGTCGTTGCACTGGACGAGTCTGAACGTACGAGAAATTATTCAATGTTCGTATCAAACTAATTAGATTAAAGATATCCAACAAGCAGTAATGGTCTCCTGCTCCCTCCCTTTCTCCCCGCCCCCTCCCTCCCTCCCTCCCCCCCCCTCTCTCTCTCTCTCTCTCCACTAACCTGTGGCTGCAGTCTCAGTTCCTTCGCTGCAAGAGATCGAATCAGCTTGCGAAGATTCACTGCGTCCATCTGAATTCCAAATAATCAAATTAGATTGTTTTTTAAAAAATAATTTACAGTTACGTTTTATCTTTTATTTGAATCAAAAAAAATAATTTACCTGATCGCGGACATCCTTGTCAATGAATGTCTTCGTGTACGGACAGCTCTTGCGGTAGTGATACAGCAGATTGTAATCGTATCTCAAATAGAAACACCCCCTTCATATCACATTCACTATATATAGAAATTTAACGTCATATGAAAAAATAAATCATAGATCAAGACAACAAATTGATACAAACAGGAAGGAGGGAGTGGTACGGTAACTGACTTGAATCGATTTCCACAGAGGGCGCAGTGGTGACTTCCGTGAGAGGCATGGAATCCAGCCATGTGTCTCTCCAGTCGGCCCTGATTGGCGAATGAACTGAAATAGAGGATATTACTCTAAAACAACTAGCTAACACCTATATTCTACCATTTCACGTTATACATGTTCTATCGTCATTAACACATCATAAATATCATAACAGTATCTCACCGGAAGCACTCCGAACACTGTATGGGTCCGCCTGCCATGTTCCACTTGGTACGATTCGCTATTGCACCTCCTGCAATTAACATTGTTCTTTAGATGACTTATGTCCCCATCTCTCCATTTCGATCAATAAAAAAGATAAACGCGATGAATTAATATTCTACTCGTTGTATATTAAATGTAAACTAGATACCTGTGCCGATGGCGGCTTCTTCTCCCATCGTCAGCAATTCGTCGTCTTCGAAGTCATCGGCAAATACTGCTCCCTGAATAGACAGGCATCACTCATTACTCTCGATGTCACAACATTATTGAAATAATCATCAGAGTAGTCACACATATTGCTATGTTATGGCGTGGACTCACTTGATCATCAGCGAAATCAGTATTTCTTGTGGATGTTACCGTGATATCTCTCTCATCGAATCCCCTCCTATCATCTCCATCCGCCTCGTCTTGTTCACGATCACGTCTATAACTTTGTCATAAAAATCGTCATGATCATTAATACATTTCATCTCAATCAATAATCACCTCATATCATCATCTGCCATATCCTCGTTGTATGGAGCCCCGTCCGCGTTCTGAAATGCATTAGATTTATTTGCATAAAGCGTGTTTCATTTAAGCTTTTATCTAACATACATGGCGAAAGGATTGAAAACTCAACCAAAAATGATGCAATTTCAACTGGATCAACTCGATATAATGATAGTTGAGATGAGCGTATCATACTCATTCCCCCCTCTCCTCCTTCCCTTTCTCCTCACCTCACCACCATCTCTCCTCCCTCTCCCTTCTACTGTCTTCAATCGTTCTCGTTCTCGTTGTGCGGCAATTTGTGCGGCATCACTCAGAACGGCGTCGTTCGTCGATGCTCTCTTCAGCAACTCTCGCACCTCAATTGCACAACCAATTGATATATACCTATGAATGCATTGATAGAGAATAGAATAGTGCTCCATTCATCGACTTATTAACTGACAATCTTGTCAAATTATGTATCACGTCTCATACACTTAATCTCCTTCAAATCCAATTTGTTTCCCTTCATCCTATCTAAGCGGAATGGGCGACTCTCACCATATCCTTCAACTGTCCATCATCGAGTGTCAGATCGATATCTTCTGGAAGATTCGCTTGAATCTCTGCACACGCCGATCGCCAGTGCTTTATGAGATTGAAGTGTTGTCTGCAATGTCCTCATTTCAGAAGGTCACAGCCAAAATAATATCCAGAAACAATTGCGGAAATCGTGCTCTCCCCTACCGTACCTGAACATCAATCCACACAGATCACAGTAGTATCCACCGACGACTGAACGCGCGTCTGGCGAGATATTAGCGACACCTCAAACAAATAAATTAAGAAAATAAAATTATATTAAACAAAAAGGATCGGCATCTCACAATCACAGTATACGCCATGAAATGTGTCAGTACACTAAGATGCTGATCAATTGACCATATCTGCAGTACCTTTATGGAGATCGAGATGAGTCGGTAGATGATGGGTATGGACTATGACTCCGCAGGCACGGCATGTTGCACCACGTTTACCTGCTGCATCTCTCAATCACTCTCTCTTTTTCATAATAATTCTCTTATTCTCTTACAACATTATATCTCTTAAAATCGTGAAATATAGGGATGTTCCGAAAGTATCTTCCGCGTTTTTGGGAAATATTTTTCCCAGGTTCTAGGAAACTTATCAAGTCATACTAAATTGCGCTGGCTCTTGCAACCATTGCTCTAATATGTAAGCACTTGAGCACTGCATGTCCTCATGTTATTGATAAACGGCGCTAATTAGACCAACCATCATCAAAATGATCCCGTCTCAATTTTCATTTAAAAAATCCGCTCTCAGTTTTGCGTACAGATAAAAATCATCTGATCGTCTCAAGGGAGTTTGGAGTCGTCAACGCTCAAATTGCCCGCTACCTAATCTTTTAATTTTCGATTGCACCATCACAACGAAATTCGAAATTTCCCACACATTTTTCTGAAAATGTGCGAATTTCTTACCAATAACATTTTTTAAATATTACACATAAATCATAACTGAGAATTATCAGAATTTGAAGGAAATACACTTCCAAGAAAGAGAAAATTCAAAAAATCAACATAAAAAAAAGCATAAAAATTAAAGATTTCGTCCTAGTTTAACCATAGTTTAAGGTATTTTCTATTAATAATTTTTATTTGATAATACAGACCCCTCGCTACCTTTATTTTCAATCCGGTGTTCCCAACGAAACCAATCACTGAGATATAAAATTTCAAAAATGAAGCCCGAAAACACACATTTTAGCCTATTTCGTCATCATTACGCAATAGTTTCGCAATCTTAAGGTTGAACATTTTAGATCATCTGCACCTTCATTTAATACTAAATAGGATTTAGGAATTTGACTTATAGTTTACAAGAAATAAAAGTTTTAAAAACGCGGAAGATACTTTCGGAACACCCCTATAGTAAGTAAACTTATTCCGATCCGCTCTTAATTGCGTGTACATACCCAAAGAGTGGCCAATCATTTAATGGTAGACTGACCCAGAGGATTTGATGGCATCTCTAATCTAGCCAGTGGCCCCGTCTGGAATAGGACGGATTGAGAGATTCCTATCTCTATGGGTCCGAATTCGGCCTTCTTCGACGCCACTTCTTCCACCAATGCTCGCAGTGCATTCACATCCATTGTCTGAGAGGATACCGCATTAAATAAGAATGGATTTCGATGACCAAATCTCATGGCCTCACTTGAATTGTTTGAACACAAGACGGATTCTAAAATTACTTTAGCTAAATATGCCTAAATGAAATTCCAGTTCAACAGGAAATTCTTAAGCAGACTTGGTTACATTCCATCCATCCATCCACTAGTTGCATTGACTCACCCTCCGATCGTCTTGTGACATGAGTTCATTGAGATCTCTACATGTCCGTCTCCAGTGATAGAATAGATTGTACTCGTACTTGTAGGTCTTCCCACACAATGGACACAGGAAGGAACCGAACACCTGACATTTATAATGTTATCGGAATACTCATTCACCATTTGCGTGTAAAGGTCAAGTGTCAATGCATGAATCCAATTACTATCGGAAATACGGATAATTTGAAAGATATGCTTTGAGATGCACGAAACATGCTATTTTCTTAATTGATGGGGGTGTTCATCAACTGTCTCATCTCATCTCTCTTTAATGACCTGATGGACTGCCAGATGTCTCTCCAGTCTCGCCGTGTTCACGAATGACTGTCCACACTCAGGACAACGACAGGAACCGTACACTCGCTGACGACGCATCTTCATCCCTGCAGATTACGGTAGATATAATCATGCATCAAACAGCACAGAGCAGGAGCTCTTATGACCTAGTTTGGCTTATCTTTGTCTAATTTTAAACGTTCAAAGACTGTATACAGATGCAATAAAATCAGTCCATGAGAGCGACCGGTTGTGCATCCACCGTACCTTGGGGCAATGGTTCCATCACCATTCCATGGTGCAGGATGTGGTCATCGTTCGCTTCGGCCGTCTGAATGGCTCCCACGGCGAGGTCGATCTGCGGACCACCTGCACATTAGATACGGTAACGAACAGCCAATTATTGATCGACTTTGGATACTGTAATTCAAAAACAATCATCGCACCGTCAAATCCATTGACATCATCGAGTATCTGTATGTACTCCACTGCTCCTCCCTCTTCCGTGTCCTGCAGAATAGCCAAAGCCGCACGATGGCGTTTGACACCAGCTGAACAATACCATATAAGAGATATTATTTTCGTCTTCTCTATTTCAACAATCGGTAATTTTAACTTATTCAATTATGCAAAAAATCACCGTTGGGATCGATAGGATTACTCTGGAAAACAAGTTGATCTTCTTCAAAGGTTACGGTATCCGGATTGTCGTCCACTTCTGGAATACTCATTAAAAACAAGGCATGTATCGTGAGAATCTTATAAAAACAGATCTCTGACGATTTTAAAAAAAATCACCATAGCGCTTTGATCTTGGTTAAGCTAAAAACATTTTAAGTATAAAATAATATGAAATAATTGAAAAGGTAAGCGACTTACCGAGGGCTTCTGCGTCCTCTTCATCCATCATCACGTAGAACTGCCCATCCTCGCCTCAAGAAGAATGATTACAAGATATTTAATAAGAAACGCGATATCTGGAACCCACACTATAGCCACACTTGAAAAGGTCCAGCGTACATTCACTCGTCAAGTTTTCTACCGTTGTTTCCCTTCCTCCTCCTACCCCTACACCCTCCGCTCCTACCAAGACCGCATTAAAACCCTTAACCTGCGCGCACTTACCGAGAGGAGAGTCATAGCTGATCTTTGTATGACACATACCATAATGACTGGTGCCTCTATTATTCCCCGTTCATCGTTCTATGTATACAAGCCCACTCGGGATAGAGTCTCCTCTTTCGGTATCAACATTGAATTCACTACATGTACGGCCAGATTCAATTCTTTCCCTGTTAGATCATCTCGAATGTACTCTCAATTACCCGACTTTATTCGTACCGCACCAAATGTCAAGATTTTGAAACGTCGTTTAGAAAAACACCCGCTCATTAAAGACCTCTCTCAATCACAACACTAATTATCTCCTCAATTCATAATATTATTATATTCATTTTCTTGTTGCGCCAAGTGCGTAGATAAATTATTATTATTATATGATATCATTTGTATACATGTCATTGAACTCAATGATATTTTACCCGCCATGTTCTATTGCATTCCTCGATACGTCAACAGAACCACATTATTATCAATACACAAATAAATACCTTGGATGATTGTTCCTTGAATCTCTTCCTCTTCATAATCATCCTCATCATCATCACCCTGCTAATGTTATTGAAAAGAATGGGAGAACACAGGTAGTTATCAGTCAACGTAAGAATTGCTATTTTGGAAGGCAGAAAACTATGTAAATTTAACGAAATCGACTTAAGATCTAACAACATAACTGCCAATCAAAAATAAACAAAACGGTTGATGCCAACCTTTTTGGCATATTCAACGGCATCTTTATTCGTCTCATCTGGGGTTTCCACTAGATGATGAGAAGGCCCTGGCTAAAAATAGAAAGATCATAATAATGAAATTGTAAAACTCTTTTATTGAATGCCGATGACTCACATTATCATCGGGATTGACATTGACGAGCTCGTCGAGGAACTCGCCCTCCATGAAAGCTTCGTTGTCATCTTAAACATAAGTTTAATAATTTAAAATACAAAAACAACAGTTTAACTCGCATGATTCTCCCTTCAAAATATACGAAAAGAAAACGCATGCTGCGCCAGTATAAATACGATTTTTCCCACATCAACCGGTGCAGAAATATGGTTTCCTTACCTCGGAATAGGAAGCAAAATCAATGAGGTAGATCAACAAACCCATATTTTAATCTGCCGCCAGTTGAAAAACGCCCTGATTCTTGCCTGAAAACAAGTGGAATTCAGGGCAGACGCGCCACACACCGCGTCATACCCAGTACCGTACACTTGATCATGACGCCCTTCGTCTGGGCCCACTTACTTTGTCTATCGAGAAGTGTTTTATTATAATAAAGAAATTATTTATTAACAGTAGCAATGTTTTCGAACACTTTATCAAATGGTTAAGATCAATTCAAATTTGAAATTACAAGCAAATATCAAATGTAAATATCAAATTCGATCGCAATAATCTAGATGAATCTCGGGGAATGTATTGCAGGTAACTTTGAAAGCAAGCATGGGCAAATGACAATATTATATGAGGCTTAAATACTAATTCATTCGTTGATGATCTTAGCAATCTATCCCTTCAGAATGTGCCATACGAAATGTATTCCCTCCTTCGATCGCATTGTCTCCTGGAAAAGAACACTCTTTGATCTACTTCTACAGTACTATCCAAAATACAGGCATTATACAGTAATCGTTATATACCGTACCTTGGTCTTTCTTGTTCTAGTCGTGTCGAATACTCTCTGAGGCATTCCGATGATGGCATCTCTCGCTCCTTCCCATCTATCCGGACCCTGCACAATCAGACTCTTCTTTTTTGTCGCTGTCATCATTCATTCGTCTAACTTCTCTATGAGATCGTAAACCCAAAATAGTCACTCACATCCAATCTGTATTGATATGGGACGAGACCATTGAATACGAGGGCGTATGCCAGACGGGGATCACTCAACCATCTGTAATCATTATTTGTTGTTGCAATTCTACCATCTCGTCATTTCCCGACTCATTTCTTCTATCATTAATTTTGAAAGTGGAGTAATAGATAAGAAGACAGCCCACCTCGTTGCCACTCTCGGCTCGCATCCAGCGAACTTGGCCACTTCGTCCATGTACTCGGGATAATACACCTGGATGGGAATAGATCATGGTATTTGGGTTCTGCTATTTCAGAGGACGCATCATCGGACCTAAATTCCCCCATAATGTCTTTGATGGCTAATCTCACCTGTATTGTGTGTCTTCTACTGGCCACGAATTCCTTAGCCATTGTCTTCTGTACTTTCTGCACGTGCTTCATCATTTTCTTCTCCGTTGGAAGCTTCGCTTTCCCTAAAAAATCATTTTCGGTCCGCTTGTGTGCTCCAGTCAGTTCCCTCATACCCTGTATATTCGGTTTCAGTATTCGCAAGCACGTCGTTTTGTTAGCAACGCGCCAATACGAATTCCGGTCGAGATCTCTTTTGCACTCTCTCATTTTCGCGTACTATCTCGCCACCCTGCATTCTCTTTTCTTGCTCTCCCAATTCCCTCACCGGCAAGGGCCGCCATAAAGAGTCTGCACTGCATCTCTGAGATGGGCATGATGGAACCAGTCGGTTGGATCAGTCCAATCACTGCCAAAGTATTCTGGAAGAGATGGAAGATGATGGAACACAATCACACATGTATTGCGCTCCTTTCAATAGTGCCAGACTCTAGATTTATTATCCTGTACTTATTGTCCCTTCGCTTTACAGTTGATTAATCCAGTCAACCCAGGAGCAAATGCAGGTAATCATAATTAACGACCAAAGTATTCAGGATGACAGTACCTTCTCTGCCATTTGGGGTGGATACATATTGAGGAAGAGCGAAACTCGATTGTTCTCCACCGGGATGAGATTTCCCTGGAAATATATAGTGAATTCAACGTTCGGACACTCATTGTCCGAATATTTATCCGCCGATGAATGCACATCAGAATAAAATACCTTCTCAACGACGGGGAATCCGAATGAGAATCCAGTGGCGAAGATGACGACATCAACATCCTCCACTCTGGTTGCATCCTCGAATACGACTGCCTTTCCGTCGAACGATCCCACGTTCGGCTTGATCTCACAATGAATGTTTTTGATTAATTAAGGTTCAAATGGAAGATTTTTTCACCTCTTTGCAACTCGTGATTGTTTTCTAAAAATATTTTAAAGAGGAGATGAACTGACGATGACTGTTCCGGATGCAATTCTATTCGGGAGTTCATCGTTGATTGTGACATGAGCAGCGAGAGCTCGATGACGGGGACGGAGACCATAACGACCATGATCGAATCTGATGAGGAGGAAGGATGGAGGGAGGGAATGACTGTCACTGAGTATCAGCAGTATCAATGAGAAATAATGTTGATAGAAATATCATCTCTAGTGTGCATTGCTAGTTGTAAGAAATTGAAGATAAATAAATAAAGCATATTGCTCACCTTCCCTCTATCTTCCGTTCTAGTAAGTAGTTCTGGAGACGGAAAGGGAAGACCATTTTGAATGTGAACATGAACCTGGAATAACAACATTCATTCATCCATTCAGAAATTTTGAAACTAATTTCCGCCATATCTATCAAAAAGCTGAAGGAATTGTAGTACACATTTCTTCACTTTTAGAATACCTCTGTTGAAGTGAAACAGTATTGTAATAGAGGTACCTGTTGAGATAGACGAGATCCGTTGGTTCTCCCTTATCCCATACTCTATTCATCACCCACGAACCCGAGCGAGTAGCCAGATACACCTCAATATTACATATCGTACATGTCGCAGAAATCAGAACGCTCACCGGGCGTCACGGTACAATCTGCGGGTTTTCCGATCTTTGCTTATACAAAAAGGATTTGTGGTTGTTCTCATATTTTTTCTCATGGCCACTTTGCCGGAATCGACCCGGAAATATTCCTAGAAATCGATATTTGAAATACATCTCTTTTATGGTGCGAGTTACGGTAGCTCTGTCGAGGTTTATCATTTTTGCACGCTATAGCGCAATGAAGCCTTTCCTTTAATTTTCTCATGTTATTTGTCACTTTTTCGAAGTTTAGGGCCGAAAAAATAATCACAAAGTTAAAAAAATTGGTAAACAAAACCGAACAAGTGAACAGTTTTGTTCCATTTGTCACTTCTTGACAGTCGATGAGCACACAATTAAAAATTCCAATTTTTGTTTCTCATTTTTTGTCCACCCCGATTTGCGGGAATCGATCGGGCATGTCACGGTGAAATATTCCTGTAAAATGGAGAAAAAGAGAGCTAAAAATAAGAAACTTGAAAATAAACTAGGGATTACGGTAGAAATTACCTACCTACCTCACACTACCGTAATCACTGAATAAGAGCTCTCTTTTTTTTAAATTTAAAAGGAATGTTTCACCGTGACATGCCCGAAAATTTTTAATTGTATGCTCACCGACTTTCAAAAAGTGACAAATTGAACAAAACTGTTCACTTGTTCGATTTTGTTTACAAAGTACGATATGCTTTCCTGATGGATCTTATGAAGGTGAACATGACGTCATCCTTACGCAATCTCTCTCCCTCTCTGGAACAAAAGCTATCTATCACATCGATGAATCATTTCAGACAGCCGTAACTTTGACGTGAATTGAATAGATTTCCATCGCGAGCAATGCTATTCAATTATTTTTTTTCTTCATTTTTTCGATCGATTTTTCCAGGAAATGTGCACGAGGAAAGTGAGTAGGTCGAATACCGTGCAGAATGATCTCATCGGAGAGTGGAACCTCCTACATTCAGAGAATTTCGACAAGTGTCTCGAGAAGGTTGTTTAGCTTCGTTGAAAATAATTGTATTACAAAAATATTTAAGCTCGGCGTTGAGACGACACACAGAGAAATCGCGCATCTCCAATCGACTACCCTTACCATCTCACAACAGGGTGGACTTTTAAAGATATCTAATTATATTTTGTCTGATATTTTTAGATAATCAATGGACAATTTTCGCAGAGGGAGCATACGCAATTCACAAAACCATCTTCGAAATTGGAAAGCCAACACAATCCGTGCGGACAGTAGATGGAAGAATTGCGAGTTTTTTGGATTGATAAAAGCTGTGCTTCATAGATTCTGTATTTTTTTTTTCAAAATTTGGAGTATTATACAGGTCACCAGCACATGGACTATCGATCGAAACGGGAAACTACTGAAACGCGAGAAAAATGAGGCAACGGGAGTGGAAATGGAGTGTGAGATGTATGTGAAGAACGAGATACTGATCCAAGTGAGTTATAAACGATATTATCTTCTTTTGACGTCCTATTTGGATACAAATTATCAAATAAAAGAACGTCAAAACTAAGTAAATTCAGAAAATGAAGTGCTCGGGTGTGAAATCTCGTCGTACGTATGCGAAATCGCACGTGTGCACTCTTCGAAGACTCTCTTCTGTCTTCTAATCAACGAGGAGTCAACTGCTCGACACTATTTCTCTCTGCTCATATAACAACATCTATTTCAATGCCGTGGTTTTCTCATTTTCGCAGTAAATTTTCAGAGTTATCCCCTAGTAATTTTCACGGCATTGCTAATTTCAAGCCCACCTTCTTGCTCATCTTGCTCAATTCCACAGCGATATCTGCTCCACTGTTGCCAATTCCGATGACCACTACTTTCTTGTCCTCCATACCCTGAAAACACGAATGAGAACCAGCATTTTCCGAATTTGAACATCTCTGTTGCTGGAGAAGCATACTGTTGTCATTTCACTAAATTGCATGCTTCAGGAATATAATCAATCGTAATAGTATCTCACCTTGTGATCCTTATAATCATGGGAGTGCATGATTCTTCCCTGGAATGATTCCTGGCCGGGGAAGGGGCAAGGCCAGTGAGGCTCCGTGTGGTGACCTGCATTTAGCACTCAGTCATTCTGAAAACGTCACGGCTGCAGTGAATTGTGTGATGCCCTTAATTTTTTTCGTTGCCAATTTGCTTCTTGATCACATCTTCAAAAGTGCAAAAATGGATGGTTATCTAGTGCATCTAAAAGAGAGGAACGAGAATCAAGTCGATCCGATCTTTCAACATCTAACATCGCTGTTTCCCCCCCCCCCCTTGTCTTCTTCAACAGTGAGTGCTCATGACCCCAGAAGCAGTAAAACGGAGAGTGATCTCATGGGTTCGGAGTGTGACCGTGCAATCACAGAGGGAATGGAGTTCCCTTTTTGTAGTATCACAACTCTCTCTCTCTCTCTTCTTGTTCAATGATTAGTGATCAATTGAGTGAATGGTGTGTGGGTTATAATTGATAACATAGTGCAAACGTACAAATTCCCTCAAATGACTCGTATCATCCCGTTTCCCATCAATACATTCAATCAGTATCAGGCTAGTCGTCCATAGGGAAGCAGGGTGTAATCAAACCTGTGCAGAGTGCCACTGCATCGAAACGCTCGTTCCCACTGTTATTCGTGCTGAAACGTATCTTCATATCTTACGTTCTTACGTTAGGCGGGGTGATTTCATTTCGGCAATACATCTCATAATAGCCTGGTCAACAATTGAAGAGGATTGCGATTTGTCCTGTGAAATGTCTAGAAACTCTCAACGAAACGTCACAATGATTCAAAATAAGGGACACGAGATAAGCGTATCGGATACCTGTTATCCTTGTACTCCACGATCCACTTTCCACTCACGTCGAAGTCTTCGTTTCTCCTGAGAAACTGTGTATTATGACAAAATTCTAACAAATATTTAAAAAGTTGGTTTCTCACTTGACATCCAACACCTCATGCTGATATCGGATGTGCTTCTCCAGGTCGAAACTGCAAAACTTTCTCTGAAGATTCATCTTCAACGAACCACTTTGTCAAACAGTCCGTTGGATTTGTTCAAGTCGATTCTGACCATAATTTCTGATCGTTCTTCTCATAGCGAGTTCATTATCGAAAGGGAGAACAAAAAGAGCCGAAAAGCAATAACACGCACTGTTTGTATGTTGAACTTTGTGCACGGAAGGTCATTTTTCACCTGCTTATTTATTATTAGTTCTTAAGCATTTCGCTGCATGCTTTGTCATTACGAATTTAGGGGGAATTGAGATAGTCAGTGGAAAGGTTAGCGATTCTCACTGGTTCGCATAGCTTCTGAAGTACTCGAGAAGAACCGAATTGTGCATGTAATTGGCAGCATCGGCAGGGGGAGGAAAATCAGAGTAGGCAGTCATCTCCTGAGCAGAAGTACTTCCTTGCAGAACCAGAATCGTTTCAATTTGATACCTTGGATGTATTGATGACGGTTGACTTCATAACAGTTCCCTCTCCTGGGCATGGATTTGGCTTGAATCTCCACAATCCTCCCAGATCAGAGCTCTTCTCGAAGCAAACCACCTGATATACCACTCTTCAAACTCCCCGTTCCACTTTTGTGAGAAGACTGCTATTACACCCTAGAACTTTGAACTACGGCGATCAACAAATGAGGTTGAAAGGGATTGTAATCACAGTAAGCGCAATGAATGGATATCGCTATAAAGAGGGAGCATCTCAACCTCAAATCCTTGCTCCAGTGCACACTTGATCGCTGGCAGTCCAGAAGCGCCTGCTCCAATAACGGCGACCTTCATTTCTTCAATTTCAGAAAAATATTAGCTGGCTTTGAACAAATAAAACAACGCGGAACGAACGAGTACAGTAAGTGCAAGTAGGGAAAAGAAACGATTTCGGCCACTCGCTGGCATAAGAATAGAACGGTACTTTCTCTCTATGAGGAACTTCCCCCCCCTCCCCCCTCCCTCCTCCATCCTTCTCCTCCTTCTCTTGTGCAATAACGGCACCCAGCTGTAAAGCGATCGCGCACTGCTGATTGTGCGCGAGAATCGAGAAAAAGCGGACAAACGGCATTTCTCAAAGTGTCGAGAGGAATTGATAGCCATGAATAGAAGACAAACCCATGAGAGAACGCGCTCTGAATTACTGTGATTATTGAGGAGTGCAATTGGGTTCACAAATTGGACAGTTTACAAAAAAAAACACGAATCTTCACAGTCAAAGCATGGCCTGGCACTCTCATAGCAGAGGCAATGGAGTGTTCCATTGGTTCATAATATATCCCCTCTGGGTCACACAATGAATGATCTTCTGGATTATCCACACCCCATCTCAATGTGCGAATTGACCGACGGATTATTGGATCATACGCGAGGTTACGAGGTCAGTCAAGTCCTTTAGAGAGAGAGAGATAGGAGATCTCGTTCTATTATTTTCTTCTTTTGAATAGTGTCTGATTATCACGTTTCCTATTCGCTGATCACAGCTACTATATAATTAGTGCGCATAGCTCAATCGAACACACCAATTAATGAAATTAGCGAGAGAAAAACAAAGATAAACAAGTAAGATGACAGATCGTTTTAGCTGACAGACCTCTACCAATAACCAGGAACATTGGCGGAGTGTCTCTCAAGAAGTGCTAATGGCAATTGAGTCGCCAGCTGAGAGATCGACTAGAAGTGAGAGAATAAGAGGAAGAACGGGATTAGAGATGCTGCCATTATGTACACTCCATGTTCCCATGTTCCTAACATAGATTCTACTAAGATGCGAATGGAATGTGGTAAAGAAAAAGGCACGAAAGGAATGATCAATCCTGGATTGATGAATAGTTCCGAGACTCTGGTATTTATCTCCTAATGTTCGACCAGCCCTCTTCATAGTACGATTACACTCTCTGTGGAAAACAATTGAATTTTCCTGCACTGTTAGTAGAAAACATTCTCTATAAAGAATACTGGAATACGATTAGACCACCAAAAATTACTGAGCAACACGATCTAATTTTTTCAACATAATCTTGCTTCTCAATGAGAGATGAGGGCAATTCTAACAATCGTGATCATGTCTATAGCTTTTTGTTGCTCGCGGAGACAATAAAACATCATTCTAAAATGAGAGAACACTGGAGTTTTCGTTCGCCTTTGGCTCAGAGCTTTCCAGCACTCGATTGGGCAATCTCGCTGATCTGTCATTTACGAGCTACTAAGAGAGGAAAAGGAATAATCTCCCCCTTTGTCCGCTCTCTCCTTCCTCTGCCAGATGAGAGATTGAGTGGAATGAGGGAGAGATGTTCTCATTTCAATCGGGATAGAGCACGATTTGGGCAAGTGAAGTAAGAGAAGTGGCACAGAGAGACTAAGAGAGGCGATCGGCATTGAAACTTGAGTGATCTGCGTTGAATGGCGAGCCAGATCAATTTCAATCGGAGTAAATCAGAAAATCTATGAAGGGTTGAATTTCATTATTCAAATATTCGGCGAATTTCAGACAGAGCAAAGGAACAAATCATGTGAAATCGAAAAATTAGTTTTTAAGTGGATCGATGTTAGTCTCTACAGGCTTTGTCATTGCGAATTGGCAAAAAAAGAGGAAATGGCGATCCACGAGAGACGATGGAAGAGAGATAAGATGGGCTGATAGAGAGAAGGAAGAGATCTCATTTCGATTTTCACGGTGGCATAGAGATGAGAAAGACAAAGGAAGACACTCAAACGTTTCTTCTAGTGAAGCACGTTCGAGAGAGAAATGAGTGTAACCGCGTTCCTCGAACGAAAATCGAATTGAAGGGAGACGATTCAGTTGTCATTATTTAGATGTGAATACAGCCTAATAAATTAGTACTATTGATGATGCCAAAGAGCCCCTTGTCACCTTGTCATTTCTTTCTCGGAAAACTAAATCTGAATCAAACCTGGTTTCTCTTGTAATGAATACGCCTCCATTTTGTTTCACAATGACGGATATCAAGAAAAAAGATGCGAAAGGACAATCCACTAGTCCGTAAATCACCACTCTTTTATGAGTGATAAACTGGCTTGCAATGCACAGCTTCTCTACAGCACAGTGTTTTGTCACTATGTCAAAAAAATTTGTATCTAATGAGAAAGGGAAACTATTCAAACAACCGGTTTCGAATGAGTTATCATTATCACGGTTCTGCGTTTCTCGTTTTCCGAAAATTTGGAGAGATTTTTTTTAGAATTAGACTAGCACACTCCAGAAGAGAAGCCGACGATAGAAGATCAAAGAGATTTATATAATAACCTGAAAAATATGAGGCCGTTTGCGTAATAGTCGAACAAAGCTTTGCACGGCAAAAAAATCAAATATGCTCAAAAGTTCGTCCTTGGGGTAACTTTTGATTCTGAATCGACTGGCGGTTTCAGTTTTTCGATCAGAAGCTTCTCAATCCCGGTACGAGGCGACGTCAATTTTGCCAAATTCTTGTTATTCAGTCTAAACTGCCACGCGAAAGGTCAAAATAGAGCCAAATCTCACGTACCCGACCAGAATTTAATAGTCTACAAAACGAAAAAAAAATTAGGCTCTACCTTTTTTTCGTTTTCTAGAAAAAGTCGATTTTTGACATTGAACGCGTGCGACCAAATCACTCGGCCATTTTGTAGAGAATCTTTTCCTGATCATTATGGTATATAAGGTAAAGCATTTGACTACCCCGCGAGTTAATAGGCAACCTAAAACCGCGGCCAACTCGCGTTTTTGCTGTTTTTCGATCACAACTTTTTTCTTTCGAAGTTTCAGGAGCTATAACATAGAAATTCGATTTCCACGTGAAAAAATACGTCAGAAAATCCTTTCCGGGGTCGAAAAAGTCATATTCACAGAAATATATGACTATATGATAAGAAGAATGAGAAGGGGCGATGCGAAGACAGCGAAATCGTTGATGCACGGATACTGAAACATTTAAAAAATAATAATAGTAATATCATATCTACTCCTGAGGCGAGATTTTGATCTAGCATATAGCATATGTGCGAATATTTCGTACAGCCTACCACCATTAGAGTGAGCGAGTACAGATCCGAATCTCCCGGCGCTACCGAGAAGAGAATGTGCTGGATGCACTTGAGAGAATGGGACAAGAAGAGGAAGGATGAGTAGATTGTAATGACGATTTGTCCCTCACAAATAATCTTGCGTCGGTCCTGGGTACGAATGCTATTTGACGGAATTTACGATCTCTGGGTTCTCACCACATTCACACTTGCAGCTTTCAGAAGGTTGAGCAGTTTGCAAATTGCTAGAACCGTGAGAAATAAGCCGATGATGACGTATGCACCGTAGATGAACAGCGAGATGCATTGAACCATCTGAAACTTGCATTCATTTTTTAAAAATTCTGAGGGAGATTCACAGAGGCATTTGTAATACCAATTTCCCCACCACGATTCCTCATAGAATATCATAGAATATTGAATCGAGAAAGCGCCCTCTATCTACCGGGAATCTCAGTTGTGGAAATTGGTACCGCTATGGAAACCCTACGACATCACTCACATTAATAAGGTAGGAAAGTCCTTGTCCGTTTCCAATGCCCGTCAGTTGCGCGAATGTAAGAGGAAAAGAGACAAGGATCGGAATGAGCAGTTGGACGACGAGCATCACAATGATCCACCTGCGTTTCCAACCCTGGAATTGGAATTTATAAGTAATTAATCTAAAATGTACCTGGACTTCTCCTTTATGTAACACGGAAACTTCCAAACATCGCTACTACGTATGTCCGACTAAACTAACATAATCGGATAGGCTGGATGAGTGCAGAACGATGAACCGATTGATGAACAAGTAGAAATTGGCAATCGTATGTCTCAGAGTTGAGATGGAGATTGTCGCCTGAGAGAAATATTTTGGAAAAGGTCAAAGTTGGGTCGTCTAAGCCTTCTAACCACACTACTCGGCATGTCCCAATCCCATTCGATGGTGGTCGTGAGCACTATGAAGATTCCATAGACTCCTGCAAAGTGGCTGATGCAATAACAATCAAGGAGAAAATATGTATTCTCACCTCCACTGACGAACAAAATCCAGAAATGCGTGCGAAAGTTCGTGTCCCTCGTGATGAGAACGAAGAGAAGAAGAACCTTCTGCCAGCGATAATCTGCCAGCGAACTCGAAATACTCACGGAGCGAAGACATAGGAAGAACTAGGAACAGAGGAGGCAAAAAGAAGTGGATAACTTCCTCATTGAATGGGTCTAAAGAAGAGGCGAACTTCTGAAGGAGCGCGTGACTTCCTATTATTCCTACCCAACTCCGAGTAATCCTATTCAACTATAGACACGCAATATCGGAAAAAGTTAATCCAAACAAGCGAGTTCATCGTGTTCACCCCGAATACATCAAGCTTCGCGTTGTCAGTGTTGACTCTAATGAAGTCCATTTCCGTGTGAAGTACGGAACCATGATGGGAAAGCTGAAGAAGTCCTATGTGGACAAAATTGGAGTCCCTATCAACGCCCTTCGATTCCTCATGGACGGTAGAAGAATTGATGATGGCGACACCTCCAAGAGTCTCGAAATGGAGGAGGATGACGTCATCGAAGTCTACCAGGAACAGCATGGCGGTGCTATTCATCAAGCTGTACGTTCCTCCCCGCCCATTCCCCATTCGTTCCATTCGTTGCCAATTCCATCAAGTTCCATTCTGTTTTGTCCACTGCAATCCGGCTCTTCCACACCGGTTATACATTTCAATGTTGGTTCAGCCATTCAGAAGGCTTTGTTTCTCATTCGTTATTTCTGTCAATAAAGTGTTGAAGTTCTACAACAAAACAGTTGGAATTACCTAAGAACAAAAATGGCGAAGCTTCTTACAATTTAGAGCAACAAAAAAACGTTAATATCAGGGTGATGCATAAGTTTTGGACTTTTTTTCTTCAAGTGTTTACAAATTCTTTATAAATTGAAGTTATCAAGTGAGTATAGGGGCGTTTTGAAGTGCATCTAATGTGCTTTCGATCGCGCACTGATATGCTGACGGCACTCTGGACATGAACATTATGAGTCTTCAAATGCGGTCGATTCATGAATGTCAGGATCGGGTTTCCATCATTACCCTTGCCTATGGGGTTAAGCTTATGGATCAATTTCAGTAATCATTTTGAAGATTGACCCTTTTGGCACAGCTCACAGTACGATTAGAGTGCAGTTCTCGCGGACATCCATCTGGCACAAATTCTTTCAGACCACTATCCAGCGATTTTTAAGCGATTTTCTGCTTATTTTATGGTTTTCAGATTTTCAATTTATTTGACCTTTAAAGGGAGTCGGCAGCGAAAAATGATCGTGTCTCAAATAAGAGAGCTTCACTCGCTAAAGAAGAAAAAAAATATTAAAAAATAAAAATAATTAAGGAGAAAAATGAAAACAAATATGCCGGGAATACGGTATCTGCATCTGGTGTGATGAGCGCGTGTACCTGGTGTGCTTTGCCAGGCGCGAATCACCATCACCGCGAATTACGGTTTAAATTACGGTAGTCTGCTTGTTTTGATTTTTTTCGCTCGCTTCAAGCATTTTTCGGTCGGTTTTCCATCATTTTATTTATTTTATCGGTAACTAATTTCACGCTCTGCATGAATACTCGGTCATTCTCTCCTTGGTGATCATTTTTGTTAGTGTTGGCACTCGTCAACGGTCAAATCAGTACATTTCGGGCTTTTTCTTCGCGTTGTGTATGATGCTCCTCGGAGTTTTTCGCCTTTCATGCTCAATAGTTGCCTAGTCGATGACTTCAGATGTGTTTTATTTGATTCTATGCGGATAAGTAAATATAATAGAGAATGGTAGCGAGTTGTGCCCTTTGCGCCAATTCCGGTAATGCCTACAAAATGCGCTCTTTCCCCGCCAACTCTCGCGCCGAGCATCAGGCTTGGTGGGTTTCCCTCCTGAACCTGACGGCGGAAGGGACAGCGCGCATGTTGGGCGTGATGCAGGAGGAGTTGGCGAGCAGGAGAGTGAGTTGGTTCGAGCTGATAGATGGTTGTCTTTTCTCTTCTTTCCAGCCCCGTGCGCTCTCTATCTCGTTCCCCATTATAGAGAGACTCAGTCAAGTATATACTCTTTCGCTTACGTGTTTGAATGGAAAAGATGCCGAGGCAAAATCCTATCGAAGGAATTGAGCACAATACAATAGAATGTAAACAACAGTTGTACGATACTAATGATAGACATTCATTCATCACTGCACGATGGCGTGCCAGACGGAACACCACCTCCAATGTCTCGAATGGTGCCACTCACGTCTCTCCCTGATCCATGTCGTTTCCAATCAACGGTAGATCATTGTAGGCAATTACTGGATCAATAATATGTTTATGCAATCAACGATCATCGTGGATCGACAGAATTAGGGCAAATCAGACCCTACATTCGAATTGGTCAGTAACAAATTTACAATAGGGACACTGTTTCTGGTTTAGTGGTCTCCATTCCTTGTCTGACCGGCTAGATATTGTGAGGAATGTAGAGAGTTACAACCGAAACGACATCATTGGGAAACAATAATGACAATCTATATAGGCGAGCAATGAGCATGCGTCACAAGATATAATACAATCAATCGATGGCTACCGTGCATCATCTGACCGGTCGTCGGGTCCTGGTACACCATGAGCATCATCTGCGCGCCGCCCTCGTA
Organism: Pristionchus entomophagus; assembly: GCA_036245825.1. Taxonomy (NCBI): domain Eukaryota; kingdom Metazoa; phylum Nematoda; class Chromadorea; order Rhabditida; family Neodiplogasteridae; genus Pristionchus; species Pristionchus entomophagus. The sequence goes on from BTSX01000006.1 coordinate 15,587,938, forward strand.
GCCGAAGCCGGGAATCGGGTAGTACAGCGGCATCTGCAACGAGAGTTGGTGTCCCCTCACTCACTGCGCAGCAAATCGTCTGCTGCGGCTGCGACATCGGCAGTACGTAGCCGGAGGAGGCGGAGTCTTCGGCGCCCGTCGAGTAGTAGCCGCATGGCGTTGCTAAGCCACCGGCGGGCACGCCAAGCGCGTAATAATACTGTAAGGAGGTCAACGGTTTAACTAATCACTCGAAAATTTCGTCATCTTGCACTGCGTGCGCCAAGGCGACGTTTACCAACCTGTGGTTACTGCTGCATGCTGGGGTCCATGGTGCGATGTGGTGTGGTGTTGAGCTCGGCCGACGCGTGACGGATGGATTGCCATATCGTTGTTTCATGTTTCAGTGGAGAATAGTCTAATACAAAAAGTAAATTATCCTGTTGAGGTCGAGTAGACCTCGAATGTTCCCAGCTTCTTACCTCGATACGTCCAGTCACCCCACAGCTTGCCCCTGCTCAACCAGCGGTCCAGTATGCGCTTTCCTAATCAGATATACATACGATAAGGAAAGGTGAATGGAGTACACAAAGTGAGTTAACAGTTGACTAAAACGTGAACGAGTGACGACAGCGAAAATTACAGTGTAAAATGGATTTTTCTAGCGCAAAAGAGGTCCGTTGATGTGAATATCCTACGCGCCTTGCAACAGAGTGGTATTCTGACGGAACAAGCATTCCAATTATTATAAAATTGGGCTGAAACTCCACAAAAGAAGCTCGAAACAAAGGAAATTGAACGAGAAGCGGGGGGGTGGGCGGAGTCAAGGCGAACGCGCCCGTGCGCGGCCACTTGTTGCAGCGCATAAACGACGCAAGTCTTTCCGCAGCCGAAGGGAAGCGGATACAGTATACCGCTAACACCAGCTTCTACACCACCTTTTTACTAGCTGCTTCAAACATTTTTATAATTTATAATTATTTTTTATTTTAATTTCAAAATTATAAAAATATAATTTTTCGACCGCCAACTCCTTTTAACCAACGCTGAGTCAATTCTAAAAAAAAACCCCCATATATTTTTCAAAAAGGAACATTTCCATGTTTTCAGGTGTTTCGAAAGATTTATCTGATAAAAAGACAGAACTTTTGAAGAGAATATTGAAGTGACTCTCATTGAATATGATCTCGTAGAGACAAACCCTACCCCAAATATGGCAAATCACTTCACACCTCTCTTACCAGCCCCATCTATTCCATCCTTTCATGGTAACAGTTACGTTCAGATTAGGTCATAGTCTTCATTGCACACTTTTTTCGCTGTTTTACACAGCGTCGTGTATTGAGTTTTGACAGCCGTATACGATTTATCGATTGTATGAGACGTACGTGCAAATTATCGAACAACAAGTATTAATTGAGGCAGAACCAATATGGAATAGCACGGATTTCGTGACTATCCGTTCATCTCATTCTGCTCTGCTGAATTAAATCTTACTGGGCCGAGGGAGGGAATGCAGGCTTTCAAGATGTTTAGTGGAAAGAGCGCCCGTCTTATTGACTTTCCGAAGATGAACAGACACCTGAAAATTAAGACTTAATTCAACTAATATTTGTTAATAGGGGAATTCGAAACCAATGCTAACCAAAACGGAAAGACGCAAGAAATCGTGGTGAAAAGACATCTGAGAAAGACAGGAATGAGATATTGAAATATCTTCCAAGGATCTGAAATCTTTAATTTGAAGTCCAACTCCCCTCTCCCTCTCCATCAAATTTGAAATCCCGACGAGAAAATTAACGAGAATACTCCTCACTCCAGCAGAAATGAAAAGGGCGTAATTAAGGAAATTCGCGACGGCGACTATTATCAGTCCTGAAAGGGCGCTGAATGCACTTGCAATATTGAGATGTCGGCTCACTTCAGACACGATTTAGCTCAGAAATGCATAAGTGAATCATCTCACCCTTGTCCAAACTTTTCCGATAGCCGGGCAACAACTGTGTCCGGTAAATGTACAACGATCTTGCGAGAAATATCAAGACAAGGGGCAACGTCAAGCAGACGATCGAGACAAGCACCGTCCTTCCCATGTGCTACAAAAAGATATCCAGGATTTGGAATTATCGATCGATAGATCTCTACCGAAAAATGCATCGTAACCTACCGAAGGCACCTCTCATCTATTGGGGATACGCGCATACTCTCCAGCTCCCTGATAGAAGATAGCGTATTGGGCTCATGAAGGATCGCAGAGCCCACTAATGAGAGGACTACGGAACTCCCAATGCTAGAGAAGAAAATAAGAAGGCCGTGCTGGAATGGGAATATGTTTAGTGGTCGTTCCCTGTTAGGATCAGCGCTCTTTAGACATTTCCTAAAAACAGAAAACACTGACCTGTTTATGCAGACTTTCCTTCGTAATGAACAGCAATCGATTTACAGCAACAGCAATCAATAGTAAAACTTGCATGAATGCGAGTGCATAGAAGCTACTCATCGCAAATCGCGACAATCCATTCTCGTTGAGATAATCATAGAATCCATTGAAAGAAGAGAAAGTGACACACTCGACGAAGAAGAGATTACTCAGATATCCGAGAAAATCCTGAGTACAATTTTTTTTAAACTACTAGATATCTAAATATTTTATGATTGCTGCATAACGACAAAAGGAGAACAAATAGCTTTTCGTCATTTCTCCCTGATCTATCCAGTAACACCGAATTTATTTTTTACTCACCACTACTCCTGATACCACACTCAGCCGATAGATGTAGTTCTTCTTGAACGGATCGAAGGTGAGCAGATTGAAATAGACGAAGAAAGCAAGAGGAAAAGTCGTTATTCCGAGTAATGAGTTGGTAATGAGACTGATAACATCGAAACTCCTCAGAACAGCGAGGTATTCCTGATAGAATGCATATATCGAAGGATTGATATGATCATACCTCATCGAAGGTCAAAGTATCCTCTGTAGCATCCATTACTGATGTACTGAATATTCCCGTCCAAGCGAAAGCTTCTTCTCCAAATCAGTTGTTAGTAATAAATCTAAAAAATAATTGGTCAGATAGTGGTCGTTTTAGCTCTGAAAAGCAGCCATTGCAGGTATTTCATTGTAATATCGGAAGCTTATTGTTAATACACGCGATAACCGGCAGAGATAAAGTGATAAAACACAGATAATTCAATTTGACAATGATGAAAACTGAAGAGAACATCATTGTGTCATTCGCTCATAAACGAGAGGACGTCGGAAGTTCGAATGTTCACTCTAGCAAAATCAATAGAGAAATGGGTAAACCTTCACTCCCGTGAAGGGAGCTAATTGGATGAATTGATGGATGAAAGGGAGGAATCTGAGTGCTCGCCACTCGAAATGTAGCCTTTCCGTGTGACTTCTGGGTTGGGGTCTACGGATTACTAATTGGATAGATGAAGTCTGATTTCTCGACTCTCGAAATGTAGTTCTGAGAAAATTATTAAAAATCTAGCAAAATGCTTAAAAATCCTCTAAGAGACGTTCCACGGTATTTTGCACATACCCCACGGATCACTTTTCTGCAACCTATGCCAATAAGTTCAGGGTGAAGTCCCCATACCTAAAGCTGATAAGAAGTCGAAAAATCGAATTTTCATCATTTTTCGGTCACCGTCGTATTTTCCCACAACCATGAGAAAAATATTATTTCATATTCGGATTCTACGTGCAAAACTACATACTATGTTAAATTTTCACGCTTTTTCATCAGTGCGCTCGGATTCTACAGCTTCCCGCCCGAGGCTCTATCGGAGGCTTGCTGGAGAAGGATGACGAGACGTTTCGATATTTCAATGCGATATAGTCACTTTTACGTTAGATTTGTATCCCATTTATCGTTATTAATCATTTGGATTGATATTATGGGGTTGTGATATCGATAAAACACGAAAAAAGTGAAAAGTCGAAAAATCTCATTTTTGAAATTTTAAAATTTCAAAAATTCACAAGTCATGAATCTGAGCTTGAGATGGTGAATTTTCAACGGAAAATCACTCGTATATGAGTTATGAACAATATCTGAGAGTTATAGCCGATTTGCGAATATTTTTTGAAATTGTCATTTTTTGGATGGACAAATTATCGAGAATTTTTTCGACCAAACGTTTTTCTTTAGAAACGGTCCCAAAAGCTCAGATATTGTTCATAACTCATATACGAGTGATTTTCCGTTGAAAATTCACCATCTTAAGCTCAGATTCATGACTTGTGAATTTTTGAAATTTTAAAATTTTCAAAAAGTGATTTTTCGATTTTTCACTTTTTTCGTGTTTTATCGATATCACAACCCCATAATATCAATCCAAATGATTAATAACGATAAATGGGATACAAATCTAACGTAAAAGTGACTATATCGCATTGAAATATCGAAACGTCTCGTCATCCTTCTCCAGCAAGCCTCCGATAGAGCCTCGGTCGGGAAGCTGTAGAATCCGAGCGCACTGATGAAAAAGCGTGAAAATTTAACATAGTATGTAGTTTTGCACGTAGAATCCGAATATGAAATAATATTTTTCTCATGGTTGTGGGAAAATACGACGGTGACCGAAAAATGATGAAAATTCGATTTTTCATGGGGACTTCACCCTGAACTTATTGGCATAGGTTGCAGAAAAGTGATCCGTGGGGTATGTGCAAAATACCGTGGAACGTCTCTTAGAGGATTTTTAAGCATTTTGCTAGATTTTTAATAATTTTCTCAGAACTACATTTCGAGAGTCGAGAAATCAGACTTCATCTATCCAATTAGTAATCCGTAGACCCCAACCCAGAAGTCACACGGAAAGGCTACATTTCGAGTGGCGAGCACTCAGATTCCTCCCTTTCATCCATCAATTCATCCAATTAGCTCCCTTCACGGGAGTGAAGGTTTACCCATTTCTCTATTGATTTTGCTAGAGTGAACATTCGAACTTCCGACGTCCTCTCGTTTATGAGCGAATGACACAATGATGTTCTCTTCAGTTTTCATCATTGTCAAATTGAATTATCTGTGTTTTATCACTTTATCTCTGCCGGTTATCGCGTGTATTAACAATAAGCTTCCGATATTACAATGAAATACCTGCAATGGCTGCTTTTCAGAGCTAAAACGACCACTATCTGACCAATTATTTTTTAGATTTATTACTAACAACTGATTTGGAGAAGAAGCTTTCGCTTGGACGGGAATATTCAGTACATCAGTAATGGATGCTACAGAGGATACTTTGACCTTCGATGAGGTATGATCATATCAATCCTTCGATATATGCATTCTATCAGGAATACCTCGCTGTTCTGAGGAGTTTCGATGTTATCAGTCTCATTACCAACTCATTACTCGGAATAACGACTTTTCCTCTTGCTTTCTTCGTCTATTTCAATCTGCTCACCTTCGATCCGTTCAAGAAGAACTACATCTATCGGCTGAGTGTGGTATCAGGAGTAGTGGTGAGTAAAAAATAAATTCGGTGTTACTGGATAGATCAGGGAGAAATGACGAAAAGCTATTTGTTCTCCTTTTGTCGTTATGCAGCAATCATAAAATATTTAGATATCTAGTAGTTTAAAAAAAATTGTACTCAGGATTTTCTCGGATATCTGAGTAATCTCTTCTTCGTCGAGTGTGTCACTTTCTCTTCTTTCAATGGATTCTATGATTATCTCAACGAGAATGGATTGTCGCGATTTGCGATGAGTAGCTTCTATGCACTCGCATTCATGCAAGTTTTACTATTGATTGCTGTTGCTGTAAATCGATTGCTGTTCATTACGAAGGAAAGTCTGCATAAACAGGTCAGTGTTTTCTGTTTTTAGGAAATGTCTAAAGAGCGCTGATCCTAACAGGGAACGACCACTAAACATATTCCCATTCCAGCACGGCCTTCTTATTTTCTTCTCTAGCATTGGGAGTTCCGTAGTCCTCTCATTAGTGGGCTCTGCGATCCTTCATGAGCCCAATACGCTATCTTCTATCAGGGAGCTGGAGAGTATGCGCGTATCCCCAATAGATGAGAGGTGCCTTCGGTAGGTTACGATGCATTTTTCGGTAGAGATCTATCGATCGATAATTCCAAATCCTGGATATCTTTTTGTAGCACATGGGAAGGACGGTGCTTGTCTCGATCGTCTGCTTGACGTTGCCCCTTGTCTTGATATTTCTCGCAAGATCGTTGTACATTTACCGGACACAGTTGTTGCCCGGCTATCGGAAAAGTTTGGACAAGGGTGAGATGATTCACTTATGCATTTCTGAGCTAAATCGTGTCTGAAGTGAGCCGACATCTCAATATTGCAAGTGCATTCAGCGCCCTTTCAGGACTGATAATAGTCGCCGTCGCGAATTTCCTTAATTACGCCCTTTTCATTTCTGCTGGAGTGAGGAGTATTCTCGTTAATTTTCTCGTCGGGATTTCAAATTTGATGGAGAGGGAGAGGGGAGTTGGACTTCAAATTAAAGATTTCAGATCCTTGGAAGATATTTCAATATCTCATTCCTGTCTTTCTCAGATGTCTTTTCACCACGATTTCTTGCGTCTTTCCGTTTTGGTTAGCATTGGTTTCGAATTCCCCTATTAACAAATATTAGTTGAATTAAGTCTTAATTTTCAGGTGTCTGTTCATCTTCGGAAAGTCAATAAGACGGGCGCTCTTTCCACTAAACATCTTGAAAGCCTGCATTCCCTCCCTCGGCCCAGTAAGATTTAATTCAGCAGAGCAGAATGAGATGAACGGATAGTCACGAAATCCGTGCTATTCCATATTGGTTCTGCCTCAATTAATACTTGTTGTTCGATAATTTGCACGTACGTCTCATACAATCGATAAATCGTATACGGCTGTCAAAACTCAATACACGACGCTGTGTAAAACAGCGAAAAAAGTGTGCAATGAAGACTATGACCTAATCTGAACGTAACTGTTACCATGAAAGGATGGAATAGATGGGGCTGGTAAGAGAGGTGTGAAGTGATTTGCCATATTTGGGGTAGGGTTTGTCTCTACGAGATCATATTCAATGAGAGTCACTTCAATATTCTCTTCAAAAGTTCTGTCTTTTTATCAGATAAATCTTTCGAAACACCTGAAAACATGGAAATGTTCCTTTTTGAAAAATATATGGGGGTTTTTTTTTAGAATTGACTCAGCGTTGGTTAAAAGGAGTTGGCGGTCGAAAAATTATATTTTTATAATTTTGAAATTAAAATAAAAAATAATTATAAATTATAAAAATGTTTGAAGCAGCTAGTAAAAAGGTGGTGTAGAAGCTGGTGTTAGCGGTATACTGTATCCGCTTCCCTTCGGCTGCGGAAAGACTTGCGTCGTTTATGCGCTGCAACAAGTGGCCGCGCACGGGCGCGTTCGCCTTGACTCCGCCCACCCCCCCCCGCTTCTCGTTCAATTTCCTTTGTTTCGAGCTTCTTTTGTGGAGTTTCAGCCCAATTTTATAATAATTGGAATGCTTGTTCCGTCAGAATACCACTCTGTTGCAAGGCGCGTAGGATATTCACATCAACGGACCTCTTTTGCGCTAGAAAAATCCATTTTACACTGTAATTTTCGCTGTCGTCACTCGTTCACGTTTTAGTCAACTGTTAACTCACTTTATGAACTCCATTCACCTTTCCTTATCGTATGTATATCTGATTACTTCCAGGAAAGCGCATACTGGACCGCTGGTTGAGCAGGGGCAAGCTGTGGGCTGACTGGACGTATCGAGGTAAGAAGCTGGGAACATTCGAGGTCTACTCGACCTCAACAGGATAATTTACTTTTTGTATTAGACTATTCTCCACTGAAACATGAAACAACGATATGGCAATCCGTTATTAGTTTGAAAAACGTGCGATTTGTTTGTATTCACTTTCACGATCTTTCAGATTGGACTGGCGTCCCCTCGCCCACGAAGCCGGTGCGCTTCCCCAGCACCTTCATTCAGCCATTCCAGGTAATATTACCGCTCCCAATTATTAAATGGATTTATTTTGAATATTATTAATAGTATAATCCGCTTTTCCGCGATGCGCGCCACTCGCAAAGCTTTCGCGCGGCTGCGTGATCAGCTTCGCAAAAGTGGCGCGCAATCATGTTGAACTAAGCAACGCGCTTCTTTTGGTTCTCTACAAGCATTATTTGAAAAATAAATAAATATCAGGCGCTTGAAGTACCAATATGTGTATTGCCAGTACAAGTAACGACGCTCATCCTCACGCAGTAAAATATTTACCATACATTCGCGTGGTGTGCCTACCGTAACCCTGTTCCGTGCATTCCAGAGCGGAATCGCGCCATCCGTCACGCGTCGGCCGAGCTCAACACCACACCACATCGCACCATGGACCCCAGCATGCAGCAGTAACCACAGGTTGGTAAACGTCGCCTTGGCGCACGCAGTGCAAGATGACGAAATTTTCGAGTGATTAGTTAAACCGTTGACCTCCTTACAGTATTATTACGCGCTTGGCGTGCCCGCCGGTGGCTTAGCAACGCCATGCGGCTACTACTCGACGGGCGCCGAAGACTCCGCCTCCTCCGGCTACGTACTGCCGATGTCGCAGCCGCAGCAGACGATTTGCTGCGCAGTGAGTGAGGGGACACCAACTCTCGTTGCAGATGCCGCTGTACTACCCGATTCCCGGCTTCGGCTACGAGGGCGGCGCGCAGATGATGCTCATGGTGTACCAGGACCCGACGACCGGTCAGATGATGCACGGTAGCCATCGATTGATTGTATTATATCTTGTGACGCATGCTCATTGCTCGCCTATATAGATTGTCATTATTGTTTCCCAATGATGTCGTTTCGGTTGTAACTCTCTACATTCCTCACAATATCTAGCCGGTCAGACAAGGAATGGAGACCACTAAACCAGAAACAGTGTCCCTATTGTAAATTTGTTACTGACCAATTCGAATGTAGGGTCTGATTTGCCCTAATTCTGTCGATCCACGATGATCGTTGATTGCATAAACATATTATTGATCCAGTAATTGCCTACAATGATCTACCGTTGATTGGAAACGACATGGATCAGGGAGAGACGTGAGTGGCACCATTCGAGACATTGGAGGTGGTGTTCCGTCTGGCACGCCATCGTGCAGTGATGAATGAATGTCTATCATTAGTATCGTACAACTGTTGTTTACATTCTATTGTATTGTGCTCAATTCCTTCGATAGGATTTTGCCTCGGCATCTTTTCCATTCAAACACGTAAGCGAAAGAGTATATACTTGACTGAGTCTCTCTATAATGGGGAACGAGATAGAGAGCGCACGGGGCGTTGTGCCACGAAGCTGGAAAGAAGAGAAAGACAACCATCTATCAGCTCGAACCAACTCACTCTCCTGCTCGCCAACTCCTCCTGCATCACGCCCAACATGCGCGCTGTCCCTTCCGCCGTCAGGTTCAGGAGGGAAACCCACCAAGCCTGATGCTCGGCGCGAGAGTTGGCGGGGAAAGAGCGCATTTTGTAGGCATTACCGGAATTGGCGCAAAGGGCACAACTCGCTACCATTATCTATTATATTTACTTATCCGCATAGAATCAAATAAAACACATCTGAAGTCATCGACTAGGCAATTATTGAGCATGAAAGGCGAAAAACTCCGAGGAGCATCATACACAACGCGAAGAAAAAGCCCGAAATGTACTGATTTGACCGTTGACGAGTGCCAACACTAACAAAAATGATCACCAAGGAGAGAATGACCGAGTATTCATGAAGAGCGTGAAATTAGTTACCGATAAAATAAATAAAAAGATGGAAAACCGACCGAAAGCTTTGTGTTTCATCGATCTCGCTTTTGAGGGGAATGGTGTCGAGGGAAAGTGGGCGGGGCTGGCGGTCCCTACATACTAGCGCTAATTTGTTGCCAGCAATGAATAATACAATTTACATATATCTATTAGGGTGTCCCAAAAGTCTTGTCGCTGTTTTTATTTTTATTATTTCAAGAGAACCGCAAGTCGTAATATCACTTACTCATTCTTAATAGATGCAAGTACTCCTGCACGAATTTATTCGACTTTGATTAGATCATGAGCTTACCTAGTGGTGACGCAATAAAAGAAAATGTATGTTTTTCGACCTAGTTTTTGAATTTTTATAAATCAGAGGCGGTTGAGATTCCGAAGCCCAAACAAATACTGTAGTAGTAATATGTATAATACTTTCAAATAAAATTTTTAAACCAGAAATATATTTTGCGATCTCAGAAATAAGCCAGAAAATTTGAAAATCACGGCCATTTTGGAGGTCGATTTTTAAATTTTCTATTTGTATCCCCTTCGATTGTGCTCAAATGTTGATGGTTGAACGTTTTGATTTATTTGAAAATATTTTGATCAATTTCCGGCCTCAATATCGGAAAAAATTGAAAAATGTGTGGGAAATGGCAAGTTTCGTAGTGATGATGCAATTCTAGATGGGAAGCCGGAATGGCACGCATATTATTTGTTGACCACTCCCTATTTACTTGAGACAATAAACTGGTTTTTATCTATTCACAAAAAGGAGAACGGCATTTTTGTGTTTTGTGTGCTCTGTTCTACATACCGTAGTTCTTCGGAATTGCTGTGATTTCACTATCTAGTTAAAGTATCGCAACAGAAGGTCCATAGTTACTTCATCAATCGCAGCTTAGCAGGATTCAATAAGATTCTTGACAGTTGAAAAAATATTTTTCAAAAAAAACGACAAGACTTTTGGGACACCCCAATAATAACCTGAATAATTTATCGACCAAGTGTACGTTCAACAATGGGAATCATAGCTTCTACTGACTGAATGAGATTATTGCGGGACTGTCCGTTTAGTGTCAGGGAGGTCCTGAATAGAATGCCGGGATTACCATTTTCCGACAGTTCCTCATTACCTGATCCCTGGTTTCCGGCAGAATCAGATACCCTGAGATGAGAGAAGCTGTTAGAATTGAGATTGCGACTGTGGCCGAGATGCCCGGCCAGTACTGATGGGAGAGAATTATCTGAATACTATTCATTTCCAGAAGAGTGGATAAACATCAGAATAAAATTTTAAAAAGAAAAAAAACATCAGAATAAAAAAAAAAGAAAAAAAAATTTTAAAAAAAGAACTTGAGATCAAGCATCCCATCCTCTCACTAAAACGAATATCGAATGCGTTTTTTTTCATGGTAATGAAAATCATCGGAAATCATACCAATTGTGGTGCAATGGCTCCTCCAATCTTCTCTACTACTCCGAATGATCCGACTGCGACTCCCCTCATCACAGTGGGAAACAACTCAATGCAGTATCTGCAACATATTCAATACATTAATGTTAGAAATATCCCAAAATAAATGGGAAAAAAATGTTTTCCTATCTAGTTAACAATTAGTTTTATCTATACTTGGGTGAGAGATGTATTTCTATAACCTATCTGTGGCGTAAACGAACTCCTTACTGTTTGTAGATTGTGAAGTGAACGCCAGAGTTGACAATTCCAGCAATGATGAGAAGGGCAGAACGAAGGGAAGGTTGAATGAATCCTTCCAGAAGGAGAGACACAAGGAACAGAGACAGTGTTGTCCCTGCACGCTCAATGAGGTTGTATTGTCTATTTTGAAACGTGTCGTTGGCAGATTTTTAGAACAATTTCCAGAAATTTCTGTGAAGACAAAACAGGAAGGTTGCTTGCCTTGTGATGCGATGAACATGGCTCTTCTTCCGAAGACGTGCATCTTCCCATCGGTGAGGAAGAGGAACGGAGGCACCCACAATCTACATTTAAAATTTCCATGAACGGTGAATAATATGCACTAATAATTATCTATCTAATTGTAAAAGGTAAATAACTTTTAAAAAGGAGACCTGAGCGCTCCATACATGGCGATGTTGACAAAGGGATTGCCAGTGAGCACCTGAAAGGATCGGATGAGGAGAGGAGATTCCATCCCATTCTTCCTTTTATAAGACAATATTCTCGGTCTCTGAGATACCTGTACGTCAAAAATGATGATGGCCACTGATATCTCGATGGTGAGAGCGGAGAGAATCATCACGAGTGAATAGAGGGAGAGTTGACGAGTGGAGAAGAGATCAGAGAGGGAATAGGAACGACTGGGAGAGGATATTAACCCTTTATATCAATCAAACAGACCTCTTGGAATCATCCAACTCGATCTCGGCCAGATCTTCTCTAGTGAAGCGTGTGCTATTCCCGTTTCGAGCCATCATTTTGTTCAAACTTCTCGCGGCCTCAATCATTCCATGATAAACACTGAGGAACAGTTTCATCTTATCAATGTGACTACCCAAAAAGATTCTGTTGTAATCAATATTTTGCACGAAAGGGGAATACCAAACAATGCTTACCTCTTTCGCTCTTTTCTTCTGTATCAACCACCGTGGTGACTCGAGCCAGAAGGGAATGATGAAGAGGATCGGAAGTCCTCAAAGAGTATATTGCGTCGTTAAATAAATGCAGAAATATCTCTCAGGATGTGTTCATTGACCTAATATTCATTGTTTAACTTCACTTTCTAATCAATAACTGACCGAGTAGATTAGTAGCCGTCAGGAATCCTCTCCATGTCGCTGTGAAATAAGCGAGAAGTGAATTTATCTGGCATGTTAATCATATCTATATGATTTTAAGCCAAATATTTGCTTTTATGAAGTCATAAAAACATCTTACATACAATATCTAAATCCAAACAAATTGACCCACCATCAATGCTAGTGACCACTGGAAACCGAGCGTCTGTAGGATGCGATACCTACAATTGAAATGGAAATATATATATATTTAATAATATTGTTTTTTTTTTTAAATATTATAACAGCACCTCACGCCGACGCACTCCGATGCAAGGGCCATTCCAACATCGTTGTACACCTGCCATTCAATAATTGGTCAACTGATGAATAATTGGAGAATGAAGCATGGTTTTTTTCTACAACAATCTCGCTGACTAGAATTCACAAATTATTTTTCATTCTTAAAATCAATAAAATCTCACTCCATAAGAGAAGCCCATACCGGCCATCGCCACAGCTAATACGTACCTGGGATTTTTTTTATAATCCAATCACTTCTCCTATTACTTTCTACTTAAGAGACGTTCCACGGTATTTTGCACATACCCCACTGATCACTTTTCTGCAACCCATGCCAATAAGTTCAGGGTGAAGTCCCCATACCTAGAGCTGATAGCTGGCCCAATATGAGATGATGGGATGCACCCTCCGTGAAATGATGTGCGTGTCCCAAAAAAAGTCCGAAATTTCATCCTAGAAGAAAGGACGTTCTTATAGGTGTTTCAGGCGTATTTCTTGATGAAAATGACGAAAAACATAGTTTGGAAGCGAAAGGACGTCGTTAAGAAGTCGAAAAATCGAATTTTCATCATTTTTAGGTCACCGTCGTATTTTCCCACAACCATGAGAAAAATATAATTTCATATTCGGATTCTACGTGCAAAACTACATACTATGTTAAATTTCACGCTTTTTGATCAGTGCGCTCGGATTCTACAGCTTCCCGCCCGAGGCTCTATCGGAGGCTTGCTGGAGAAGGATGACGAGACGTTTCGATATTTCAATGCGATATAGTCACTTTTACGTTAGATTTGTATCCCATTTATCGTTATTAATCATTTGGATTGATATTATGGGGTTGTGATATCGATAAAACACGAAAAAAGTGAAAAGTCGAAAAATCACATTTTTGAAATTTTAAAATTTCAAAAATTCACAAGTCATGAATCTGAGCTTGAGATGGTGAATTTTCAACGGAAAATCACTCGTATATGAGTTATGAACAATATCTGAGAGTTATAGCCGATTTGCGAATATTTTTTGAAATTGTCATTTTTTGGATGGACAAATTATCGAGAAATTTTTCGACCAAAAGTTTTTCTTTAGAAACGGGCCCAAAAGCTCAGATATTGTTCATAACTCATATAAAAGTGATTTTCCGTTGAAAATTCACCATCTTAAGCTCAGATTCATGACTTGTGAATTTTTGAAATTTTAAAATTTCAAAAAGTGATTTTTCGATTTTTCACTTTTTTCGTGTTTTATCGATATCACAACCCCATAATATCAATCCAAATGATTAATAACGATAAATGGGATACAAATCTAAAGTAAAAGTGACTATATCGCATTAAAATATCGAAACGTCTCGTCATCCTTCTCTAGCAAGCCTCCGATAGAGCCTCGGGCGGGAAGCTGTAGAATCCGAGCGCACGGATGAAAAAGCGTGAAAATTTAACATAGTAGGTAGTTTTGCACGTAGAATCCGAATATGAAGTAATATTTTTCTCATGGTTGTGGAAAAATACGACGGTGACCGAAAAATGATGAAAATTCGATTTTTCGACTTCTTAACGACGTCCTTTCGCTTCCAAACTATGTTTTTCGTCATTTTTATCAAAAAACACGCCTGAAACACCTATAAGAACGTACTTTTTTCTGGGATGATATTTCGGACTTTTTTTGGGACACGCACATCATTTCACGGAGGGTGCATCCCATCATCTCATATTGGGCCAGCTATCAGCTCTAGGTATGGGGACTTCACCCTGAACTTATTGGCATGGGTTGTGAAAAAGTCCTCCGTCGACCCCTCCCAATAGCTTCACTATACCGTGGAACGTCTCTTAATTCGTCAAAATACATCGGAAAATCGCGAAATCTTCTAGATGGAATATTTGAAGAATAGCGTTTACCAATTGGGAGAAGCTGCTCCGAGCAGGCCGAATCCAACCATTTGCACGGCTCCAGAGAAGGTCACCCATTTCCTGACGGGTCAAAAATATACATCGGAATAATTTATTTCCGAATAAAAGTTTAAAATAATCGAGGCGTCTTATTATTTGAACGAAGGTGCAGTCGATTATTCGAATGGAATAAATACTCCATACCTTCCATATTCATCCGCCAAATGTCCACCGATCAGTGCACCAATCGCCGAGCCAATAGCATGAAAAATAGGTTTGTTCAATAGGATTCATTGGCCTAAGATTCCACTAATTCAATAACGAAAGGGATATGTTTGTCTGTCTTCGACTGACTCAAAATAAATTTGATCCAGCAATGTCTAATGATATTCATAGTTGATATTCTCCTATGACGAATGTACCTGTACAGTCTGTAGATTATGAGGGATGGTCGATGCAGGGCAGACGAATTGCCCATCGTCGTAGAGTGTGTGGAAGGAGGGACGAGAGAGATTTGAGCAGGAGGAAAGAAGGGAACAGGGAGAGGAATCTCTTATCTGTGGGGAGGAAAATCACGTTCTTCAAAGGATATTCTCTTGTAAATAACTCACATTTAATCCTTCATCATTACACGTTGGTCTGAGTGCCGCAAACGACACGAATACGTAATTCCCCGCCAGATTTATCATGGAAAACTAAAAAAAATGCTTTTTTAAATAAGATTAAAAATAAATTCCAAAAATTCTAATTTACCTGGAGTACAATGAGCATCATCAGCTGATATCTACCGTACCCTCCGACGATCCCGAAAATCTCATCGAAACTCCGCAACGACTTCTTGTCTTCTGATGTAGTACCCATGACTGGAATAAAGACGAATGAAAACGCGATTGAAATGCGCAACGATATCAAAATATCGTCACAGTTTAAGCCACATTGAGTCGCAGTCACAGTTTCGATGATCGCATTGGCTCAGCCATAATTGAACATGTGACAGGGAGAATCGAACCGAGGAGACACTGGTTTATTCAAATAGAGAATGGGAAGGATTAGTCGTGCTATCATTCGAAGCCAGAACGGCGAAATTCGAGTTTGTTTGCGAATTTCAATCCGTTTGAAGCTGCTAGAGGAAGTGAAGGAATTAGTGGAAGAGGGGTTGCGATATCAATCACAGATAATACGAGGGAACAATGGAGAGGAACAGTGCTGGAAGAAGAAACTCGAGAGTGTGATAATGGTAGCAGACAATCGAGAGATAGCGAATTATCGAAGGTCGAGAGTGAGGATGGAGGGAGTGAGGGGAGGAGGGAGGGAGGGTTGGGGGGGGGGGGGGAACAGTGATCTCTATCTCTCACTTTCACGTACTCTCTCGCTCTGTCTGACGAATACATAGACCATAAGCGCTACCATCTTCATCTTTCACAATCTTATGGTCAGACAGGCCAGAAGAGAAAAAAAGATTACTATAGGCTACAGATAGGTAAAACGATGGTAAAACGCTCTTCATTCTATTTTTGTATTTCCTAATTTTGAGATAGCACCTTCGACACCCAGAGGGGACTAGAGAATGGAGAATGAATCCGCAATGTTCAGAAAGTGTGAAGCAAGTGCTCGAGAATTGCTTCATCTCAACAGAGAGAGAGTGAGAGAGAGAAGAGAGTGGTTCCAACCCTCCAATAGTTCACAAGTATTGTGTGTTCTTTCCATGACGTGCTCCTCTTAGACGGTCCTTAGAAATCGCCCATAGTGGAACGGACGGCCATTTGGGTGAATGATGTCATTTTCTGATATCAGAGATATCTGAAAAGCCCAAAGACTCCGAAAATACATTTCCGGTACTACCGGAATCCGGTAGACGGAAATGAAGATATTACACAATATAATTCCGTGAAAACCAGAACATTGAAATTCCCATTTATTCATTTCCTTACCCGAACATTATATCAAAGATAGTTTTCAATTTTACCTTCTTCATTTTCTCTTTGTACTAGCATCAGAAATATAATGATGTTGATACGAAAACGGAAATAAATATTTCGCTCTGCGATAGAGGTGACAAGGTGCTACTTTTCTCTAAACTATCATCTGCGCTAAATTTTGGAGACATCGAAACAGCCATAATGTGAATACTACGTGCTGAACACAAACACATTTTTGGAATTCTACGAAAAATCGAAAAATTTCATCATCCGGTAAACGTACATAAACCAAGACAAACGAGTTTGTAAAGTAACCACTCTTTAATGAATTTCGAACTTTGAAGAACAACTCACGATTAATTGTTTTCCAAGCACTTCACCCTTTTCTTATCATCTCGTCGTTTCCATAACTTCAATAATAAGCCTCATCATTCCCCCTGTTCTCAGTTCTCTCATTCAGACGAGTGAGTGAGTAGAGGGGGGAGAGAGAGAGTCTTCCTCCATCTCGAGATATCATTCCCAAGGGGAGAGGGGAAGGGAGAGGGGAGATCCATTGCGTCTCTATAGAAACTCTCCCCTCATCTATACATATCCAACTTCCTTCTACCTCTTCTGATTGCAGGTGGAGACTCGCCTCTGAGTCATTCTCTCCCTTTCTTCCCATCACCTTCTATTTCCCAATTTTTCCATAATTGTCAAGTAAGTAGGACTTACTGCTTTGATTAGTAATAGATATTCTAATTTGATCCTAATAAGTTATTTTTAAAATAAATAATAAAATAATAATAATTGAGAGCTGAAGGTCGACGTCGTGGATGATTCGATGACCAAAGGTGATCGCCCTTCTGGAAGCTAACTGAATTTATCTTCCATTCCCTTTTCCTTCTCATTCCAAACTGAAATTTGAATGGTTCTGCACTTTTTATTTACCATTTCCTGTCATTTCTTATTCGTCTTTCCCCTCTGATACCGTGTCTCCATGGTTTCACTAACAGTCCCATGACTATTCCGAGCTCCTTTCTCGCTCCAAGACTCCCATTTATCACCTAATTCCTGTTCTCGTCATTTCAATAATGTTATTCTTTCAGAGAAACAAGCGTGGCCACCCGACAACAATCCAATGAGCGAGCGAAATATCGGGAAAAGGTTTGATTTAATTTATTGATTTTCGAAATTCATTTCCGATATGAAAAATGGGCTACTTACATAACATGTCTCCGTCAATCCATAAAATTTCGGAAGAGCCTTGCTGAGACACAACAATCGTTGTTAGCCAATCTAGAATTATCTTACTGGTTCTCGGCGGAAACTAAAATCAATGGAACTACAACAACTGAATCGCAACAGACTTTGAGTCCCTCGGGTTTAGATCTTCGAGATCGAATAACTCTCCGAAAGTTCATTAGGATGGTGTGTAGGAAGGACGAACGAATTCGTTTCTCGAAAGAGCAACTGGAACATCCATTTCATTAGCCACTTTAGTCGTCTCTCTCTCACTGACCTTGACTTCTCTACCTCAACTTCCCATTCCAAAAGTGTGTCAGAACCAACACGAGACTCATCATTATCTGCATCGGAGATCCACTGAAGCTATTAAAATTGACACACTCTTTCATAACCCTATTACAATAATTTTGCCCGAGAACCATAGCAAACCTTAGAGCCAACAGTATATCTTTTAATTGGTCCTTAATTAGATACATAGTGGCCTCATGAGTCACCAGAGTGACCACTCCTAGTACAAACACTCTTTATACTTTCTTCCTACTGTGTAATACGAGACTGGTCAGCACTAGTGGGAGACTACATGTTTGCTACTATATTCGTTCAGTGCCATTTCTACTGTCCGCTCGAGTATCTCTCTAATTTTGTATGATAAATGACAAAATACTAGTCTCTCCTTTTCGTAGATTTCCTCTTGTTTTCATCTCTTCCTATGATCATGATAGTTTACAGAGTAGAGTGGGAGGGGGAGGGGAGAGGGGAAAGGTGAGAGAAGCGAGGAGATCCGGCTGGTCAATCGGCCATTTTCCTTTCACTCGAAGGGTCAGGAAAGGAGTTAGCACGCTAATTCCATCTTACTCATCATTTTGCTACATATTTCTTGCAGAATGTTTGCGCAAATCTATAGCATCGCACAAATTTCCTGTTTCACCTCTAAATCTAACTTGCTTCCTCCCCCCATCAATTATTCCAACGAACCCTTCCTCGTAAAGGCATTGCAACAGCCCATCCTGACTTCACCCGATTACTCATTATTGTGTCCCATCAAAACACTTGTTCGTCCCTTCCTCCCATTCATTCCCCTTCCCCCCCCCCCCCCTTCCCCCCCCCTCCCCTCCACCTTCTCCCCTCCATGGCATGCACCCAACCAGTTACCTTTCTGGACGAATCATGAGAATTTCTGGCACGGTTCGAACTCCATTCGGTTGTGAGTAAATATGACGGGAAAACAGCGGTTCAAAATTCAGTAATGGAACTTCCATAACTCTCTAATGTTTGCACGATTATGGGAGATTATCTCGGAAAGAGATAGATTGTTAGTTTCTGAGTTTTCGATTTCTTGAACGATTCTCGACCCAAATATTCTCAGAGAGCAGCGAGCCAAGCGAAATCATCTGGCGCTCTTTTTGTTTGATAATGACTTTGAAACTCGGGAATTTGCTTTCGTTAGCCACAGGGTGATCTACCAAATTGACTGCACATACTCAATTTTATGCTCATTGTGTTGGTCGCGTTATGAATATCATTTTTCTTTTTAGAGTTAGTCTCTATCTCATCTCTCAGCCGAGTTCTCACCCGAAAACCACGAGCGCACGGACAAGGGAAAGGAGAGAGAAATGAGAAGAGAGAGAAAAGGGGCGGAGCCTCTCTCGCGTGCGTCTCTCTCCCCACCCTCCCCCCCCCTCACTCTCTCGCCCCGCTCTTCCCGCGCTCGACCGGCAATTCGGAAAAAAATATTAAAATTCAAACAAAAAAAAATATTAACATTCCTCTAAAATACAAATGAAGTAAAGGGCAGGTGCGCAGCTGGATACGATCACTAGAAACCCTTCAAATCGATACTCTTGACCATAAATCGTCAATTTTGACCTACTTAAAATTGACCGATCCAGCTGCATATCACGTCGTTTGTGCAGGATCCTTAGACCTACAGAAAACGATTTTGATCGTTTGATTTGATTACGAACCCGACTTGCCGGACCTCTCGCCATGTTTTGGGCAACTCTCTATTCCTTCCAAGTGGGCGGAGCCTGCGGTCTCTATCGTTAGCAAGCCCATCTGAACAATCACCTTTGTTCACCTACGACCTTCCATCCTGATCCCCTCCTTCCTCCTTATCCCTTGATCAGACATTCCATTGTCCCTCTCTGCACTTACTCCATCTACATGCACAGAGAGAGGCACAGAGAAATAGAGCAGGTGAAAGAGCACAAGGAATCGAGAGGGTGTAGAGAAGCAGACAGAATGAGAGAGAACGAGAGAGGGAGAGAGTCCCGACCCGGATCTCCTCTGGTTATGGGCATATAACCTGTCAGACGCACCCTCCTCTGGAGAATTTTGCTCAGCTCGATTCTCCTTTAATTCACTATTTGACGTTCCAGAACCCCTTCAAATTAACTCCACTGACGTTCAGTCCGTTCCTCTCTCATTTCCTATATTTATTTCCGTCGTTCCTTTTCTCTCTTGCGACATGTCATGTTATCGAGAAAAGACCTCATTACGATTCCGCTCTCGCTCTACCTTTTCTTGAGGCGCAAAAATAAACCAATAATATGCGAATAAAATTGCTGATCTGAAGATATCTGCACAGTTCACCATTTCATCTTCTCATCCGAAGATCCTGAATATGCAAAATATTCATTGATCGTTCTTTCTCGATTTGCCCCTCTCATTTGCCCTGAGGCCACATTGACTCATCTTGATCATTGAGAAGGACAGGAAACAGGCTCTCCCCTCCCCCTCTCCCCCCCCTCCTCCCCCCCCTCCTCCCCCTCATGAACGTCTCTTCCTTTCATCTCTCTCCTCTCTCTAATTCACCTTCTCTCTCTCACTTCTCAACCCTTTTTTCTCACGCGTAGCAGTCAGTTGAATTACTTGTATACAAACCGCTCGGCAAATTGGATAGATATGGTAGTCAGTAGATCTCTCCTCGCCTCGTGAGATGAGCAGTTATCCCCCATGACGCAAGTGCCTCGATAGTGATCCCCTTATTAGCTAACACTTCTTATCCGATAAGGTCGGAGCACTTTTTTCTTAGATTTTCGTGTCCAAACAACACGTTTCTTCCTCTCTACAACTTGAAATCTGATACGCTAAACCCTCTTTCCCTCTTGTCTCTTTTCCCTATCCGTTCTCTGAGAGACACTCTCTCCTCCTCCTTTCATCTCCTCCGGAAATTGCGTCTTTTCCCACTGTTCTTTCCTCAATAGTCCAATTCTCGCAGTCATCATGGAAGATTCGATAGCTTCGAATCTTCTCCAATCCTTACGTTTCTCGCTTAGAATGGGACATCCCTCCCACTTCCTTGGATTCTCGATCATCAGATCAGTCTCCTCTTCTCTCCTTCTGATCTCTCAATGATCTCAATCCAGAAGTGACCATTCTCTCTCTTGTCCTTCTCTCTATTTATTTGCACCCTTGTGAGGGTGTCCCGAAAGAGAGAGAGGAGCATTCCCTATGGCTATTCTCCATACTGTTTCTCACCTCTGAATTCTACGCCATTTCAAAGCTCACATCCTACGGAACTTGAATCAATTATCACTTCGATTATTCGCATCCTATCATGCATGTGAAGAAGCGCAACACCCCTACATTATCTGATTATCATTGTTCTCTAAAGTTTTCTTTCCTTCTATGTTCAGTTTTGATCACACACCTCATTTCTATAAGAATGATAATGCCTTATCTCTCTATTCCGATCTCAATCACTCTATCGCCAGAGTGCTTAGGAATTATGACCTATTCTGCACTATCATTCTGCGTCGTTTGAATACTTTATCGTACTCGTTGACAATCTTCTCCTTTTTCTATCTCGTATTTCTCCTACGACAATCAACTGATCGACCTTTATCCTCTTTCAGCTCCCCTCTCCTTGATGATTCTTCGGCATCTCTGACTTCTCCCTCATTCCATCCGCGATGGCCAAGAAACGTCTGCCTCCTCCTCTCTCTGCTCCCCCTCCTCCTCCCCTCCTCCATGGACTTGGTCCAGTCCATCCGACCGCTCCCCCTCTCGACCTCTATGTCTCCATCTCCTCCCCACCTCCCCCTCCTCCATATTCCTTCTCTGATCCATCGAGACTAGCCCCTCCTCGTCCTTCCATTGCGCCCCCATTGAGAGGAGGAGCAGGGGTGGCCGAGGCGAGGAAGCATTCGCCCCCGGCGAGATTTGAACTGAAAACACCTCCAACGGGAAGGAGATTTAAGAGTAGAAAGGAGAATCCAACACTGTCCATGAAGAGGTCCAGAGAATGGGGAAAGACACAGAGGGTTTGATCTAGTTACTAGTGGGTTTGGCCGTATGGAAAGCCCAAGGAACATTTGCTGCAGTGTATGGGCAGAGAGAACAAATGCTACAAAAAAATTGCTAGGGCTGCAAATATAATGGATGATTGCTGCAGGGGCTGCACGGATGTGTTCTGCGCCCTCCTCTTCCTCGTCTTCCTCGTTGCATGGGCTGTTGTGGCTGGAATCGGTGAGTGAATTGTCTCTACACTCCTGCATTATTAGGATTACTCGGGTCTCATAATTGATCCTCTTCTTCATTCAGCCTTCATGTGGGGCAATCCCGAGCGACTCATCCATCCGACTGATTCATTGGGAAGAACATGCGGATCGGTCAAGAAGGGAGCATATGATTTGAGGTCAGGGATCAAAGACATGTTTACTCGGGGGAGAAAAACAAGCGATAAGGAAACAAAGATGATCTAACAGCGGAGAAGAAGTGTCTGTCGCCAATGATTTCCATCCGTTCCAGTTCCAAACCGTATCTTGTCTTCTTCGATCTCTCTAAATGCGTTGCCTTCTCAACAGTATTCACTGGTTGCCAGACACCGCAGGTTCACAACACTATGTATTCTTTACCCATAGATAATCCTTGAACTCTGTTTCGTTCTCTGATTGATATGTTTATCCAGTTTGCGGGACATTTTTCGAAATAGTTTCTAAGACGAACAATGATGTTTTTCGCCGTAATTAGCGTGCATTGGGTTTAGATGTGTGTGGAGCAATGTCCTACTGAGTACTTCTCGTATCTCCAGATGCAAATCTCCTTCTCAACAAATGAGGTTTGTCATCATCAAATCATAATTTAATGGGAATGAGGGGGAAATACATAACTCAAATTTCAGATAGTGAAGGCTCTTCCGTGTCTGGACTCAGTCAACAAGGCCTCCATCACTTCATTCTCTCAACTGAAGTCACTCGTGGATCAGAGACAATGCGCTGCCTATTCAGTCAAGAGTGCACCCGGTAAGAGAGATTATCCATCCAATTCCAACCTTGCATCAAGTGGAACCTATTCAGATATCGACAGATAGGCGATGTTCAACCCTATGTTAAATTATATATTCACAATTATAAAAATGAAATAATTATTAAATTGCAGTGCTCGGTCGTTGCATTCCTCAAGTGGTAGTTGGCGCCGTTGATGGAGCTGTCAAAGGTCAGATATTGGGTATTTATTCGATCCCTGTCAGCAGAATCGGTAAGGGGGAGATCGTGTTTACCCAAGCTGATGGATTGAATACATATCGCATTGCGAATTTCTGCAGCGAATCAGTCGCTGGACGCTCTGAAGAATCGGTTCGGTAACGATGCTCTCATCCCTTCCGATCTCATGCTCAATGACTCATCCAAGCAAGTTTTTCTTATCCATTGTGGTGAATGAAGAGCGGATCATTGATTCCTTCTGGGTGATGATATATGAAGAGGGGGGATGTGATGAGAGAAACAGACTCACAACCCTGCATGACGAACATTGTCCTTCCAGGGTAATCGAATCAATGGTGAACAACGACCCATGGATTGTCAAAATTGCCTCGGACATTTCCGTTTCATGGTTAGTTATCAGCTAGAATTACAATATAATAATAACAATAAATTTAAAGGTGGGCGATTCTCTCCTTCGTCCTAATTGCTGGCGCCGCTGCTTTCGTATGGACTGTTCGTCTTTTTCTAATATTCATCGCATATTTCCATCTTTCTTAAAAGTAGAGAATGAGAGATTCTATAGGAAAATCAAAAGCAGTTGTATTAGAAAAAAATAGAAAAATATTTTATATTTAAAAAACATTTCAAGGTGGTTCTTCGCATCTTCGGTTCCTTCATGATCTGGCTGTCGATTCTCGCTATAATGGCAGCTTTCGGAGCGGGTGAGAAAATATTTTTTTAAATACGTGAGTGAGGATGAGAGTTCAAGGACGTATTGATACCTGTTCTAGAACTATCAATGCAATTAGCATTCATTTCCATAATTATGGATATCGCAACTAAATAAGACAAAAGATCAAAGATCAACTTATCAGGTTCGGGCTTCTCGTGGTGGAAGTGGTGGACTCTGACCAAGGCGGGAGCAGTCAATGATTATTCGTTCCAGGTGAAGAGATCAAAGATCAAAGATTATTCTAGGATTGGGTAGCAGTCCAGTTTTTGTCTTCATACGCGTGACACAGAATGGATAAAATTCAAATAGCTGTACCTATTTCTGATCGACCGAAAAATGGTCTCAAGATCAAAGATCAATCCTTTGTTTAGCCAATGTTCGCTCTCTACTTCGAGATGCCAACAACGTGGTTGGTACTCGGTGAGTCTTCTGTTTTAAACTTTATCACTTTTCTATCCGTTTGCGATTGACATTTTCGCTCATCAGAGGGAATCAAATGGTGCCTGAGAAATTCTCATAGCCCTCTCTCTCTTACAAAGATGTTCACAACATCTTTCACCGATCAAACTAATAATCTCTCTGCAGCCATCATCGCCTCCGTCGCTCTCCTCATCGTTCTCCTCATTCTTTTGTGCGTCGCCAGCAGAATAAGAATAGCCACTGCGATGATAGAGGAAAGCTCCAAGTGAGGACACTTTTCAATATCATAGTTCCAATGCTCAAATTCAAGACTATCGTACTTCGTAAACATTCCCGAACAAATTTACATTTTGTAAATAATTTACATTTTTTGCATTTTGCTGATTCGATACTAAAAATTATAATTATTGTTTCTTATTTTTTGTCCACCACGAATTCCGGGCAGATACAAAAATTTGACGGTGAAATATTCCTCGAAATACGATTAAAAAGAGAGCACTTATTGTGAAAATTGAAAATAAATTGGGTTTACGGTAGGGACGAGGGTTTTAATCAATACTACCGTAATCTTTACTATTCTGCTCTCTTTTTAATCGTATTTAAAGGAATATTTCACCGTCAGATTTTTGTATCTTCCCGGAATTCGTGGTGGACAAAAAATAAAAAAACAATAATTATAATTTTTAGTATCGAACCAGCAAAATGCAAAAAATGTAAATTATTTACAAAATGTAAATTTGTTCGGGAATGTTTACGAAGTACGATAAAGAACTAGAAAAGAGAAAAGATACGACCAATCCAATCATTTATTATGTCGGCTCGAAGTTTTTAAGTTTCGTTTTACTCTGAAATATTAATAACTTCAGAGCGATTGGTTCGATGTTATCCACCCTCGTCTTCCCCATCTTCACATTCGCCCTTCGCTTCGTCTTCTTCATCATATGGGCATCAATCGCCATTTGGCTGGCTTCTTCAGGTTTTTTTTCAATAATATTGAAAATGGATGATAGCAGGAAGGCCATCATTGATTATTATGACTGAAGTATGAATATTGAGGTGTTGACAATTGTCGCAATCTCAATATGAAATCGGAGTCGAATCCCTACGGGACTGCCTGTGACTGTAAGACACTCGGAACGGTACGTGACATACAATGGAAATTCGGTGTCAGGAGATCGATTGATGAACCACTTTTCGAAAATAAATATTTTTATTTCTCAGGATCTCAATTGCTCCTACGTCAACATGACTAAAGACAGCACTAAGGTTGCCTGGCTACAGGTCAGATTACTCATCTTTGAGCATAATTTATTCTGCAGATTGAAGAAAAATTATTCCTAAAAAGGATGATCTTTGATCTCTCAGGGATACAATCTCTTCGCTCTCTTCTGGACACAATGCTTCGTCACTGCACTGGGACAGATCGCACTTGCTGGTGAGTTTCTTATTTGCTCAAATCTATACATTTATTATTTGCAAACCATTGATTATGATTCTCGAAATGAAATTAGATAGGTCAACAGTGCTGCACGATACTGTGTAAATTTTACGAAAATTAGCTCCTTCTCTGTCTGGTAACGAAGTAAGGTTCAGTAGCTTCTGGGTACGGAGTTTCCGTATCGATCTCTCTCTCTCTTCAGGCGCCTTCGCTTCTCACTACTGGGCCGTGGACAAGAACCGAGATGTCCCCACGTTCCCCGTATTCCGATCGCTCTATATCGCCTTCAGGTAACCCATCTGACCCATCTAATGACCTACCGTAATCGATCGATTGAATGTTTTCCCTTACAGATACCACATTGGCTCACTCGCCTTCGGTTCACTGCTCATCGCGATCACTAAGTGAGAAATTTTCATATTTTCAAAAATCAATAAATCGTTTCAGATTCATCCGAGTGATTCTCGACTGGATGGACAAGAAGGCGCAAACGACGCAGAACTTCATCCTACACCACATCCTCTGGTCGGTTGATGGGTCCCACAGTCTATCTCTGGATTACGGTAGCCACAGAGGATCTGATTACTGATCTTTCAGCTTGCTCAAGTGCTGTTTCTGGTGCATGGAAGTCTTCCTCAAGTTCCTCACTAAGAATGCCTATATCATGGTGAGGAGTGAGATGTGACCTATCATTTTTGTTTTCTTATGGCCTACTCCCTTCTTTAAACATCTCGAACTGATGAAACTGTAGGAATTCAACTGAGATCTGCTCATCTTTCTTGAATGAATCTCAAAATATAATGAATAATCTGAGATGGCAATCTACGGGAAGAACTTCTTCACTTCCGCCAAGGATTCCTTCGGTCTTCTCACAAGGAATGTCATCCGGGCTGTGGTTATCTGTAATGTGAGTCATGAATCTGACCTACCGTATCTTGCCCTGTTTCACCAGCCCACGGTACCAGATCTCACATTCACTGTCAATACGCATCATTAGCTCTCACTACTACCGTATCCCTCTGATCTACCGTATCCCCTACCGTATTCATCTGATCTACCGTATCCTCTCAGGTTACATCCTTCCTTCTCTTCCTCGGGAAGGCTGTCATAGCGGCTGGAATGGGCGCGGGTTCCTACTACTACTTCTCCGGTCTATGGATCATCAATGGACTTCCACGCATCGAGGTACCGTATCCTCCCACTATATCCTACCGTAACCCTACAGCCCCGATGCTCTTTCAATATCCTTATTTTATCCCTGCAGCTCTACTACTACTTCGTGCCCATCATCATTACCGTACTCGGATCGTATTTCATCGCTTCTCTCTTCTTCGACACCTATGAGATGGCCGTCAAGACCACCTTCATCTGCTTCCGTAAGTCAACTACCGTATCCTCGGCGATTATCGTGTCAGGACCGTGTGTCAGGAAACTCAATACGGCATAATTTACAGTGGAAGACAGCGAACAAAACGATGGAAGTGCGGCAAAGCCGTACTTCATGTCAGATAATCTCAAGAAGATTCTCAATGTTCGCAATGAAAGTGCCAAGTCAGTCAATGCCTGATTCTCCCTTCCAACATTCTACTCTAATTCCCTTCTGTGATCCCCCATCCATTCATCACTGCTCTAATCAACATGGCACTTCTTTCGAAGCCCAGACCAAACTTCCTCTAAGAGCCTTTCTCCCCCCCCTCACCTCCTCGAGGAGGAGGAGCGCTCGAACGAGCGCCGACTAACCTTTGGAGGAGGAGACCGGCGCATTTATAGGCGAGAATCGAAAAATGGAAATGAAATGAAGAGTGAGTGAGAGAATGTGGAATAAGAAGAGAAGCTAATCTGATCGAATTCATTGTCACTCACTCCTCATTTCATTTCCATTTTTCGATTCTCCCCTATAAAAGCACCGGTCTCCTCCTCCAAAGGTTAGTCTGCGCTCGCTCGAGCGCTCCTCCTCCTCGAGGAGGTGAGGGGGGAATCCCTCATTCCTCGGGGAAGGCTGGTATGGGCTGGTCTGAGCTTCGAAAGAAGTGCCATCAACATCCCCCCCCCCCTTACACAAAGCAGATTCCCAACCAGCCCAAATCAGTTCCTAATGATACGGGTAACGTACCCTATAACGAAACATGTAGAACTTCCGTATACTGTAATCCGTATACCGCCACAAGTCTCTCCAATTCAAGTGTAATCAGACTTTATCCCTTTGACGGCTAGAGCTTTTCATTTCTACCCCTGATCTCAGTACTCTTGACACATTCATCTTACTGTGAACAAGATCTGTTGTGCAACACGATAAACTTTTTTTTTGAAAAAAGAAGCAATTTATCACTTAATTTAGCAGCGAGAAACCATTCCACCATAGTTAATTTTCGGACAAGAACGCGTATCAATTGAGGAATGCGTGGGGATCGGGAGCTCAGGGGTACGGTAGATGCTACAATATCCTCAGACTCCTCACGCCCATCATTAACCCAGAAGGCATATTTTAAAGGGAACATAGTGAAGTTTAAGCACGATACGACGAACGATGGAATGGGCGAAAATCGTGGAATTCAGAGTGCGGAAAGGAAGGAAGGAAGGGGAAAGGAGGCGGGACTTTTACAAACAGTTTCATTCCTATCACAACAGGATAAAGGAGGGGAACGGAGAAGGGAGGGGTACATACTACTCTATTCAACTTTTTCAAACGAGAATCGGGGGTCCAGGATGATTTGAGTGACGGGGGAGGAGAGCGAATCGATGAGTGCATCGAGTACTCATGAGGATCACGTATCTGCAATATCGTCAATCAATAACATCAAATCGATGATGAAGTGATCTACAGTATCCTATCAATCGATAACCACAATAACCTCTCATTCTACCGTACCTTAGTATCCGCTAGTCTTGAGGTAATCGGCGAGTTTCTCTACGGCGTTGCGAACATCCGAAGAGACGGCGTTCTCTCCCTCGTACACAGCGATGAGCACGGCTGAATAATCAATACTTGAATACCACGACAGTCCAGACGAATACGGTAGCCACAAATCAATCAATGTCATCTTCGAATCCACCCTTCATTTTTTGGAGGGATGCACACATGATTCATCGTGTCGAACAGGGAACATTATTCATCAGGGAAATCGATTAATTTCACCATCAACTATCGAATAAAGGAGCAGTTCTCGATAGGCAATCGACGTGATCTACCGTACCACTCTTGGTCTTGACGGCGAAGAATCCGGTGCGGTCCTTCTTGCCGAAGATGAGGTTCTCCTCGGTGCGAGGAACGATGTAGTGAGTTCCCTCGAGGTCAGCACCAGTGCTAGGAACCTGCAGAGATACGAGAGATATCATTGAGGAGTTAATGGGACAATGAGGGGGGGGGGGGTGGATACTTAATTATAATCCAATCACTTCCTGAGGGGGGGGGGGCATCACCATCAATTCCATCAGTGCTCGCCACACTCACCTTGTCAAGATCGTCGAAGGCTTTGACGAAGGCAGCGAGCTCAGCGGTCGTGCCCTGATTGGACCACAATTAATCAATGAGGAATACGAATCAAAAAATGACACACTCCATTGACAGCTATGGCCCAATCCCTTATCACTCTAGTGTTTCGCATCACAACATTAAATTGCAATCAATAATCCAATCACTATCGGGATATCTCTATCTCTCTCAAACAAAAGTAACTTACAGCGAACTCATTGGCTCCCTCGGAGCGTGCCCACACTTCTCCCGTGGGATATCCGACGATGGCGGATCGCTTGATGGCACCCGACGTGGCGTGCAGATTTTCGATGTACGCCGTCCAGCCAGACATGACGAAACTACTGCAATGAGAGGGGATTGAGCATACTTATTCACAATTAAGAGACATGAATACGACGAACAGCGAGGAACACGCGACACTTGATACTCTGACAGGATCAGGAACAATGAGACCAATGGCGCCGGCATACGCGCATTTATAATGAGGAAACCGCGCACGTGTCGGCAGATCAGGAGAATAAAGATGCCGGCCGGCACTAGTCGCTTCACAATGAATAGCTGAGACACTGAGAGCACTCTCTCAATGCGAAGGGAGGAAACGGGGAGGCGGGGCTAGAGGGGGTGAAAAGTGCGCGGCACGTTCGAGCGCGCATATTTCGAAATTCGAAGCTGATGAATCATCTGAAAGACTCAATAATGCAGTAGTAATGAGCCTCAGACAGAAGGGTATGGGGAAACACCCACACGGGGGCACTATTGCGAAAGAGGAATGAAGCGAGAGAAGGAGGGGGGAGGGGAAGAGAGGCTGTGAATGAATGCTAGCCGAGTGGGACGATAGACAACCAAGGGCCGATGGTGACAGGAAAGAAGAGAATATTATTGACAGAATCCATTCATCCAATCTACCATCTATCTATACCCAAAGGGGACGAAGAAGAAGGAACAGCCACTCCGGACTATCGAAGTGGATAGAGAGAAATGATGGAATGAGAAATGGGGAGGATCGGAGGAAAGGGATGACGAGATAGTGGAGAAAGAGGCGATAAAGGCAAAACATCCACACAATGAGTCATTCCCATCCCCAACAGCAAAAAGATGGCCGTCACTTCTCATTTCACCCTTCCCCCTCTCTCTTTTCTCTTTCTACTCGTCATCCGACACTTCGCGTCAACCGACAAAGGGCAACATTCTAGGGATAGAAACGGATTATTAGTAAGAGAAGGTGTCACAAGAGAGGGGAGGGGGGAAGAGAGTCATTGGGTGCTACTTCATTGTCTCTCCGTCCTTTCCGACTTCCTTCCACTATTTGCTCACTCACTGAGCTGCGCGTCGTCCGAAACGAGAAGAGAAGAGAGGGAAGGAAGAGGGGAAGAGGGTGGGAGAGGAAAGGCAAAAGGAAAGTGAACAACCTACCTATATCGATCTCACACTTTCCCGCCAAAATCCCAACATGAAAATGAACCAGAGAAAAAAAACGGCAACGAAACAGCCGCAAACAAAGAGAGAGAGAGAGAGAGAATGGTCAGGACTAGAAACCATTGAGCCCCTCATAGAAGGGACTAGAACATTGGATGGGTGGTGCTAGAGAGGAGAGGAGGGGAGAGGAGGGGAGAGGAGGGGAGAGGAGGGGAGGGGAGGGGAGGGGAGAAGGGAAGAGTGAAAGCAAGGATAGAGAGAGAGTGCTCAGAAAAAGGAGAGAGTAAAACAGACAAACTGTGTCCACTTTTGCTCACGGACACTGGGGAGGAACACGAGGTTGAGGAGAAGGAGGGAAGAAGAGGAGGGAGGGAAGAGGGTCGAAATGGGGGGAAGGGAAGGGGTGCCTCCCTCCCCCCCCTCCCTCTCGCGCGCTCGTCTGCTCTCCTCCTCTCCTCGCCTCTCTCTCTCCTTCCCTCTTTGACCGTTCCCTCTCTCTGTGCGAAATCGATCGATGAAATCAGGGGAGGAGGAGAGGGAGGGAGAAGGAATAGTGCACAGATGGACGATGAAGCGAGTGACGGACGGAGCAAGATTAGAAGAAAGAGAGAAGGGAGAGGGGAGGGGGAACTGATCAGGAGTGGAACACCCCTTCACCCCCCCCCCCCTCTCTCTCTCTATCGTTCCAAAAGGACGAATCAACCTTCTCTCGCACAGGGAGACATCAATTATGTCACCCTCCCCTCTCCCTTCTTCTTTTTCTGCTCCCCAGGAAATCGTATTGATCTGAGGTGAATGAGAGGTCGGAGAAGAAAACGAAGGACGATCATCCCAAACAGTGCGCACTTCCCTCCACTCAATAGATGAATAAACACAGGGAGCGCCTTCCTATTTATAATCAACACTGGTGATCGTACGTACGCCACAGAAGCTATATTTGAATTGCCATTAGAAAGAACGAGTACTTTCAAAATGGCCCCGAGTCAGAGAGAGTTTGGATGGTGACTGGGTGTGTCCCTGTTGATTGGCATTAGAGAGAGAGAGAGAGAGAGAGAGAGAGAGAGAGAGAGAGAGAGAGAGAGAGAGAGAGAGAGAGAGAGAGAGAGAGAGAGAGAGAGAGAGAGAGAGAGAGAGAGAGAGAAGACTGCCAGATGGCGCATATCTAGCATAAAGGCAGTAGGGAAGGCTTGAGTAGTTGCCAGAGAGTATGGAAGGGATCGTCTAAGGGTGTCCAATCAAGATCCAGACTAGAATAAAGTCCGAATGACAACACGCGCGGGTTTGTACTCACGGGATACATCTATATAGAAGTACTTGTGCAAAATTGGAACGTGCTATCCGTGTGGAATGAACAAAAACAGAATGGAGATTCACGGGATTGATAACAACTGGGAGTGGAGATAAAGCTTAACAAGTAGACGGAACTGTCTACAGTGAGGGAGTGTATACCCGGTGTGGAAGGGCCGGATTGCAGTGGACAAAACAGAATGGAACTTCATGGAATTGGTAACGAATGGAATAAATGGGGAATGGGTGGGGAGGAACGTACAGCTTAATGAGTAGCACCGCCATGCTGTTCCTGGTAGACTTCGATGACGTCATTCTCTTCCATTTCAAGACTCTTGGGGGTGTCGCCATCATCAATTCTTCTACCGTCGATGAGGAATCGAAGGGCGTTGATAGGGACTCCAATTTTGTCCGCATAGGACTTCTTCAGCTTTCCCATCAGGGTTCCGTACTTCACACGGAAATGGACTTCATTAGAGTCAACACTGACAACGCGAAGCTTGATGTATTCGCCTCCAGTGTTGGCGTTAGGGGCTGCAGCCTCTCCGTTGTCTGCCATGATGCTGTACCGAGATAGCTTAAGTTAAGGGATGAAATCTGAGTTATTGGGATGAAATCCGAAAGATATGGCAAAAACTAAGCTAGTCTCTGGCATTATGCGATGCTATGCTATACAACAACTACAGTGGGTGAAAGAGACATATACACAGGATAATTGGCGCCCACTGGATGAAAACAGACTGTAATACAAGTGAAAAGAGAGGAAGGGAAGAGAGGAACCATCGGATGATCTCAAAGGCAGGAGAATGATTAAATACCCGGGAAACGCGCGATGACACATTCAATTGATGTTATCTATCGATCGAGTAGGTGGTGTCCGCTGATAACAATGAAAAAGATGGGTCAAAAGGCGAGGGAGAAATCGAGAACATAGAAAATAGCACCCCACCCCCGAGAAAGAGGAGTAACAAGGTAGGATCTAGTTGAACGGGGGAGAGATATGCGTAAGCTGTCTGCGGCCAGTAATATAAAATTATAGCAGAAGTTGAAACGTTTAGACGGCGAGTGAATCACAAAATTTACAAGAAAATAAACAAAAATAACATTTCATCACTTGCGGATCGAATACTGATTTTAAATTAAAAAAATTTTTTTGTTTGTACAAATGTAATTATTTAGTGCGTAATTTCTCGGGAAAAAAGAGCGATTCACGCCACTTTATCATATGAGGGGAAGGTTATTCTTCACCGGCGTTCGCTAATCACAGTCTGGAATGATCGGGATACTGTATTTATAGATTGATGACCATATACCTGAATGTCTGTCTGTTGATTCTCAGACAGCGCACACTTCCATTGGCAACATCAGCCGCCAATTCCAACTTGCACAATTCCTTGTCCTTTCGTTTCACACTGATCTACAATAGACACATCTCATCGATCCACCGTACTTTCTCTCTACCGTATACCTTGGCATCACATCCCGAGTCGATGTAGGTCGAGGCCTTGCTCAGTTCCAGATCGTTGTTGTCACCGATCACAGCTGTAATCGATCAGTTCGATGTGTCATACTGTAGGTTCAATGGGTCACATCACTTACTCATGTAGAAAGGAGCGACACTGGGTCGATTGGAATCTCTTCTCTTCTCGTTCTTCCTTTCCTTCTTCTTCTGTTCCTTCGCATAACTCACAAGAGGAGTGCGTGCATCAGATTCCCTCTCTGATTTGCTGCAATCATACGGTAGATCATCTCATGGGTTACGGTAGGACTCATCCAAGATACGGTAACTACCGTACTCTGGGGCAGACGATCCACTCGAGATGGTGGATGGATCATCACGATAGTCCAGCTTCTGTCTGTAATGATCTACCGTATTTCCACCGTATCCGATTGATACCGTACCCCTTGGTATCCTTGGGAGCTTGATCATCGATAGTCTTGAACGTCTGAGGAATCTGAACGAATCAATATCATGCGATGGCGACTCTACCGTATCAACTATATGATTCTACCGTATCTCTCACTACCGTATCCTAATCAATACCGAATGAGGGACGAGGATGAAACTGCGTTCAAAGTCGGAATCCATGAGACTGTTGTAGGCGCGATCCGCACTCATCGTTGTTTCCACTGAGATTACGGTAGGATTACGATAGTGTGCGAGGTTACAGTATCCTCACTTTCAGAGACGACACGCTGTAGGGAACGGTACTCGGTGGCACGACGAGGTTTATTGAGATCATCATCCTGAGAGGGTACGGTATCTGACCACCATATCTGACCCAAGACCGTCTCGGATAATGTATTACTGACTACAGTATGCCTCGAATGATTCGTTGCAAGCATTGGAAGTGAAGAGCGAGAGATCGCTGATCATTGAATGGATCGTTTTGAAGCCCTGTCCCGGCGTTAGTTTTCTCTTTTGATTCTGAAGAGTAGTATTGATCTAGCTGAGAGTACAGTATCCCTGTCTTCACGCCTACAATATACCTTGTTGATCTACCTGAGAGTACCGTATCCTTGTGGTCCCATCACGCCTACAGTATACCTTATTGCAAACATTTGCCATGGCTGATTGTGGAGAGGAGAGCGGCCCAACCACTCCTCGGCAGAGAGACAAGTGGAAATAAATGGAGAAGTGAGGGAGGGGAGAGAGGGGATGGGGAGGGGGGATAGTCAAATGAGCAAATAATGCTATTTATTATAATGCTATTAATGCTATTTACACCCACCCTCTTGCTATTTTCAATCGCTTTAGTATACAAATAATATTTATTGGCTATTATGCAATGAAATACAATGTAAAATACACGACAGGGCAAGTGTGGCAGCCCGAACAGTACAAAATGGAAACTAAAGTGAGTCAAGAGATCAAAGATCATACTAGAAGATGACTTTGACTGCCCGGGCGAATCCTCTCTTGAATGTGTCCATCTTCGACTTCTGCTTCTTCTCTGCAGATGCCAGCAGGGAGATCAGATCCGCCGTGATCTGACAAGAATCAATCAATTACCGTAACCCCATGGTCCATCTTAACACATCAATACTACCGTATTCATACCATACCTTTTTGAACTGTGGCTGACTGTATGCCTCGATGGCTCTTAGTCGTCGTTCGATACGGTAGACGACTTGATTGGCAGCTTTGGCGAATTGAGCCTCGTTGAGACTCTTTTCAGATAGGTCGATGTCAGACTGAAATCAACAAGAAAGTAGAAGATGTGTAGATCATTTTCGTAAAATGAAGATATCTACTATTCGACCGATCCGTTATCACCAGACAGATTCCATCGGCCAATGAGCGTGAATTCAAACGTTGTCTCACCTTCACTAGTAGTAGTCTCTCGATCTTCCGCTGAAGTGAGGCCAGTCGCTCATCAGAGAAGATTGACTCGGCTACGTGTAGTTTAGAGAACTCAATCGAGCACAGACGAGCTGGAAATATAGTCAGTTCATGATCACATCATGCCGTAACATATAGCTATCTAACCCAAGAACTCATCCAACTCCTCACACGGTTAATGCATGATTTGCGATTGATGAATCATCAATTTCTTTTGGTCAATGTAGATGAAAGGGAATTGGTTACCATAAGTATC
This sequence comes from Pristionchus entomophagus, assembly GCA_036245825.1. NCBI lineage: Eukaryota > Metazoa > Nematoda > Chromadorea > Rhabditida > Neodiplogasteridae > Pristionchus > Pristionchus entomophagus. The sequence goes on from BTSX01000006.1 coordinate 15,623,576, forward strand.
GCTCTGAGTGCTCTCTTCTCTCTGATCCGTGGTTCTCCTTGGATGAGGGGGTGGAATGGCGGGTCCAAGTGGAGTCTCCATCTGGCATCTCAGTGATCGATTGACTCGTCCATCGGAGGAATACAACGAGATATTCTCATAATGATTCTCAGAGACTGGCTCAGGCAGATACGCTGTACGAGCAGGGAGACCAGCACTGGAAAGACAAAGATAATTAACACTCAATCACGCTTTCCATATCGTAATCCTTCTATACTATAATGTATGGGTAGATCACTCCACCCTGCGAAACCGTAATCCTCCCTATGGGCAGATCTCTCCTTCCTTCCCTACCGTAACCCTCCCTATGGGTAGATCACTCCACCCCTCACTACCGTAACCCTCGCTATGGGTAGATCACTCACCTCACTCGCTCCCTCTCCACTTTGGCCTCGAAGCACTCCCAACAGCAGGGACGAGTCGAGACATTCGACTCGGTGCGCACGCTCATGTTGCATTCCTAAACGGATTGATTACAGTAACCCATTGACTACCGTAATACGACCAACGACTCAGATCACTAACCTCGTAGATCTTTCTTTTCTTCACATTGTATCGTCCCTCGGTAGAAGGAGCTGCAGAGACACGAGAGTGATGAAACGAGGCTGCAATATCCCATTTATCCTGTGTTGACTCTAATGAAGTCCATTTCCGTGTGAAGTACGGAACCCTGATGGGAAAGCTGAAGAAGTCCTATAAAAAACGGGAATCGCTCTCAACGCCCTTCGATTCCTCATCGACGGTAGAAGAATTGATGATGGCTCATTAAGCTGTACGTTCCTCCCCACCCATTCCCCATTTGTTCCATTCGTTACCAATTCCATGAAGTTCCATTCTGTTTTGTCCACTGCAATCCGGCCCATCCACACCGGTTATACATTTCCTCACTGTACACACTTTTCGATTCATTCTCATTCATTTCCCACCTTCTCAGCCATGGCGAACGGTTCATTCTTCGATCCTTTTTGGAATAATACCAGCAACGAGACTACCGTACTTCCCACGACCGTCTCTCACCCCACGAGTGCGCGCCTGCCTACGTCGACTATTCCCTCTGAACCATACGCCTCGGGCGCTTCAGTATCTTCGCCAGTCACGCAGTACATGGACAAGTCGGAGGTGTTGGCGCGTGCGATCGAGGACGGAGCGGTATCCCAATTCGCCCCTTCGATACCGTACTTCCACACCACTTCAGACCGATCGTCACATCTTCTACATCACTCTGGGACTGTGTATGCTACAGTTGCTGGTGGTACTCGCCATTAGATTCGTTCGCTCCTGCGCATGCAAAAGCACTGAGGTGGGTGTCTACTGCAGTATTCTAATCATAGATAAATATCTAGAGTAATCTACCGCAACCCAATTTGATTGATATTAACCGGTGCACAGTCTATTCAGGACGAGTCTGCCACTTCACTACTGAAAGATGAATCAGTGAAGGGAGCGAAAGATGAATCGAAGAATGTCCTCACTATGAGGACTGTTAGAGAGACGAGAGAAGCAAAGGATGAGAAGAGCAGGAGAAGAGTAGCATGACCTACCTCCCTCCCTCCCCCCCCCCCCCCCTTTCCCCCCCTCACAGTCACAACACAACTTATACTATTGGAGGAATCCGATGATAAATGACTAGTCAGTGTTACCTTCGTTCTTTAGGGCCATATTATATCACCTTCTTGACAATAGGAAATTCCTCAATTTCAAGCTCCCCCCCCACCCCCCATATTCTACCGTATCCCATACTGCAACTCACCACTGGCATAAGTATTCCTTTGGGGAGGTCTGGCTGTCTCGATTGACTTTCCTCTCCTGTCCCATCTCCTCTCTCCTCTTCTCTCCCTCTGTCGCTCATTCACCTCACTGATCGTTGAACTCGACTGAGACCGACGGATTCCTGCAACGACGGGATATGGTTACTGTATCTATCGCATCCCGGCTGGATGGTAACCGGGTAGGTCACAGGCACTCACCTCTGGTGGTCGATTTGATGTGCGAGTAGAGTGGGGATGAGTGAGAGTTGGAGGAAGTGACTGAGCAGGAGGAGGCCACACCCGAATCTCCCCCCGTCCCGAGAGAGTGAGAAGGGTTCTGAAGGGAAGCGATTACTGTAACCTATCGTATCCCTCGGCATACTGTGCTTTACTACCTCTGTCTGAATCCCTGCAATCTCCTCATTTCTTAATCCCACTAATTGTTAGCCCTTTCTTCCCAGCTACTTGTGAGTGGTGTTCAATACATTCTAATGACTCTGATCAAAGGTGGGACTCTCTCCCCCCCCCCCCTTCCCCTCTCTTTCTTCTCTTCTCTTATCTTTCCCACACATGCACAATACACTCTAGAATGGAATCATTGCAAAGGCGGTCGATCGGCCTTATTGACCCCTGGCATGGCTACGGTATCTACTGCCACCCTTTCCCCCTTCCCCCTTCCCCCCTCCCCCCCCCCTCCCCTCTACCCCTCCCCATTCCGCATGTTGTCGCCTTATGACAGGTGCTCAATGTAGGAGAGCAGGGAGAGGTTAATTGAGAACAAAAAGGAGTGGCGCCTCGCTCTCCCTCTGTCACAAAGAGCACCCTGGGAAATAGGGAGTGTTTGAGAGTCTATAGTCCTATGGATGGAAGGGTTTCGGAAGCCATCCTGTTTATACGACGGTACTATGAGAAACAGGGATTAAGTACGAAGCATAGTTGCCCGATGATAAACAATAGTTTTCGGGTACAGTAACGTAGATCTACCGTATCTCTCACCTTTACATTACAGTATCTCTGGTCCTCTTCTCCATCCGAGAATGAGTAGTCGTAGAATGATCCATTGGAAGAGAAGGAGAGATCACGGGACATCACTGAATGGAGCGATGTGAACGGAGTACCGGAATGGGAGTGAATACACTGTCAGGGATCCCATTCCCCACTCGGGACTGGGGGCTTCCGGTCTTGAATCTGGGGGAACCCAGCGAGATAAGTTTACCCTCTAGGCATGATACACACCGGGACAGCATGGTAGGGGAGGGGAGGGTAGCGGTTCAATCAGAATACCTACTATTCACTTCTCTCACAGTTACATATTCGTTGTTGTCAACGTTCGAATGTTTTCAATGCTCTCTACTTGAATTGTTTGTTGAACCCGTGATTATCCAATCGTATTGTTACCGGGCCTCTTCGCTAATACATCCGACTTTCATTGCTCTGTCATAACCTCTTTCTTACTCTACCCCTACCCCCATCTACCGTACCCCCCCCCCTCCTTCACTCACTTTCTCTGACTAGATCAGCGTGGGCGTCCCAGAAGAAGGAAGTGAAATTGCCTCTGAGATGATCCGGACAGCGTCTTCTCTTCCTCCCCGAGCACTGACTGCTCATTCTGGAAGGAATCATCATCGTAATCACGAAACACCGGAACTAGAAGGCCCTAAATGAGCGACTCCGCCTCTGAATACAGTCGGGAGCCAGTGGTTGGGAATGGCCAATGGGCAACTATTTACAATGTGAAATCGCACTTCAACGCAACTTGAGAAACTGAGAGGATCGAGTCGAATCACAATCGCAGCCCGTAAATTCGAGAAACCTGCGCAGTCCAGTGGCCTTACGATCGTTTAGGCCACGCCCTCCATTATACCGTAATCCATTCGAAATCATTCCTAGAATCTCGCGCAACAATCAAAACAGAGTCAAGTGGAGGATTGCGCCAACAGACTTCTCAGTGGGTGACCACAATCGGATATCACTTACACTGTGGTGGTTGGACTGAGTTGGACTCACTCACTCACACTGCCTACCCAAACGATTGTCTCACTTCTTGTCTCTCCCATCTCTGTCCTCTCCTCTCTTCCCCTTATCTCTTCTCTTCTCTGACCATCTAGTGATCAAATCTCTCTCTCCCGCCCCTCAATTCAGCTACGTAACACACTGCCTTCAGTGCACACCAGGTGTGAAGTGGATTAGAGAGGGAGAGGAAGCTAGAGAAATCATGAACTCAGCCTGTGGGGAGGACTCTACTTAGTGCCACAGTGATACAGTAGGAAGACGGGCGAGAAGTACGGTATCCACATGAATCGATCAATGACAAACAATAATGTTGATACTATTATAACTCTTCGAAATTATCTTTCTACGCGCCGAAGTTGAAATGTTCCTTTTCAAGGACCAGGAAGAGAATAAGAAGGACAAGAGGAGGCAGGTGAAGGAAACTGGCTGTGATTTGACCGTGCCTGACCCCTCCTCCTCACTAATTACACTAGTAATTAGTGGTCGGGGAGAGTGGCTTCTCACCTTGTGAGGATAAGTGTTTCCAGTGAGGTTTAGGATCAGCGCAAAGTGGTAGAGAAAACTTTAAGAGAATAAAGAAATCAGTCTCAACATCAGTTTCTATCGATGTTGATTATTCCAAATCTTATCACAAACCATTCACTGGCAATAAACAATTACATAAAAACCATGATTAAAGAGAGAAATTGAAGGATGAACACTCTAACTGGCCAAGACTCTGGCATTCTCTTCCCAACTGGTAAGCGTGAGAACTCTCTTTCCGGTGGTGTCTATTACCATCGCTCAGTGATCTCTTCTCACTTCCGGTCGCCATTGGGCTTGATCTCTTCATTGTCTCTCTCCATAACTAGCACCTGCCATTTCCCCGTCTCATCAACAGTACAGAGGGGGGGGGGGCAGTCATGGATACCCTCTATAGGTCTAATATCCGGACGGGTGTCCCCTCTGGCAAATCTCCATTCTTTATATTGCCGTGAAGTGGCCACAACCTGCTTTGAGCTCTATACGACTATTGATGCTGAGAGTCATAAACGAGTGTGAGACCCGATCACAATTACTCAAAGAGCACTCAAGATCAAAGATCAACCATACTTTGATCTAAATAGCGGAACTGAGACTGATCACTCGAACTCATCAATACAGCATTATCTGGGAACAACTATCATGTCCAAAATTTTCTTTCATCTATTCCATTCACAACTGATCCTTGTGAGTTGATTTGATCTTGCTGCCAGTCTTCTTCTCTCTTCAGGGGATTCTCCCATCTTCCTTCCCGCGGGTCTAATCCCATCCAGACAGAGAGAGGGGGGGGGGGGGGGGGGGGAGAGGGAGAGAGAGAGAGACAGGGCAGAGACTGTCTGACTCAATTCACTGCTAATTCCAATATCCATCTTGACAATCCTCCTGTGTGATGTCTAACCAAGATCTCTTTCATGAAAATCAGACAGACTCCATTGCCAACAACAAAGCGTATTCGATAATTAAGAGACAAGATCGGTTATTTTATTGTATGGGCCGGACATCGATATCACCGATCCAGCCCAAACTTTTTCCCTGGATACCCCCATGGGTCCCCATCACCGAACGTGCAACTATATGGTCCAGATCATTGAAACATAAAAATGCCGTGATATCAAATTTTGAAAACTCGAAAATCAGATAAAAAATAACCGATCGACCTGGGTCCAAAGTTAGTGTGGCAATATTACATACATGCCTAGGCAACAACAAAAAAACGTTATAAGTTGGTCTGATATTTCGATCGCAAATTTGTTTTTTCAACTTCTGAAAATGGTTTTAGAATTTTTAAAAATCCATATGTAAAAACCGCAACTTCTCACTAAGTATGTCTTGTAAAGCATTGAATTCTGCGTCGAAAAAGCTAAATGCGATAATTATAATTTTAGCCTCTTTTCAGATATATGGACCCGAAAGAAGCAGTTGAAAAAAAGTTTCCGGAACCTCATTAATATGGTACTCATTCAAAAGCACACGTCGCGTACATCATTTTTTGTGTTGACAGTATTACCTGAAATTTATGTATAGAAATGCTAGTACAAGTTAGTACCATGAAAGTTCACGAAATTCTGAAAGTTTAATTTAAAAAAATAGAAATCACAAAACCGCAACGCGAAACGAAGTACATCTTGTAGAGCATTAAATTCTGCGTCGAATCAGCTAAATGCGATAATTATAATTTTAGCCTCTTTTCAGATATATGGACCCGAAAGAAGCAGTTGAAAAAAAGTTTCCGGAACCTCATTAATATGGTACTCATTCAAAAGCACACGTCGCGTACATCATTTTTGTGTTGACAGTATTACCTGAAATTTATGTTTGGACATGCTAGTACAAGTTAGTACCATGAAAATTGACAAAATGCTGAAAGTTTAATTTAAAAAATAGAAATCAGAAAACCACAACGCGACACTAAGTACATCTTGTAGAGCATTAAATTCTGCGTCGAATCAGCTAAATGCGATAATTATAATTTTAGCCTCTTTTCAGATCTATGGACCTGAAAGAAGCAGTTGAAAAAAAAGTTTACAGAACCCACTCGATATGGTACTCATTTTAAAGTCCACGTCGCGTACATCATTTTTGTGTTGACAGTATTACCTGAAATTTATGTTTCGACATGCTAGAACAAGTTAGTACCATGAAAATTGACAAAATGTTGAAATTTTAATTTAAAAAATAGAAATCAGAAAATCACAACGCGACACTAAGTACATCTTGTAGAGCATTAAATTCTGCGTCGAATCAGCTAAATGCGATAATTTTAATTTTAGCCTCTTTTCAGATCCATGGACCCGAAAGAGGCAGTTGGAAAAAAAGTTTCCACAACCTCATCAATATGGTACTCATTTTGAAGCCCAAATTTAGTAAATCATTTTTTGTTATGACAGTATAACCTGAACTTGATGTTTGAACATGTTAGTACCATGAAAATTCACAAATAGCATGTTTAAACATAAATTTCAGGTAATACTGTCAACACAAAAATGATGTACGCGACGTGGACTTTAAAATGAGTACCATATCGAGTGGGTTCTGTAAACTTTTTTTTCAACTGCCTCTTTCAGGTCCATAGATCTGAAAAGAGGCTAAAATTATAATTATCGCATTTAGCTGATTCGACGCAGAATTTAATGCTCTACAAGATGTACTTAGTTTCGCGTTGCAGTTTTGTGATTTCTATTTTTTTAAATTAAACTTTCAGCATTTTGTCAATTTTCATGATACTAACTTGTACTAGCATGTCCAAACATAAATTTCAGGTAATACTGTCAACACAAAAATGATGTACGCGACGTGGACTTTAAAATGAGTACCATATCGATTGGGTTCTGTAAACTTTTTTTTCAACTGCTTCTTTCGGGTCCATATATCTGAAAAGAGGCTAAAATTATAATTATCGAATTTAGCTGATTCGACGCAGAATTTAATGCTCTACAAGATATACTTAGTGAGAAGTTGCGGTTTTTACATATGGAGTTTTAAAAATTCAAAAACCATTTTCAGAAGTTGAAAAAACCAGTTTTCGATCGAAATATCAGATCAACTTATAACGTTTTTTGTTGTTGTTTAGGCATGTATGTAATATTGCCACACTAACTTTGGACCCAGGTCGATCGGTTATTTTTAATCTGATTTTCGAGTTTTCAAAATTTGATATCCCGGCATTTTTATGTTTCAATGATCTGGACCATATAGTGTCCGGTTTGGTGATGGGGGCCCATGGGGATATCCAGGGAAAAATTTTGGGCCGGATCGGTGATATCGATGTCCGACACTAACGGCCGAGTCCTCGAAAATAACGGAGCCGGTCTCTTAAGTCAGTCAGACAAAAAAGTGAAACGTTCCTTTCCTTTCTCGTATCCATGCATCTCCACTGCCAAACGGTTACTATAAGCGAGAGGGGAGGGCCCATCAACATATTTCACCGTCCCGATCTCGTTTCCTCTGGCAACCCCATCCCCTTTCCTTCTTTCTCCTTCCTATTCACTTCATCGTATAGTCCCCTCCTCGACTACTCAGAGATCAAAGATCAATCCAAGATGCGTCATCTCGGGGTGCAGCTCATTGGCACCGTGGGTACCGTGGTCACGTTCCTGCTCATCGCCTGGATCGGCCCCAAGTCAGTGACCGGCCAGATTACGGTATCCAATAGACACACCACAAATCACCTGGCATCTACGCCGATTGATTTCCCTGTCTCGAAATTATGGAAGTTTGCTGAAGATCTATACTCGAAAATTTCACATTCGACGAAATGCTGACTACCGTAATCTCCTCTCTTTCCCTTCAGGGTCATGTTCGAAGTATCGTGGCGCTTCGAGATGCTCAACTACGAGCAGAAACGCTCGGTATTACTTTATCTATTTTTCTCCCGAAAAATACAAATATTTTGCTTCAAATTGTGTTCAGGAGAACAGAGCTCATAGACATATCTATCCAAAAAAGAAGTATGCACCGCGTTCTATATGGGGTGGGAGAGAATAGAGAGCGGTCGGGGGAGTGATGAGATATTACGCGAAAGTGAGAGAGCACGAGATAGGTCTCGACGGGAAATCGTTTTGGCGCTTTTCCAGCAAAACGCCGTGGTATGAGGAAGGTCTCTCAAGTTCTATCTTCCTCTTCAGGTAGGGAAGTCGACTCTCGATCTCCTTCACAAGAATGCCGAGATTGTGGACCGTGTCCTATCCATGTCAAATGTCTCAAATTCCGAGATTAAATGTAATTTCTGATCCCTCTGGAACTGCTCCCCCTTCTAGAAGCACTAATCAGCCCCTCTCTTCCCCTTGGCACAGTTCCCATCTCTTGGCACTCTGCCAACTCTCACCTCTCTCCCTCTCAGTCATGGTGCAAACATACGCCGATGAGAGTCTACCCAACGCAAGTGTGCTCGTGGCGCCCGGAGAAGACTTTAAGACACGGTGAGGGAGTGTGGTCTGGTTGGTTGGGAAACGTCGGCCAAGAGACTCGAGGGATACGGTAGGTTCACGATACCGTAACTCTCAGATGGAATGAGTCGAACACGCGAGGCGCCCTCCTGGAGAGTGCCATGATGGCGGACAGCGATATTATCATCTGTGAGCTGTACCGTATCTACAGTATCCTACCGTACCACTCTTAGTTCCCGCGAATGAATCCTTCTACGTCTGCACGATCGTCTCTCTCTTTATCATGGTTCCCGCCACGATGCTCTGTGGTAGGTCACGCCTCTCGTTAGAATACCATTTCCATGGAATGGAAAACCAGCGAGAGAATACTTTCCCGCGAGACTGTAGCAACAGCTACAGTGTGTCAACTGACCAGTTGAATCCATCTGATAAACTCCACGTCTCACTCGTAGTTGAGATAAATCCCGTAATACACTTTCTGTACATTTTCAGCAACAACCCGAACAGGACAAGTGAAATGGAAATACCAATCCTTGATCCCTCAATCAATCAATATTCCAGCCTCGATGATCGCTGTCTATCAACGTCTTCTCATGTCTCTCGTCCTCTTCTTAACGGGACAGTACAAGTCTGGTTCCTTTGAGTGAGGGACCTTCTCTCATTCTCTTCAATTCTGTCACTTCCCAAACTCATGGACAAAACTCTCTCTAATTTTTATAATATTCGCAACAATCTATATGATATTGTATTGATACTATCCCTCTCCTCCTCTTCTCATCCCTCCAGATCTCCTCAGTACGTCCGTTCAATGGTCGCTCGGGAGGTCATCGCTCTCGCTCTCTCCACTCTCTTCGCTCTCTTCTGCCTCGCGCAAGGTACACGGCATCACTGACTAGATCCATCTACTGTATTACAGTAATCCGCACTTGCAGTGACATACGGTCATTTCACCTAACGCTCTAGCCAAAGCTTCTTAATTACTCAGTACTCAGTTACTGAGATCCACTCGATGAACAACAAAACGAATTTGAGCATCGGTGTTCGGATGGCTTGAGTCAGACAAGACATGGAAAATGAAGGAAATCGCCTTCTGGGGATCCTTTCTCTTCACGGGAATCGCCCACTCACCTGACAAGCCCAGCTACATGCTTGGATTCCCGCAGGTATACGGTAGGGATACATTAATCCGATAGCTTCTAGCCATAAAGCATCGAATTGCCTATTCCATCCCAGAAAAAAGTATGAGAGTACGGTAGATATAACATATCTCGACATTCAGATGTCCAACTGGCTCTCGCTCTGTCATTTCTGCATGTGTCTGCACACGGTAGATCATCCATCTCCACACCTACCGTAGCCCTACCGTATCCCTCAGAGCGCCTCCATCGGACTGGTCATCGCAGCCGCAATTCGGTGCTACCAAGCGCGCGATGCACTCAAGTTAGTATCTCGACTACCGTAACGGATTCCCCCTTGTCTACCGTATACCGAAACAATTTCCATTCAGGGACCTTCCACTGACAGATGAGGAAATTCGAACGGCACTGGCGATAGATCACAAGCGGGTTGCTAATATCGATGCCAACCGTCCACTATACCATAACTAGAGTACTGTAACCCCCAAACATAGAGAATAAAAATACACAAGGGGAATTAGTTGCTTGGGTACTATAGCTATCGCGTGCGGGAGTAGATCATTGCTATGTTCAGTTTTCCGACAGATAAAATACGACTCACTCGTTTGTGCGGCATTTTGAGTCGGATATTTGAATGGTGTCGTCGAGATTTCAATCTGATGGCACGCACTATATTTGCCAGTATCTTCTTTAATCGGTAGTGCAAACCGTGTATTTTGTACTTCACTAAGTTCACTTGACAAGACAACAATAAACTTTATCGATTCTCTCATAATCAGAGATATCAACCTAATTCACGGGGATTCCATAACTGATAATGTTCAGGAAACTGCAACGAGATATCTTGGGCATTGATCTAGAAGGGGGAAGATTCGACTGGGGCTCAAACTACACTCTACTCGTTCTGTTCTGATTCATCAGCGGGATTATCTTTGATCAAACAACACTCTCAAATTCACATTCTCATTAGCTGAAAACGAGATAGCAAACAATTGAGTGCCAAAAGATCAAAGATCAAACTTATTATGCGGCAACAACTACTCGATTCTTCTCATGCAAGCAAGCCTTTGGACAAAAACATCAAACGACACAATCGATAAGTTGAATAACTCTCTGAATAAGCTCTAGAACGAGGAATGTTTCTGAGGGAAAAAAAAAAGTTTTGACCTAAGCAAAGTAATAAAGGATCCTGTGTAAGAGCATACTGTATAAAAATATGTTTGATTGATTCAAGTAAAAGCTACACGAGAATTTGTGGGAAGAGAGAAGGGAATACAGAAATGGGAAGAGATCCAAATTGCACACAAATCGATAGACAGTCGCAATGCAGTACACGTGGAAAGTATTGGGGGACACAAAAACAGGAACAAATATGTTTCAAAGGGAGAGAAGGGAGGGGAGGGGGGGCCTAATACCTATAAATGCCATCAGTCTCATCAGAAATCAATGCACTACCGTATCCATAAAGACGGGATAGTGCACAAAATCGAGAGTCGGCAACCGTAATACACACTACGCTTCGGCTCTCGAGGCGATTGGCTGCTGTTCATCCTTCATGAGTCCAGTGTGTGGCTGATCCCCAGCGGGCAACGAGAGACGAATCGCTTCTTTCACTGAATGAGACGAGGGATGAGGGTGTGATGGGAAACGGCGACATCGCACACGCAATGCAATTATCGACTAGACTGTGTAAAGTATTAATCGTCGCCTCATACCTGCAGTGTCGGGGGAAGGAGCCACCAGATTGAGAGGGATGGGAGAGTCAGATGAGGGGGCAGACTTCTCAACGTCCGGACTCTGTAAGAGAAAGAGTTTGACAAACAGCCAAGAGGATACAACCGTACCCCGCCATTCTTCTTCTGAATCCTCTTCAGCAGCATATGAACGGCCGCACCCGCGAGCAGAGGGCCTGCAGGAATATCACCCTTTAATCACCAGTCACATTCTCGAAAATGGCAAACTAAATCGATGATATACCGATACAGGCTCAAGGTCTCATCCAGAATTCAAAGACCTTTGTCTTCCTTGCTTCATTGCGAGTTGTTTTTGTTCAGAAAATGATTACTCCACTACGGGTATCTCATGGAATCCCAATGCCTCTCGTATCTACCGAATCCCTGATCATCGTACCGGGAGTGAAACAGGCAACGATCACGGGCAGCAGAGAAGATATGTCAGAGTCCGGAGTGGGGAAGGAGAACTTAAAAAAGGGAACGGGTTAGAGTCTGTCCCAAGCAGTATTTGCAAGTCTCTGACCAACATTTCATCCCCTCGTCCTCTTTCTTCTCACCTTTAGCAATAGAATGGCGACTCCCGTATTCTGGATGCCAGTCTCAATGGCGATGGCAGTCACGTCACCGGGGGATCGACGGGCGAAGATCGCAGCGAAACAGCCGAACATGAAACCACACCACGGGAGGAGAAGACCACTGCAAATTAGATGGATATTAGTTTAATTAATCATACTCCTATATAAAGCGCAAAAGTCTCCTCGCGTCTGTCCAGACTCCGCCCACATAGCCCCGCCCCCTCCTTGGCCCCAGGGACCAGGGTAATGATCAAAGGTCAAACTACAAAGACCAAAGGTCAAACTACAAAGACCAAACTATAAAGACCAAAGATCAAACTATAAAGACCAAACTACAAACAATATATACCAAACTACAAACAATAAATACCAAACTACAAACTATAATGACCAACGATCAAACTATAGACCACAAACTACAAACGATAGACTACAAAGTTCAAACTTTAGGTTAGAAACTACAAACTACAGACTCTTACTCTCTCTGAAGAACGTTCTAGAACCTTCTCTGAGGAAAGTCCTCGAAGGTTCTCCAAGGAAAGTTCTAGAAGGTTATCTGAGGAAAGTTCTAGAAGGTTCTCCAAGGAAAGTTCTAGAACCTTCTCTGAAGAAAGTTCTAGAAGGTTCTCTGAGGAAAGTTCTAGAAGTTTCTCTAATGAAAGTCCTCGAAGGTTCTCCAAGGAAAGTTCTAGAAGGTTCTCTGAGGGACTTCTAGAAGGTTCTCTGAGGAAAGTTCTAGAAGGTTCTCTGAGGGAATTCTAGAAGGTTCTCTGAGGAAAGTTCTAGAAGATTCTCTGAGGAAAGTTCTAGTCTGAGGAAAGTTCTAGAAGGTTCTCTGAGGAAAGTTCTAGTCTGAGGAAAGTTCTAGAAGGTTCTCTGAGGAAAGTTCTAGAAGGTTCTCTGAGGGAATTCTAGAAGGTTCTCTGAGGAAAGTTCTCTGAGGAAAGTTCTAGTCTGAGGAAAGTTCTAGAAGGTTCTCTGAGGAAAGTTCTAGTCTGAGGAAAGTTCTAGAAGGTTCTCTGAGGGAATTCTAGAAGGTTCTCTGAGTGAATTCTAGAAGGTTCTCCAAGGAAAGTTCTAGAAGGTTCTCTGAGGAAAGTTCTAGAAGGTTCTCTGAGGGAATTCTAGAAGGTTCTCTGAGGAAAGTTCTAGAAGGTTCTCTGAGGAAAGTTCTAGTCTGAGGAAAGTTCTAGAAGGTTCTCTGAGGAAAGTTCTAGTCTGAGGAAAGTTCTAGAAGGTTCTCTGAGGAAAGTTCTAGAAGGTTCTCTGAGGGAATTCTAGAAGGTTCTCTGAGGAAAGTTCTAGAAGGTTCTCTGAGGAAAGTTCTCTGAGGAAAGTTCTAGTCTGAGGAAAGTTCTAGAAGGTTCTCTGAGGAAAGTTCTAGTCTGAGGAAAGTTCTAGAAGGTTCTCTGAGGGAATTCTAGAAGGTTCTCTGAGTGAATTCTAGAAGGTTCTCCAAGGAAAGTTCTAGAAGGTTCTCTGAGGAAAGTTCTAGAAGGTTCTCTGAGGGACTTCTAGAAGGTTCTCTGAGGAAAGTTCTAGAAGGTTCTCTGAGGAAAGTTCTAGAAGGTTCTCCAAGGAAAGTTCTAGAACCTTCTCTGAAGAAAGTTCTAGAAGGTTCTCTGAGGAAAGTTCTAGAAGGTTCTCTGAGGGAATTCTAGAAGGTTCTCTGAGGAAAGTTCTAGAAGGTTCTCTGAGGGAATTCTAGAAGGTTCTCTGAGGAAAGTTTTAGAAGGTTCTCTGAGGGAATTCTAGAAGGTTCTCCAAGGAAAGTTCTAGAAGTTTCTCTAATGAAAGTTCTAGAAGGTTCTCTGAGGGACTTCTAGAAGGTTCTCTGAGGAAAGTTCTAGAAGGTTCTCTGAGGAAAGTTCTAGAAGGTTCTCTGAGGGAATTCTAGAAGGTTCTCTGAGAAAAGTTCTAGAAGGTTCTCTGAGGGAATTCTAGAAGGTTCTCTGAGGAAAGTTCTAGAAGGTTCTCTGAGGGAATTCTAGAGGGTTCTCTGAGGAAAGTTCTAGAAGGTTCTCTGAGGGAATTCTAGAAGGTTCTCTGAGGAAAGTTCTAGAAGGTTCTCTGAGGAAAGTTCTAGTCTGAGGAAAGTTCTAGAAGGTTCTCTGAGGAAAGTTCTAGTCTGAGGAAAGTTCTAGAAGGTTCTCTGAGGAAAGTTCTAGTCTGAGGAAAGTTCTAGAAGGTTCTCTGAGGGAATTCTAGAAGGTTCTCCAAGGAAAGTTCTAGAAGGTTCTCTGAGGGAATTCTAGAAGGTTCTCCAAGGAAAGTTCTAGAAGGTTCTCTGAGGAAAGTTCTAGAAGGTTCTCTGAGGGAATTCTAGAAGGTTCTCCAAGGAAAGTTCTAGAAGGTTCTCTGAGGGAATTCTAGAAGGTTCTCCAAGAAAAGTTCTAGAAGGTTCTCTGAAGAAAGTTCTAGAAGGTTCCAAAATTTCCCAGAGCGGGGGAAGAGATGAGAGATTTTGTCATATAAACTTCCAGAACTTTTCAGAGAGGGTGAAAGAGGGGGAGGAGAGAGATTTCGTCATAGTAACTTCCAGAACTTTCGCAACCTTCCCGAGAAAGTTGGGCCAGGAGGAGACAGACGACGCGCGAAGCGCGGAGTCTGCCAGTGGCTTCCCCCGCCGTAGGCGGGGGAATGCCGCTGGTTAATCTGTATTGGTGACCTTAACGCTTTCATGGAATGATCTCAATGGAATCGCAAACTGCGTTTAATTGTTGGTTGTTGCCCTTACCCGATGAGAGCCCTCGTAGTGATCATCTTGAACATGTAGAGATTGGAGAGAGCACCAAAGGCAACCACGAAGATGAGGACGAAGATTATGAAGGGACGCATGATCTGAGGAAAGAAGAGAGGGGATGGATTAGAGAGGAAGAATCGATTGGTCACCCCAATTTAATCAGTGATCAGATAAAACTGATTACTAAAATTAGCGATTTCAAAATTGACAACTTCAGATGGTTTGCTCATCGTCAATGCGACGGCTGTTGATCATCCTTCTCCCTATCCGTCCCATTCTCACCTTTCTCGCCTTAGCAGCAAGGGCGGGTTTCCATCTGGCGATGAGCACTCCTATCAGCAATGGACCCACCAGGGATCCCAGTGAGGAACCAATCTTCGCGTAGGGAACCTCCAATGATAAACAATTAGCATTCAGAGACCAATTATAACTACAGCCTCAGCACCAGAATCGTCTAGTGTAATTCTCTAGGTTGGAGGGGATTGTGAGTGCATATGATCCATTGTTATTGAAAAGACGAGACAACAAAAGAGAAGATGATATAGATGAACTTGCCTTAATGATGGATCCCGTACTGAAGCCGACAAGAAACTCTTGCCCGAGCAGAGAGAGCCACAATGGCATAAAGACTGCAATGACACGAGATCAGAGATCAAATTACAGTATTATAAGACCAAGATATAAAAGATCAGACTTATAGAACACTACTCAAATTACTATAATTCCATCTCAAAACACTTTTAATTACATCGACTCTAGAATAAATCAAATGGGTGCTCACAAAGGGAGGCGAGAGTGGACAAGAAGGTCATCGTCACCGACAGATTGACGTTCCCGTCGAGGAGAATCGTCCAGAAGTT
The DNA here is from genome assembly GCA_036245825.1 of Pristionchus entomophagus. Taxonomy (NCBI): domain Eukaryota; kingdom Metazoa; phylum Nematoda; class Chromadorea; order Rhabditida; family Neodiplogasteridae; genus Pristionchus; species Pristionchus entomophagus. The sequence goes on from BTSX01000006.1 coordinate 15,639,330, forward strand.
GGAGGCTCCCCCGCCCGGAGCACAACCTGCACAATGAGATTGATTGACAATCAATAATTACGATTGGCATGTTCGAAGACTGGATTGGCATGTCTAGGGCAAGCAACCAAAAATACGATTCAAAGAAACCAACTGACCCGTCACGAATAATCCGAGGGCGAGTGAATACTCCTGGTATGGAACGAACACTGACTTAGCGATGAAGTAGGCCAACTGAAATCGATCATTGAATACCGTAACCCCAGAATGTCATGATATCGTAACCATCATCCATAGTTATTACTGTAAGACTGAATCGATAATCTCACCGTTGGCATGATCAGGAACTGGGTGACCATTCCAATGAGTGGGGCCGTCGGTCTCTTGATTGTCTCCAATACAATGCCCAGATCCAGCTAAACGTAACTTTTAGAACGTTAAAATTAGATTTGTTAAAATTTGTTAGATATTTTATCGTCTAGAAATGCTTCGTTTAATTCAAAATATATATGAGTTTACCTCGCATCCCATGAGGATATTGGCCATGGGAATGAGTACCATCAGAGTTCCGACGAAGATTCGAGTCAATCGCTCAGAGTCACCTCCTCGCTTTACCCATACCTCAAATGATAATCATTCAAAGCTGAATAAAGGAAAATAAGCACAGCTATTAATAATCACGCTGCGCTGCATTGGACGAAGCCCAAATGAAATATGCATTGAAAACTGTATTCACACGTCTGAGAACTTGAATGGTACATCATGTACTGTACATGCGATTCCCTTCACTTATCCTTTCTTACTCACATCGATCACTTCCTTTGTACTCTCTTCTTCATCCTCCATCATTCTCCATTCTCTCAATCCTCCTTCCTCCTTTGACGCGAGGGCTCGGATGTCATGTGACGCGCGCGGAGCTGTGGGTGCGTAAGGTGACGCGTCCATGCGGACGAGACGGATCTGTAAAGTAATCATTAATACTCAATTCCCAATTGATTTTTAAAAAATCGGTTTCGAAAGTTAATGCACGCTATTCTGACTCTTCTATATTTTGTGTGTTTCCAGTTTGATTTCAGTTATTGACGCGTAAACTCCATCTTCAAATCACACGTCATCACCGTCTCCGCACGCCCACTGGACAAACAATAAATTGACGACGTCCCAACTTTCCATGAATGAAACTAGCCACAATCCAGAATGGACCCGGCACTCTCTTCCCACGATAAACATGACACAATCAATGATTACAGTATTCGTCTCTGTATGCGTATACAACTACATACATTCTGTGCTAGAATTCCTACCGTAATCCTCTTCATATCTCACCTCCACGCCAGTCTTCCCGAGCAGTTTTCCTCTAACAGTGAGGGCAGTTTCCAGAGTGTAGTACTGTTCCGTCTTTCCCTTCTCTTCTCCCTCCGTCTTCACTCTCGATAGGGACGATGCGTTGAAGGCCGGAGTGAATGACATCTGAATAAGAATATGTCAGCTCACAATGGGTTATCGTACTCCGTCCCTCGCCAATCAATAATCTACCGTACCTCCTCCGTATCCTCATCATCTCCCTGCCCCTCTCCCGTCAGTTTCGTGTCTGCCACATTCGGATGCAGAGATCTGCAAATAATTGGCATTAACCTGCCGTAATCCATAGCTGAAAATCAACTTCCTAAAACGGTTACAGTATACCTGGCTGATATCCTCCATTGATCACCGGCCGCATTCGATGCCTCATATTGCTCCTTCGTCATCGAGACCTGCGCGAAAATTAGCAATCAATCGATAGCTACCGTAACAAGACTATAGTATTCTTGCACCTACCGTAATCTGGACAGTCTTGTTCTCTTGCTCGACGAGATCGTGCAGATACGATGGCTCGACACGAAGGGCGGGCAGACCCGCAGCAGCAGTCACGATCACCTGCCAATCAATTATCGATTCAAAGAGTTACAGTATACCTTAGAGATTCCATCTACAGTTATTCAACAAGGATTTGCGTACAATCTGATAAGTCATATCATTAACTCTATTTCCGCAGTATCATAATCTTTAATCACCTATCGATGAATGATACCTACGATTGATCCTACCGTACCCTACTACTATCGTTACTGTACCTGCAGGATGAGATTGGTGAGTAGCAGCAGTGGACATCTTCTCCTTGCTGCAGCCATTATCGATCGGGTTATACGGTAGTTGAGAGGGGTACCCTGGGGCCAGAGGCCTGCAATCCAATGAGTGGTTGAGAGGGGGCGGGGATGGAGAAGGAAGGGGACGAGGGGGAGGACGGTGGCGGTGAAAGCTTAATGACTTCTGATGACACGCAAGATGAGAAATAGGAAATGGCGCTTTCCAGGTCTCTCTCCTACTCCGCCTCTCCAGTCTCTCTCCATTCACCGTGCTCTCTCATCACCCACGAAATGAGTAAATGTGGGTGAGGAGTGGAGCTAAAGTGGGGGGGGGGGGGGGAGCTTTGAGATCTCGTCTTCATCCAATAATCAGGTATTCATCACGGCATCCGAAGGGGGAATCATAATGGACAGGAAACACGCTAATGGACTTGGAATATAGCCTCAGGGCGATTACGGGAATCGCGTTTCGCAAGGTGAGACTGCCCTCATTTCTCTCTCAAATCGACTCCAAAGGGACAATTTTACGGCGACTGCGAAAAACGGGTAATGAACTACACCAAACTCGTGAGACGGAAATTTCTCGGAAATTGAATCGACCATCTAATTCCTCCCCTCCAATCTAATTAGCGGAGAATTCACGGGAGCATGGCATCACTCTCAAATCAGCAATTCATTAGGGGGATTACACGGTTAAAAAAATGGACAAAAAATGAGACAGACACGACAAACAAGCGCATCGACACTAATGAGAGCGAACTTTCGACTCAGTTATCTATTCCGAGATAATCTCAACTCTCACGCTTCCGCTATTTCGACCCATCCCTTCCCTTCCACTCGAGACAACTCAGCCGTGTGAACTCCCATCCATTGAGCAAAGGATCGACTGATAGCCAATGAGTGATAGGCATCTTATCTAATCAGGCGATTGCAATCATCTTGTATCTTATCCATATGACTGCTATTGGATGGAGTAGGCCTTGTGAGAACCCATTGAGACTGCTCATCCTAGTGTGAGTCAGAGACAATATTGAAAGACACGAGTGCAAATAGAGGCAAGGAGTGGTAGATCAAGAGAGAGAATGGCAGAGAATGTAGTCATTCATCCCTCTGACCAGAGAAATTATGGAAATGGGATAAGCTGATTCACCCTGGCAGATTTATATGAAGCCTGACTTTCGCAAGCAAATAAATGCTGCACGAAATATTGGGCGGTCAAAAACAGCCTCCTCCCCACAATTTTATAGTTCAGAACGCCAATATTTGGAGAGGATACGCCTTTCGCAAGTGGGCGTCATTCATATTCAGCTATGCACACATCAAAACAAGTATGACTTCAATCGAAGATTCAGCCAAACCATACTCTCGCAGAGAACAGGGACAATATCACGCATTCCGTGGGAAAACACCTCTGATTGGGGGTTTTTGTTATGAAATCCCGTTTGCACGCAGTCAAGAAAAAGATGATTAGAGTCGTTTTTATTGCTGATCCTACTTCCCTTTTATATTCTTGCAGTTCACAAAGGGAGGTGTCGGAGGAGGGGGGGGGGGAATCGATGGTGATTCTCGTGAGATATGAGGGTGATCTGATGCAACCTCGATGCAATCTCTGCTTGGCAACGATGGAAACAAACATTGGAGATGAAGACTCGGAAAATGACGGCATTGCCATTTTACAAATGACAGCATTGTCCCGCCCTTCTCACGTCCAATAAACACATATCAGGGAGGACTGCAGATGAAAAGGAAGTAAGATATCCCCATGGCGCAATTAGAAAGTCACCGAAACAACATTTCCACAAGGTTCCCTATCACGAGACTACCCGGCACAATGCAAAATAATGGTGATTGAAACGGGGAAACATCGTGGTTGAATGAATGAGTGAGTGATCGAACAGACAACAGTCGGTATACCGTAAATCAGTGGATACACACTAGAGCACTCCTCACACTACACTACACAAATCGCGCATCACGCACTCTTCACAACCCGACATAACGCAACTAGTGCTCAAGTACGCTAATCTTACGGTGTTCGATTCTGTGACTGTCCATTCTCATTCTCCCCCTACAACTACTTGGAAACTGCGAGTGGTGAAACCAGTCGGAAGGAACAGTGAGAACGCCCTTCATATGAATAGGAAGAGACTGGTTCAATGCCCTCGATCGCACAAGAAATCCCATCAGGATACTCTCAAAAAACATGTAAAACCTGAACCGGAAATTCAGTGAAAAAGAACTGGGAGAAGAAGACTTCTTCCCTGACTTGTTTTGTTACCCCGTAGTAAAGTGAGTGAGAGAAAGATTGGAATTCCGAGCCGTCGAATGCACACTGGACTCTATTTTTGCCTTGTTGTTAACATACGACGTGACCGTGAGAGGCTTCCCAGATCGATAAGTAGCTCAAAAAGGAAATTGAATGAGTGGTTCTTCAACAAATCATGTTCCCAACCAACCGACACACTAATTCCCACTCGTTCGCTCCTCATTCTTGCGCGCAAATAGATAAAATAGTGAACAAGTAGCACGGGAAAGAGCCGAGATGACGCGAGGGAATAGGGAGAAGTGAGGGGTGACGTAAGAGTTAGCTCGACGGCATGGATAAAGCAACTGTTCCGATCTTTCTTTCAAAAACCAAGACATGTAAGCGGTCTACAGGCATAGAGAATGAGGCCTGCTTAGAACGAATCGAGCAAAAGCCAATAGAATACCGGTTGTTCTAGCGTGCGCGACAAAGGGGCAAGTGCGCAAGGAAAATCGAGTGAACAGCATGGATATATAACGGAACAGATCATGTGACAACTGCGGAATCTATCCCGAGATGGTAAGATAATCAGAATGGCTGCGTATAGAGAACGATTGCGATCGAGAATCAAGGTCAAGCATCAAGGAACGGGGCGAATACTCTAGTGACTACAACACCAGATGGAGGAACATATATGTAAGAGTAATTCAGTCAACGTGGGATACAATGAGTTGAAACACAAACGATATAAACTTAAAAGTTACATCAAGATAATGTTACATAAAAAAAAACTCACGTAACGGAAAATGGTGTATCCAAGGCGACAAATACAGTATATAACCACACAATGCGGTATCGAAAACTAAAACTCGCTTTCAAAATTTTCGAAACACTTCACCAACTTCGCCTTCTAATTTCATCGCGTTGCTATCGCCGTCCGCACCATATTCTTGTTCGATTAATTGGTTATTATCCATACGTTCTGCAGAATCGATTTTCGAGTTTGTCTAGCGTCCGATCGCTGAGAGGCAGTCGCCCAGAACTTCCCGCTTAGTGGCATGTCTGTGACGCTGCACACGACTGTTGGAGACATCAAACTCGAGCTCTACTGCGACCAGGCACCTAAATCCTGCGAGGTATGTTTCAATGGAGCTATCTAAAGATCGTTGATCTTTTCCCATTCAAGAAGTATTTGGCTTTGCCATAGCAATTCGTCGATCGAATGAAATAATTTATACTTAGAACTTCCTTGCGCTCTGCGCCTCGGATTACTACAAGAACTGCATTTTCCACCGCAACATCAAGGATTTTATGGTACAGACTGGTGATCCGACTGGACAAGGTGTGTTTAGGTTGCAAGACCATCTCACCCTTTTGATGAGTATCTATACTTATTGGGAAGCCCGCTCATTACGTTAGTTTCCGATCTTGATAACCCAATGGTGTTGTTTTCCAGGAAAAGGCGGACAGAGCATCTACGGTGCTCCCTTCGACGACGAGTTCTCCACGGAGCTCACCGTATGTGATTTTTATTGTTTCTTGAAGATGAAAAATTCTCATTTTACAGCACAACAAGAGGGGTATCCTGTCGATGGCCAACAACGGCCCGAACACTAACAAGGTTAGCATCTTTCCTTCTATTTGCTAAATTCTTGTTTAAAAAAATGAATGTGGAGACATTAAGAGATATGTTTCATTAAAATATCTTGTTCAGAGTCAATTCTTCATCACTTACACTGCCACGAAGCACCTCGACCTCAAGTACACCATCTTCGGACAGTGAGTCATCATTTTCAGAAGATCTTACATTATGTACTATCAAATGTAGGAATCTACATGACAATTTTTTTGTGTTTATTTTTTGAGCATCCAATGGACGGCGGGGTAAAATTGACCTATTCAATAGACGGTAGACAAAAATCTACCCGGGATCGGCAATCGATATTTACTTCCAAATTCGTTGATCATTGCAGCGTCATCGACGGATTCGAAGCTCTAGAGGAACTCGAGACTATCAAGGTACCGAATGTTGTGGTTTAGACTACGGAGTCTTATGGTTTTCCCTATATTTTGCAAGCACAATCTAGAAGTCTTGCATACTACAGTATGCTCTACTATTGCTCGAAGAACTATCGTAGTTAGGGCTGTCAGAGTGAAGAGGTGATCTCTTCATGTCACACGCTCTCTCCTCACTCAGCAAGTCTAGAGTGAGGAGAGAGCGTGTGGCAAGTCTAGAGAGTGAAGAATGAAAAAACGAACTCTTCGCTCTGACAGCCCTAATCGTATCCCTTGAGGTGGACGCCAAGTACCGTCCGGTGGTAGAGCAACGCATCAAAGATGTCACCATTCACGCGAATCCTATCGCCGATCGCGACTAGACTACGGTATGTGAAAGTACTGTAGAGAATTGATTAATAAGGAGCACTGCTTTTGAATTAGGACAATGCTGGAAATGATTTAGACTGAGTGTAGGGATGAAGGAATGGGGGGGGGGGGGGGGGGAGGAGGGATTGATACGATAGGGGATGGGAGAAGGCCACAAACGCTGTCTCGCATAGCGGGAAGATGAGATCGGCCGTATACGCGATATCATATCCAGGCTATGAGAGGCTGCTTATTGAGGCGGGTGTAGGGGCGTCTCGTGGGTTATGATCCGTGCCAGAGTGATCGCACTGTTGTTGGTGTTGAATGGATGGGATACTGTAGCAGATGAGAATAGTCTTACAGTAGCCCTCACACGCAGCGGGTGACTTCATACCGCAATCGATAATGGGAATGAAATCACGGCTACGCGTGAGAGTCTACTGTAGAATGGAGAGGGTTGGGGTGGCTGGGTTGTTTAGGGGAGGTGGAATGATCGATGATTGACCAAATTACCATCACTGGGTGTTGGACTACTGTAGGAGGATGGGGAGACGAAGAGAGAAGTGACTAGAGATGAATTCGGGGGCATTTATTGAGTTGAGAGTAACAAAAGAGTAGGCGGAGTCAAGATTGGCCAATGAATGAAAACAGGGCTGGGCAATATTGCGAAATCCGTCAAATTTTATTTTCTTTACCGCTCGAATGGATGAAATAATTACAACACACAGTATATCATTCGAATCGTACTCACAAAAGAAAATAAAATTTGACGGATTTCGCAATATTGCCCAGCCCTGAATGAAAAGTAAGAAGACTGAAGAGAGTCACACGCGAATAGGGGGAAACGTGGGAAAAGATAGTGGAAGAGATTCACTTGGTAGGAAAGGGTCGGAAGAGGAAAGGTGATTGTTCACATAGAAGACCTCACTAATGGGATTAGCTGGTTTGGTTTCATTCGACATAATGCTCTTGTGGATATGTTAGGTTATAGTGCAGATCTGTGAATCAAAGGAAATGCCAAGCTCCCGTTATTGATAATATCGATTAATGGCGAAGTTCTCAATTAGAGGACTAATTGGAGAATAGTAAGATTAGCGCCAGCTGGGCCGATGCATTGGTAGATCGCCACGCTGATAACAGTAATCCCCCTGTCTCTTGGATCAAGAGGAAACACACTGATATGGTGTATAATGAGAATATTTCAGTCTATCTCCAACTTCATTCTCATGCCCGTCTACTACTGTCTATTCATCATATCGATTTTTATCTTCTGTAACTAGCAAGCCCACAAATCCTACAACTACCATTCCTACGTGAGTTTGAGTTTGATCAACTTTTTCAGACAATATTCTAGCATAAATGATATCTCTATAGATGATCGTATTCATCTACATGATCATATTCGATTGAATCATGTCTTCTTTCAGTTCCGACCCCACATCCTCTGAGTTACTCGATCGAGTGAAGCAGATGAATGAGTACTACGAGCAATATATCGAGGAGTACACTGAGGATGTGAGGAAATATTACAGTATATTAATCTATGGAATCAGATACCAATAAGTTATTAAATTATTGACCCTATTCTTCTGAAATATCATTTACTTTTGACTTTTTTTAAACCACAGTAATAATGGATGCAATAATAACACCGAAATAAGAATTGATCAATATAATATTTTAGAATGATGACGTTCGATCGACTCGCGAGATTGAGCCAATCCAGTCAAGAGAGAGAAAGACAGTGTGAGTGACTAAGGAGGGAAGGGATTTCTCGGTGGTATATAGGTAGCTGCTGCTCCTTTTTGTTACAATTCCGATCAATGAGGTATTGTAAGTTTTAAATATATTTTTGATTGCTGATATTTGAATGAAGTACTGATTCAGTGCCCTATCACTCTCTTCACTTGTGGATGTTCTAAGAGACGCTCGTGCCCTCAATATCGCTGTATTTTCCCAGAGTGATCTACCCGGAAGTGGAGAGGAGGGTGAGTCATTCCAATTTTGTTCACTTCGATATGCCGAATTATTATTGATAAATCATTGATCTCACCTGTAAATTACGCAGATTCATCCAGTGAGTGAAATCAAACTTATCGACACTGAATACTGTTGTGTAATTAGTTGGAGAATTTTAAACTGTGTTACAATCTCATTCATATTTGCTCTCAGTTGCTCCATTCTCTCCTCCCTTCACTATCGTGTGCACTCCGATGAACAGTCGCCATGGACGAGCAGTGGCTGCCGCCCTGCAAGAGACAGCCAAGGTCTCGGAGGGAACGGTGAGTACGGTAGGGAGTGGAGGGATACGGTAGGGAGTAGAGGATAAGGTAAGGTAGATACGTTGTGCATGAACTATCGAGAGATTAAAAAATAAAGTGTTTTTGATCTTCGGGATTTAGTGATAATGATCCAGTATGATTATGTTTGTATGAATCATCAATAGGTGAACGCAAACGGTTTCTGAAACCACAATTGTCATTTTTGTATTCACTATTTTGTACAATTTCAGTAAGTGAGATAGCGCTGAGTTTATTAACAATTGAATTCTGAATCTGAATTACCTCTATCAGGGCACTCGTCGTTCGTCTAAACGTGCAAATGGCTGGTTGGTGGTGCACATCTCAGAGGCAGACACGACGGTGCACGTGATGGATGAAGAGGTGAATATTGCTAATTGCCTATTTGCCTGTCTTGCCAACGCCCTAAATGCTCGATCACATGGAACACTACGCCATTTTCAAGGCCCGTCGTCACTTTGACCTCGAATCAATGCTGAGTGGTGCTGAGGATACGGTAGTAATCGAGTCCCACGACGGCATCCCTGATATCCCGCCCCCGAGAGTCTGAGAGTACTGTAGCTCTATCTAATTACCCTAATTTGCTCTGTATCTCATTGCTCATTTCCCCTGTTGTATCTCATCCGAATTTGTTGAAATTGTTACTGTTTCTTATAACCATCGTTTTTATTTATTCTGTGAATGAGAATGAAGATGGATTTGGACAAATGAAGATTGTTCGTGGATGATAAGAGAGTAGAAGTGGGGGATAGTGGAAGACGTACGGTCGAAAGCGTCGTTTTGTACTCAATTTATCGCATTGATCGAGAAATTCGAATGATATCTTCTGTGTTTTCTCTCCTTCACTCAAGGTGGTTTCTATCTTCTATCTTCCTCCATCTCTTTGAACGACGTTCTCTCGAGGGACAAGAGGGGAATTATGAACCCTCGACTCCAATTCGTGTTGTTTAGCTGCGTCAGATACACTGAAAGATCACAGAGATCAAAGATCAACCCAGTTACAGTGCCCTTTCCCGGCGACGGAGCAGGTCATCACGAGGATCACCACTGCTAAGATACCTGGTTTGGAAATCGGAGACTCATTTCGCATAATGAGAAGGTTCAATCGGCAAGAGACAAGAGATAATGGGCATGGTGTCTGACTGGCATGCCGAGGCAGGCAGGTTCGACTCCCGCCCGCAGGTGATGTTTTGCAAGAGGTGTTTGTTTATCCCTAGTGTGGAGAAGTGCTAGTCCTGTCAGATTTATAAAGGTCTCCTCGACAAAAGAGGCAAGAGTCACTCCGACCATATCATCTTGCAGGGCGAATTGATTATTCTAAACAAAATGGAGATGAGTGGCTATTGGTCAACCGCATTTCCACGGTCAAGTGCCGGTCGGATTAGAGGGCTCCTGGGAGAGATCAAAGATCAAAGATGAATCTTTCTCTTCCTCATCACACAGCTGCAGGCAACTTTTGAAAAATAAAATTATTTCATAAGTAAACACGACTCAATATTGATGCAAACCGTTTTCTATTGTGTCTGAAGACCCTTTTAGATACTTAGGATTTGGTGAAGGAATTGGGTATAATTATTTGGGGTTTCAAAATTGAATTTTGCAAGGAAGGATCTTCATGCGTTCACTCGCCTCTCATTCTTTCCTATCTGACTCATTCAACCTATTTGTGTACCATATTGGTCTTATTCAGCACTTTTTATAGAGCACAGATTGCTGTGCGCTTTTATGTCTGAAAGATATCTCGGATATCGGAGGCTTTGCGTTTTAAGAAAATCGAAAAATAGAAAAGGTAGGGCGCAAAATGTTGCCAGAAAAAAGAACACGAGAAGGTTCCCTCTGGTGTATCTTCTGCCATTGATAATGATGCCATTGATAATAAGATGAATCTATCGGCGTGAGTTCCTTCAGGTTCAAATCAACTAGACCGTAGCTTCATAAGGATCTCTCATTATTCTACCAACACCGTCTATTCCGAGTAAATCCTTCTCTTCTCTATTCTGGAAGTCTCATCCACCAATGAATCATCACCTTTTTTATCAATACACACGTCTTTCTTCTTCATCCGATCATCTCATGTCGTCGGCGCACTTTTCCTCTCGCGATGACAATAGACCCCACTCCCTTCTCCCCCATGCACCTTACCAGAATCAAGAACCTTATCTCCGAATTCCTGGATCTTTCAATTATTTTAGATCTCTAATAATCAAGAAAGTTTATTATACTATGTACATGGTTGGTGATTAATATCATTGAGCTCACATTTTATACCGTCAAGCCATCGCTGCAGAAATGAGAGAGATAAAATGGGTAACTGCGGGAGGGGGAGACGACCCTCAATCCTTCCCATTTCTCTTCTTTTCTTCCTCTCTTTCTCTACCCAATTCACTTCCCACTCCGATCTCGATCACTCTCTCTCTCCCTTTTCTCCTTCGCTTCCCTCACTGCGCGACACATCGATTCTCTCTTGTGTTGATTTCTTCCCATCTTTTTCTCTTCGTCTGTTTCTGAACATGAAAATGGAATATATTCCGAGGGCAAAAAAACCGAATTTCTAGCTTAGTTTTCAACGAATCTGAGTCGCACAATCAAGGCCAACTTTCGCTCATTGGTTTGGACACAAAAGAGATAGAGAGAAAGAGAGAGCGCATTCGGCCAACTCGGAACCACTATGCACGACTTTTCCCTGTAGATTCTTCCAGTGCCCATTTCAGCGATTCTGCTAATTTGACTGAAGCGACTAGCTGTCAATCCTTATCTATAAGGGAAATCGCGCTGATCGCAGCGGTATTTGAATTGAAAATAGCTGAATTTCCCTCCAATTAGCAATCGATGGATGTTCTCAGATCGTATCTGGCAATTGAGAGAAAGAGAGAGATAAAGAGAGAGAGTTCACTCACACTTTTCTACACTTGCACAAGGAAGTTAGTGCCCTTGTCTCCACTGATCCTACTATCTGATGCATTTGGATGAGATCGTTGATTCTCTCGATGATACTATCATTGTCTATTCACTCCACTATCAGTTATCAGTCTCAGTCACTATCAATCGTTAAACTGTTTGCCCTGAATCGCCAGTATATTTGTGCTCATTTCAGTTCCCGAAGAATTCCGATCTCTAAATACAACATAAATATTTATAATACTCAATGAGCGACGCTAATGGCGGACGAATTGGATCGTCCAAGTTCTTCGGAGGACAAAACTACAACAAACTGAGGAAGTCAGCAATTTAACATCTCAAAACTTGCATGACAACCTTCTTTGGGTTGACGCAATTTCGTACTGAGACAACAATGTTTCAGAAGAAAATGAATGTATTTAGGGATTGTGAGAAAAAGAAGGCGCTCTTCGTGGATACAGTCTTCCCTCCCTCTAACTACTCTCTCTTTCTTGAGGAAGGAAGACACACGGACATTGAGTGGAAACGGCCCGCCGTGAGTTTATTCTTTAAAAAAAAATTTCATTTAAACATTAAAACAACTTGAATGGAGGTTAATTTCAGTTTTATCTTTTGCCTGTAGAGTCGTAGAAAGTGTTAGTAGTGAGAGTAGGTTGGTCACACTCCACTGCTTATCTTACTCTTAATCTGTCTCTCAAGTACAAGTAGCAAAGTGGAACGGATCTCTTTCCCAGTTTAGTAACGTATTCGGTTTATTGCAGGGTTTATAGCAACTTGGAATGATCAAAGCTCAATGACCTCAAAATTGTTTAGGAAATTGCTGATGATCCTCACCTTTTCGTGGAAGGAGCATCGCCCAATGACGTCACCCAGGGAATTCTGGGTGAGTTTACACAAAAACGTCATTGAGAGGCAGCCTCGGAGCACATTTTAGCGCAGATTTGAGGAATATTTTTTATAAACAATTTAATATTGGAGGTAATTGCTGGTTCGTCTCTGCTTGCTCTGCCCTCACTCACAACCAGAAACTGCTAGAGAAGGTTCGCTTTTTTTATTTGAAGTTTTGGCGATTCAATCAGTCGCTGTAATGAACAGACCTCCTCGATCAAAATATTCTCTTTCTAACACGATTTAGTGATAGTTGATGGCAAAACAGAGGAGTGCATACAGGGGAGGGAGGGGGGGGGGGAGGGGGGAGTGACCTCATCCTTTCCTCCCAGGTCATTCCTTTGCCGGACGATCAGGAATGGTCGGGAAAGAGACGATACTGTGGCATCTTCCGCTTTTGCTTCTGGCGATTTGGACGATGGATCGAAATCGTCATCGATGATCTCCTCCCAACACGGTAAATCATTCGGGATGGGGAAAGGAGACCCGCTTCAGACAGCTTTGATTCCTTGCACAATTCATTTTTTATGAAAAGAAAAAGTGAAACGAAATGTGTAATTTTTGGGAGACATTAACTGTTTCATTACATTCTGTTTCTGAAGCGTCACATGAAATGTTACCCTATTCGTTAGCTGTTATTTCAGCGATGGAAAACTTCTCTTTGCTCGTTCCAAAACCAACAACGAATTCTGGTCAGCTCTGCTGGAGAAGGCATTTGCAAAGTGAGTTGGTCTTTTATCTCTCTCAAATTATCAGGTCGGTCAGAAAGTTTCTTTCTTTTTTACGCTCATCGATTCTGACCTATATTATTCTTGTTGTTTGATCGATCAGCATATGGCTTTACATAATCAATGAGGGCATTGATGCTCTTTTTAGCGCACATTATATCAGGGCTGAACAATCAGTATGAGGGACACAAAGTAAAGTTAAATTCACAGTGGTTGACCATGAATCGCATCTGTATCTCAACCCAGTGCAGAGTGGAAAGAAGTAATAGGGCCCAACCAGTGTCACATTTATAAAGTACGATGATTGATGATTACCATTAAGTTATTGCGAGTAAATTATCGCAGCATGCTTAATAGAAAAGCGCTTGTGAAGATGCAACAGACGGTTCTGGAACTCTTGAAAAACAGTTTCCATCACACAGCTGTCGAGTCGATAGATCTTCAAATGTCAATTCAAGTGCATATCAAAGTACAATACCTAGTGAGTCCCCAATACAAATTGAGAGAGGATCCCATTATCCAGAAATTAGCTGAATTTTCTTGAACTTTGATATCGATAATTGAAGATTGAAAACAAGACATATAGCTGCGTCCCTTTTTGTATAGGGTCAGAAGGGCGGTTATTTCGATGCTAAAAGAATAAGCAACTCTTGTTCTATCGTTGTTTTCTTGGGTAGAACTTGGTGTTCGCTATTTTCTGTAATGGGAGGTCGTGACGGTACATACCGAAAATCATGTTTTATTGCAATTTCCGATTCAAAATTTATTTTCCCTTCTTCCACACGAGGCCGGTTCAATTCACACATACTACGATATTGCCCCAGGACACCCCTAACTTATGGCATATTGGCGATTTAAACAAGCACAATTGTCGAGCTAAAATTAACAAAAAGAAAAAGAAAGAAACTTTCTGACCGACCTAATATATATTGCTCTAAAAATTACATTAATCATCAAGATCACGAGTATGTGTTGGCCGTAAAAATATCTGTTGATAGAAAAACACTAACCATAGTACTTGCTTCTATCATAAATTGCCGATTGCAGGTTGTACGGTTGCTACGAGAATCTAGTGGGCGGTAGACTCTCAGATGCACTGCAGGATGTGTCAGGAGGTAAATATGCAGATACATAATAGAAGATGGAAAACCGTCGTAAAAAGTTAACTTGTGAAGGCGTTTGAGAGCTCTGATGCCGTTCACCCCTTTCTCAGACCTTGATATTTCGCTACTGTTTGTGCTCCCTGAGTGTAGATTCGCAGAAGACACATTGTATCTAATAGAATACAGTATCGGAACTAAGTCTACGTCCAAAAATTAAAAGTTATGTAACTTTGGAACCATGAGATTTCTTTTTGATATTTTGGCAGGTGGTAGTGCAAGTACTCATACATATGCTACATGTGTTGCAGCTCGATCTGATTTCGCAATGTTGCATAGTGATGACGCATTTGCATAGTATTTCATCGCGTACTTTAAGCTCTGAAAATTATTTCTCAACCATCAATATTTCTATAGTGATAGATGACCTTGATACCTCTCAGATAAAAGTAAGAACTCCCTGGAGGTAGCCGTGCAGCAGCCCTGGACTCGCTCAAAGTAAGGACCCGAAAAAAATGGATTTTCGTTTGCTGAAGAGCTAGAAACTTGTTCAAAAGCTCAAAATGATCCTTACCACAATTCCAGAAAATCCCCAAAGTATGATAAGGATTGCTCTTAATTTGCCCTCAGGTCACGAATTTTTCGCTTTTTCACATTATTTTTTTCTCCCTATTTTGGATGTTCACAGTTCCAAGGCCGATTTTTGTTCAAAGGTCTTTCCTGGACAGGTTAGTTGCAAATCCATGGAATATACGATTCCCAACTTTTTAGAGCATTTGGATACCTTTCCTTTCCGTGGTAGCCGAAACTCCGAGGTCATAAGGTCGAAAAAAATAAACAATTTTGAAAATTGTTGAATTTTAACTTTTTTCGTTCATGATATCATGGGCTCTCATATCGAAATTCGGATTCAGCACACAAAGATATACAAGAAAAAATTTAGTCAGGAAGTTCTGAAAGAAAAATTTTTACGACTAATGATGGGGGTATCATGGTAATTTTTTGGGTTGAAAATCGATTGACCTCGGATTTTCGCTTGCCACGGGCGGGAAAGTTATCCAAATGCTCTAAAAAGTTGGGAATCGTATATTCCATGGATTTGCAAGTAACATATCCAGGAAAGACCTTTGAACAAAAATCGGCCTTGGAACTGTGAACATCCAAAATAGGGAGAAAAAATAATGTGAAAAAGTGAAAAATTCGTGCCCTGAGGGCAAATTAAGAGCTATACTCATCAAACTTTGAATATAGTCAGGAGTTGTGGTAAGGATCATTTTGAGCGAGTTTCTAGCACTTCGACAAACGAAAATATTTTTTTCGGGTCAGTACTTTGAGCGAGTCCAGGGCTGCTGCACGGCTACCTCCAGGGAGTTCTTACTTTTATCTGAGAGGTATCAAGGTTATCTATCACTATAGAAAAATTGATGGTTGAGAAATAATTGTCAGAGCTTAAAGTACGCGATGAAATACTATGTAAATGTTGCGTCATCACTATGCAACATTGCGAAATCAGATCGAGCTGCAACACATGTAGCATATGTATGAGTACTTGCACTACCACCTGCCAAAATATCAAAAAGAAATCTCATATGGTTCCAAAGTTACATAACTTTTAATTTTTGGACGTAGACTTAGTTCCGATACTGTATATACAATACATATTCTGTAGGTGTGGCGGAGACGATCAACACTCGTAAATACATGGAGAAAGACGCGGCATCAGCATCTACAACTCTCTTTGATCACGTCAAGACTTCATTCGATAATGGAGCTCTCATCGTTGCGGCTATTGCTGTGAGTAAAAGAAAGAACAATCACTCGCTGAAAACCGTCATACCCGTGTCAAAAAGTTATAATTCATGCCAAAATCCGCCTCCTTTGCATCCCCGAGATGATTGAGCTTCATTAACAGTGAATAAGACCATTATGTTTTTTTTTCACGAAGAATCTTTATCGTACTTGGTGAACGAACCGTGACAGATGATCATTTTTGGAAATTTTCGACTTTTTGAAATCCTGCGTATGTTGACTTATAAATTCCGATTTTTCATTTTTATTTTTTGTCCACTCTTGTTTACATGAATTGGCCTATAATATCCTGGTGAAATATCTCTCTAATATGGAGAAAAGTGTGAGCGGAATAGTAGCGATTATGGTATTATCGAGAAAAGCTGCTGGTCCTAACGTAATCCTTTGTTATTTACAATTTTCCTATTTATTGCTCTCATTTTTCTCCATGTTTTAGGAATATTTCATCAGGACATTCCAGGCCAATTCCAGTAAACAAGGATGGACAAAAAACAAGAAACTAAAATTGGAATTTATAAGTCAACATCCGCGGGATTTCAAAAACAGTCAAAAATTGCCAAAAATGATCATCTGTCACGGTTTGTTCACCAATTACTAATCCGACTTTGAGATGATTTAAAACACAGTGAATGAGACAAATTGGTAGGCGAGGACGAAGGAGGAGATCGAGATGTCACTGGATTGTGGGCTAGTCAAGGGCCATGCTTATGCTGTCACTGCTGTCAGGTTCATTGAATTGTCCAAGCAGAAAGAGAGCATCGGTGCAAAGATTGGGTGAGAATTGCCTATTTTATATTAGAGCTTTTATCTTACCGAATAAAAATTCCGGTCGTAATCGCGGAAATACCGAACGATATAAAATTTTTCGGATATCTCATCTTCACGCAATAAAGAGAACATTGCATGATATGTCACGATACCGGCGAAATAATCAGCTACGGTCAAACATAAACGATTGCAGTGCCTTCTTCACTGGCCATCATGATAGGGAGATGCTCATTCGACTCCAGAATCCATGGGGAGAGAAGGCGAGATATATTAGATATAATAATAAATTTTCTGTTTATTTTCACAGTCCGATTTTTCGAGCACACTGTTCATAATTTCGATAAAAACGTGAATATCAGATTAAGCCGTAATTTACTCGCAGAAAATTTGCAGAAAAAAAGAAATTGTAAAACGATTAAAAAAATCTTGTTTGCAGGAGTGGAATGGGCCGTGGAGCGACGGAAGCAAGGAGTGGGAACTGGTGAAAATTATTCATGAATATAAAAATATTGATTTTTTATAGTCTCCACACAGAGCACAGAGGAATTATTAGAACGTCATTCATCTCTAGCAATAACAAAACTCAAATTGAAGGTATCGGAAGCGCACAAACGCGAGCTTGGAATCACTGTTGATGAGGACGGTGAATTTTGGTAAGGATTAGAATGAAGATCACTTATAAGAACACAGAAAAATACCTACACTAGTTTACGATACGCGAAATTATTCTGGCCTATACAATCTCCACTTACTTCAGGATGCCATGGAATTCCTTCGTGGAACAATTCACTGACATTTCGCTCTGCCAACTTTTCAACACTTCTCACTTTTCCGTTTCCAAGAGGTGAAAATAATGAAAATATTTATCGAACAAAGAAACACATTTTCAAAAACACATTTTCGTATTTCAATATTGACATACATACAATTCGCAGTATCAAAATAAAAATATTTAATACATCAGATTCCACGAGGATATCCACTATGGGGAATGGACTACGAATGGATCGAAGAGCGGGGCTCCCAATGATTTGGCCGGCGGATGTCTCAATTTCACTGCCACTTGTTGCAGTAACCCACAGGCGAGTGATAATTGATTTGGAGAGTGTATGCACGAGGCTATGGCGAACATTGATCATTTGAGTACGAAAAAGTTTCACGGATATCTATTACTGTTTTTTTCCTTCAGTTTCTTCTCGAGGTGACTACTCCTCAGAACGAAATGTACTTCTCCCTCACTCAAAAGGAGATCAACGAAGGTATGATTTCGAAATTTCATCCGTTTTTTCTGCACTAAATAATTTGTTCTAGCTTTACAACAATGGAAGGGACAGAGTGCATTCCGCAAACCAAGAACTAGACAGATCAAGGATTATTTATTCAGGTCTGAAACGGCGCGAACCCCATATTTCTATCGGAATGCATTTGATGAGAGTGGAGAGGAATAGGAAATTCCGCGTCCATCAGGTTTGCTCATTGTTTCCATTTAAAAACGCTGAGCTAATAACAATCAATTCTGAAAAAAAGTGGTAACATATCGTGAAATTAGAGCATAGTTCAACCGATGTGGGGAGCTAAAGATAATATTGCAGCCAATGGAAGGGGCCGCCACCTCTGATTATTCCAATTCGCGGAGTGTCTGTTTGACTGTGAGAGATCTCGCTCCTGGAAGGTCAGAAGCAGTTTTTGCTTGCAAGAAATTATTGAATGCTCACTAATCACAGAACTCATTTCTCTCGCTAAATATTTTTTTCTTCATCATTCCGTTATTCTCCAGATATATTCTAATGCCAACGACGTTTGCCCCTCGTGAACAGACGACCTTCCTTCTAAGAGGATACGGAGACTTCCACTTCAAGTAAGTTTTGATCAACGTTTGTTGTCGCTCCTCAAAACTTTATTTGACGGAAACCCTATAGATTAGTTGATGAAATGCATACATATGTTCTTCGCTTGTGTACTTCTTCTACATATAATGAGGGGGATGGAGGCGGTCTTGGGCCATAAAAGAGAAGTACCGAATTGTTGACGTAAGATTGGAATGGATGCAAATGAGCGTGCCTCATCAGATTGACTCCTCTAACTAAACATGCTCCTCGATCTGGTATCCTCTCGTGTAATTCCTCTCCTCCTTCCGTCACTCGACTGCAGATCAGGAAGGCCGAGTATCATCGAAGACCCAACGACAGTCTAGACAACGGTCAGATAGTCAAGAGCAGGGTTCTCTTGATCGAACCTATTTCCGGAATTCCATTATCGAGAACAAAGGGCCTGTTGGCGAGAGAGTGTGAAAATGTTGAGATTATGGAATTCCATTGGAGTTCTGTTGGAATTCAATTTTAATAAGAGAACCCTGTTCAAGAGAATACCACTGTGATGTGTTCAGTGACTGATTTCACCGCTTTTGCAGGCCTCAAATTTTACTGCATTATCAAATCGGAGAAGGAGAAATGCCAGACTTCCGTGCAAGGAGGGAGCATGACACCCGAGTGGAATGACCTCTTCCTATTCCACAGGTTTGATATGTTTGTGGTCCAATGTTGATCCCAATAATTACTTTTTTGCATCCTTTTCACCAATCAAGTCATTATTTTACTATCGTATCTCAATAAAAAAAGTTCTTGTCATTATTACTCTAATAACTTCTTCTCAATTTCTTAGCAAAGTTTTCACGATTTCACGTTATTTCACAAAAAGAAGAATTGCAGGAAAGATCGGCGGCAACAGTACTTCATTGAACTGTGGCACGAGCGATTCGGTCCGGATGTATTGATAGCCAGGGCTGAATTGGTCGCTCTTATGGATAATGAGTGCAAGGAGGTAGGCAATTTGATCTTTCAAACTTTACATATCTGTTTTTTCTTCTTCACTGTTTCATCATAAATGATCACGAGTGGAGAGCTCAAATTTATCAACAAAAAACTGTTGAGACTGTGATTTCCAGGTGGATCTTCCTCTGGTTCCTCCCAAATCCAAGTCAACATCAGAGTCAGTGGGAACAATCAGCATACAAATGTGTGCTTATGATGATCCGTACTATATCTAGATATACTATATTACTGATAGTTGTGTTGTTTTGTTTACCATTCACTCACTAAAATACCATTATGTCGATTGGTCAGGGATTTATCCACGATTTTCAAATTCCAAGAGAAAGAATCCAGCTCACGGAATTCTGAAGGACTTGACAAGAATTATATTATGTTTAGAACTTACTCGTTAGCCATTAACTGCTCGCTTAGGCATTCCAAAATGAATCAAGAACATATAACTGAATGCTTAGAATTATTGTCTCTACATTCCTAGCTCATCTCTCAATCTACTGGTATTCCATTTGCATTTCTCTCTGATTGTGCGCATTTCCCTAGTGAATCTATTCACTTGTTGATCGATAAATGATTATCAATATTTACATGAACCATGATATCTGAGAATTCATCATGATCAACTGTCCAACCGATTTACTTTAATGTAAATTGTTTATCAATAATTTATGCGAATAATGATGAAACCTGTACTTTATGGAGAAAATCCTAAGCATCATGAATAATTTACTGAATCTTGCGCGTTTTCAAATCAGCGCTAGGAGAAAAAGCGAAAGATTGGAGGATCACATCGACAATTGATTGAGAAAGTACTATTGAGGAGAAATTAAGCGGCCTTGACTGGTTTCTGCACATTGGGACCTCGACGACCGGGATGAGGGGGAGGGGGAGTCGTCGTCTCCCCTGCAGTTGCAGGGGGCTTCTGCTGTTGCTGCTGCTGAGCAGGAGGAGCAGGAGTAGCGGCTGCTGCAGCTGGTTTGGGAGGCTGCTGAGCTGTGGGCGCAGCTGCGGCTGGCTTGGGTGCTTCCTTGACTGGTGCTGCTGCAGGGGCTGCAGCTGGGGCTGCAGGGGCTGCAGCTGGGGCTGCAGGGGCTGCAGGCTTGGCCTGTGCAGCAGGGGCGACTTTGGGGGCTTCCTTGGGCACCTCGGGAGCCTTGGCAGGAGTGGGCTTGGGTGCTTCAGTCGGCTTGGGAGTCTCGACGGGCTTTGCAGCAGTCGGCTTAGGAGTCTCTACTGGTTTGGGAGGGGGCTGAGTGGCTGCTGCAGGTTTTGGAGTGGGAGGAGGAGGAGGAGGAGGAGTCGTTGCGGCAGGCTTGGGAGGAGGAGGGGTCGTACTCTCTGTGGGCTTGGGAGTTGCAGTAGTGGTCGTAGCAGCTGGTTTAGGGGTCGGAGGAGGAGGAGTTGTGGTAGTCGGTTTGGGTGTCGGAGAGGCAGTGGTAGTCGTTTCAACGGGTTTGGGTGTAGGAGGGGGCGGGGCTTGTTTCGGAGGCTGCTGTTGCTGCTGCTGCTGCTCTTGCTTCGGGACTGAGGCGGGTGCTTCTGAAATTATAGGAGTTACAAGTTTTTTTGTTTGTCAAATGATGATTTGTTAGTCAAACGAGTGACTCCCCAACATCGTTTCTGAGTCAAGTATTTTATTCAAATGAGCAACTTCTCAACATCGTTTCTAAGTCATTTACCTTAAAAGGTTCGGACAGGAACGTTATATTGATAAAGCGACATTGATGGGAAAAAATGTTGGTCACCTTTCGTCTGTGGGAAATGCTGTTCGATGACCTCCTTCAGCATTCCATTGTTGTGCTGGAAAAGGAAGAATGTTGACTAAAATCAATCGCACTTCTAAGATTTTGACGCTTCCTTTATCTGCTCAGTCATGAAATAAGAGGGAAACAAACTGCATAATACACGGCGACTCCTGCGACTGCGAGTGAGACGAGCACGAGGATAGTGCAGCATCCTGCAAAGAATGAACTTATTGGATTCGTCGGTTGAAGAGGACTCCTTTCCCCTGGTTCCGTGCACATCAATCAAGAGTTGAATAGCCTATTTTCGAATGGAAGACTTTATAATATTCCAGATTCTCGTACCCGATCCTCCTTTCTTCGCTTCCGCAGGCTGGTTTTCCTTGCCCATGATCTGCAATAAAAACGTTTTATTCAAAATTAAAATAATCAAGAATAAGTTAAACCATAAAATGCAGAAAAGCTAAATTAGAGAAGGAAGTGTGATTCATTTGACATAATCAGAGAAGCGATCGAAATGGTTGAGAGACAATAGGAAGGCGATTCAATGAGGGAAGAGGCAAGTCTCCTCCAATCCAGAAGCGAGAATATAAACGCGTCAAAGTGTCAACGTGGCTTGGAGAGGAGAACGAGAAAATACGAGCATCTCAATGTGTGCATTAGGCATGCACAAACTCCATAAAAACGCGGTGTCGAAGAGTCGCTAAAAGGGAAGAAAAGGAAGGACAGAGGGGGGGGGGGAGGGGGGGGGGGGTGATGCATAGAAGAAAAGGAAGGGAGGGGCAGGAAAAGGTGATATCCATCCGGATAAGATAAAGAGGAGGATGAGTCAGAAGTAGACTCCGCAATATCGATATTTTCTCGCAACTCCGATAATGGAGAGAAAAGTATTTGGGGAAAGACACCCTAGATAGTCTGAAAAAAATACACTGAGATGTTACCAGAATGGCGACTTCTCGGGAAATGGTTGTTCGCAGTCATGATGAGAACACGCATGTCTGATTGATAGAATGGGATTGATAATATAAAGGTAGGGTTACAAAAGGGTATAAGGTCTTCACGAGAAGTTAAGAAGCATGTGAAATATGAGTGGAAAGTAACTGAGGATCGATACGCCGAGCCTGTAGTGGAACAGCCGTCGTACTTTACATCGAGAGGTTGGAGAGGGGAGGGGGAGGGGGAAGGGAGGAGGGGGGGGAAGAAGCCTGCCAGCAACAGATGACCGGCTGAGAGTGTCTGCTTTCCTTCCCTCTTTTCCTCTGGGAGAGAGAAAGGAAGGATGAGAGGGAGGAAGGGGGAAGCAAATCGGTGACATCGTCTGTTTATAATTTGCTGGCTACTCAGAGTGAAAATGAGGCTAATCGAGTTGGTGTGAATGTAAACATGAAAGACAGTCAAAGTTGCGGGAATTGATCCCATAACTCAATGTTTTCAGGTATCCCTATGAGAGGATTTTAATATAATTTAAATTTAAATTTAGATAATAATAGACCTACCACCAAATAGTTGTCAACGTCGTAGCTCGAGTGCCGTGAAGATTGAGTGATGCGTGAAATGATTGTGAGAAGGGAAGGAATTCCAATGGACAACCAGGAGATCCTAAATGGAGAGACAATTGAAGTCGGAAGAGCATCTCTCTCTGACATTCCATATCGGGTTTCACTCTCAAATGAGTATGGAAGAGGAAAGAGCAGGAATGGACATCGTTGTACGGAGAAAGTGAGCATTTATATATCTACGATTTATATTTTACTACAAAACAAAAGTAAATCAGATGAACATTGAGTATGAAGTGAGAAGGAGGAAGTGTGAATTCTCTTTCCTTCTATCTCATCGTTCAATCACAGACTTTGTTTGGTCAGGTGGACGGGAGTTGAAGTGTCACAAAAAATCAATATCTTCATCCAACACGATCTCTTTTCATCAGAGCGACGATAGATCGGGTTGAAGGAGGAAACGGAATATTATTCTCGGAATTCGGGGGTAGTATGTAGATGGATGGATGAATCGCTAGATATAGCAATTGTTATTCGACAACGTCGATCCTTCTGTGGAATAATTTCTGAATATGCGAGAATTTTTAATCCACGAGAGTACCATCTGACAACTCATTTGATTACCTTCATAGTACTATACTCATGAGAACTGATCTGCTGATCTTCTCTTATGATCACTGCTGATCACATCCCATTTTCTCATTGATATCAGTCCCGGTGATTCCGATTGAGCGGTGGGATTAAAGGCGAGACTGGGTATTTGCCCTCTGGCTGGAAAAATATAGCACATCCTTTCCCCACCAATATGAGAATTTTGCACGAGACTGGATGCCCCCGGCATCAATTCTCATTATCAAGCGTCTATCAGTAGACACTGCTTCGATTTTCAAACATTTATTAATTAACGGGTTTATCGTTATTTATTTTAATTGTATTATTATTCATATTCTAGACTCCATACATGTCTCTTCCTTCTGATCTCTTCGACGAGATAAACGATAGCTGGCGACTCCTCTCCACGTATATTCGCATCGGTCTCATCGATGCTCGCCATTTGAGGAATGGCAGACTCGTTTTCAGAGGTTTCTTATTAAATAAGTAATATAATTATAATTTCACCATCTCATCACTGGGATCTTCTCATATCTCTGTAATTCCTTATTGACAGCGCAAGATTGATGTATGCGATTTGAGGGATGGATCGATTCCCTCCTCAACCAATTCCTCTCTTCCGTCAACTCTCCATCTCCTGGCGTCTCATTACGACTAATCTCTTTCTGATCGATCCCCTCTGGTTGATGGACGTCACCAATGAACTGGTCGACCAGCAAGATGCCTATCTCAGCGTCTTCGGCGACCCGACAGAGACTGCTGCAGATGCTGCAGCTGCGGTTGCATCATGCGAGGATGCAGCCGAAGGAGAAGAGGACTATCTGATGACGGAAGAGGAGGGAGAGAAGCAGTTATGGGCGGGGCCAGTGGCATTCGTCAGTGGAGGAAATGAGAATGCAGAGAGAAGAATGAGAAGGATTGAGGAGGATCGATGGTTAGTCATTTGGGTTAGAAACACATGCCTCTTATTATTTTTCTGAGTTAAATATTATAGTCATAGGATACGTCGTGGTGTAATGCATGACGATAAATCAGATCTCGATAATTTCAGCAATGCATCCTTCTCACGTGATCAACGTTAAAATGAACATCCATTGATTATCCTCGCCTCATCAAGATTGTTCGTATCTTCTATTCGAAATGCATCATCGGGTTTTTGAACTGTTGTTTTGAATAAAATGTTGCTTCACGTAGAATTTAATTTACATGTATCTCTTTATTACTTGTTCTATCATACTTATTTGTTCTTCTCAACAACAACAAAAACTAATATTTTTTATCGGACTTCTGGAATATCTTCTGAATATTCGTGCTCGGCTCGTGTGGAATTTCATCTTTCTCGTCGTTTAGCTCATTTCTGTCTGATTTATTCATATGCTTGACTTTTGATAAGGGTAGCGAAGAAGTAATCATTTATCAGGAAAATAGTGGAACCAGAGATCGAACAATTAACAAATAAGGGGAGGGTACTCGTGCCAGTTGTAGGTCCAGACTCGGGCAGATGTCCCCTCCCTAAGGATAATGATGGTGTGCCTAATCTGACCCGTGCTGCTCAATCCGGAGGGATCGAGATGGAGATGGGAACTCCGCGAAGAGAAGGGCAGATGAAGGGCAGGATGGTGGATAAAAAGAAGGTACTCCAGGCGGTTCGTTCCTCGAGCATCACTGCAGAGTGTCAGATCAAACAAATGAAAGAGGAAATTGAGACATTGCTTACTTTGATGTTGTGATGAGTTATCCAAGTTTGCGTATGAAGAGAATTGTGCTTGATCGAGTCTAGATCGATCTAACATCCGAGTTTAGGTCGGAGATTCTAAAAAAGTACAATTTGAAATTAAATAAGGCTAATATCGAGTTCAGAGAGACGCGCATGTAGTAAAGGAGAGAAAGAGAGTATTGACAGTGACTCTCCCTCTTCTGAACCATGCCAACGAGTGCCATACCATCTTTATCCCTCTACCTTCCCCCTCTCTCTCTCTTTCGCTGTCTGATGAATACTCTCCGTCTTCCTCTCTTCACTCTTCTCCATGGGCAAATACTAATGAATAGCATCTGATGGTGTAAGATGGCCTCAGTTTGGAAGATGTGAGACATGGGAATGTAGTCACTATCGGCAAGCAGCATAATATTAAATGATGATGAAAAGTCGCCAACTTCAGCCCCCCCCCCCCCCCCCCCCCTTACCATCTGACTGAGTTTTTCTTATATCAGACGTCTTCTGAAAGATCGCATGTGCTCATGAAAAAATTACAACTCACTTTGATTCCTATCAAACTAATGCAGTCCAATGATTCTTCGTTTTTTGTTGTTTCGTGACTGTTGATTCGAAAATGCGTAAAAGCCGGTTATCATCACTTTTGAAAATCGAAAATTCCTTTCTCCCTTCAAATTTGTCCAAATAACTCGTTCAAAAACAACCCCTCTCGTCTAATTATCAGTGCGATTAGTGCCACAAAAGCGGGCGAGAAGCGGTTGTTATAGGATACGTCGTGGTGATAGGCAGAAGGGTTAATCAGATCTCGTTGTTCCATCAATGCATCCTTCTCACGTGAACAACGTTAACAAGATGAACATCCTTTGAATGAGGGTTTATCTAGGAGCCACAAAGTGGATAGCCAACTTCGCGGAATCAGGTCAAAAGTAGACTCAATATGACCGTCAGGTTCTCAATATCATTTTTGCTTTTGGACGTTTGTCGATAACTCTTCTCTGAAGCCCGGGAGAGCTTCAGAAGCGCGCGCAACTCCCCCCAGCCAGAGAGGGGAGAGAAGCGAGACGAGAGATAAAGGGGCGGAGCCTCTCTCGCACGCGCCTCTCTCGCTCCCCCCGCTCCCTCGCCTCGCTCCTCCCGCGCTCCTTCCGCGATTGAGCACAATTCGGGGAAAAATATTAAAAATACAATTTAGTGCTTAAAATTCTTCTAAAATACGAATTAACCTATTTCAAAATGGGCAACAATGAGCGTGCACTGGGAGTGCCCTAATCACCCTATTCCTAACCTTTACATCGATTTTTGATCTATTCAAACATGAAAGTGCAAGGTGCCCATCAGGAAACTGATATTGGAGGGCAAGAGCTACATTTCAAGCTTTTGAGCGTGCGATTTGGTTGCGTCTCCGAGGTGTGCTACCTCGATCTCGCTTTTGAGGGGAATGGTGTCGAGGGAAAGTGGGCGGGGCTTGTGGCCCCTAGGTTTATCATTTTAGAACTGTCGTTTTAGAACTGGTCATTTTAGGACTGGAAAATGTTGCCTCAACCTTAACTCTAAGGCTTAAAGGTGGTCCTAAAGTAGTCTAATTTGACCCTAAGGCATTCGAAGCTTCTTGAGAACTTTTGGTAGGTCATTGAGTACAATAGGTTAAGGTTAAGGTAAATTTCACAATTCTGAAACGACCAGTTCTAAAATGATACACCCTCCCTTTGAATATCCTCGACTCTTCAAGATTGTGGTATCTTTTATTCTGAATGCATCATTGGGTTCGCAGTGATCTTTCTCGTCATTTAGCTCATTGCTCTCTGATTTATTCATATGTTTGACTATTGATAAGGGTAGCGCTGAAGTAATCATTTATCAGAGGTCGAACAATTAATAAGAAGAGGAGGTTGATATCCAAGCTTCCTTCAAACAGATGATGATTGTAATGAGAGGGAAGTCCCTTGTAGCCGGGTATAGTGCCGTGACTTGACTGCAGAGTATCAGATCAATCAAAAGTAAGACGAAATTGACAAATTGCTTACTTTATTTTGTGACTAGTTCCGTAATCCAATTGTGTGTATGAAGAAAATTGTGCTTGATCGAATGTAGATCGATCTAGTGTCCGAGATAAGGTCGGACGTTCTGAAATAAGTATAATTTGAAAATAAATATTTTTTTAAACATTAAAAATTACGAGTTCAGGGAGACGCGCAAACATGTAGTAAAGGAGAGAAGGGGCGTGACAATATTGTATCTCGTCTCTCCTCTTCTCGCTCTCATGACATGGACCCATGACAACGAGTGCCATCTTCGGAGGATCTTAGAAAGAGACACATCGAGGTGGTGCGAGAAGAGATTCAACACGGGAACAGCACGCGAAAAGCACTTCAATCGTCACGAATTAGAAGAATACAAATAAAACAGTTGGAAAATCTCAAGGACGTATGTACGCGAAGGAAAATATGAAAACTGTCATCAAATCATTCCATGATATGTCTAATACTTGTAATTGTATCCTATCAGCCTCAGCAGCTATTACGAATCTCAGAAGAACGCATTATTTGAGCTGATATGATTCGAGCAGATAAGAAATCTGGCATTCAAATATCAGATTGTGTTGGATTGTTCGTTCATAATGTGAGTTCGTTCGTAAGCATGATCATCCTTTGCTCTCTTCATTCAGTCCATATCTACTCATATGAAGCCTAATCTTCTTTCAGATACTCCCTTCAATCCCTTCAATAACAATGTACGAATGAATGTTTATCACGAGACTCCTTCTTCTCTCCCTTCCTCCTTGTAATCCTCCTTTTCCAAATATCACTTCCTCCTTTATTTCACGTATTGAATGAAGATCAACGAGATGAATGCGACGTTGTCAACAGAATGAAGGAAATCGAGTCATCCAGAAGAAAAACAAATGAAATTATATCTTCGATATTCTCCCCCATCTCAGGCTGACGACTCCATGAGGAGACAGCTGGCCCGTATGGAAAGAGGACCGATAAATGAAATTCATGATGGAACTTTCCTGCTTTTAGCTCGAAAGAAAAGTAGTGACACCTGATATAGTAGAGGGAAGCAACTGTTGATGCTCTTTGCTGTCTATTTCTCGAATCATCTTCGACATTGATAGTACCAATCTTCTCTTGAAGATAATTTCATCAGTGAAATCTTTGCTGCCGTGTCTGGAGATAATCTTTCCTCCCCTCTCCTTCCCTCTTCCAGCCCCCCCCCCTCTTCCTCCCCCTCCCCCTGACATTTATTTCCTCTGCCCTCGTGACTATACATACAAGGGCAGACGAGATCACAAGATCTTAGACCGCCTCCCCCTTTCGATCCTTTTCAGATCAACCCCCCCTCCCCCATACCCCCTTCCCCTTACTCTCTCCCACTCCCTTCTAACAGTATCTGAGTGAATCTCAGCTTCCACTTCCAGTCTTTCCATCCACTTATCATCCTCCATTATCAACTCCTCTCTCCCATTTCCTCTCTCTCCTTAGATCGATTGTCATTTTAACTCATGCGAGTATTTCAACGTTATGAAAAAAATCGGATGAGCTAAAACGATAGTCTTCTTTGGACCTATGTACCTACAGAACCCCCCCCTCCCCACCCCACCCCTCTTCCCTTCCTCCTTTTTTCCTTCCTCCTCCCCTCTTCCTTCCATCTCCCTTGCAAGGGATCGATTCTCCGAGGTGAGAAAGATCGAATCTCTAAGGTGCGAAACTATGGAAGAATAAATGATTAGAAAAGGAATGAATATCACAAGTCCTCCACGGTCCTCATCTTCATCTGTATAGAGTGCAGATATGATTAAGTATTGTCCCACTACAATGTTTATCCGTACTGCAATCATTGCAGTGCACTAATGGCGTGGAAAAAGTCAAAGGAGAACATTTTGGAAAATAATTTAATCCTTGCTGCCATTTTCGCTCTAGTGAAGCTAGAGTCTTGAAATTTTGGCACAAAGTGTAGAAACCATTCACGAACAAAATACTTCAAACTAGAACTCAAGAGAGTGAAAAACAATTGAGCTCTAAAATTTCCACTAATTTTATAACACTCCTCAATCTCAACCGATCGAGTTCTAGTTTGGCGTACTTCGTTCCTGAATGGTTTCTACACTTTGTGTCAAAATTTCAAGACTCTAGCTTCACTAGAACGCAAATGGCAGCAAGGAGAAAATTATCTTCAAAATTTTTCTCCTTTGACTAGGGGCCACAATGTGGATATCAGAATTTCCAGAATCTGGTCGCAACTAGGCTCAATGTGACCGTCAAGGTTTCAATATCATTATTGCTTTGGGACGTATGTCTATAGCTCTTCTTTAAAGCCTGGGAGAGCGCTAGAAACGTGCGCGACTCCTCCAGTGAGAGAGGGGCGAGAGGCGACACGAGAGACAAAGGGGCGGAGTCTCTCTCACGTGTGTCTCTCTCCCTCCCACCGCTGTCTCGCCGCGCTCTTCCCGCTCTTCTAACGCTCACGAGCACAATTCGGGGAAAATTATTTAAAATCCAATTTTGCGCTTAAAATTCCTCTAAAATGCTAATGAATGAAATAAGCGCTGTAGGTTTGGTGTACCCACTCTGGAAAAGGCTAAATAAGCACATTCAGACTGTTTTTCTTGATCTTTAACCTATTCAAAAATGTCCGACCCGAGGTCTACAGAGCTCAATTGATAGAGGAAGGTCATAGCTACATGTCAAACTTTTGGGTGAGCGATTTGGTTGCGTAGTTAAGTTGTGCTCTCTCTATCTCGTTTTCGAGGGAAATCGGGTGGACCAAAAGTGGGAGGAGCTTGCGGTTCCTACCTTTGCCTTTTTCCAAGCCATGAGCCCCCCTCCAGATATACGGGAGATGACATAGGGAAGGGTGCACTCTCAATATCTTGTATCACACAAATTGCAGACATAATGACCCTTCACGGGACACTGGAACACAAAATTCCGAGGAGGAAAAATGAGAAAATTCTAAGGTACGAAAAATACTGCTCTTCTTTTTGTCCGAAAAGCGCAGATTTCGTCAGTTTTGCAAGCATAACTTGTTTTGATTCAAGATTTGATAAGCTATCATATCGAAGGAATCTCTTCAAAATGTAACACAAACTCCCAGCAAATTCACTCTCAGCAGACAAGGGAGTGAATTGGCGACGTGGGAGGGAGCTCAATGACGTAATGGGAAATTCGCAAATCCGATCGAACGGACCTCATGAGATTACCCCATAGCCAAAAAAGACCGTAAAATACACACTTTACAGGGGTCTTTAAAGTCGGGCAACCCTCCGCGATCCGCATGTTCCCGAGAAAAAACTCTCCTCGGACTCTATACCTCTTCTAATTTTTGCAAGATACGGAGCGTCGTGGCTGGCGCTTGTAAGCCAGCTTCTTGGCCGTAATCCCAAATGATGGAGCTCATCAAGAGACGCTGCGTAATCCTGCAACACACAGTCTGACAAATTAATGGAGTCGGATTGAGTGTATGGTATAGAAAGATGGCTCGTCGGAGGATGGAAGAGAGGAAGAAGATGGAAGAGGAAATGCAGAGGACGGATGAGGACAGACAATGGGAATGGTTTCATGAAGATATGTGCATAAAATAAATGTGAATAAAAAATATAAAAAAAGTTTTGATTAGTTTTTTTTCGAATTTATTTTTTTCTATCTACATACTGCAATGCTAATTTAATTACGACTGACATATGCTTACAAATTACGATATGAAAAATATTCAAATGATTTTACTTATTTCAGGTATTATTTTTTATTTTCATTGTTTTTAAATCAGATAATATGAAAAGAACAAAAAAGGATAAACTCGTTTTTTGACGACTGGGGAAGAATCTACATCAGCACTTCTAATGAAATAGGTTTTAGTGAACATATCTAAATAGTAACTTCGAATCAGTGCATAACTTATCTCATTAAAATGACAATTCAAACAGTAATACTGAGCTAGATTTGATCGGGTTTTGTACAAAATAACGAACGAGAGAGATTGGCAATAAATATTAACAAGAGCCGGGAGGGCTAGTTGCAACAGAGGGAATTCTCGAGAACCTTCTCTTACAGCTTGGATCATTCATTGGGTCGTTGATCCAGAGATCCTGAGCAGGTTTTCTCTTCTTATTTGCTTCATTTCTCGCACATCTTACTAATGTTAATAGGATAATATCTTTCAATTTTATTTATCCAATGTTTATGAGAGACTATCTGAGCCAGACGAGCTATTTCGGCCATGAACCGTACAAGGAAAAATAGATTTCTTTTAAAGAAGCCCTGTCATCAATGCCAAATTTCGAATGAAAATATCTCACCGCGAAATGATCAAATATGTATAAAATACGGTATAAAACGGCCATGCTAAACACAGTGTGGAGGGGCGGGGCCAAGATATGTGAGAGACATCCTCCCTTGATCTACCTGACTCTGCCTCTCTGACTTAACCTCAGTCCCATTCCCTACGGTCTCTGGCCTCTCTGCAGCTCTAGCCTCTTGCTAAAGGGATGACAGGGAAGGGCCGAAAAGTGACGGAGGGAGAGAGGATGCGCTGCGAAATCTCTCGCACACATTTTACAGCCCTTTCCCTGATCATCACGCAAACTGCGCGCGCCCATAACTCGGTCCAAAATTGACCTACGACCTTCAAATTTTGGATTTCCATTATGGTTCAGGAGACCAATCCGACCATTGTGTCAGCTACCCCAACCAAATATTGATCTCACTCCTCCTTTATTTTATTTTTTTTTTTTTAGGACAATATTTAAAAAAAATATTGTCCTAAAGCCTAAGCCCTAAGCCTTTAAAAAATATTGTCCTAGGATCAACTTTCGACGTAGAGTTTGAAAATCGACCTTAGAAATCCGTATCTGTAAAACTGACTTCCTTGTGTCACACTTCTCGTGCCAGAGGGAAAATATTATCTCGAGAACCGCGCTTCGCAGACCCATAAAACCATAGTAATTCTGAAAGAACTCGACGAGATAAGCATTTTTACAATTAGGAGCGAAGAGCCAGCTCAATTTTAAAAAAAAGTTAGATCCGTTTGAAAAATGAAATAAGACACACTGAAATTTTTTTACCGTGAGTTTTATTTCTAAGTAAATTCATTCGATTCCCCGTGCAAAAGTCTGAAAAAGTTGAAAATTGTTTGTCTCGTAATTATAGGTGTGTCTGGCTTATTTTCACGCGTACATTCCGAATTTCAGCATTAGATCTCATGAAAACATGAAAGAAAAAAGTTATAATCGAAATTCGAAGAATTTTGTTATTCGCCAACACACTCGTCAAACTTCAGGGTCGATTTTCTTTCTCGAGAATTTGCACCCAGGGGTACTTATCGGGTTGAGGAATAAGTAACGCTCGTTTTTCCAATTTCAGATTATGACCTCTCCCGTCTTTCTAAATTGTGCAATTATATTCCGGTTTTCGATGATCGATAAGGGTTTGGATACTCTCTTTAGCGCACACTATATCATATATCTCCGATCATTTAGGCGATCACAATGGCTGGCTCAATTCAAAGTTGTCGCACCTCACCCTGAGATTTTGACAGGTCAGCACTGAGGGAAGAAGAATTATTGAGCCACAATTAAGCTGCAGTAGTAAAGTATCATGGTTATACATTACACTGATGATATTCAGAGGAATATCCAAGTAAAGGCCTGTGTGAGATATGCGCCTAACGAGAGTGTAGGATTTTCAGTTACTGACCGAAAGAAGTTTTGCTAGCCGCGTTTTCTTAGCAATAGATCTAAAGACCTCAATTATGCTTGAATGTGGAGTACCTTTCCTGTTGAAAATATGGACGAATTTTGCTAAGTGTGGAGCATTCTCTTTATGAGTTAAATTGCTCATAAGTCCGATATAGAAAAACAAGCCTCGAAATCGACATTTATTGCTATTTCCTGTAAACCGTACTAATTGAATGTAAGGCCTTAGATGGTTAAATGGACGAGCAACTTTTGCACTATCATCCACCAAGTGGCCACAATTATAGAATGGCTACTATGTCTTGGGTTTGGTTTAATCCAAAGTCCTCAAAACACGCATTTCTTTTGATTCCGTCACAAAATAATATTTTTGGAAAACTGTTATTTTTCAAATAGGAGCATAAGTAGCACCAAATGTTTATAGTGATAATATAGCTCCATAGTGAGTGACTGGAGCGCACTAGTGTATAGGCCAGCACCTTCGATCCTCAAGGTAGACAAATAAGTTAAGTGAACTGCAATTTTTCACGAACGTTCCCCTTGAAACGTCTATAAAAATACAACAATGAATCGAGCACCATTCTCACTTCACCATGAAAGAGGTGTAGTATCGGGCTGCTCACCTGAGAATGTGTGAATTTACCGAACAGTTTCCACGTTAAATTACACAATTTCGAAAAAAATCTAAAATTTTCGAAAAATATCAGGTACATTGAAATCTAAATTTCTCTCCTACACAGGAAGCGTGATATTTCTAATAATAATGGCTATGATACTCGAGCATACCCTGAAAAAATGCTATAAAGTCAGCTCGTTTAGATTTGATTGGCGGGAGATATATGAGCCCAAACACGATGCTCAAAAACGAGCGTTACTTATTCCTCAACCCAATACTTAGAAATAAACCTCACGTTATAATTTTTTTAGTGTGTCTTATTTAATTTCACAGTTGAGCAAGCCTAGGCTCTTCGCTCCCAATTGTAAAAATGCTTATCTCGTCGAGTTCTCTTAGAATTACTATGGTTTTCTGGGTCTGCGAAGCGCGGTTCACGAGATAATATTTTCCCTCTGGCACGAGAAGTGTGACACAGGGAAGTCAGTTTTAGAGATACGGATTTCTAAGGTCGATTTTCGAACTCTACGTCGAAATTTGATTCTACGACAATTTTTTTAAAGGAAATCTGTTTTTCCTTGTACGGCTCTACGTCCACTAGCTCAGGTAGTCTCTCATATTACTAAAATAGCCTGGATCGAGTCAAAATGTTCTTGTAATCGTTTGTAATTAATATTCCCTTCTCACCGAATCTTTCTCCCTGGTCCACTTCAACACAGCCTCTTCCTCTCCGTAATCACCAGCACAAGTGAGGACTATCTTACAGCCTGAAGATACAGATTGACAAATATCAATTGAACACTAATTTATTTTTTTATTCACATCTTTCGATTTCTTTGACAGATTTCATTCAGAGTGAAAATTCGAACTATCCAAAAAAGGGGGATGAAGATGAATATTTCCCAGAATGATAAATCTGCTAACCATTGATCTCTCCTTCTACAATCTTGCTCACTGCTCTATCAGAGATCTTCACTTTCATCAACAACGTCAATCCAACGGAGCACACACTGCAAGAGATTATAATGGTTGAAGATTCATGCATTCGTCGTTATTTCATTTATTGGATTCAACATTCGCTGAAGATTCAACAGGAATTGCACACAATGAATCCAAAAAATCGCAAATTGGAAAGAGTGAAGGGAATGACATACACAGTCTCACTCTCGCTCTTCCTCTCCTCTCTTTTGTTGTGATTGACATCGTCTTTGACTGCCACTACCTGAAAGTGAATTGGTTACAAACGATAGAACATATTTAGACGATTCGAACCGATTAATATATGTTAAAATTGAAGAGTTCGAAAATAAAAATAAAACTCAAAGTTTCTGTGAACTCAAGGTCATGAATGAATATTGATCTCACAATGGGGTCATCGTCGAGATCTTTCCTTCTCAGCCTTGGTCTCGAACTGCTACTGCGACTGCTACGACGCCGTTGACGACGAGATCGAACTGGAAGAGGAATTATGACCATTTTGTGTAGTCACAAATTTGAGATCCTTTGCCTTCATCTGCCGCAAATAACATATTCTGTGAGTGCTTCGGTCGATGTTGCAACATATAATAAAGGAATGGCAAACCATTGCAGTCGTCGCATAGCCCTTCTCCTCCTCCAGTTCTATTCTCCCCTACAGCCTCTGCAGCAGAGAGACTGCTGCAGCCGTCACCGAGGCAGTTTGCACCCAGTCGGGCCCCTAGATGATATTGAGTCGTCCTCATTACAGTGTAATAGAGTTCATAATCATAGACACGATTGGAATGACTGACGATGTGCCCTTGATCCCTCCTCTGAATACATCTCGAAGAGGTCATCGTAGTCCATGGAGACGTGAGAGGAAGAGGAAGGAACGATTGGATGATGGATGCCTGTGGAGAATCATGATATGGGCAAGTAATCTCATCGAAAAAGACCGAAGTATAAAATTCAAAGTTCTAATACAGAAGTGAAGGCCACCTACCAGGACTAGCCAGTCCCGTCCCATTTCTCTTCGGTTGTAAATCGGAAGTGAAGACAGAAGAAACAGCAGAGTCTATCGACAAGCCCTGAATTCATCTGTTTATTTAAAAAATCTCTCTTTCGAAAATATGACGTGCTTGCCTTCGGGAGTCCTCTCCTTCTGGAGATACGGGACGAGCAAGCCGATTCTTTTCTGAAATTTATTTTATATCTTTTATTCTTGTAATTTAAATTTGAATTTAATTGAACTATGTCGATTTAATTTTTATCATCAGTATTCACCTGACAGTTCGATTTGAGTGGCTTCTCTTCACTGATTTTTCCTCTCTTCGTTCATCGGGCGATGAAGTGGAAGGGAGATCATCTATGCCAGAGGAATCCGGTGGTGATCGACGAACAACTGAATGATAGTGGTTGATGAACCCATTTCAAGAAGCGGCCGAAGTTGTATCACTGAAAGATTTCCCTCTGCCCATCAGTCTATCTTCAGCTGTGTGCCGTTTCATAAACATTCAAATTAATACAATAAGCACACCTGAGTATTGATTCGTCTCTCTGTCAATATGCACTGTGAATCTCTTCTGAGCTGATGCGAAATCGTTCTCAGTAAGGGTCTCTTCTCTGGTTGGAATGTAGTACTGCCCCTGTCGACCTGAAGGTAGAGATTACGGTAGCTGTTGCGGAACCGTATAATCGATTTCGCCGTGAATGAATAATAAGAGACAAGTATCTGACCTTTGATCCCTCCAGGCGAAGTCTCGGCGGAGAGACGAGTGCCAGCGGGGTATCTGGAAGGAAACTCTCACTCCATCAACCACGCTACACAACAAGACTTATCAAGACTAGGACTTGATGATAGTGAATTCATTGTAAAAGCATTTTTCAACAATAATGCTGAGTGACTGACTTGTGAAGGGAATAAGTTCCGTTCTCTTCTTTCTTCTCTGCATTAACAGAATATAGAATGATGTATCCATCGGAGGTCCCCGTCCATAGATCAGCTGAATAGGGAAATTATTGATTCCATTGCAAAAATACCTTCCCTTCCCATCGTTCTTGCTCTTACTAGGAACACAGAACGGCACCCCCCCCCCCCCCTGTCCCTGTATTTTGCGAAATAATAGTTTGAAGAGGATGGTGCTGAGACAGATAAATGATACCATCGGAGTAGAGAAGTGAGGATATGTGCATTTCCCTCGATTCATCGACGTCCATCAGAGAAGGTTTCCTGCAATGTCCTAGTGAGTTGAAGATCCATGGAATCGACATTTGAAAAAAGAAAAAGAGAATTTTTCTTCTTAAAGTGATTACTTGTGATCATGATCAGTGGCGATATCGAATAGAAGGGCGCAACTGCTTTGATCCCACAACTGGAGGAGAGTAGAGTGAGTTGTAGCGAGAAAGACTCCGTGTGGAGATGCAGCAAGACACACAATCTGAAAAGGTCATTCGTTCTTTGATCTGCACCAGGTTATCTCAAACCAGTTTTTAAAAGAACTTGAAAATGCTGAATAAAACGAAAAAGATCCAAAATGGCAAAACCTTGTCGAAGAATGGCGTCCCTGTGCAGGTTCCTGAGCAAGCGACGTAGATAGTGCAGAGATGGGAGAGAGTACTCAAAGAGATCATCAATGACCATGAGAAGGAGAAGAGAGATACATAGGATTTGAAATTCATATTGCAGGTCTGATTAGACCTTGTGTGAGAAGTTTGCAGATAACATCGATTTAGGAAAATTCATCGACAAACGTAAATAACCTCTTGTGAAGACAGATGAGTTTGCACGCCGATGCCAACCACACGTGATCTCCATAGATCACACCGTCAACGATGGGAGCTGAGAAGGGAGATTAGAGAGGAAGAAAATATGGATATTTCTCGAAGTCGCTCAAATCTTGTAGACAATGATCTTTTGCTGAATCTTCTCGATTCGTAACTATACATTCAAGTGACTGTTCTCCTTCACTTACCCGATCCTAGTGGAAGATGCAACAATTCTAGTGAAGAGGGAGCCATCGCAGGAGAGGCATGCAGCTGAAACCACTCATTTTCCCCCTTTTTACGAAGGGGAAAGACTGAATTTGAGCAATATCCCTTGTCCCCAACCGACCTCGATAACAGTGAGTGATCCATTGGCCAGACAGGCCACTATTCTCTCCTCGGCGTACAAAAGACGAAGAGCGACATCGGCCAGTTTGAGTTCCCATAGAACTGTCCTACAATGGGAAAGAGCGCATGAAATGTATTACGACAGTCGCCGATAATTGCCTTCTTTCTCAATTATCCTATTGAAATCATTTCAATTCTTCATCGACTTTCGTAGATGACGTCATCTCCCCTAACTCACGCCTGTCCATGCAACGAGAGAGCGACGACGTAACCAGAGAGGAAAGACACGAAGGCGATATCGGGGCCAGCCATCACAACCGAGACTGCACGACAATCCCACTGAAGGAGAGCACTCTCATCAGAATTTCCTCTTTTCGATGGTGTCGAAAACATTTAGATCCGGCCGGTTTGACAAAGGAAGCTCCAAATTTCAATCTCTCTGTAATATGAGCCCGTTCTCCTAAGAGTCGGACAAGCCGTTGGTCCTAGGGGTAACTTTCGATTCTGAATCGAATGGCTGATTCCATTTTTCGATCTGAGCCTTCTGAATCCCGGTACGGCACGACGCCAATTTAACCAAAATATGGTTCTGCGATAAAACTGGTCTGATAAAATAAAACTGATAAAACTATAACTGATAAAATTGGCCGAAATCTCGCGCACCCGACCAGAATTTAATTCTCTACAAAATGAAACTTTGGGCGAGGCTCTATCTTTTTCCGTTTTCGAGAAAAAGTCGTTTTTTGACATACTGGCCATGCACTAAAATAAATTCCACAGTTAAAAGAGCATGCTTTTATGATCATTTTGATATATGGGATCATATCGATACCAGTGCGCAAAGTTGTTTTATGAAGGATTATCCGAGGCCAAGTTTTTGAGGTTTTTTGATTTTATCTTTTTTCTTTTAGCGTTTCATGAGCTCTAATACAGAAATTCGGTTTCTACGTGCGAAAATACGCCAGAAACTCCTATTGTCAGGTGAATTTGAGAAAATTACCTTTTTGACCTAAAATCGACATCGACGACGACGTCAGCGTCGAAAAATAATATTTTTCAATATACACGAGATTATACGAGTTTCTGGCGTATTTTCGCACGTAGAAACCGAATTTCTGTATTAGAGCTCATGAAACGATGAAAGAAAAAAGAGAAAATCAAAAAACCTCAAAAACAGCAAGTTGGCCTCGGATAATCCTTCATAAAACAACTTTACAAACACTGATATCGATATGATCCCATATACCAAAATAATCATAAAAGCATGCTCTTTTAACTGTGGAAGTTATTTTAGTGCATGGCCAGTATGTCAAAAAACGACTTTTTCTCGAAAACGGAAAAAGATAGCCTCGCTC
Organism: Pristionchus entomophagus; assembly: GCA_036245825.1. Taxonomy (NCBI): domain Eukaryota; kingdom Metazoa; phylum Nematoda; class Chromadorea; order Rhabditida; family Neodiplogasteridae; genus Pristionchus; species Pristionchus entomophagus. The sequence continues at coordinate 15,678,653 of BTSX01000006.1, forward strand.
AAAGTTTCATTTTGTAGAGAATTAAATTCTGGTCGGGTGCGCGAGATTTCGGCCAATTTCGCCTTTCCCGGACCAGTTTTATCGCAGAACCATATTTTGGCTAAATTGGCGTCGTGCCGTACCGGGATTCAGAAGGCTCAGATCGAAAAATGGAATCAGCCATTCGATTCAGAATCGAAAGTTACCCCTAGGACCAACCCCTAGGAAGTATACGTTGTTTTTTGCCTGTTCTCCGGCTTGTTGAGCCATTGCAGACTCTTATGCGAACGGGCTCATATGTGTAGATTCTCCCATGACTCACTTCGACTCTCAACTGGGTCATCACTCCAGTGTGCACGTCAACAGTCGAAAGACGACCCGACTTCTTGTTGCCTCAAAGATCAAAGATCATATCGAGCCATGAAGTCAATCAAGCACAAGATCAGTTACTGTTATCATATCAAACAACCCAGTCATCATTATAGATAGTTGACGGGCGAAAGATCAAAGATCAGTACCGGCAATGAGTATTCCTCTGCCAGCCGATGAAGCCAAGGCGAGATCACAGATATGGAGACCATCGGAGAGGACTGTGGTGGAAGATTGATGGGAGGTGTCCGATTGCTGAAGGGAAGAGAAAATAAATACAGTGAAGGAACACCATTATGTGATCTAGATAATTTCTATATTGGCTCATTCTGAAATAAGAGAATCATTCATCAGACCACGATGCTGTACATAAAAGTAAACGATATGGTCAGATTATCAATCTCGACTGAAATACATATGGAATTAACGGGCTCAAGCGCGAATCTGAGATCGTTGATTAACTCCTAAAATCTCACCGCCGAATCTCCCCTTATCAACATCCTCGACGCACGCTGATTGAATCGACTCTGGAGAATCTAAAACTGAGCGAGTGAGAAGATCAAAGATCAAAGTTCACCTCTAGATAAGTCATCTGCTTGGCTCGAAGCTGCGCGCGCGATGGGAATGGATGGAGATCTAGAATGAATTATATTTGAATGAATTAATTTACAATTATTTTCAACCTTCAAATGCGAGTTTGAAGAGTCCGTCCACGTCGAATGAGAGACGCACCGCTGCTTTGACCACCTCAATTGTCATAAAGTGAAAAAGCATCAGTAAGAAACTTCAAGTCGAAGTATTATCGATTCCCTCTGACAGAGAATTCAGAGGAAAAATCGTTTTGAAGATACATTTTGGTTAGCTCTCACCTTCATGACTCCTATGGTGTCTGTCTTCTGGAGGATTTCATCGACGTGTAGAGAAAGAAGAGCGATCTGTATGACTTTGATACGGACGTGATATCTTTTGCTTTTAGCGACAGCTATTTGTCATTTACGGCGAACACGGTGCACAACATTATTGATTCTACGCTATTCTGCTTTATTTTAAATGAAGAACACAGTGAGATCTCTTGATTATGTTAGAAAGAGCGAAAGTAAAACATACGGAGAATCGGAAGAGGACTTTTGGTCCTTCCAGAAGGAAACAGTCCCAGAAGCGAAGAAGGGTCTGGAAAGAGAAAGTAGGGAGAGACTATCACTCATTGAATACTATTCATTCTCCGTGATTTTTTTTCAATCCAAAATCAACTCAGCATGGCATATCAGTTATGTGAACGTCTCAAAAAATTGAGATCGTGATAGAGAGGAGGAGGGTAAAAGAGGGGGGGGGGGAGCATACAAGGGTCAAGGGACGGCTGGCATATTGCCAGTGGTCCATCGATCGGAGCCTCTCTCACTCTATTAAGGGGACGATCACTCGCTCAATCAACCTTTCCCAATTGCATTGGCCTTTCTACTCTTGCTCCTTTTCAGATGGTTATGCTGTCTATTCTACCGTGGTATTTAGGCGGCGTCCAGTCCATTATTTGGCAAATGAATGTGAGTTAGTTGGAGAGTATCAGAAATATTGGCTCAATCGAACTCTCAGTGAGTGAATTCTTTTTAGTTCTTATTGAATGGAAATGTGCAGGTATAAATTTCGGATTAGAAAAATATTATTGGAACAGTAAAGGGAAATGAAAAATGCATCCAACTTTTGCAGAATAATTAATTTCAGTTCAATATCGATGCTAATGCAAAAAGCAAGGATGTTAAGAAGATGCTCGCCCTGTATGATAAGGTCACCATTTTCCGTAAATCATCATGATTAATTTTAAAATATAAAAGTAATGAAAATGGCTTTCTAGATGGCAGCTCCACTTCTCTTTCTCCATTTTTCAATCGTGGCTTTATTGTGCTATTCTGCCTTCGAAGGAGTCTATTCAATCGTCCAAATAATAATCGCCCTGATCCACACTCCCTTTCTCATCATTAATGCTCACGGGTGAGGTTGTATACGTTTTAAAAAAAATATATACTTATCTCCATTTCTGACGATATTCGAAATCATCAAAATATCCCTAAATATCCACTCCTTTACAGATATTTCAACTCGGCTGTCTGGCGTTCTTGCCTTCTATCACACATGCAATCGAAACCCTTCGGAGATCTTGATTACAATCTTGCATTCGCATTCGAAATGTTCTGTTATGTGTATTCTATCATCGTACCATCTCTTGTAGTTTTCACCTTTGGTTTCATGGTCTGGAACATTTTCATGGCTTGATAAATCCCTAATTCTGATCATTATTCGCACCTTGAATGGAACTGCATCGAAGAAGAGAGCGATGAACCAATTCAGAGTGATTGTGGCCAAGTCGATCTCGCACTCCTCAAATTATTTCATAGTGTAAAAACATTATAAATAATCGAAAATCTTGTCTCCTTTCACTCGATAGATCGAGAGATCATCATAGTTTCAAAAGATCAAAGATCACTTCAAGATGCTTGGTCAGAGCGGGTACTTTCTGCTCCAGCAATTCCTTCAGTACTTCTTGATCCGCTTGCGCACCTCAACACGATTTCGTCTTTCAAGTGTTTTCTTTGCTTCACGATGTTTGAAAATTCTTAAATTGTCGTAGCCGTTCCCTATGCCCCCCCCTTTCCTCACCCGACAATGACTCATCGAAGTAACTCTCATGGAAGAATCCTTCAGTTAGAGCGACAAGGAGCCAGAAGGCATCCTCGGGTCCAACCACTAGAAGGGCTGTCGCTGCGAGGAAGTTCATTCCCTGAGAAGGAAAAGGATAAGTTCCATAATCACAGATGATTAGAGTGATCCGCTATCACATGTGTGAGCTAACGCTACTTTATTGAAATATAGTATAGTAGTTCCGAACGATGCAAGACAGTTTTTAATCATTAGATATTCGTTTACTTGGCAGTATCCGGTGGTTCCATTGTGCAGACAGAACGCACGCAGCACCTGCTGCAGCTGAGACACCTGCAGCAATACTGCCAATGATCGAGTCAGTTCCATTTTCCCAAGACCCTAGCCTTCTACACCCTCTCCTCCCTCCCCTCCGTACCCCCTTGCAGCCGGCATTTAGGAAGTGCACGTTACTCGGCATCGTCCGAAGAAGATCGAGGTTGATCTGCTTCTGGTGAGTAGAGCAGAACTGCAATTACATCATCACTCCGCAATCGGCTCCTCGGTCTGATCGATCTATCTACCGAACCAGTCTATCCGCTTCTCCTCCGTTGAGCGAGCACAAATTACGGTAGTAGTACTTGCCGTGCTGCATTTTAGCCGCGATCACCTGCGTTTATGTTTATCTTTTTAGCATGATAGTAGATTATTAATAAGAGGAACTCGTTTCCGCATTTGTTCTGACAAGGAAATGGCACAACTTTGTCACGAAATTGGGGTATGAGCTATATATCAAGCATCAAAAGTTGATACGAAAAAATAAACTAGCAAAAAACTTTTGACATCTAACTGGCGGGCAAAAGATATGTAGCCAAAACCGTTAGCCAATCGGCCACACGGGACATGTTGAAGAGAGGCATCGAAAGGGTAGATACTTCCGCGCTAAAGCGCTTGGAAAAAGTTCGATCTTTCCATGAGCTCTAACTTTTGCCACAGGTGGCATTAAGAAAATTTGAAAACGTGGATCGTATCAACTTTTGATGCTCTTTAAAATGGTATATAGCTCATACCCCAATTTCGTGACAAAGTTGAGCCATTCCCTTGTGAGCCTTATTTCAGGCCAGAGAATCATTCAAATTCTTTCATATCAATTGCCTCTTACCTGTTGATGGATGAGCATCTTCCATACTACACTTCTCAGAGACGCGGGGACTCCCCTTCTCACTAGTGCCCGACTCTCCTTCTGAAAGAGAAGAAACGACAAAATCATCCATTACAACTGGGTTTGTGTTTGCCTCCTTTCTGTACTTTATTCAATATCTCACCGTAAGAGGAATGGCCGCATTAGATTCGAGGAAGTCCGACCAGTGTTGCCTGCAAGGAATTGTATAAACCACCATGTTTTCCTTCAACATATAGAATTAGATAGCCACCGATGTTCCATTGCCGAATGGAGTCTCTCCTCGTAGTGTTCGTGCAGTCTACATGCCATGTAGTGAACTGCCAGACCTGCGGAAAAATAAAGATTTCAGAGGGATAATTATACTTGTGAGGATGAAGAAAGAAGAAAAACTTCAATACGCATTCATATTTCCTATTATATGGGAAATAATTGATTGTGTGTCTGCTCCACAACTCACCTTCATCGATGAATGCCACACGGAATCCATACTCATCCACGTATACTCCCATCATCAGACTGAAATGGAAGACGTGATCTTTGATCTTCCATCAGACCACGATCATTATCGTAAAGATGGACTGCTATCTCACTAATTGAATTTTCGTTCAATGATGTGCCATTATCACTATTCCATCTCTCACCTATGCAGTGTGGGCAGACTTGGATTGTCCTTTCGTGCCTCATCGACCAGTAGACAGACCCGTCGCTTGTGCTGCAACTCACTTACTTAAGTTCCTCTCAATTTAAAAAAAATCTATATTGAATAAAAAAGTAAAAATAGGCACGAACCAGATCTCCTCCATACAATCTCACTTGGAGCACATCGAATGAGTGATGATCAGCCACTGGAACACGAATCGCTGCCTCAAAGAGACATCACGTCAATAGATAGTGATTTTTTAAAGATTTTCGTAATTTCTTCGTGGACTCAATGTGGATGCAACTTCTGATCAGTTTGCTCCTCGAGAGTGAAAGAAGCGATAAATCAAAGGCCAGTCGTTAATGAAAGATAAGTGTCAACCTGGAGTGCAGATGCGTATTCCCTCTTCAGTTGATCTCTCTCCTCTGTCACCGTACGGAGCTGACTGGAAAGAATTTGATCTCGTAGGGAAAGCTCAATTCGTAAAATTATATATATAGCTTTAAAAAATATATTGAAGTGCCCTCACCTCCTAACATTATCCAGCAGTGCCTCTGTCTCTCTGCATCTCTGATTCAATCTCAGCACTTCTCCATTGAGAAAACGATTCCGCTCCGTTTCCGAAGACACTTGATCACGGACTCTGTAAGGAGAGTTTCATACATTTCATCCGATGCATTCCTTGAATAAGATCCAGTTTTTAATATCTTCTTCCTTGCATTCCTTTACTCTGCCTCCTCCCTCTCTCCATTCTCCTTCTCTCTCTCAACGGCTCTTCAGCTTTTCCTCTTGTCTCTTTTATCTCGCTTTTCCAATGGAATCGCCAGGCTGTTCAATCGAATCGGTGAATATAGCGAAGGCAGAGGAATTCATGGGATTTATCACGAGATTCACTTCCGGTTCAGAACAATAACAGCCAAAATAGCCATTGTCAAAATGTCAAAACAAGACCAACAATACAAACTGACTTGTACTCCATGAGGGCTACGTTCAAGTCTCCATTCTCTCTCGATAGTCTGGAAATCTCTGCCTTCTGTCGATTGACAATCGCACGCAGTTGAGAAAGCTCCTCGGCGAGGATACTGTAACAGTTTGGTGAGAAAGGGTACGGTAAGATTAGTCTAGTGGACGATACTGTATTCACTAGGCGATCTTAGAATTGTAGAATGTGGAGGTTTTTTCATATGCAAAATCGAGCAAAAAAGGATAAGTCCACGGGATTGGCTATAACTGAAAGGCTAGGGATCAATTCAGATATGCATTCAAGAGGAAGGAAGAACACATAGAAGCAGAGGCGATAAAGAGAGAAGAGACAGAAAGAAGAGAAACGATTGACTGTCGAAGAGGGAAGAGAAGGAAAAAGAGCGCGTGGGATGTGATCTCCTTTGTTCTGTTAGCCATAGTAAAGTATAGGGGAAGTTCGTCTCGAGATCGAATTTGTAAAATGAAGAGATTGATTCATGGAATGTGTCATTCTCGGATTGTTCACATGAGAACGTCGTGTGATTACGTCACAAATGGCATTACATTTTGAATATAAATTCTGTCGGACGCCTACCATCATCTCTTTTAGAAATAGGAAATTCCCATTACTGATTAAACAGACTAAGAGAAAAAGTGTCATCTTCCAATCGCATTTCATGTCATGATAATTCCTGAACTCGCTCTAGACTCCTTGTCTAAATTTGTCGTCATGTTATCAATAGATTTCCTAGGAATGACATCATGACTAACTTCTCGCTAGAGATGGTTGAGCAGTCCTGACTGTCTTCTTCATCCTCATCACAAGGGGAAGTAGTGGCTGAGTCCTCGTCTTTCTCTTCTCTCGCCATCCCAGTCTCGGCAGGAGTAGATGAGGATGAGCTGAATTATTATTGTTTTAACTCTTTTTCAAAAAAAACTCGGTTCAAATTTCGATAAAAAAGAACTCACCATTTTGAGAAGAATTTGATTCAAGCTAACAAATGATAAGAAACGGATCTTTTAGATGACATAAGGAGAGGAGAACTCAGCAGCGACATTTCCCCCGGAAATGACAGCCACACTCTCAGAGCAAGGGAAATAGCAGACGACACTTAGACATTTGATGCAACGCATGGAATACTAGAACACGTCCCCATTGTTCCCCACTGCTTGATTCTGAATGTTTCCTTCCTTTCACTACACGAAATCTTTCCGAAAAAGGTGCATTCTCTCTCACCTGTCCATATTGGAAGCGGAGGCGCGGAAGTTCTGATGATGCAGCCAATTGCTCACCCAGTCATCCAACCAGATCGGAGCTGCAGGGACAGAACGGGTTCGTTGCTGCAAGGAGAAGTATTTAGTCTTCAACACTTGAGGGGAATGGTAGAATAATGTGAGAGATCAAGAGCAAGGAATAGGAGCAGGTATATTACATGTACGTGTACATCTCCGAGAATTAGTTGATTCGTGTTGATTGTGAGATGGTTCAATGGCATACCTTGGGTGTTGTCTCGTATTCCTTCTCGACTAGTTTCCTCAATTGTTCCTCCAGCATCGATAGTGTTGCATTCGAATGAACACCCTCGATTGTTGCTGAAAATTACATTTTAGCGCCAGTAACCTTTGCAAAATACATTAGTGAAGATTTTTTTGAAAGCTCTGTAATGTGTTCGAATTCGCCTACAAAAGAGCGAAGCGAAATTGATAAAAATGAAAATTCAATTTCGATAGCCGAACAGTGTCGATGGCAACAAGCCCTTCACTTGAGTATTTGAATGCGTTTTTTTGCCAATATCCCGCTGTTCTTTCCAAAATAGAACATCCAAATTGATTCTCCCTTGCTATTTTCGCGTGTGAATAGCGCCAGACGGATTGGGTAGTCTCGCAACAGAGAATGATGCTATTGAAAGCGGATAAAGAACAAGTTCGAAAATGTACACAACAAAACACACGAATCGGATTTAAATCAGGTGCAAGCAAGTCATTTTTCGTGGGTGCATTTTTATAAATAAGTTTGCTCGGAGAAATCAGAAACCTTGATAGATCCACAGTTCAAATCCGCGATAAATCGGTATCAATGATATTGTGGCTACTTTTGTAGCCCACACTAATCTATAAATATAAATAATAGTTACATGGGAGTGTGAGTTTCCTTCTTGCAACGCCTGACGAATGATCGGATTCTGACTGGAAAGCACGAGGGAACTGAAGAATGACAGGGAAAAGCTGGTCATACACTCGGACAAGGGACTCTCTCTCTCTCTCTGTCTCTCTTTATCTCTATTGCCAATAGTTCATTCACTCCATGTTTTTGTGCTTTTCCATGCAAACAACAATGGATTAGTGATCGGAATCAAATTGAACTCACGGGTAAACTCATGCTTCTATCCCTTCCATCCCCTTTCAATCCTCCTCCTCCGCTGCTCTCTTTACGATCACGAGCAACCGAACGGTTCGAGAGCGCCTGAACATCATTTGTACCTTTATTTTTGAAAATTTTTCAAAGATATTCGAAAGTAAATAACCTTCAACCAGCACTCGCAGCTCTGTTCACTTTCTGCCTCCAATTCCACTCGTTTTCGATCGTCCAAACTGAGATAATGATCTTTGATATTTGGTCTTAGATGTGAGATCCCATTGTAAACCGTCACACAAAATACTGACTGAACAATGAAGGCCCTCGAGTCTCTTTCCGACAGAGAAACAGCAGATGAACTGATGGGGAGAGATCCCACTGGATCACGATCCTCAAAACGATTTATTTTTATTATTCTTTAAAAAAAGATTGTTGCCGCTTCTATAATTCAATGATCAACCACTCCCTCTTAATCGCTCATATTTTATTTTTTTTAACGTTTTTTTTTCCATTATGGTCTTCTCATGTGGTTATTGCACCTGTTATCAAAGATCTCTTTGGAACTCGAATGTTTACTATATTCCATACATATTAAAATTCCCATAAGCCATTGTTGTCGGCAATTTTCGCTTAGAGAATATTCAAAACATAGAGATGTGCCAACTAACCATAACATACTATTATTACATAATGAAATAATGATAAATACTAACTTTGATATAAGCATTTTCATCAGGGAAGAAGTGTAATTGTCCCTCATACTCGTCCATTATGTAGAAATATCGACGACGGGGACGGAGAGTTGCCCATGCTAAGAACATTTTTTTTTGAAAACCAGGATAACTGAGTTGTGATTTCAAGCGTCTGAACGTGTAATGTCATGAAAATTGAATTTGGGTACATGCTTTCACCCTTATTTGCACCATTGCGTTCCCCTCAATTGAAGCGATAAATGGAAAGGATGAGAAGAGGAGAAAGAGAAGGATTCGAGAGCCAGATGATAGCAATTCAGATGGTGTTGTGAAAGAAGGAGAGAGAATGGGAGTGACCCCAGATTGAGTGCCATTCGAGTGATGGTCAAGGATCAGAACACAATTGCAGTGATCAGAGCACAGATCAGGAATAAAGCCCATTCTAAATAGCTCACTGCTTCCGTAGTGCTTCATATGGAGATACCCCGAAAGGGAGATCGATCGGTCTTTTGCCTAGAATAAACTCGTGCATACAATGAGATTGTTCTTTGAAGATGCAGGATATTGAAATTGGAACGAACCTTGACCATTATAATTTGATGATTCACTTGCTCATACGCGATTGAATCTGAATAATATGATCTCAGATGAATGATGAACACGAATAAGAGGTGAAATGGAGGAGAATGAAGGAGTAATACTGAATCAATCACAGCTAGAAAGTGCATCGTGTCTACAATTGCTCTCTTCTATCGAACACCCTTTGCTCCTTCACTACTATCCAACTTGGCACTAAATCCGCCCCTTCCGCTTTTCCACAGCATGCATACACAGATAGAGAAGTAGAGGAAAAAGCAGAACGAGGCAAAGTTTTCAATTGGGGAATCGACCACGAGAGAAGAAGAGGAGGAGGGATCGGGATGAGGAGGGGGATGGGGGGGGGGGGAGAGGAGGGATGAGCACTCTATGATATTTCGAAAGGAGGAAAGACCCCGGAACAATGAGGGACGAAGGCATTTGGACACCTGCCTCTTCTTGTGAGGGATAGAGAAGGAGAGGGAGTAGAGTCATTGAAACTAGAGGGACACTACCATAAAAAGAGGGAAGTCGTACAGTACAGAGGTAGATTGAATAAAGATGGATTGGAGTCTTCATACTGGAGTGATATCGTGCCATGGCCTACCGTAGTATAAAAAGGAAAGTAAATGACCAAGCGGAACAATGCCCACACAGCAACAATTCGACATGTTTTGTGTCAGTCCTTAATCCTCTTCCCCTCAACGGCAAGCATCAACTGTACGAAACGCGCATAATTAGCATTTATCAGCCAAACTAGATCTACAAGGAAAAAGCGGAGGAAAAGTGCTCGAAGGAAGAACACATTCTGAAGAGAGTGCCAGAGAAGGCAGAGTGGATGAATCGGGAAAGAGATAGTGGAAAGTTGTTGGAGATCGGAGAGATGGCAGAGACGTAGAGGGAGAGAGGGGAGAGAGGGGAGAGAGGGGGAGGGGGAGAGAGACGGTTTCTGAATCAGAACGAGAAAAGAGAAGAACGATGCTATGAGATGAATTGGAGAGAGGAGAGTGTGAGCTTCGACGAATTTCTCAATAGTCCATCATTTGATGGACACTTTGATTCGTCTCTATTCCTGCATGTAAACTGAATCAATGGACGAACATTCCTCATTCTGTATCCCATCCTAACATAAACGATCAATCAGCTGTTCTCATCGAGACACATGAAATTGCAACAATTTATCATTCAATGAGTAGACAACAACAATCGTGAATAAACGACGATAAAATACAAATAAACACTTCATCAATTCTTTTGCTTACAATTTCTGTTTTGAAGGCCCTAGCTGAAGCTGGGAATACGGGGACAAATCACAATTAAATGGTATTTAGGATCAATAATACCGTAGGAATTGTCAATCCATAAATCTTGACTACGGTAATCTTCTTTGATCTGCTTAAGAACTGAATTGTCCTCGTGGCATCTTGTAGACTGGTTCGAGTTCCTCATCTGATTCCTCTTCTTCCGGGGCAGTACTCTTCTCCTGAACAGGGAGAAATTGGTAGGAGTGAGTGATCTTTTTTTTAAAGAATCGAATTATTGCACATTATCTTTGATCTTGAAATATTCAACTCTTCAAGTACGAAATACAAGCTAAAAACATTCATAATAATCTCAGATTATTAATCTGGCTCACTTGGAAGATTGGCTTGGGTTGATTCTTCATGTATGCCTTGTTGATGAACTGCGGATCCTTCTCAGCCTGAAATAAAGAGATTTAAATCCAACATTCACAACAATTTGAAGATTGTAGTATCCAACGCTTCTCTACAGCTGTTTTCTGAATTCCTATCACAAAAGTCGACATTCAGTAATAATAATCAAAATACAATCTTCCTTCATCAATCCAATACCATAATAACTCACTGCTTCAGCGTGTCTGAGGATGCTGGCTCTGACATCAGTATCAGCCAGGAATGCCTGGTTCTTCTCTTTACCCAACTGCTGGGCGACGTACGAATGGAGAGTACCACCCGATGTCTTCACTGAATGAGAGTCACGTCAATTACTTTATTCTCATATTTCACACAATACTATTATTTGGAAACTCTCTCGTCTTTAATCAAAGATAGTCTCCCACTTACTCCCCTCCGTCCTCCTTACCTCTTCCTCCACAACTCTTATCATCCAGTGGCATCTCAGCAGGCTTTTTGAAGTTCGGTCGCTGTTGTTTGTCACTGGAAAGGTATTAGATCAAAATAAGTAGGTATCAAACACTTTTACATCATACCATTATTGACCGCTTTTCATTAGAGTGTACAAAATTAAAGGGGTTTGTATAAACTGACCGCATACGAAGGTATTTCCTGATTCTCCATTCAGTAACTTCTTGTTCATCTGGATTATCTCCACGGGGTTGGAACATGTGAAGAGTGAGAGGAGACAGAATCAATTCCTCACGAAGCACCTTCAAGCCAGGATATTATCAACGGATAGTGTCGTATCCCTTAGTAAATATCCTCTCATCAGTAGTTCTACTCCAGTAACAATGTACCCCTTCATTACAGTACTCCATCCCTTCCTACTGTAGAATTCCCTTCTCCTCACCTCATTCTGTCTCTGTCTCTTCTTTGGCTTCGTCACACAACTCATGATACCCGCATGCGACAATTGCTGATCGTAGTACACTCTGAGAGAGGCACGGGCAATTAGTTACTGTATCAAGTGTTTCAAGTGATTCTCCTGTAGCATTGACATTTGGCGTTATACGCGTTGCACTGGTGAGCTAATATGGGTGAATAAACGTTGCCAACTCCACTTAGTCTCAGTATCTTTCCCTCTCCCTCTTTCTCCTCACCTCACTGTTCCATCTGACAATCCAACAGCGATCTGATTGAGTCTAGCGTGCCACGCGATGCGAATGCAACTCTGAAGACCATTTTTAAAAAAATGTATTATGTGTTTCAATATGTTTCAAAATTATTTTCCGGCTTCATTTCGAGAAACACATTGTTTCCTGGTCACACCCTGATGAGCAAACAATTATGCGATAACATATGGCGTACTGACCACTCCGGGATAGACGATCTGGTACATGGGCTCGAATGTCTCGGAGTTGAGGAAGAGAAGCTTGCCTTCGACCTGAAATATCAAAGATATTATCTACAATACGTGCTCCTATTTCCATCACAATTATACCGAAACGGAGTAGGCAACGTGGGTTGTCTTAAGAATCTTAAGATGAATACAACAACTTTGAAATAAAGTTCAAAAGAACACACCTCTGTGGATGGAGCCGACGTTCCAGTGTACACCATCTCGCCTCGTGGAGAGAAACCACAGTCGGTTCTGCAAATTCATCTCATAATTCAAACTGTTCCATTTCAATACATGTGATCAAGTATGAGTGAGAAATGTAGATTAGAATATCTGACCCCTTGTATCCACACTCGAGATCTCCTCTCATGAGAACGGGTGTCTTGTTATCTGTCAGACTCCACAACTTCAGTGTATCATCCAGTGCTGAAAAATAGTCAGCATTTTGTAAGATATCCTTACCGTTGGAATCTCGATGAAGAAGAAGATTCCTTCTCAGAAATCACGATAAAGGCTTTTTTTCACTTAGTATTAGCGACAGATTATAAAGTCAATAATACCGTACCTCTCGACAGTATCTTCTTTCCATCAGGGGCGACGACCACACAAGTGACGGGGGCAGAATGAGCCTTGCGAACGAGATACGAAGTGTTCACCTGCATTATGAGAAAGATTTAAGAGAGAAAGAGGAATGAAATTGGTGTATCTGATCACAATGGATAGAACCAATCAAGAACCAATATCGCGAGTAAGATAAGCAGTGAGACTTACAAATAGCTTTCCGTGCTTCCATGCTTGGATGCTTCCATCATCACATCCAGTCACGATCAATCTGAAGAGAAATGGTCAACATCAATTGAATAATGGCAACTAAACAAGATTCGAAACCTTAAAAGCTCATTTATTCCATATTTCAATTCTAAATATTTGCACCGTAACATGGATTATGGTTTAGTTGGTTCCAGTATCCAAAGACCTTCAATAACCTTTTCCTATAATCTCACTCACTTCCCATCGGGAGAATAGGCGCAGCTCTGAGGTTGCGCCCGCTTTCCGTTCGCATTCTTCGTCTTGATCACCTACAATAATGATTAGCACCGAAAGAGATTATATTTTTTAATAGATCATATCAGCCATATTCGTCATTGCGACATTGCGCCAATGCTATTTCATAAATATTTTAAAAGATACTCACCCTCTGATGAGTGTTTATGCACTTGGTGATCACTTTGTAGTCGTCGGTCGACCAGAGTCGAAGTGATCTACAATCAATCAATATTTATATCACACCGAATTTCATCTCCATTAACATTAAGAGACCGTCTCGGTTATTTTGGACCACCCCCCGGAACCGGTGCGCTAGCAATGAGAACCAGGGGCTCATGCTTGAGTGTCAAGAGGGTCTTGGTCCCGTATTTCACAAACCGTCACTTATCTGTGGTTACTGCCTCTACGAGGGGAGAAATGATAATTTCAATGAAAAATGGTCGAAAAAAATTATTTTCTCAACCATTCGGAATAGACCCAATTTCTCTTTTGCGTTGATTTAGAGGTGCCCTCAGGCTCTGAAATATCTGTTCAGATTGATTACAACTCATTGCGAAAGTCACTTTTTTGCCTCCTCATTTCGGATTTTTGGGTCAAGTGGCACATTTTTGGCGAAACTTCCAGACCGCACTATATACATTTCGTGGTCCTTACATCCATGCATCGATATTTTTTATCGTCGCGCTCATTCATTCTCTCCGAATACACTCCGAGATAAATTAAGTCCGAAAAGGTCGTTTTGGAACAATAAAAACTTCTAACTTTTTTCTTTCTCTGTTTCATAAGCTCTAATGCCAAAATTCAAATTCTGCGCGCCAAACGACGTAAGAAAATACTATAGTCAGATTTTTCTGAGATGAACATTTTTCAACTTTTTTCATGATCATGGTCGTTTTTGGGTCAAAAAGTCGAAATCTCGGAACTATATGACTATCGGTGTTTCCATCGTATTTTCGCCCGTAGAAATCGAATTTTTATACTAGAGCTCGCCAAATTGTCAAAGAAAAAAGGTATGCTCTAATAAATGATTTTTCTCTAGAATTCGAAAATAACTATTTTCTTTGACAATTTGGCGAGCTCTAGTATGAAAATTCGATTTCTACGGGCGAAAATACGCTTGAAACACCTATAGTCATATAGTTCTGAGATTTCGACTTTTTGACCCGAAAACGACCATGATCATGAAAAAAGTTTTAAAATGTTCATTTCAGAAAAATCTGACTATAGTATTTTCTTACGTAGTTTGGCGCGTAGAATTTGAATTTCGGCATTAGAGTTATGAAACAGAGAAAGAAAAAAGTTAGAATTTTTTTTGTTCTAAAACGACCTTTTTTGGACAATTTATCTCGGAGTGTATTCGGAGAGAATGAATGAGCGCGACGATAAAAAATATCGATGCATGGATGTAAGGACCACGAAATGTATATAGTGCGGTCTGGAAGTTTCGCCAAAAATGTGCCACTTGACCCAAAAATCCGAAATGAGGAGGCAAAAAAGTGACTTTCGCAATGAGTTGTAATCAATCTGAACAGATATTTCAGAGCCTCAGGGCTCCTCTAAATCAACGCAAAAGAGAAATTGGGTCTATTCCGAATGATTGAGAAAATATTTTTTTTCGACTATTTTTCATTGAAATTATCATTTCTCCCCTCGTAGAGGCAGTAACCACAGATAAGTGACGGTTTGTGAAATACGGGACCAAGACCCTCTTGACACTCAAGCATGAGCCCCTGGTTCTCATTGCTAGCGCACCGGTTCCGGGCAGGGTCCAAAATGCTTCAAAATAACGGAGCCGGTCTGTTAACAACCCGGATAGGAATCTAATAGCTGATCCCCATATTGGGCTCAATCCATAGAATCTAGCGTACCCATCATCACTGGCAGAGAGGAATTCAGTCTTGACGAGGGGATTCCACGCGATACAGTTGATGGCAGCAGTGTGACCTTTCGTAAAATTGAGATCCACCAGATATTGATCGCCCCTCAAAATACATTAGAAATGATTAGCCCTACATACATTTAATCACAACGCCAATGAGATAAATGTATTGTTCGAATAAGGTTTCCTTCTTCATCTCAACCCTAATCTCTCCTTCGCTCCTTGTCTGCTCACCTGACAGTCTCTGCCCATTGACTTCCCTTCCTATCCAGTAATCTAATCTGAGCTGCTCCTGATCCGATGGCCAGAGTCTCACCATTCGCATTGAAGGCAAGAGTGAAGATCACGTGACTGCAACACAATCCATATTTAGGAGACCACTACAGCAACCTGCGTTGAATAATATTCCTATCAGAAAGACGAATCTGCATATAATACTAGCTCACAGATCACGCTCCACTGATTACCGTATCCAACTCAGTTACCGTACCTCTCACACGGAGTCAGTTGACGATCGGGTCTCAGAGAAGCATCCATCTTCTGGAAGTCGTAGATGTTGACTTGATAGTCCTGACCTCCTGACACGATACGGGCTCCTTGATGATCGAATGCCAGTGAGGAAATCTGATATGGAATGGATAAATGGAGGGGGGACAATGATCATCGGACCAATAAAATAGCATGTACATGTCACGATCAATGATTATAAGTACGTTCGAGAGATCAAAGTCCAGGAACGTGGTAGTCTCTAATATCCCAATCTCCATGTAACCACACACTCACTGGTTTGGCTCCATGCACGATCTTTGCCTCACACGACGTGGGAATGAGAGCAGTCGTCGGAATCTCAAGAATATTTAAATACTGTTATTAATGTTATTAGCGCTATAAAGACCTTCTAAATCGTTGTTTCCTCTATTTGCTTATTAAACTTTCTAATTGGTGCTTACTCCTTCTCCCTGGTAGTCCTCATACTCCTCATCGTCATCTTCGTCCTCTCCTCCGTTTGCTGCCTGGAATCATCCCTGTTACAGTGAATATAATTTCCTAATGAACATAAAAGTCTTCAGAGTATTGCATAGTAGCATTCAGAGTATTGCATAGTATTGCATCCATCTAACAAGTAGTCCTCAATCTCACCTTGATCATAGCCTTCTCTTCCTCATCCTTGACTACCACTGATTCATCAGGTTTGAATCCAGGCGGGAGCATTGGGAGGAAGTCGTCGTCGTCTGAATAACACCCTCATGGTTAATAGATTTTTTTAAAGGCGTCGATAAGCAATCAAAGGATCTCGACAACAAGTCGCAGTGCAATCGACTCCGGAGACCGGAAACGTGGAAAAAATAACTATAAAGAAAAAATCTACTGACCATCTTCATCAGTCGCGGTTAGTGAGTTGTATGCAGAGTCAGACGGTCTATTAGCGACCTGCAAATATCACACTTCACTTTACCAGGTAATTCCTCAAATCATCATTAAGGACCCTTACATTCTTCTTCAATAGCAGCAATTCAAACCCGCAAAACAACATCTTTTAATCGTATTAATAAATAGAATATAACAACTGACAGCAATAGGTCTGGTGCTCGATCCGGCTGTCGACGAGGCGGTCTCTTCTGGATCTTCCCCACTGGCTGCTTTCTTCTCAGCTTCTTCAAGCCTGGATATTTATCGTTTCTTGGAGTTCAGTTTGATTTGAAGCTAGCGGAAATGAAAGTAAGCAACTATGAAAAATCCTTAGAAATACGAAATAAGTTCGTTTCATCGAGTGAAATTGGCAAGTGATTGGCCATTGTTCATATAAATATATATCAGAGATTGCTTTAATAATGAATTGACCAGCTACCTCCGTTTCTCCTCAGCTTGGCCAGTGCGACTCTGGGCGGTCGCACTCGCGGCTGCAAGCATGCTCCCGAGGTCGAAGACCCGCGCCCGCTTGCGGCTGTTCGCGTTTTCCGTTGCTGCAGCTGCTGTGTCGGCTGCAAAGACTGGCATTGCTAGTAAAAATACCACTCGTAAGAAACCGCAGGTATTTTCGCCACGTTTCGAAACAGCATCATTCTTCAGTATTGAACATCGAACATGTTCGAGCTTGTCTAATCGTGTATAAGAATACGAAACGGTTAACAGCAAGACGATTAGAGTAATATAAGCACTTTCCTACCTTTACCACTTTCGGCTTTGGTCGTCTGATCAATTTCTTCTTCTTTCTGCATAGCTGACTGTCCGGTTGCTGGGTTTGCTTCATCGCTCATACTGAAAATAGCACGAATGGAGACTTAATTGACGACAAGAACAATTCGCACAAAGATAGCACGTGAAAACAACGATGAAACAAAAAGTGAAACCTTCGAAAGCGGGTTTCTTGGACTCGCTTTTAACTACGGTTAGTTCAACATCGAACATCGCTGGAGCACTCACATGACCACCCCCCCCCCCCTTGGCCAATCACTCCATTCACATTCACTACTAATTGTCATATTCCTTTTCCTTGCATTTATTCCATTTGTCAATCACTCCATTCACTACTAATTCTCATATTACATTTCCTTGAATTTATTCCATTGGTCAATCACTCCATTCAATACTTATTCTCATATTCCACTTTCTTCCATTTATTCCATTGGTCAATCACTATTGACTAATTCTCATTTTCCACTTTCTTCCATTTATTCCATTGGTCAATCACTCCATTCACTACTTCATTAGGTTAAATGCTTACTCTGTATATTTTGTATTATTAGGTGCCTCTGTATTTGTTCCGAATATAGGTTGTATTATACAGCATCATTCTCTAGATGACTCGCACTTCCAATTCAGAGTCCATAACTGCAGGCAAGAAGAGAAGAGTGAAGAGTCTCTCGAGGGAAGGAGAAAATGAGTCCGAATTTCACTCGTATTAAAGTATAATGAGCAAGAGATTATCCACGCGCGTGCGTACGCCAAGGGGATTACCAATGAAGGGATTACGGTAATCGAGTTGGCGAGTTTCACCATTTCTCACTCATTACATTCTATGATCCGCAGTGAACAGAGAATGATATAAATGAAGGATTCGACTGAGGTCTCACATTTCTTTTTATGCTTCTGAGCGAGTGTCGGAGCACAAATCTCGTAAAAATAAATACTTTTTATGCACCGGCGACGTAGAAATTACAGTGTACAAAACGAATAAACAACATAGAGTTCAAGCTCTTCTTGTATGTGTGTGTGTGTGCATATGAATCTAATACGGTAGTGAGAATATACGTAGTAGCCCTGTTCGGAGAGAAGATCGATAATAAAGCAGTAGGATGAGATTACTGTATGGGGAGAATTTGCACAACGGTTCATGGCATCACGGGAGAAACATTTCGACAGAAGAATGGAGAGGTTTGAATCGGTCATCGAAGCTCGCGAGAAAGCGGATATGGTGGCACATTTCACGCTTCGCCTGAGATTTGTTCCTAGCTGGAAAATTGGGGAAGGAGAGGATACGGTATGGCACCTAGACGGATTATCGATGAGTCGATCACGACAACATTTCATCGGTGGTTTCAGACGGAGTTTCACTCTTCACAGTCAGATTCAACGCTCCACTCTCGTCGTGCATTGGCATATCTGGGTCGCCTGCAAATAAAATCAGTCATCGATCAGACACTGCAGTGTGGTTACCGTACCCAATAATCCGCGGAGGTCGAGGAACTGCTGAGGGAGACAGAACCTCGTGAGTACGTCTTCATTGCTCGTCGTTGTTGCAGATGACGTACTCGACGAGGGAGTCAGATACCCGAGTGACGTCAGAGGATCAACCCGTGGAATGGTTACTGTAGTCGGACCTGCAATCGATCGATACTATCGTACCCTACGAATTCCCCTTGTTTCTCCTAACAAGATGCAGTGGTAATCGAGTTAATTGGTACACTCCCAGAAATCGGATACATTTCGGTACTAGAATCTGCCCCCATGGCACCTGGACCATCTCCTATCTACTCTCTTCTATTTGCACGCTCTCTCGCTTGGCAGAGAGACGAGAGAGTGAGAGGAAATGAGAGAGTACCCATCGCAATTATCGCGCATCTGTCACTAAAGGGACACAAATGACTGAGAGTCGAGTGTCCTCAAGATATTCAAACCATTCAAGAGACTGTTTCAGCAATTCATCCAGTGACTACAGTACCCCTTGATACAGTATCTGTAGGTTAAAGTTCTCACCATCCAACAATTCGATGTGACCTGGATGATGAGTCTCCATATGACGACGTCGATCGACCTGGAGAGGGAAAGATCAGAGATCATATATGTAGGGGCCACAAGCCCCGCCCCTTTTCCCTAGACACCATTCCCCTCAAAAGCGAGATCGACGAAACACAAATCACGTTCCCAATGAAATCACTCGCCCAAAAGCTTGTTGCGTAGCTCTGACCATGCCCTATCGAACGAGCTCTGTCCGAACTGGATCTGACTTTTTTGAGTAGGTCAATATTCAAGAAAATAGCCACGAAATATCGGATTTTACACTTTCTAGGACGATCACAATGTTCGGACAGTGAAAATATGATTCCTTTGTATTTTAGAGGAATTTTAAGCACAAAATTGGATTTTTAATAGTTGTCCGCGATTTGTGTTCGATCGCGGGAGTTGAGCGGGAGGAGCGAGGCGAGAGAGCGGGGGGAGTGAGAGAGACGCGTGCGAGAGAGGCTCCGTCCCTTTCTCTCTAGTCTCGCCTCTCTCCCCTCTCTGACTGGGAGAATCGCGCGCACTTCGAGAGCTCTCCCGGGCTTGAGAGAAGAAATTTCGACATACGTCCAAAAGCAAGAATGATATTGAGAATCTGACGGTCATATTAAGCCTAATTTGGACCAGATTCCACAAAGTCGGCTATCCACGTTGTGGCCCCTACATATATCAGTATTACAGCTTGCTTGTCGTCTTACATAAAAACAAATAAACCCACGTTCAGTAGAAGGAATCTATGTAATCTTTCTAACCATGTTGCCAAATCAGTTCATTATGATTGTCAGTATAAAGTATCTATACTTCCTCTGTCCACCCCCCCCCCTCCCTCCCCCCCTCCCCTCCCTACCTTTCTCTGGAAGGTTCTTCCACAGACATCACATGCAAATGGCTTGAATCCCGTGTGTTTTCGGGTGTGTGTGATCAGATTCGACGATTGCGAGAAGGCCTTCCCGCATACCGTACACTTGTGCGGCTTCTCACCTGCAATCGACGACTGACTTTATTCTTTTGTCCCTTCTCGCGAATCTCCTCTCAATCCCATGTTCCTCTATTGCATCTCAGTGTCAATCCATTTCCTCTGTCAATCAAAGGCGCATTTCAGGAAGATTTAATTTGCTTCTTCTTCTAGCTAGTGCCACTCTCGAGAGCCAGTCAATTAATCGTTCCGATCCCTTCCCTCCTCTCCCGACTTGCGCGCTTCAGCGACGACCAACGAGATATGACGAATCACTGTGGTTATATGCATCAGTAGCATGCAATCCGAATGGGAAGACAGAGAGGAGAGGGAGGCTAGAGGGGGAGGAGGGAGGAAGGGGGAGGGAGGAGGAGGGGGAGGGAGGGGGAGGGGGGAGGGGGGAGAGGGGGAGGGAGGCTGCGATACACGAGATTCACCTCATCTGGCTGTCACTCTTTTGATTGATGATCCCAGCCAAATGAGAATGCGAAATGAATCGGAGAGACAGAAAGGGAAGATTGCTGAGAATCTCGTAGAAGCAATAACACATATGGAGCTATTGTAACAAAATGGAATGAGGGAATACGATAATTCGTAGCTCCAGAAGAACGATGCTAACCAGTGTGGATGTAGGTGTGTTTCTTCATATCACTCTTCTGATGGAATCTCTTCCCACAATACTCGCATGGGTATGGACGAGTGTCCGAATGAATGAGCAGATGAGTAGAGAGGGTCGAGGAACGCTGAAAAATAGCATAATACACCTCATACAAGCCATTATATGGCTTTAGCCTTTCGAAGACGGAAGAACGGAAATGAGTGAATGTGGTATACCTTGAACTTCTTTCCACACTGCTTGCATTCGAATTGGCGATCGTGTGAATGAGTCTGACTGTGGGCCTGAATCGATATGCTCAGATACAGTAACCATGGATTCAGTCATTCGTCGATAGATCTACCGCACCTCCAATGCGTGTGCCGATGAGAACAATTTACTGC
The DNA here is from genome assembly GCA_036245825.1 of Pristionchus entomophagus. NCBI lineage: Eukaryota > Metazoa > Nematoda > Chromadorea > Rhabditida > Neodiplogasteridae > Pristionchus > Pristionchus entomophagus. Next base: position 15,700,179 of record BTSX01000006.1, read on the forward strand.
ACTTGACGCATGGATAGATGGCTGCAGCTGCTGCAGTTGAGATGGACGGAGCCTGCTGCAGATATGACACTATTCAATTGTTTCTCCTTTCGGTCTCGCCACGCTTGTTTCGGTTACGGCATCCTCACCTGTACTGGCGTGTGCAAGTCTGTGTGGGGCGATTCGCTGTTTCTCTTCGACTCATCATGCGTGGAGTCAGCAGTGAGATCAGGCAACCCTCCAATAAATCGATTGATCCCTGACTACCGTACCGTCCAACCTACCATCTGCCATAAACGCCGCGAGACCCTGCAGTCCCATCATCTGCAGGGCCATATTCCGCAGGGGACCACCAGCTGCGAACGCCTACAGTAATCTGGTTGGTTCGGTGGGGCTCATGGTAGGTCACTGACCTGACTGGCCATGACAGCCGCGAGAGGCATAGAGGGGAAGAGACCACCCCCGACCACTGACGGACGCATGGGGAACATGGCTGCAATCAATTCTCTCCATTACAGATCCCCATTTATCGTCTGATTCTCTCGTTTTCGCGCACTCTCTCACCCTCTTGCTACCACTTCATTATTCATCTCGCAGGTGAGAAGAGAAGGGGAAGAATCTGCGAAATACGATACTCCCCCTCCCCCCTCCCCCCCCCCCCCCCCCCCCCTCCCCCCCCCCCCTCCCTCCTTCTCTCACAGTGTAAATTCGATATAGCTAGAGCTCGCGCGTTGAAGTGAGAGGGAGAGAGAGAGAGAAGGGGAGATTTACTCAGCTGCTTGAGACTCCGCCTCCTTCAATCTCAGCTACGGTAGTCGTTTCTACTTGTTGTGTAAACAAGTTTGTAATGTGTAAAGTGTAGAACCATATCGGGACAATAGTGTAATAGTACAGGTTAGTTTCAGCTCGAATTCTTTCTCCTTTCCCGACACACAGAATGGTGGAAAGACTAATCTGATCATCCATTCATAGAACTAACACTAAGTGGGAACACCTGAGGTGTCCAATGGGCTAATGAAGGGTCGATCGGATTACCTAATTGACGGATGTGAGAAGAGAGAGCAACAATGGATGTCCCTCTGGTTCCCTCATCGGGATCAGAACCAAGTCTGGTGCCAAGAAACCAAGTATCGCGATATCGGGGACGATTGGTGCTACTGACAATGTTGCGAGAGAGAGAAAAGAGCGATAAGGAATCTCTCAGGAGTGTCCGTGCTCTATCGCTTTCGCGTGTTCTCTCGTCTATTCAAACCAGCGAGAGAATGGAGACACAAGTTGCCATTCCGAGACATATTTACAATGATCCACTCGTGGTGATTCAAGAGAGGAAGTCCTCACAGATATCTCAGTAGTCAATTCATTACTGCTGGGAATAGTGCGCCCGTCAATTTTAATTTCTTAGTGAACAGGGATAGGAAAGATTAGAGCATTGATAGCCAGCACCTAGAACTCCTAACAGCCCAAGTACACTTCGGATGAGTCGAAAAAACAGATGAAATGTAAGCGAAGATCTCTCACCATTTAGCATTATCTTGTGCTGCAATTCAATCATTTGCTGCAATGCATCCACATCTTCAGACTTCTCTGGCTCCTACAACGATTCTCTCAGATTACTGTATCCTCAAGCTACGGTATCATCGATATGGATCGATTTCTCACCGGTGTTTCTGGTTTCGCCATGCCCAGCAGACTGGCGATGGAATATCCTCGATTCTCCTCAGTGGGCGGAGCGTCGACCATCCTAGAATTAATATCAGGTCAACAAAGAGATAGGAGGGGGCATAAGAGAGATAGGAATCAGTGGTGGATGGGGGGGAGGGGAGGAGGGGGTACATCAATTGAATAAGTCATAAACCGATGGGATGGCCAGTACAAACCAGGATGGCCAGCTGCTGCTGTAGAGAGACATGCCTATTTGTCAGTTATCTTTCATCCCCCTCTCCCCCTCCCCCCCCCCCCCCTCCTTCTCTCCCTTGCAAAGGCCCGGATTCCATGCCTAAAGTGCCTTATTCCTCCCCCTTGTCTTCTCATACATTCGTGAAATCTGCAACAAGCGAGAGAGTGTGTGATATGAGGAGAGTCGTGATGGAATCCTAGTCGTGAAACAGAGAGAGAAGAGAAGAAAGCAGTGGGGTCTAAATGCATTGAGAAGAGTTTGGAAGAGACCTGAGATTGCACTCAATTCAGTGGGACTAACTTGATTTGTAGTGAAACTTCCGCCCAATCTCAGCGTTGCACACAATTGAAAATTGTTTGTTTTGCCTAGTGATGATGAAATGCATACCGTACAGAAACTTTCTAATCAGAATAGGCAAGTCCCTCATAAATAGCGTTGTTTTGACTGCTTTCCCATTGGGTATACGACTAGATTTCTGCCTTCCCCCTCCCCCTCCCTTCCCTTTCCATCCCTTCTCCTCTCACTCTTTTCTCTCTCATCAAGCATTCAATCTTCACGGGGATTTTCTATGCTTTGAGAGCGGGATTACGGTAGTCGACGTGTTGGAAAAACAAGAATCGTCAGCTGCCCGATTTAGCCCGTCAGCTGTACTCAATATGCGTACTATCTCCACCTATGGCTATGGTAGGGGTGGGATGGGTCACTCGTAGGGTCACTCAAGTGATTTGTACGCGCATCTCAGAAGTGAGTGACCATAAGCAACAAAGATCCTAGTGTACGATATCTCGCTATGAGGATCTCCCTCCCCCTCCCCCTTCCCCCTACAGAAAGCCAGATTGTACAAGAGGATCTCGGCTTACAAGAAAGAGAAAGAGACCATTCACTTCGCAAGTGAAACAAACAGGGAGACAGAGAGAGAAGCACTCTCGGAGAAGGAAAATAGGGAGGGATACGGTAGGATGAACCGAGATTATCGTGAACTTTTACCTTGAGAGAATTCGATGAACCAACCGAGAAAAGTGAACCAATGTTTAGAAACTTAGGTGTGGACAATCCAGCTTCTTCTAGTCTCAGGGAGGGGCAAGGGGGGTGTCGGGAGTAAAAAGTGAGTGATAATCACGGAAGCTTACGTAAAGAAGAAGAGAAAGACATAAAAACTCGTGACAGGAGCGACTGAATCTCAGCCAATACGGTAGATTGACAGATTGAGAGGAGAGAGGAGAGAGGATGATGAAGAGAATCGAAGAAGGAGATAAGGAAGAATTCAGTGATAGATGTAAACAGAGGGAACAAGGTTCGAGAAGCTCATTGAGATGTGTGGGAGACTCCAGATATAGGAGAGGAGAAGGGAAATTGATGGATAATGAAGAGGAGAAGGGTGAAATGAGACTTCGCTCTTCAATTACTTGCGCAGCTCAGTAAGAGTAAGAGAGAAAGAGAGTCTAATCCATTGATGTGATGGGAAACAGTAGGATAATCCATCCTCACTAACAAGAAACTCTCCTAATCCTCAAGTCCATCTCTCTCCTTTCTAGCCTCTTCTTCTATCTCCATCCTCACTGACTCCGCCCCCTTTCTGCCCCGCCCCTCCCTCTCCTCCGATTGGCTATATGCCGAGATTGCGGACACAGATTGGCCCCGCCCCTTCCTCCTTCCCTCAGCTATGCTCGAGTGGACGAAATCTCTGCTACGGTATCTTGCCAATTCTGCTTTTTGTGCTTGCTGAGCGTTGTGCTCAAAAATCAATAGGGCGGATGAGAGTTGAGGCGCGTTGAATTATGGAGAGAGAAGGAGGGAGTCAAAGAACGGCTAGTCGATTAGGGTTGGATATTACTCTTTGCGTTAGTCTGTCTGCCGATACTGAGAGATACGGATTTCAATGGAAAAAAGAAGCAAATAGACGATCGAATGAGCTAAGAGAGAGATTCGAAGTAAGAGTTCTGAAGCGCCTTTTCTATTGGAATTGAGAGTTGAATTGATGAAAGAGAACATCTGTATTTATTGCAGAATGATAGAACTTTTTATGTGAACGTCGATCTTGCGCACTGAATTGAGTGGAAAGGAAATAGCTGAATTGTCATCTTAGAGAAATTAATCAATCATAAGGGTCTTGGTGCACGCTACATGATTGCGTGTCTGTCTCAGATTCACTCTATACCCTCAGGCTATGACTACACTCTCTCACTTTCACACACTGTCTCGCCCACTCTCCTCATTTTGCGTACTCTCTCGGTGACATTCCAGCACGGCAGCTAAAATCATGCAAAACACCTCGTTCTGACTCTCTCCATTCCCCATGCTCTCTCGTCCTATTGTTCTCAGTGACAAGCGAATCCGAAGGAAAGAAAGAGAGAGATCGTTCAAATCCAGGAAGTAGAAAGCAGGAAGGAATTGAATCGCTAGTCTCTTAATTCTCGCATTTGTTCTAGAATAATTCGCCCGATTGACAATCTCTGGCAAAAACATAAATTGCGACGGAACAAATGTTGCGCGGTTTTTTCGGGAGCCGATAAGAGTCCGTCTCTCTATCATTTTCTACACTGATTAATCTCATTTTCATGTCGCTCTCTTCATCTCGCACACTCTCTCGTCTCTCTCTCACTCCGTCTCTGTTTTATGATAGAGGTGAAGGGTGATAGTAGCCGAGGGAGCACTGATTCCAATTGATATGAATGAAGAATTGGGCCGAGTTCCCTCTTACCATTGGCGCCTTTTTCCCCAAGTTGACTATTTTCGACCAATTTGTCCATGAATTCCTTGTTCTCTTGTGTACATTTCCCACTCAGTAGATCAATCTTCCTCTCCTACCGTACTCCCAGTCATTTCACGATACGCAAGCGCATATATTTCCCGGGTTTGGCTGAGCGCCAATTAGTATGCATTGAGGTGTCTTAGAGGGGATCTTCCCCTCCACTGAATTGAAGGGACTGAATGCCAATTTATTTCAATCAACGCTTTCTTCCGGAGGGAGAAGCGAAGGGGCATTAAAAATGCAACAGGCCGGGGGAGGGAAGGGGGAGGGGGGAGGGAGGGGGGGGGAGGGGATGAGTTGACTCTCCTTTAGCCAGGCAGAAGTCAATGTGCTCTTCATCTCTCGCTTCAATTCTGTTTCAACTCTCATCTCGAGTAAGCGTCGTCTCTCCTTTTCAAGCTCGAATGCCTGAGTGTTTGAATGCACTACTTGATGGATTGAATGCCCATCCGATTCGAGTGTTGAAGGGAAGAAGAAGGAATTCAGGGGAGGGGGAAGGGGGGGGGGGGGGTAGGAGGGATGAGGGGAATGATGAACTACTCAATGCAACATACAGTAATGTTAGTAATCATGTGGTCTCGACTCTCAATCGAAGACCTAGAATTGTGTATCTAGGACAATACTCGTATCATTAACGAGTCTGTCAGCAAGTCATCTCTCAATCTTCCCTCCAATTAGAAACTTCTTCTTCTCTCTTCATTGTTTGTCTCGATCTCCTTTGCGGGAGTCCTTCCCTTCATAGTTCGGACACCCGATAGATGAGGGGATGAGAGGACAATGGACGATTGAGTGTCAACTCAGAGGAGAGGAGACACACCTCGGAGCTGAGATGAGAATGAATTTGAGTGGATAATTGCTCTTTTTGTCCCTCATCCGATTAATTGTCTAGCAAACAGAAAATCGTGAGATGTCGGTCATCGAGTACGGTAGATTGGGAATCCATTCTTCCCTCCTACCGTATCCCCCTCGGATTCCTCTCCAGAGGCATGGGAAGATTACTTCTTCTGGGAGGGAGGAAGATTACTCTGGAGGGAAGGGAGGGGGAAGATTGGATTCTCGCTCCAGATATCCTCTCTAGGTAATAACTCGTCCTCCCCCCCCCCTCCCCCCCTCCCCCTCTCTCTTCCTCCATTCCGTCGTCCAATCTTCGAGCGAGGATTCAGTCTCGAGGGAGGGAAAAGGGGGAGATATGAACTCGGTGGAAGAGAAGGAGGGAGTTCGGTTGGATGGATGCCATTATTCTGCAATGATTGTATATGAGTGACCATGAAGGGCGTAACTGAATATAGATTTATTGACAATAGTTTTATCGAGTGAGAATAAGAAACAGCGTTATTCTTCAGGAGTAAAAATTGGGCAGAAATGGCTTTCGATATACAATAGATTGGTAGTCTCTGAAATTACTGAATGAATATACGAGAATATTCAGTGAAAATGATGCTCATGTCCAATCTTCCGTATTTTCCAGTCCATAACAGTACTCTTCTTCTCTCCATCCCCATCATTATCTGATTCCAGATTCCTCTCCCCTCTCCTCCCCTCCCCCCTCCCCCCTCTCTCTCCTCCCAACGATGCATAAATTGCCTCATCCCCGACTGACGAGAGTGAGACACCCAGATGACAGATTGTGATGAGAAGAGACTGAGGAAAACAATGAAAACGGAAGAAGAAAAGACTGTAGAAAGGGAGGAGGAAGAGAATGATCACGATGGAATTAGGAATGGACATTCAAGAATCATTCTCTTACTTAGGGAGGGCATCGTGTGTTCCAAGACGAATTTTCTTACAGAAATGCTCTTCAAAGCTTTCGCGAGTATCGAGAACTGATTTTTTAGTATCTTGTCTTTGAAATTTAATTCCGTCTTTAATTGAATTCAATTAGCTTTTTATTTAGTCAATTCTGGTGCCCGACATACCCGAAATACCTGAGCTTTCACTCGGAACTATAGTTTTGCAGTTTTAAAACACCAAAAATCACTAATTTTTGCTGTTCTCCGCACTTTCAGACCTATAGCATCGTTATCTTTTCGGCCCGTTCTTATTAGCCTATCACAGCTTGTTCTATGGGTGCTGGAGACTCTTTTAATTGTGAAACCGATTGGCTACTATCACTCGGAAGTATCGCTTAACGGCCGTGAAGACAGCACTTCATGATTTTCGAATTTCATCGAATTCTCGTTCGCATTCTAGCTTTTTCTCTCAAATTCACCAGTATTATATCCACTTTCATTACTTCTCAAAGTGGCATACACAAAAATTAATAAAAATATTGTTTAAATATGTTTAAATCAGAATAAAACATTTTCAGTAATAAATTCGCGCTAACTCGACAAAATAAATTGATTACGGTAGATGGGCAGTCAATCGAAGATTTTGATAAATCGCTATATTTTATTTTATTATCAATTTTTATGGCCATTCTTCGCTGTTATTAGATTCAGCACACTCGATTCTATAAGCGAAGTATAAGGAATAAATATTAGGGTTTGTTTATTAATACCCCATTGCCCTCTCTACCCTTACTTGAATACATACTTGAATGCAATTGATCCCCAACTACCTTTCATCCTCCCTTCTTTTTTCTTAGAATTTATTTCCTATTCACCGCTTTCATATCACTCATGGTGAGGGGATTGTATCATAAATGATACAATAATGGCACTTGATCTTTGATCTCCCATTCATTGGAAGGTAAATCGAGAGTAATAACCACTTCTTCTGCTTTCCCTTGGGTCTTCGGAAATCCAATCCCCTCCCACTTCCCTTCTCTCTCCTCTTCTCCTCTTCTCAAGCGCTTCCCGCATACAAGATTTGAGTGGGGATGAGATTACGGTAGGTCCAGAGGAATGGCAGATGAGATATCTTGGCCTGACGAAACCATCGGCAATCTGGATGGGTCATTGAGTCATTGAGTGTCATTGAGTGTCATAAGAGATAAATATTCCAATTGTGATTTGCTTTCACACTGATAGCTCTTTTTATGCGGAGCCAACGTCATAATGATATTACATTGTGTCATTCACGTTTTATCGTACTTCGTAATCATTTCCGAACAAATTTACATTTTGTAAATTATTTTCATATTTTGCTGGTTCGCAACTAAAAATTATAATTATTGTTTCTTATTTTTTATATACCCCGAATTCCAGGCAGATACATAAATCTGACGGTGAAATATTCCGAGAAATACGATTAAAAAAGAGAGCAATTATTATGTAAATTGAAAAGAAACTGAGATTACGGTAGGGACGAGGGTTTTAATCGATATTACAGTAATCTTTACTATTTTGCTCACTTTTTAATCGTATTTCTAGGAATATTTCACCGTCAGATTTTTGTATTTGCCCGGAACTCGGGGTGGATAAAAAATAAGAAACAATAATTATAATTTTTAGTTGCGAACCAGCAAAATGCAAAAAATTAAAATAATTTACAAAATGTAAATTTGTTCGGAAATGTTCACGAAGTACGATATATCTTCTATCAAACCTCTCACTTCTTCATTAGGATGAGTATTCCTGCCCACTCAATCAATCAGCAAACAAAGCCACCCATAAATGGTTATTAGAGTGAGAAGTCTCCAGTTTCACCCCTTATTATGAACGAGAGAAGTGAGGGGAGGGGGGAGGGAGGGGGGGGGGGGGGGAATGGGGAGGGTTGCGTAAGTGCTGCTAACTGATGATGCCATCGGAGATAACTTATATTTATTTGATACTACTCTACTTGGTTTCTATTATTTTTGCCACAAATTCTCGGGTCTCAAGATTTTCATGTGCACGACCGATGAGATAGTATTCAGAATGGAGATTCACTCAGTCCATCTCAGCCTGTTCCTACCGTATCATTCTGTCGAATGACACTTGACACCACACACGATGCAAATCGGAACCAATAATCAGACAAGGACAATGATGTCCCAAAAAGAATGTCCCATCTGGATGTACTTGTTGATCCCAACTCTTCCCCCCCCCCCCCTAATCTCCTCCTTCCCCCAATTACGAAAGTGCGAGTGGAGAGACACTAATCCTGAGGAGGAGAAATGAGAAGAGAATGAGGCTATTATACGGGACTGAGGATAAGGCCACAAGTCGGAAGGGAGTCATGACTGGAAGAAGGAGATGGGGTGGGAGGGGGAAGGGGGTTCAGAAGACGAGAGACGATCATCGGAGAAGAAGGTATTGATTAACTGGCATACTGAAGGATACACTCCTCCTTCATCAAAACGTTCTGAAAGTTGTGAGCTTGCACGATTACATTTTTCCGGGCAATGAATGCTTTATCAAAATGTGATTCCATTCTCAGAGAAAAAAAAGGTGCATGGTTGGGGGAGGGGGGGGGGGGGGGAGAGGTTCTCGTGGGTTCCCTAAGAGAATATAGTTGCCAGCTGTCTGGTTATTGACTCCTCCCTCTCTCTCTTTATTACTTTTTGATTCCCGTCCATCTGTCACAAGGAATGAACCACTACTTTATGGCCAATCTTGTATCTATTCCCTTCCCTTTCTCAATTGCCACCGTCGAAGGAGAGAGAGAGAGAGAAAGGGAATGGTTAGAGATGGATATCAAGTCTGTTTGATCGTTTTGTCGAGGTAGAAAATATCAATGAAATAAAATTGTGCCCATGTACTTACACTAACAAGTGCTGATTACCAGGTTGCATTTGGCTGAAAAAGCACCCCTCGCCTTAATTTCAAAAATTCTGTGAAAGCTGAGGATATCCATTCATCACTCGCGATAAATCCGCATATCATTATGCCTCACGGTTCTTTGTTTGGTTATTCAACAGGCTTGACGAGTCAATAGGGATGATTTGACAGAGGAGAATCGGAGGGGGAGTGGATAATTAAATCTGAAGAATCTGACGTCTTTTTTTAATTATATATAGCTATAAAAGGAGTAGTTAAAAGATCAAAGATCAGTTCAATCATAAGATCCTACTTCGAGGGGGAAGGGGGAGGGGGAGGGTAGAGGTGAAATCAGTCCATCTGTCTGTTGGAGTAGATCGTATTGTTCTAACAAGATTGGCCGAGAGAGAGAAAGTCAACAGGTCATTCGACATCCGACACTTCTTTGGGATGAACCGACGAGGGTGAGAAGAAGACCCCCCCCCCCTCCCCCCCCCCCCCTCTCACTCTCTCCATTCCCCCTACTCTCTCGTCCCTCTCTGACCAGAAGGCGGCATTTGATTGAGAGAAGGGCCAACTCAATTAAAGGACAACACTGATCGTGTTACTGAGAGATCGCACCTTCGAGAGCTGAAATTACTTATTGAGAGAGGGGTCTGAATGGTGGACACTCTGAACGACAGGAATGTATCCACGTATATTGCAGACGAAAGAAACGAATGGAGAAGGACAAGCATCCTCTAATAATGGATGACTTATTCCATTGTGATCTTTCCTCTTCGACTGCAGTTCCATTCTAATTCGACCTTTCTCGTCACATTCTCTCCCTTATTAATCTCCCTACTCTCGAAGTGCGCCACAAGCCGTGAAACACTGATGAAAAGCTCTCTCTCCCGTCGGTGAAAGAAAACGAGAGATCAGGGGGGGGGGGGGGGGTGGAGAGAGTGCAGAGAGTGCAGAGAGAGGAAAGTAGATTGACCATTCATGACAAGCACACGCTGCTTCTTCTGATGTATGCAAATGGTGGAAATGAAGGGGGAAAGGGCAGATTGGTGGAATCCTATAAATGATTCAGAATCTCTCAAAACCATCATCCTACAATACATAAACAGTTAAGCACACTTTTCACAATTATTTCAGTTCAGAATTGGAGTGTGTGGGTGTTGCATCGATCACACATCCTAGCCTGAATGACTCAGAATGCCTGTGATAATCGTTCATTTCTCTGCAGGTGATGGAAAAGTGAATGGGGGAGGGCGGAGGAATCGACGGCTGTTCACACAAATCTCACGCGATATTTTCTGCCTTGTAAAACATGGAGATGTTCCCAGTTGCTGGGATGGCATAAACATCGTCTCTCTCCATTTCCCGCTGTCTTTCTCGCAGTTTGCAAATGAGGAAAACGATGTAAATGGAAGTTTCCCGTGAGTACTAAGGGGATGTTCGATGACTGCGACAGATGAACAAACTCTCTCCATCCAATATAAAGAGTGATCATTCTCACTGATCTATCACACAATCAACTCGTCATGATCAGAGCAGCCCTCCTTCTTCTCATCGTCGCCATTGGTAAGGATTACTGTAGACGGTTACTGTAATGTGATAATATTATTGACGGTTGAGAGTTGTGCGGAAAAGTGTAAAGCAAACGAAAATTGCAGAGGCGTGGTCGCAGTGCGCAGGAGGAATTTCGGCAGCGGAGGTTATTAGATAATTCCGAAGAATTTACTATTACGTTTTTACCTACCGGACGGAACCATTGCAACTTCCTAATGTCCATCGTAGGCCAAAGCCTTCCTCGATGCTCACAATGCCCTTCGTCGGTCTATCTCGAGTGGATCGTATGTGGCCAAGGGAAAGAAAATGCCTGCGGCATCTCCCGCCATCCCGGATATGGTAAGTCCAAGGATGGTGTTTTGTGCCGCATCTTCGATGAAAAAAGCAGTGCCGTCCTAACAATAAAATTAGTCGAAATCAATTGAAAAATAAAATAGAATAAGCGTAAGATTTTGTTCAGGAATGGGACTGCTCTATCGAGAAGAGTGCACAGGCAGTCTCCAACTCTTGTGTCTTCGCCCATTCCACCAACAGAGTCAATCTGGGAGAGAACCTATACATGTATTGGAGCAGCGCCAAGGTATACACTTATCTTTAAAATGTCTTCAATGTTTTCTAGTAGAAAAAGCGGTTTTCCATGGATTTATACGAGGTTTTTGCAGGTGTCCTTCGCTGGAAAGGGCAAGGCCGCCTCTGACAGTTGGTCCAATGAATTCCAGCAGTTCGGATGGTCAGATATCAAGTTGACAGCTGCCGTTTTCAACACGGGCATCGGACACGCCACTCAGGTATGCTTCTTATCGGACGAGCAATACATCGCCCGGTTAGCTCAGTCGGTAGAGCACCAGACTCTTAATCTGGCTGTCGCGGGTTCGAGCCCCGCATCGGGCTGGCGAATTTTTTGCATTTTAATCTGTTTGCAGATGGCCTGGGCAAAATCGACGAAGATCGGGTGCGGAATGACACTGTGCCAGGGAGGGAATCAAGTGATTGTTGCCTGCCAGTACAGAGACGCGTACGTCTCACTCTACTGATGACGAATTGGCATCCGTCTCTCTTCAATTCGCACGCTCTCTCGTCGGTAGAGAATCGAGAGATAACGCGAATTGAGGAGCGTCAGATGCCGATTTTCCACGACTTCGTGATACCTTTACTATTTCTCCCTAGATACATTCTCCAGACGCTTCTCATTGCAGGGGCAACATGCTCAACCAGAACGTCTACCAGCCCAAGGCCTAGATGAAATCGATCTGATTCATTGTCGATAAACAATTGATGAGCACTATTCACATGGTTCAATTCACATCCCATAAGTTGTTAGGAAGAAGTTCAAAGAAGAAATGGTAGGCCATCGCCTGTCCTCTCGTTTCAATGGACAAATACATAATCTGCGAAACGAGAGGGTTCACATTCCCTCCCATTCTAAATCTTCTCTCGACGAGAACATAAATCATCGATTAACGAACTACGAGCAGATTGTCTGTCTTTCAACGCTCGCACACAGTCAAATTATGCTGACGAGAGTGGAAGATGGAGAGGAACAAGAAATCGGACGATTAGGGCTCCCCTGAGGATGGAAAGAGAGGAAGAATCAGAAGAGTCTGATTGTCAGAGGGAAGACAATGGGGATACTTTCCATTGCAAAGAAGACTGCAAAGTCACTGTGGGGGATTCAGACCGACCAGAAATCTATCTACCGCTGTCAAAAGTGGCGGGAAATAAAACGTGTGCTTGATTATCTTATTATGTGCAAATTGCAATAGGGACCACTGCGCGATTTATGAATTTAAAATTTTACCTAAATGGGCTCTATAGGCTAAAAAAAATAGTCAAAGAAAGATATTTTCGCGAAGAATGTGACGACTCGCAGAATAAGTTTCGTTTTGAATTTTAAAAAAAGGTAAAGGTGGTCCCGTCTTCAGCATTTTTTAAATGCGCGGAAGATGCTCTGGTTTCTTTTTGAATAATGAAAGAGAAACGAGGATTGTCTCTATCTATTCCAGATTCTATCTCGTCTCAATTGTTAGAAATACGAGAGAACGAGCAGAATAGAGAGTGATACTGATGGCGAATTTCATTGACTCTCCCCTCGTATTGTCGGGATGTTTATCGCTCTCTTCACGTAGTTCCTACGTAGCCTAATGTTTCCTGCATCTTCAGGGCAGAAGAATCATCAAAAGCAGAAAAGTTGAGGTCGGTGAATGAAGGTGACTGGAGTAAGCTTAATCCACAAACGCTGAGAGGGTTTGCGAGGTAAAGATAGGGACCGCCAGCCCCGCCCCTTTTCCCTCCACTCGATTTCCCTCAAAAGCGAGATCGAGCAAGCACAAAGCGCACACGTAACCAAATCACGCGTCCAAATGCTTGATCAGTAGCTATGACCGCCCTCCATAGGATGGTCCAGGGCCAAACTTTATCAGACTTGTTTGAGTAGGTCAAAACTCAAGAATTCGGTCGAGACATAGCCGATTCAAGCATTTCCAAAGAAAGTTCACACTTTGGCCCTCGATTTATCTATTCCTAGTGCTCAAACAAGACCACGCAATCAATAAAAACAAAGATTTATCTTTTCATAATTTTGTGCTTGCCTTTGAAAGAAAATTGATTAATAAAGTCAATTTATAATCGTCATTCAAACGAAGACACGATATTTTTCAGCTGATTCTCACTCTCTTTCCCGGCTCTTTGGGCTCAGTCTCCCGGCTCTGCCCATCGATTTTCAGATGAATTTAACTAATTGCTTTTATTATTAATGTGTATCTTGTTATTTCTTGCCTATCCCCTACTAGACTACCCATACATTTACCACGCAACGTTTGACTCGATTCGCACGTGTTTATAGTGCTCAAAGGAGCATAGTTGTCACCCAGATGGTTCTTTCTCCTCTTATTCCTTCGATTTCACGCTGATTGTTCTTGTTTTAGTTCTTGTCTCTTCACAAGTTGCTACTTTGTGGCTTATTACTTGATCGCTCAACGTTTGGCTCTGTTATTTTAAATCCATTGTGCTAAGATCTCTTGTTCCACTGTGTTTTGGCGATGGAAACACGGGAACTCTCGTTGCCATTCGTTTCACAACGCGCCAGTACACAAAGTATATGCCCTTCCCATCTCTCGTTGACCTTTCAAGAGAGACTCTTTCTTGATCTACCCCCTTGCCGTGTGTTCCTCCTCTTTCACGCTAATTGTCCTAGTTTTTCTAGTTGTTACTTCACTATTTGCATCTTCCCTTGTCATTCGACGATCGCACAACCTATTTCTCGGTTCATTCACTTCCCTTGTGCTAACCTCCCCGTTGTTTAGCCTTCGCCCTCGATGAGCGACGGCGTTCGCGATCGCGACATCACTTATGGCCGGTTGCGGGCGCTCAAAGAGGAGAAGAAGACGGTTACTGCAGTGGCGGCGGAGTGCCTCAAGCTCCTCGATCGGACTCCTCGGCCAGGTGAGCTAATGCAGTTTCTAAAGCGACTTCATTGGTTTATTTTTGTGTTATTATTCTAAAACAACCTTGTTTGTACCAAACTTTCTGCCAAAATTATGATTTGCTCTGTTGCTATATGTCAATTATGATATCAGGACTGTTAGAATGCCGTTTTCTCTTCCCATTTTGTGCTATTTATCCTCGGTCAGACAGTCTATCCGTTTAAGTGATTGCTTAACTATTAGATTCGGCATCAATAGATTGATTTCTCTGTTATTTATCTGATTTACTGCAGGCGAAGTGAAGCTCGTCACCACCATAATCACGGGCGCTCTCTCGCTGGTCGCGGAGACACTGAAGAGGTTTCGACTTGGAAGGGACAACCAAGATAAGTCCCATTTTTTGAATACTTACTGTGGACTAGCCACCATCTTCAAGTCCATTGTTGCCCTTCCCCCTCTTCCGGTGGCTCTCCCTGTGTCCCCCCTCCGAAGTCCTCACATGTGCGCGCTTTTTCGAAAGCTTCCCCGGTCAAGTGTGGACGCTGTGTTGCCCGCTCTCGCCTATACAAAAACTTGGCGGCACAGCTATGTCGAGCAATTTTTTTTTTCGAGCACGGAGAAACTTGGGACCAAAAGAGTTGCAGTCTGATTCGAGCATTCAAACGATTGTTGACAACCTCAACAATCGAATCAATACTCTAACTGCCTCGAATCGGACATTCTCTTTTCAGAACAAGTATCTCCGTAACAGGGTGACTGCCTTATCTAAAAGTAGTTCTCGTTCTAAAACAGAGTTGCAATTCTCGGAGAATGCTCGGTGTGAGGCTGAAGAGTCTCTATCTGAGCTTCAATCGAGGGTTGTGACTCTGCACGATGGCGTGAAGTACTCTTCGGATACGGTAGTTGCCGTGCTTGAACTCCTTGACCAAGGGGTTGCAGACGAGAAAGTGGGTCTCGTGATGAAGTCGATGGGGAGACTAATGGGGTTGAAACTGGATAGAGTGCCTAGTGCCACTTCGGTTCGCAGATTCGCAGTAGTTTCATTGTCAGTAGCTAAAGCACACGCTTATGAACGCCTCGATCAAGCAATTGAGAGAGGTGAGCAGTTGTGCCTTTACTCTGATGAAACTAACAAGCTCGGTTCGAAAATGCAACTTTTTGGTGCGGGGATGGAAAAGGAAAGTGGTGGGCAAGAGGTGTTCTTGTTAGGCCTGGCTCAAGTCCCCCACAAATCTGCTCAGACAGCCTTTTCCGTCCTGAAGATCGATTTGACGGTTTGAGCAGAGGCGTTGGTGACAGTAGTGAGCATGGAAAGTTCCGAGACCGCTTCTTATCTGCAGTAAGCTGTACGATGTCAGATCGTGCGGCTACTCGGACCAAGTTCAATAGTCTTATCGAGGAGTATAGGAGAACAGCGCTTCCCAGAGTTATCTCAGATTGGGATTCGCTATCCGACACTCAGCGTAAGCAAGCGCTCACTTTTCATGTTTTCTATTGCCAGCTTCACACGATCGCGAATTACACTAATATAGTGCTTGAAGCCATGGCTGAACACGAGCGCCTCAGCACCGGCAGAGAGATTCCCGCCCTCTCACCGACTGTCCTCACCGTTCTGAAGGAAGTCGCGCGCCTCTTCGGCGACCGGTCGGCTGGGCTGCAGCAAGGAGTACAAGGTTTGGGCAGGTTTAGATCAACCCAACTGTAATTCTCCTTTCCCCTCTTTCTTAGGGCATAGGGTCTCATTTTCGCCTTTTCGCCCATCGAGAGAGCCTCAAAAAGTTCATTCATGAGAGAGGATCCGGTAGACCCGAGTTAATCAAGCTCGGTGAGATGCTAGATCTTCAAATCGTGGGTGAACATCTCCAGATTCTTGGCTTGCTTGATCAATTGGTCGCGGGCCCGCTCTGACGCTTGGCAGAAAATGTGACTCACGTGATGGAGACTGGGGCTACCGTATCCCTTCTCCTTTCATGGGTGCGTGAGTGCAGAGAAAGTCCCGTTACTATGTTCTCTGGAAATTGCTCAGTCCCCTCACTGCACTCGATCGCAACTGGGAGTGAGGAATTTCTCGAGAAACTTCTCTCAGTGAACCCTTCTGAGGCTTCTCTCGAGGCTGTCGCACTGGTTATGGAGTCGTCTTTGGGATATTTCGAGTATCTCTTTGAGGATTTCATACCCGGGGGCAAGTACTCGGGGGCGGTTGATGATGTTGTGATGGATCGCACTCGTTGTGCATCTGCCACGAACCGGTTTATTGAGAGTGGCTTCGGTTTCGTGGATAGACTTTTCTCTCACGCACCCAATATGAGTATTTTCCGCCGCGAAGCGCGTTTATTGATCTCGAAAAATCACACGATGGCTTGGCTTTCTTCGAAATCCTCCGAAGAGAGGCAGGCGATCGTGTCGATTGCTCGTGCTTCGATTTCCACGGTTCGGGCGGAAGAAACTCTTGCCAAGAAACGTCTGTCTGAAGCAATTCTGCAGAAGGGACTTGAAAAGGAGAAGGAGTACGTTGCCAAATGTAACCTGCGGATTAAGAGGCGGAATCAGGCGATAGCTGCAATCTCTCCTTTTGGCTTTATTATATCTGTAAAAAGCATCTCCGCCATTATGGATTCCCCCCTCTGAATCTGACAGGGTAAGTGCGCTTTCTGCCCAGATTCGTTTCAGAGAGAGAGCCCTGCAGCAGACACCGCCGGAGCCTAAGATCTAAACGCTGAGCAAAAAGGTTTGTTAGATATTCTGTCTGGCTATTGATCTACTAACTTACCGTATCATTGATTGATTACAGGGCAAGAAGCTGACCGAGGAGGAGCTGCATCGACGACTGTTCGGAGCCTTCCATTTCCATTAATAGTTTTATGACCTCTTTTCGATGAGAAACTCACTAAATCAATCGTGATCTACTGTATTGGGTTACTGTAATTACCGTATTCCAGGAACTCTTCTGATTTCTTCCACCGACCATCTCTTCACTGGACGCACCATCCGTCGATGGACTGAAGAGGCCAATGAAGATGGAATCGTCTCTTCCATCAAGACCAGAGGTGAGACCAACCTGGTCACCCTATCCTTTCCCTCTGGCTCAGTCTCCTACCCCCTCCCCCCAGTTAGAGACTCTTTTAGACGAGGGACCTTTCGAATTCGAATTCCTCGATGATCTCCTCTGATTCCTGCTAGTCCATCCCCCTAGTTATTTTCCGTTACTGGTAGTAAATAGTAGTAGATCATTCCTTTTATTGTTCTTTGATCTTTGATCTTTCTAAAGTTTATATCAGAGTTAGATTATCACAGAGTATCATTGAATTTACAAGTTGTTTGTTCGCTTGTTGTAGTTTATTGTATCCATCAAAGTTATCTCCGTAATGTTCACCCAGTGAATGATCTTTGATCTGTTGTAGATGTTCCTGGAGTATTTATTGCATCATTGCTTATTCGTAGTTGTATCTGTTTTGCGCCTCCTCATTTTAAACGTTCTTTATGTATTCGTAGCTGTAATTGTTCTTTCTTCCCTTCCCCTCTTTTTCTGGATCTTCTAAGATCACTTACAGTAATCCCTACCGTAACCCTGTTACAAGATTCTCTCCCCGTTTTCTGTTCCATTTTCTGTAAATTAAAAAAAAACGGATCGCTTGACTGCTCACCTCCTCGTGGTGCGAACTGGACACCCCTCACTTGTTTTTGTATTGTATTACTTGTGAATGGTGACTGGTGAAGCAGTCTGTCGATAAAATTGATTATTCCAAAAGGTAATGAGTATCAGATACACATCAAAGAGTGAATTGGGAGTCGAAACATCGATTAGAACAGTATTTGATCGAAATCCGAAGTGTATTTGACTAGAGAAGGAGGAGGGAAGGGAGAGGGGAAATAGGCTCCGCCCACTTTATCTCTCGTCTCGCCTCTCCCCCCCCCCCCCCCCCCCCCCCCCCGTTTTGCTTGGAGAGGCGCGCGCGCTTCGGAAGCTCGGCTTCGGAGAAGAGCAATCGACATACATCCAAAAGCAAAAATGATATTGAGACCCTGACGGTCATATTCAGCCTACTTAGGACCCGATTCTGAAAATTCGGCTGTCAGCCTGGTGGTCCCTAGGTAAAGGACGTAAACGAGTTATTGATCCTCTCGAAGAGAACATAGGAGGTATTGACTCAATAATAAGAGTGGGATCAATTTAATCTGTATTGCAATCAGCAAAATCAAGCGCGATTTCAGACCTCTGAAACGCCGAGATAGATAATTTTCTCCAAGTCGGAGCATCGTCGGTAGATCGTTTCACTCAAATTACCACATTTTTCGAACAATGATATTAGCTGCCCTGTCAGAAGTGAAGTACTGTTAACAATAGTCAAACACGTGGAAAAGGAAGAGACAATCCGCTCCTCCCTTTCCTACAGTAACCACCTGCTTTTCTCTCTCTCTTCCCCCCCCCCCCCCCCCCCTTCCCCATCCCAAGCCACTCTCTCTGGATAGAGAAAACAAGTTAACATGCGGAAAATGGTGAGAGTGAAGGGATAGAATCAGCTCTTTGACTACAGGGACACGGTCTTACAAGAAATCTAGTATCGAGAGGATTATCCACTGAGAAGATGAAATTCCTTCATATAAAATAATTCCAATTGCAATATCAAATGGACATTGAATTACATGATCTCCAATCTACATTATTAACACGTAACCACTAATCCCCCTCTGCTCCCTCTCCTTGTCATTTTCGGCCCTCGCTCTCCTCTCAGACGGTCTCTTCCCTCTCCCTCACTCACAAGAATGACCCCTCTACTACTACTCGGATGGATAGCTGCAGGTTACTGTACTCTGAATGTTCCTCGTCTTACTTTACTGGTTCTTACTGTACCGGGTCTTACTGTACTGGGTCTTACTGTACCGGGTCTTACTGTAGTCTACTCTATTGTGTAATGTGTTCATTTTCGATTTCCAGTGACTTTCCTCCTACTAACGTGCAAGAAGAAAGCCAAGACCGATGCAAAGGAGTCAACGTGCACCGAAGGAACAAAGTTGGTCTTTGATATCTGTTTTCTGATCTTTGATCTTTGCAGGAAGAGCAATCCTCAGTCAAAGGAAGTGCAGGAGCACAACGCGAAGATCAATGCAGGAATGAAGAGGCCCCAGAAGGATGACGAGACTGTCGATGTGAGCCCCTAGAGTTCCTCACATTCAACTGATCTTTGATCTTTCCCTCTCTTCAGGACCAAAATACGGATTGGGGTCAACCGCAGAAGGTGGATATCGTCGCCGACCCCACAAGTCTCAAACCGGACAGTGTGAATAGCAAGGCAACAAAGGTGAGAAGAAGTAGAGATGGATGAGATTTACGAGAACTCATGACTGATAGACATCTCAATACTTCTCCCTTCCAGGTCGATTCCAAGAAGGGTTGAGATCAAAGATCATCTGTCCCCTCCCCCTCTATCCCCTTCCCCCACTATAATCATCGACGTTTGTGAGTATGTGAATACCGACTGAAACTGCCGTGTTTAATGGAGAATATCAGAATAAAGTACTTGAGTCACAAAAGGAGTGATACGCGAAGACACGCGAATCAACAGTTGCGAATGAATGTAGATCGAAATCTTAACTGCACGATCATACGCTAGTATAGCGTCCGTCCATTATGTTTGTAAAATAATTACAAATTCATTAATCACTTTATCACACAACAGTCAACTCACTCGTTATCGTATAACACAAGAAGGCTGAGAGCAAAGTGAATAGTAAAGCATTGATTAGCGGGAATTCAAAGCAGAAAGTGTGCAAGAGATCGATGGAAAGGCGAGATTGGGCAAAAAGCTTGATACAATCGGTGAAAATAGACTAGATTCGTAGATCAAAGGTCATGGCATGATTGGAAACCGACTATTGCACTGTCTAAACATATTTCACAACAGATTCCTATCATGACACCACCCTTTTAGGTCAGATCGATATTTTTTCTGGGATTCATACGTGCATATTATAAAAATCGAGTAAATACATTGCTAAAACAATTGAACATGGTATTAAATACATAATAATTAATTTACAACAGCTTGGACCTCACTCGGAAGAGGTTGTCCGCGATTTCCGGAGTCAGCTTCTGCTTGAGCCAGAACTGAAACATAGATTCTTCATCTCTATGCAATCTTTAGCTGCACTAGTTACAGTGATCCAAATTCAGGCCTACAATAACCCATCACGACCACCGTAATCCATGTGTCACATGCTTACCACAGGGAAGAAGAAGTGAAGGAGCCAGTAAGGGCCGAAGACGAGTCTCATCCTCTCTCCGATCGTCTTTCCATCTCCTTCGTATGCCTCTCTGATGGACAACGAGTGATACTCGAACATCGTGTACCCATGGAGAGTGTAGAACATCTGAAAGAGGGAACATCCGTCACTGAATGAGAGTGCAATAACCAGAATGATCCTACAAGTTTCAGTTTTCGAAAACAACTCAATCAATCAAATATTTCCGAAATAGGCACAAATTGCAATATCACTACCGTATCAGATCAGCCCCCAGTTCCCGATCATCCTTCCCCCCTACCGTACCTGAGTGACGAAGAAAGAGAGGGCACCAATGCAGGAGGCACACGCGAAGGAGAAGACCATACAGGTCCAGACGTTCCAGAGAGAGACATAACCGAGCAGCCAGCGAACTGAGAACATATTATTGGATAATTTTTTTTAAACAATTGCCCCACAAGAGCCAAAGAAGATGTTGCTTCATCCAGATACAGATTTCGATAGATTTTTTAAATCCAAACTGTGGACATGGAAGTGGAATTTATTCTTTACTTTGTA
Source organism: Pristionchus entomophagus (assembly GCA_036245825.1). Classification (NCBI taxonomy): domain Eukaryota; kingdom Metazoa; phylum Nematoda; class Chromadorea; order Rhabditida; family Neodiplogasteridae; genus Pristionchus; species Pristionchus entomophagus. The sequence continues at coordinate 15,721,206 of BTSX01000006.1, forward strand.
ATCAAAAGAAAAAAAAATGAACTTACAAACAGCGACGGGGGCGATATACTGCACCCAGCCGAAGGGATACCTCAATATGGAGAGATGAATTGCGAGTGAAAACGTACATTTACCCCCTCCCCCCAATTCACGCATTGTGCACCTGTCTAGCGATTATTTTGATACATGATACACAATAAAACATTTTTTCTAACAAAGTTTCTCTATGGTTTGCTTTTCTGTTGAACCAATGAATCCCCAAGATATACCACGGGACGATCTCCTTGTCCATATACGCGAAGATATATCGAGCCCCGATCACGCATCCAATCGTCGCCCAGAACAGGAAGACGATGAAGTAACGCTGCAATCAATTGATGATCCTCCACCTACCGTACCCCTCACCCTTACCTGATTGCCCAGTCCAACACATGCTCCTGTGATATAGCAGTGATGATCCTTCCTCAGTACACACTGATTGCAGAGGGGGCAATGATGAGAGCGGATGGGTGAATATCGATTGCACTCCACGCAGAACTTGCCTGACGAGATCAGGAGATAACCATTCTCTCTATCAATTCTCGATCCATTAACCTACCGTACCTCTGCTTCTCTCCCTTTCTTCTTCCTCCATTCCCTCCTCCTCTTCACTCCCTCCCGTCTCTTCATCTCCATACATACTCCTGCAGAGAGAGGCCACTACCGAGTGTCTCTGCCAGTGTTCCACTTTGTTCTCACTGGAATGTCATTGATAACTTCAGATCGGGCTATGATGACATCATCATCGTGTTGATCCTCTGGATGAACTTACTCTTTGAAATAGAGGAAGCAGAAGAGATTGGCGAGAATCTGTGAGACGAGAAAGATGGCCAGAAGGTTGAGATCCGTGCAGTAGTCATCATCGAAGGCACTGGGACAGGCGATGAATCTACAAAGAATATAAAGTGATCATTAGGAGGCGAAAGAGATTCCGCTCATGGTGAAGACGCATTTCACCTGTTTCTCCCTTTTCTCACCTCGCAAAGTAGGCCACAAGGGCAATGATGAATAGACAGTATAAGACTCCTCCCCAAGCAACGAAAAAGTCGCCCATTCGATCCAGACGAGTCTTGGGACGAGGAGGAAACTGAGAAGACCGGGTGAACCGGTATCCCTTGCCCTGTCGCATACTGAAATGATGAGCGAGGAGGATTACTGATGAAAATAACAAGGACTGATGAAAAGTACATCTCGAACACGTTCATTGATTCAGGTATTGCACGTGGATTGATGACCACAATGATATCTAATCCAAACAATCCTAGTTATGTGACAAGCATTTATCAGTTTTGTGAATTTCACTAATATGAAAATAACAATAATCACAGAAACCTGGGTGAAATCATGCTGATATGGTTAACTTTGTTCGGCACTACATCTGTGCAAATTATGGAATTCAGATACTGAATGTGTCTAGGGAGCTGTGAATCCTCGTCCTAATGAATAAGAGACAATCATATTAATGTAATTGATAATGGTCAAATCTTTTCGAAATGACTCGATATGAGTTCGAATAATCGCTTGTTGGTCCTTCTCGCGAGTGCTAGAGGAGAGTCGCCCGCCCCTGATTGCACTCCCGCATCGACACCTGAAGGGGTAAGGTAGCCAAAGCATCTAGCCATATCGATCGTTCCACATCAATCTATACTTAAATACAATAGATTGAACAAATGTATACCTGGCGCTTGGAGCAGATAGCGTACGGTATGGAAGACTTTATCGGGGTCCTCCTGAGAGTTGATAGCGAGATGGAGAGCCTGTGGAAGGCATGGTTAGTAACCATTGGTTACTGTGAGACAGGATACGGTAGGTACTCGTCAATACGATAGTTTCATAAAAGTGACGCAGTTTGTCAATTTGTTATCATCACAATGCATTGGAGACTCACATGTAGATGTCCATTGGAAAGGGCGTTAACATCAATTCCATGAGAGAGGAGTACTCCCACCACTTCGAGGTTACCCCATGCAGAGGCAGAATGGAGTACTGTCCATCCCTCCGATGTCCTCAATTCCAATCACTCAATATTAATAAAAGAAAATAGTAGCAGTCTATCACTAGCGTAGTTTTCTCTAGTTCTCCCAATTTACAATTATGAACCGGCTAGCCGAATGCCAAAATAACCTACCGTAATAGCGCGACACTCCCTCTCTACAGTACCTCGCTTCTGGATTGGCTCCATTCTGCAGGAGTAGTTTGACAGTCTCGACGTGATCATTGTATGCAGCCCGATGGAGAGGAGTGTAGTTATCCTTGTCCACTGCCTGCCATTCACTCACTTTCACTTGCTAGAGGCTCTATTCGGAAAGATACTTTCCGCCCACACTCTCCACTTTCTACGAAGACGTATTATTTAGGTGTGTAACAATTCCTTGCAAAAGCAATGAATGAAACAAGATGGACGTACATTGACATAGTCAGGATTTATTCCCAGCATGAGTCGTAGTGTATCCGTCTGGCCCTCTTCTGCCGCAGTGAGGAATTGCTCACGAGGATCTCCCATATCTTTAGCATCGATTCCCGTCTCATCATCCTATACATTTAAAATATTAACAAAAATATATAATATGATATAATACGACTATATAACGTTTTGCAAAGCAAAATTGGGAATTTAACCCATGAAGATTGTAGATTCACAAGCACCACGGGATTGTAGCTATGCAGAGAAGCGTGAATCATCTATTAAAGAAAAACCACAGATCAATATCTAGCACCTTAAGGGCAACTCAGTGGAGCAATCAAGTAGGAGAATGGCGCATACCTCCCATGCGGATACGAACATTCCCTGCTGCTTGGACTGCGCGATCTCCTTCAGTTGCTCTTCCTGCAATTCACCCATTACTAATCAACGATCACATAATTGCCTATATACCAGGAGGGTACAAAATCAACCCCTTTGCAATGCAACCTTAACTGGCCCCACTTCAGAAGACGGGATTCTTTTTGTACATGATAAACATTTCTAATTTACTCCTTCTCGCTGACCGGTCGATTCACATGTATGACTGGTGAGATTGACCAAAGCTATCGTATAGTGAATGTGACCTAGACTAGGACTAGGCTTAATTTGTAGGCAAATCCCCTTTCGTGAACCAATCCCGTCTTCTGAAGTAAACCCCCTTAACTATAAGCGAATCTAGATGTGAATAAGATTTATGACTTGCATGGATCATCAGAACGAAAGAGCCAACTCACACTGAGTCCCATCTCTCCCAGCACATCTCCCATCTCAGCCTCTTCCTCACTGTTTCGGGTGGAGAATGACTCTCCCTCGAGGTCGTCATCGATGAGGCCGCCTACACCACTGCCAGTTACGTGGTCGGAGACGTCCATCTGCAGAGAAGTCAGTAAACCGGAATTAACGTGGACAATGAAGAAGAACCCAATACAAAGGTGGAAAGAGACCCTATTGACGCATGAATTGAAGCGTACAGTTGTTAGTGTGAAGCTTTTGGGAAGGGTCTATTACTCATCGAAAATGGATGAGCAAGCGGAATAGCAAGAAGAAGAGTTGAGAGAAAAGTGAAACCTTGGTAGAGGATCCGCTGCTCGGTTCGACTGTGAGGGAGTTGTAGGTGCTATTTTCGCCATCCACCGACGAAGAACTGCTCCCGACACCGTCAACGTCCATTCCAACGATGAGAAAACAGTCGACAAACCAGGTTAACTGGAAAAGTTTACTTGACGTGAATGAAGCGCGTCCACGGCGGACTGAAATCCTACCGACACCCGGACCGCCTGGCTCGGGTAGGATTTCAGTCCGTCGTGGCGCGTCAGGAAAGTTTAGAGCCAATTTCTGTGTTTTATCACGATATTACACCACGATGTTCCGGTTGAGAGAAATTTATAATTTTTTCAGATTGTTTCCTCGGTTGTTATGTTGCTGATTTCCCCACATTTATGTTAAACAAATGGTGCCATGACAGGTCCACCTGATGCGCGATCGGTGACTCCTCATTTCGCCATGTCCTCGCCACAGAAAACGCCTCGTGATTCGACCGAAAATGATGAGGTGATCTACTTTGATCTGCATTCTTTTAAAAATATGATACATTTATTATTTAGTTAGACCGACTCCGATTTCGACTGCGCACGCTGGCTGTTTCCACGCCCGAGGAACTGTTCAAGGTCGGTTTCGCGTTTTAAGCTATCACTTTTAGCTCAACGAATGATCGTTTTCTTTTCGATTTGTGAGATTTCGACTTACGTTGATGCGATTCGGTTAATTTTGCAGGAGTTGGGTATGATCCGGGCAGAGTATGATGCGAAGGCGGCAGTGGTTGAAGAGGAACTGGCCATGCTGGAAGAGGAACTTCCTGCGATTGGAGAGCGATTGAAACAGAGAAGGAGCGAATTGAAGAATATCAAGACTGAGGTAGCAGCCAAAATCTAGTTTTTACTCTACAAATGATAATACGAAGAGGGAGAAAACATACTGAAACAGTTTGTTGGTTAATATTTCGAGATTAGTTGACACGTAGATTGCAAAACAAGCAATTATGGTCATCCACTCTTGATCAATGTTACATTCACAGTTCGTATCCTGCCATCTTCACTTTTTCATATTGCCAGGTCCTCACACAACGTGCTGATTACAAGCTGCATGTGAAGAAAGTGCACGATTTTGCTGCTGAGGTGGGTATTCCTTTATATTATATAAGCACAAATGCATACCGTACCTGTTGTGTATGTAGAACTTCTCAGCATTGTCCTGACGTGATCGATCGACTTTCGTCCATAAACGAGAAAATGGCAAGGATCGACCAATTGAAGTAAGCGACGAGTCCCTTACGAATCCAGTACCTTGTTTGGAAGGATAAGTGTCCTATAACCGATTCACTACTGTATGGTGCAGGTGCAAGGAGCGTGCGGGGGAATTGATCGACAACTGCTCAGTGGCAATTCCAATCAATGATGCTGAAGGAGTACTGTACACATTGGAGAAGGCCATCAAACACGTGCACAAGATGAGAGAGGTATCGTAGAAGATGAGAGAGGATCCACGGGGGTATCACATTTCCGCAACGGGGTAAAAATTATTTGGCAGGACAAATGGTTGAGTGATCCTGGTTGTATGTGATAGAAGGAGTGATACTGATCACAAAGACACCCGTTCCATGTTTCTAGTACTACAAAAGAAGTTATGAGTCATTATGACCCATTGCGGAAATGTCCCCCCCCCCCGGTATCCACGTCGAGTCGTAGATCGCAATATTAGATGTGCCCTGATGGTGCTGCAGCCTACAGTAACCGACTGACGGAAGTGGCGAGTAACATCGAGTCATGGGCCAATAAGAGATTGAAGCAAGTGAGGATATGTTGCCGGTAGTCATGACATCTATGTCATCATCTGTAGACATACTCTTTTGAATTGAGAACCATTATGCCGTTCATTTAGAGAGGCAGTTTCGTGTCGTATAGATCAGCAAAATCCAGTTAAAATGGACTCTATTTGATGTTATTCACTTTTCCATTTCGTATGGAGAACAAACATATTTTTGATCACAATAAGATAGTTTAATGGGTCAGGTGCTGGAGTCTATAATGTGGCCGTGGTCTGATGCTCAGGACGAGAGAGCATACAAGACAGAGATAGAGGAACTGACCAAGATCAATGGGGCACTCTATCTGGCACTTGTTCTTATTGGTAAGATTATTCATTTGGACTTATTGGAGAATGAGGAATCGACAGAATGCTGTTTGTCGTTCGTTCCAGTAGTCTTTCGCAATAATTTATGTAGAAAGATTCAATGTTGAAATCCTACGCATATTCTCGTTATTATAGTAGAAGAAGAGGAGGATTCTGAGCCCGCAGCAACTGCAACAAGTCGTCTGGTTGCAGCAGTCTTCGATCGGGTCGCAACCCGATTCAGCTTCCATTTCTATGGTAGCAGGAAGACGGCGGACCCTCTTCATCCCGAGTTCTTCCTTCGGCAGGTGAGACAGTGATCTGCATTGGACATACTCAATCAATTAGATGCTCGAAGAAGTCCTCATTTTTTGTTATGGCAAATTGAGTGTTTCAGTTTTGAATCGCTCATTGATCAGTAAATTTCCAAAATTATGGGCAGTTGGATAGAGTTTCAATTAGAATAGGCCTAGTTTCCTTAAAAAAAAGAAGTAATGTGTTTCAGTTGATCCTTTGGATGCGCCACTCCATCGTACTCTACTCAATGGTCATTCAACCGGTGCTCGAGAAGAATGTAAGGCTTTGGATATACCATGAAAAGTGTGCATCTTGTATGAAATATACAGCGTGTCTTCCTAGCATTCAATTATTATTGTAGAAAGTCTCAACGACCTCTTCTCACGACTCCTTCATCCGCTTGTGCTGTGAAATTGGCAGGGAGAAAGTGAGCTGTTATTGGATGATTAATAATTTCCAACGTATCATCTGAATTTGTTTTTAGATTGTTGCACTTCATGCCTACCAGTTTATCTTTCGCCTTTCCTCTTCAAAGTGTCTCTCAACCCCACGTTCTCAGGCTCGATCGTTGCTTGATTCGGTAGAGTACAATCAAGATGTCACCCTCTTCTCCACTCTAATCGATGAACTCATCTCCTTCGAGGAACAGCGAGACGGTATGGTAATATGAGATTAGGGTGGTGGTGTGACGGATAAAGAGTTTAGGGAGTACGGTAGGGGCACAAATAATAATAGTAATGTTGTTCTTGCAGACTGGGAATTGTGTCCGGGCGAGTTCAGCATCTTAGAAGTGCTGTGTGAGGAAGTAGTGAGGAAACGATGGCTGGTCTGTTGTTAAAGGGGTTAGATTGGTACAATAAATGTGTCCCTTCAGACGGTTGAGAACATCGCTTGTTCTGCGAGAGTAGACGATATTCTGAGTTCGGAGACGAGATGGAATCATCGATTCGTGGAGACATTCAGCGATGTCGATCCCGTCAGTTGATATTTCATCCAGGCGAAGAGGAATTGCCCATAGTTGCTCCTCATATTTGGCCCTAGATTAGACCGTCTCAACCTCCTCCCCCCTTCCAGCTTCTCGTGTGTGAGGCAGCCGATTCGTTCGTGTCTCTCCTGCTGTGCCTTCGTCTTCGCGCCAAACCCCTTCCCTGTCCCGTCACGAGGAAGATGTTCGTGGATCTGCAGGTGAGTACTGTAGATCACATTGTAGAAGGTTACTGTAGATGTCACGTATGAAAGCATTTTTTTGGTTTTGTTTTAAATATTGAGATAGTATTGGCATTTGGAGAATGATAGGGAGAGATAAGATGCTGTTGATATGTGCTGGGAGGGAAGGAGAGAGGAGACGGATGGATCCCTCAACAGCATCTCTATTGTGCAGGTGCTCTTGATCGACGACTTCCGATCTCGTCTGGTTCAAGTGGCCAATCACGCCGCTTCCCCATGGGAGATTCCATTCTCACAGATTATGAATGCCATGTGGTGAGATATGAAGGAGAATGAGAGAGAAATCATTGACGGATAACTGGATGAATTGTAGTCCACTACCTGATGAAGATAGGTGTCATGTGGTGAAAAAATAAAAGGGTTTATTCCGATCACTGATGCTAATAGCATATTATCTAATAATGATGGAATATTGTCTCAAATGGCAGGTATATGGAGAAGTCAATCGAGGAATGGGGAGAGGCAGAGTTGATATCAGCCCTCGAGGGAGAAGGAGAGAGGGCAGAGGCAAGAGGAAGACTGGGGGAAAGTGTCAAGATGTACAAGGTCAGACGAGGGAGAGCATCTGGGTCTAAATGATATTCAAGTCTTGACACATCGGTTGGAGAGCGGTAGGTATGTGTATCTTGATTGAGTGTTATTGAAGATGCCACTAATAAAGGCTCAATTTTCTGGGGGAAAAAAATTATTTTTATGATTAGTTTGGTAATTGTTCAGAAAATCTGGAACGAGATGGCGGGCGATGTGGTCGGTTCCTTCCGCTCGCAGTTGAGGAGTTTCGCCCAGAATTATGCATCCCAGAATTGGTGAGAGGTGTAAATGGCCCAGAACGATATTGATATTTTTTCCGGCTTGAGCGGAAGGGAATGAATAAGTGAAATAGCGTATATTTCTCTCAGGCGTGGTGTCTCTCGATTGCGAAGTGGAGAGAGGGAGATCTCGGCTGCATTCTGCCCTCTTCTACTCAGAGTAAGCTCTTTATTATATCAGTCTGCGATATTTGTAGCATTATGCTATTAGCCTGGTCGGAGGACGAGTGACAATATATAAGAAAGAATATCAGAAGCCAGTAATATTTCTACTGATACTTTTTTATGATATGTTTTGTATTGTGTATTCTATTTGATATTGCGTAGTGATGAATATCAGGTGCGCACTGGTCTATCTGAAACAGCGGATAAGATGTGCACCCCAGCTGTCGTCATCATATTCAGGTATACTGTAGATGGGAGAAGTGGGAAATGACAGACTAAAGTAGTAGTGTCGTTTGGTACAGTATACTGAGTTTAGAGGATACGATTGTTTGGATGACTATCGCTCTATAATTGTTTTTATTCCGAAGTATCCGAAATCGTTGAATTAAATATATATATTTTTAAACTAGCACTTGTAGAAGAATGCTGGAGGTTGTGGCGGAAATTCTCATGGAACACGTAATTACTCTCGTCCATTTCAAGTCAGTTTCATTTTTATATTTAAACTTTTGGAAATCCGGCAGTATTATACTACCAATAATAATTGGCGGGTGCTTCAATGTGCTATGTTTGTTCAGTTGCGAGGGGGCTGATCAGATGTCCTTCGATGTTGGAGTTGGTCTCGTATCTGTCGTAAATTCAGTATTAGAGAGAACAGAAGCGACGATGAGAGTCGAACATGAGAAGGCTATGGTCAAGGTCAGTAGAGGGGGGGGGGAGGCAAGATACTGATTGAGGTGGAGGGTGAGGTATAGGGGACATACAAGATGTGTGATAGCCTTCACATAGCCCCAAATAAATCGCCCCTGGATAAGCGTAAAAATCGAATTCATCGGAAATACAAAATTGACAAGATCAATTACTCATGTATACAGGATACCGCTGAGAAATTTTTTTAATGGGAAATTTTTTGTCCGGTCCTCATCCTATGTGTGTTCCTTGTAGCATTATTTAGGGGGATGATCGAACGTTATTACAATGAGCTTAAATTATGACACGCTTCCGAAGCGGGTGAGAAATTGAGGTCTGACCAACTTTCAAATTTCGAAATTTTTTCAAGTTACTTTTAGAGTATTTTTACTTCGCTGAGATTTCAAACTACGGATTGTTACTGGGTTTTCTAAGAAGCCCTGTCTGTGCTCTATCTCAAGCCAAGACCTTTGAGGCCCTCGATTATCTATGGCCTTAGTTCCGGAGATTGAATCCATGTCCCACATAAAAAGTGAGGTATAATTGGCACAATTCCCTGGATTGATAACCAGATAGATCGACCTGAACTGAAGTGCGCTTCATTCACACACTCTGAGGCTATGTCATGATGAGAGCCTTTCGATCCGTGTTCTTCTCTTCTTTCAGAAAATTGGAGAATTCCAAAACTAAAATTAGTTTTCAAAATATCGAAAATCGTGATTTTTAGGGTGCGAGGTTGAGGCAAACAGCACAAAAACTAGACATCTCAAAATTCTGTAATTTTTAGCGACAATAAGGCAAGAGTTGCTCTTTATTAGTACCTCATAAGATCTGGCCTTTCATTCATAGAGGAATCAAAAATTGGCAAACGTGCTGATTTTGATGTTCGAATTCCGAATACTAAAGTCTGTCAAATACTACGCTCGAAGGGATAGTGGTATCTTCTCCCAATTAAAATGATAAATTGTCTATTAGAGCCCCTTCATAACGAAACACCATTGAGATGGCAATGTCATTGGAGGCGAATACAAAGCGAAATAAACTTATTTTGATCTGGCTCAGAGAGCTTTATCTCAAACTACGCGTTTTTCTCGATAAGATCTTGCGTGGCAATTGAGTCCCATTAGCACCAGTGCGAAGTATTACCATCATACTTTGTAGCAGTGGTTTGGTTTTGTGTCTTTCACTTCTCTCCACGAAACGCCAATCAAATAAGTATGCCCATGTGATAGTTAATATCGCTGACAAAGCAGCTCAACTGTGACCGTCTTATCGATTCGCTAGATCTGAGTTAACGTGCGCTCAAGAGAACATGGAAGCCCTCAACGATTAGAGAAAGACAAAAGATGATCGGTCTAAAACGAAAGATGGGAGGTGTCAGAAACTCCGAAGGTCAGAAAACCTAGTAGGTTCTCTCGTGCCTTCGTCTTCTTTCTCTCTCCGTCCCCAATGCAATGCTGTTGCAGGAGGAATTACACGCATCGGGTCAGAGATACAATTCCTTTAGAATCTCACAGATACAGCTCCCGGTGATTTACAATTAATAATGTCTATATTTAAGGTGATGATGAGGCAGAGGAGAAGATGATGGCCATGAAGATCCATCTGGTGGACAAGGTTGGTTAAATTACATTTTTTGTTACATTTTTAGTTACATTTACAGTTACAGTTTTTAAATGAAAGAAAAAATATTTTGGACCATAACTTGCCCGAATAGTGTTCCATTATTTTCGCGCGTTGAATCATACCGATCATTCGAACAATATCCATCGTCTAGCTAGCTGATTATTTCTTGCAGGATTTGGCTCTTTCCCTTCTGAATCGACGATGGGATATCAAACTAGAAGGCGGAAGAGGACCTGTCAAGTTCGGACTTTGATCCTCATTCATTCAAGATAATATCGGAAACTGAGGAGTACGGTATCGGTCCGGGTGCGATCGATCAGACTAATTTGTAATTATTTGAGTGAGTCAAACTTTTTTGCGAGAATTGTATAGATACATTATTACTAATTACATTCTTTCCTTGCCCTGGTTTTTTTTGTGTGATTAATACTTGCAATTATGGTGTTTCGTTGATAAAATATTCGTGATATCAAGAACGCGAATTATGAGTGTGGAGAGTTTTCTACTCTGGGTATATCAAATATGTATTCCAAATATAAGAGAAACACTAATTGTGCCAGATGCCTTCTTCTTCCGTTAAGAATACGGTAGATATACTCATCAAGGGATATGTGGACGGAAGAAGAGCGACGGGCACAGTTACACTAGTTAATATGATGGAGCATGGTGAGAAGATATGATATAATGAGTTGAATCTTATATCATCTCATAATTTTTTAAAAGACATTTTTATTTATGCTTGTAAATAAGGATATTGCGTGTATTCGGGCAATGATGGCGTACTCTTTGTATTGTAGGTTTGATCCTCGTCGATGCGGGAGATCCATGGAATGGCGATGAATTGAGGGAGAAATTGAAGGAGAGAGGATATACGCCCGATCAGGTAGAGATTATGAGACATTAAGACAATCGGCCCGAATGTATCATGTTAAATTAGGAAATTAAATAGTAATTGTTTGTGGCCAAGAAGATCTTATTGTTTACGGACATATCTGATGAAATATAACGATTTAAATTTTTTACTACTTTTTTCAATTTTAATTTTTTTTCTCTGTTTCATTATATAGTGTGTATATTATCAATAATTGAAGGTGGATGTCGTTGTGATCACGCACGGTCACATCGACCACTGCGGGAATGTCAGCATGTTCAAGAAGGCGAGGTAAATATTTTAAAAATACATTTTTTTTAAAACTACGTTATAAACCAGGTCGTGCGCATAGGTTAATCATGATCTACCTTCCATGCGAGTGGGGCGTATACCGTTGCAAAAAGCTCGTGAGGCTTCGAGCGCTCCGAAAAAGTTGCGATGTAGCCACTCCGCTTCGCTCCGTGGCTACATCGCAACTTTTCCTCCATGCTCTCAGCCTCACGAGCTTCTCAAAACGGTATGGCCAGAGCATAGGCAAAATCACAAAATCATGTTTATTTTAGCAACTTTAGGCCGCTATTCACGTTAGCCAAGCACCGCTTGCTTGCGAGTGGGGCGTATACCATTGCAAAAAGCTCGCGAGGCTTCGAGCGCTCCGGAAAAGTTGCGATGTAGCCACTCCGCTTCGCTCCGTGGCTACATCGCAACTTTTCCTCCACGCTCTCAGCCTCATGAGCTTTTCACAACGGTATGGCCGAAGTATCCTAAAAAAACTTATAAATGATCATAAAATGTCGATTTGCACTTTTCCCGAGCCTGTCCGATGATTTTGAAGCAAGTTATGAGCGAAAATGTGAACATTTCGTAATGATGACGAAATTGACGATTGCGAAATAGTTGCTGTCGGTGAAAAGCGCTGACGATCCTGAGTAGATTGACACTTCTCCCGAGCCTCTCCGATGATTTTGAAGCGACTTATGAGCAAAAATGTGAAGATTGCGTAATGATGACGAAATCGATAATTGCGAAATCTGAGCACGGGGTGTCGATTGGCACTTCTCCCGAGGCTCTCCGATGATTTTAAAGCGAGTTATTAGCGAAAACAAGTCGGTATCCAAAAAAGCCAACAGGGTCCAAAGTTACCAGATTGTCAATTTTGAAAAAGGAGTTTACGGTGGTTCGATTGATCAAGGACTTGTCCTCGGGCGATGCCTAGAAAGCGAGTTATTGAGGTTTGAAAAGTGTGACACACAAACAGACGGACGGACGGACGAACTGACAAAGAGACATTCTGATTTTATAAGTATAGTGCGAATGTTCATGAATAGTGAGATTATGGTTCACAAGCGTGTCCCATTGTTAAATGTTACATTCGAAGTAAAATAAATTCTTGTCAATATTTATGTTCTTCATGGACGGTGACTGTGCGACAAAGGGAGTGAGGGGTGGAGAGTATGAACAGAGCAAGTTTATTGAGTTGAGTGGAATCAACTGAGAGACTGTAGGACTGCTATTGGACAATCTAATAAACATATTCCCCCTTACTAAGCAGGTCAAATTGAGCCTGATTTTAGGAGGATATGCACTATCTGACCCCCTTGGTGTGGATCGAGAGACGAGTGGGACACACGGCCTCCGATCTCATTGTCGTCGTAGGACACAGTGATCGAGGAGGGATTACTGTAGTGGCTGGTCAGTTGCATCATTCATATGGAATAGGGGAGATGAGACCAGGACAGAGCACATGATATCATGCAAAAGAGCATAAGTGAGACATGACATGATTGGCTTCTTTTTTTAGTGAGAAATATAAGTAGTCTTACTAATATTCTATGATGAGGTTGAGGCAGAGATTTGCCTTTTTTGACTTGAGGGATCCGCCTCGTTTGCGAGTTTAATAAAAGTATTGAGGTGATCTCTTCGAGGACGAGAATGATGAGGAGAAGTGGAAGGAGAACAGTCAATATCCAGAGGAACAAGAGACTAGCAGGGAATATGTACGGTGAGTAGAGAGGAAGGGAGATCGATAACCAAATATTGTATTATATATATTATATATATATTGGAAAGATAAAATGATCTTCTTTTCAGTCAGAAGGCTGATTGGATCGTTCCTGGACACGGTGATATCTTCAAAGTGAACAAGGGAGTACTGTAGAGGGTACGATAGTCAGCGTGTTATCGATTATTTCCATTGTTGTGCTAACATGTAAGTTAATTCTTAAATTTGTTGTACAGTTCGACGTTGATAAAGTTGTTTCAAATATGTGTGTTGTCTAAAGATAAAATCAATTGGGTACGAGACCCCATGCTGATTATCTTCTGTATTGTATGTCATATTGGTTTTTCATTCGATCGATAATCAGATGGCTTCTCAATCACTGCGATGTCTCACTAGGCTACGACTTCTCCAGATGGCACCCTCATCCAGTTTGTTTTTAAATTTAAATTTCCTTCTCATTTCGATCGTGGTGAGCATGTCATGGTTCATCATTTCTGCTTCCAAGAAATACACATTTGTTGAAATCTGGGTTTGAGATTGGTAATATCAGGTAGATCAATATCCGCCTCATCGCTGCTGAATCATCGAAGAATTAATCGACCCGGAGAGTGAGTATCCTCCTATTTTCGCAAACGGTTCTCTCTCTTTTCTCAGAGGTTCTCCATTCCGTGCCAATCAAAAGGGAGTCCCCGCTGATCGAGGAGGAATGACCATTGATGATCTCATCACGCCAAGGGTTAACAGAATGAAATAGTTGTTAATTCATATTTAATAATTCTCAGAGTTTGCCCGAGTCGAGTACATCGGGTACAATCGACAGTGATTGGATTGGAGAAATAGACGTGGTGAGTGAGGTGGAGATGAGAAGATTGCATTGGGATGACGTTATAGTACATGAGATGAATTGTAGCATTGCATCCACCCGTCTATTGGTGAAGTGATGATATAGTCGTGGCACCCATACTCAGATCTATCTTGTTTACACTATCTTCCCCGTTCTCCTCTCTCCCTTTGAGGAGAGGGAGAGTTCTAGGTCACCATCTGTTTATGCCTAGTGCCAGTCTCTCGTCCCGCTCTCACAGGGAATGGTCGCCCTGTGAGGAGCATCCGCAGATAAAGATGACTCCCATCAATACGTAGTTCGCATATCCAACGTGGAGGTCCCTGGATTTACTCCCCTCGTCAGGAAAGGAGTCCATTCCCGCTAGTGCTACCATATCCTGCCTATCGTCAGCTAGTCGCCTGAACCGCTACACAACCATTGGACTTGACCCCCCATCTTCATTCGACTACTGAAAGCCATTCACCCAGTCTACCCATCTTCATCCTGCCAGCCGGTCTTCCAACTACAATCAGTCGAGTATTTCTCCTGTATCCTTCCCCTTCCCCAATCATCGACGCCCGAGAGCGGATGATGCGCCATAGCAGCGCCTGCGCCAGAGATGCGCCTACCCAATCGACTCCAGATGAAGTCGCCCAAGGAACAGAATCAATTCAAGATTCGAGGAAGAAGGAAACCGAGGATTGGAGGATCAAGTGAGAAGACTGCGCCGTGAGTGGATTTGGATCGTTGCGACTACTACACCTATCTGCTGGACCGGACAGCCCTTGTATTCTTGTATTCTACACGTTGTATGTTAGCATTGCTCTTGATGTAGGGTTAATCGTGTAAGCCACCTCCTTGTATGTTACATTCGAGTTTAGTACCTGACAACTGAATTTCGCCTTTCGATACTGGGATATTAGAATAAGGTGACGCCTTACGTGTTCCATTTCATGCCTAGCATAGTTCTTTTACGCGACAGTGGAAGTCGCTTATCGATTTTTCGGGGACGTGGCACCCATACTCAGATCTATCTTGTTTACACTATCTTCCCCGTTCTCCTCTCTCCCTTTGAGGAGAGGGAGAGTTCTAGGTCACCATCTGTTTATGCCTAGTGCCAGTCTCTCGTCCCGCTCTCACAGGGAATGGTCGACCTGTGAGGAGCATCCGCAGATAAAGATGACTCCCATCAATACGTAGTTCGCATATCCAACGTAGTGATGAGACAACCTTTGCCAGGGTACGGTGAGTCTGGTGGTGGAGGAGTTCATGCGACGACCGATGGTCAGACAGCTGAGTACGGAGAATGGACTGACTGACAAGATATTCATGAAGGCTTTCTTGTGAGTCATGAACAATTCGCATGAAGAAGCTTTGCTGGAATAGTTATCTGCTCTATTCGAAATGTTATACATGGACAATGGAAACGAATTTATTTATCAGAATTAAGATAAAAAATCACTTAGATTCAGCTTTGGATAGAGTTTTTTATCGACTATATTAAATGTCGTGAGTGATATATCTGGTGATGTTGACTTCTTTTCCTTGACAGGTCATTCCGTAGCATGTGCATGAATATTTCCTCGCTGGAGCCAGCTCTCGCAGTCACTTTTCGTGATATTATTCAGGTTTGACACAAATTTGTGTTTTATATTGCTATTGAAACACTCACAAACACTTTATGGACAATTGATGAAGATTTCATCAATGGCATTAATATCAGGATAAACACGACGTGGAGCGACTCTTCCCTTACTTCCTCACTCATGC
The DNA here is from genome assembly GCA_036245825.1 of Pristionchus entomophagus. Classification (NCBI taxonomy): domain Eukaryota; kingdom Metazoa; phylum Nematoda; class Chromadorea; order Rhabditida; family Neodiplogasteridae; genus Pristionchus; species Pristionchus entomophagus. Next base: position 15,737,136 of record BTSX01000006.1, read on the forward strand.
CAGAAGGGTTCCCAATTTTTTTAAATCATTGTACTTGCTCATATTTTTATTTCAGCTCGTTAGATCTATCATTGTACCAACTTATATAATACGAATGTATCCTAAAAATCAATAAAAATGTATTCATAATATTAATTGCGAATATTGTAGATCTTTCCCCATCTGGAAGCGATGGACGATCTACGAATGATCTCTGATCTCACTCAACCCCATAATTGGTGAGTGCATACTAAATAACGAGCGCATTCGTGTCTCAATCCGATCTTTGATCGACTGCCCTGACGTACTCCTTGTAGGTATCCAGAGGCGCGTACTGTGCAGCGAAAGATCTTCTTCCACGCCGGCCCTACCAACTCTGGCAAGACCTACCACGCACTTCAGAGGTTTATTATCATTTCATATTTTCGAAACAAACAAAAAAACATGTAAATGAAGTGAGTAAATTGTAGATTCCGTCAGTCGAAGAGTGGTGTATTCTGTGGTCCACTCAAACTTCTCGCATCTGAAGTATACACGAGATTGACCGCTGAGGGATTCCGAATCGACATGGTCACTGGAGAAGAGAGGAGGTGAGAGAGAGACCATTATAGTCGGAAGAATATAGTGGTGTTGCAATTGAGCATTCGATGGGTGCAAACCATACCTGGGAATTAAACGAATTTATGAATAGTTTTCATCATTTTGTTCTTATTTCCTTTTTAGATTCGCCGTTGACAATCTCCATCCTTCTCCTCACATCTCGTGTACCGTTGAGATGCTCTCCACGAATATGCGAGTAGAGGCCAGTCCATTTGTCTCATTTTTTTTCTTCGCAAATTCATTACCCCCATCGAACTGTGTGTTGTGTGATTCATCCGTAATCTTTCCAATTGGATATCTCATTCTCGTCCTTCTCCATCCTCCATCCTCTATCTCTCTATCTCTCTTTCTCTCTCTTCAGGTGGCAGTCATCGATGAGATCCAGATGCTCCGAGATGATCAGAGAGGATGGGCATGGACGAGGGCACTGTTGGGAGTCGCCGCTGATGAGGTCTGCATTCCATCATCATTAGTCAATCGAGTCGAAGCCAACTCTTTCTTCAGTCATCGCATAGATATTAAGTTTTGTTAGAGATGCATATCACAATTTCCGAAATAAAGAGGTAACGGCTGATGGGCTGTGCAGGTGCATCTGTGTGGAGAGCCCGCTGCTATTGACATCGTCAAGAAGCTACTGGAACCAATTGGAGAGACAGTGGAGGTGAGGGGGGAGGGGGAGATTATGATCTTTGATCTCTGGATGGGGGGGGGGGGGGTGGGGAGAAGATGATATTTGATCTCTTGCAGGTCCTCACATACGAGAGAAAGTCTCCATTGACAATCGCCGAGAGAGGATTGGGCAGTCTGGCTGAGGTAAGCGGAGTGTGTTATTAATCAGCTCTTCGAAATTGAGAGATGTGGGTCGATATTGAGATGAACATGGATTTAAAAAAAAAATTGATTTTTAGGTTCAACCAGCGGATTGTATTGTATGCTTCAGCAAGAAGAGCATCTTCGCTATCACAAGGAAATTGGAGATGCTAGGTACGGTGGTTTATTGCGCACCTGAGTTTACGGATTGCCGCTATAGGATATAGATTTTTCGAATATTACTGTTACTGGGAGGAATAAAATCTTATTTGTGTGTTGCAGGTATCAAGCCGGCAGTTATCTATGGTGATCTGCCTCCAGGCACGAAGCTGGCACAGGCTGCCAAGTACAATGACCCCGCCGATCCCTGCACTGTCATGGTTAGCCCCCCCCCCCCCCCCCCCCACTCCTTTCCATTCCTCCTTTTTGCGACAATTTTGTGACCTTGCAATCCTATTTTTCTAATTTAAATTATCAATCCATTATTTGTGAGGTGGCGACAGATGCGATCGGTATGGGACTCAACCTCAACATCCGTCGTATTATCTTCGGGTCGACAGTGCGACAGCAGCAACTCCTGCCCACTTACGCAGCACTGCAGATCGCCGGACGAGCAGGAAGGTCACTTTTTTTTTTAAATGTGTTTAAGAAATAGTATTTCACCACGACACGCCGCACTATGCATTTCTCTGCTCTTCCAGATACGGCACTGCACACGAGGGAGGAGTGGTCACCACACTTCGACCCTCCGATCTCAGCACCCTCAAGGATATTATGGCCAAGCCGGTTTGTTGGTTTATTTGCTGATTAAACATTCCGTTGAATGGAGGTGGCCCGTCCGCGTGTTGGGATGCTGCATCCATAGAGAGTGGTTAAAAGAGTGGGATCGTGAAGGGGCCATTTAAGGTAGAGCCGATCGAGACTGTGGGCATCGCTCCCACGTACGATCAGATCGAGACATTCTCCTTCCATCTCCCTCAGGTACGGTAGGTGGATACGGTAGAGATCGTTTATTTGTACATTGTATATTTTTTCCACTTAATCACTCCTTGATCACTCCGAAAATACCGTAACCCTCCTCTCCCCAGGCTTCATTCGTCCGTCTCCTGGATATCTTCGTGTCTGTGTGTTCCGTCTCCGACCATTTCTTCATCTGCACTGTCAATCAGATGAAGGAACTAGCTACACTCATCGATAGAGTTCCCCTCTCACTCAAGGTACGTTAACATCCTTTCGGTAGACCGAAGAGATAAAGAAATGTGGGGATCGATTGTGTGATTGTGTTGAGGGGGATTGATTGCAGATCCGGTACACACTGTGCATCTCTCCCATCAGTGTGAGCAACAATAAATTCGCTGAGATGGTATTCATCAAAATGACCAGGAGGTAGTGGAGAAGAGACTTCCCCAGTCCATTGATCTCCCTCTCAGATTCTCCTCTGGTCAATCTCTAACTGCTGATTGGCTCTTCGACATCGTTGGCTGGCCTCCCGCTCCCGTCTCCAATCTCAATGATCTCATTCAACTAGAAAATGTAATGTTTGATCTTTGATCTTATGAGGCTAACCATTGAATGCAAGAATAGTGTTCGAATCCTGGTAATTTGAAGAAAAAATAGTGAGTAGAGTTTTTTTAGGTTGACGGGTGTGCCAGAAATGAGGCTCACTCCTATATTGATCTATAATCTGCTTGAGGTGTACGAGATTCTGGACCTGTACCTGTGGCTATCGATGCGTTTCCCTGATATGCTTCCTGATGAGGAGATTGTGAGAGAGGCTAGCAGACAGGTCGGTGCAATTATTACTTTGCAATATACATCCAATAAATGCGAACGGAACCAGTCACATCCAGTATCATTATTGTTAGACTCGCAGCATGTAATCACGAAGAGAAGAATTAGTCATTTTCCATTTAAATTATTCAGGTAGACAATCTGATTCGCGAGGGCGTTGAGAACATGACGAAGCTGTTGGTGGGACATGACGGGAAGCAGGTGAGAGAGAGAGGGAGGGAGAGGGAGAAGATGGAGTACGGTTGGTGGAAGGGAAAGTGCAGGGTGACATGGTAATGATAATTCGTAGTAATCGATATAGATCACGAGTTGATGAGTACCGTACTCTGCAGGGATCGATCGATAAGACGAACGAGCGGAAGGCAAGAGCAGCGAAAGAAGAAGAGGAAGAAGAAGGGGAAGACGAAGAGGAGGAAGAGAAGGGCAAAGAAAAGAAACAGCTCGTTCTTCCTAATAAGAGAAAGGGAAAGGGAAGGTTAGTATAAGGACAAAGTTAACAGTTTTAAAATATCTGAATTTTGAAGTACATGTAAGCTGTTTACTCGGAACAACTAATTACCTCACTTCGATAAGCTTCAGTAGTTATGCAGTTTCTTGAATTTAGGACGGTACTGGATCGTATGATGGACCGTGGAATACTATCGGCAAAAGAGGCTACCACTCTCAAGAAGGAGATCCTCGAGAAGGAAGGACAAGAAGTCTGAGAGTACGGTAGCCGAGAGAACTCATACTATCGTAATTCACCATCATTATTCACTGATAGTATAATAGGCAAAAATAGTCTGTTGATTTGATTCGTCATAAGTTCTGTGCTTGTTATGTTTGTTGATTTCTTGTTTGTTTCTGATAAATGTGATTCAATCTCAATCTAGTCCAAATCATGTCTCAGAATGTTGTTGAATGGTCATGCGATATACCTGAGTGAAAGGAATTGAATAAAAAAGAAATAATGATATCCTGAGATCAGGAAATTCTTCGATTATACTTGCATGAGCTGTTACTTGCTCGCTTTGCGAAGTGATAATTTATAATTTGAGATGTGTGATAGCAGTGAAACACCCGCAGAGGCTATGGATACCGTATCCCAAGAGACTACCGTAATCCCGACGGAAGACGAGGAAATGGTGGCGGTAGATCAACCTATCGACCAGTCTACCTTACCCTCGATATCGGAAAATGCTAGCGCAGACGAACCTATTACCAACGAGACTACGATGGAAGCAGAGACCGCAGAGCCTACCGTGCACCCTCATCCTGTTGAGGTTACGGTAGCCGAAGAGTCTATCGACACTGCGCCTACCGTAGCCGAGGTGCGTCAGGAGCGCCGGCAGCTGCGTGCCCTGAGCGGAATGGCCGCAATGCTGGCGATGGTGAGGACTACGGTACTTTATCGAATGGACTGCTGGGAATACTGTAGCTCGATCGATTCGGATATTTAAGATGCGAGATGGTGGTGGAAAGGCTGCTGCTCCTGCAGCACCAGCAACGGCCTCTATGGCTGCAGCTGCTGCACCTGTCGCAGATCCTCCCCCCGCTGCTGCATCAACTGCAGTTGTGGAGAAGAAAGTGGAGCCATTGGGAGAAGGAGGACGCAAGCTGAATCGGCAGGAACGAAGAGCAATGGTGAGGAGATGGAGAGAAGTGACGGGTCGAATAGAGAAGAACCAGTTACCTAGAAGTTAGGAACATGCGTGTGTCACTGACGTTTTAAAATGCGATTTCTGAACTTTGTTAGGGAAGCGAGTAATTATCGCTTGGGATAATGCAGATACGAAGCATACCATCCTTACGCATTATTGCATTTATATTTGCGCAGATGCGCGCGCAGGGAATATTCGAGGAGAAAGCGAAGAAAGTGGATGAGCCGAAGGAGAAAGAAGAGCCGACTCCAGCTGTAGGAGAGAGGAGAAGAGTGAGGATGGACACTGTGAATAGTCAGTTTTCTTTGATTATTATTTTTTTATAAACAATAATCTATTGTCATTTCAAATTGCCTAGAGAACTATTTTTTTCAATCATATTCGCACTATCTCATCTCCAGACAACAAAATATTTTTAAGCGACTGGGTTTCATGATGGACTCACAATGATTTCTTTTCAGTCTCGGATTCTCCCGTGTTCACAGAGACGAGAGTGTTCTCTGATCTGCCGACACCCGCGGGCTATCAACCAGTCGTATACGGTAACAACTATGTGAGAAGCGTCCAGTTCTCGAGTGGAGGAAGGTGAGTACGGTATATGGATTGGAATATCGATTAGGTGATCACGAGTGTGGAATAACGATCGATGATCGCAGAAATCTGGCGACAACCTCACAGGATCGACACTTGCGGCTTTTCAAATTCGATGAGGAGAAGTGCGAGGTGAGACTCTTATTATATTTTGACCTCTTTTTCTAACAAATCGAACATCAAAGATGTATCATACTTGTATGTTGTTCGTCGTAAGTAACGTATCAGTTATCCTGATTGAGACCTCCCTGACGGTCTCCCTCCCTCTCGGTGGCCTCATCTACGATGCTGTGTGGCATCCGAGAGAAGGTAAGGCTTTTGGCACATTCATATTGTATGTACCACCTGGGTGTGCTTGTTGTGTTTTTTCCTAGAAAAACATAATATTTGATTTGAGAATGGATCGCGACTTCCTCTCGCGATCATCCAATCCATCTGTGGAATGAAGAGGGAGAGAGGGTCCTCTCTTTCCGAGGCATCAACCATCTAGTCAGCCTTTTTGATTGTTGATTACCGAGTCATGGCAATCTCCATAGAATGAGAGCATGGAACGAACATGCTTCCTTCACACATTGCTAAGATGAGCATGACGCACATGGGAATGACGGTGTCTTCGAATGTGGGTGAATATCACTTTGCAGGACGAGCTCTCATCTGCGAATACAATTCGATTCGCAGTGGACAGCAGCAGACTCTATGCAGGATATCACAAATACCTACGGTGAGTGGACTTTGATCTTTGACATCGATATTCAAGCAAAATTAAAGCTTGTGAGAAAGGACAAAAGAGATTTTTTTAAAAAGGAATTAACTTGCATGAGATGCTCTTTGCAGAATCTTCGATCTCAATCGTCCCGGTCGGCAGACAAGAGAAATCAAGACATGGAGTCAGTTTTTCTCCTCGAATATTTCAAACATAAGGCTACGGTATGGAATGAATTAAGAGTCTATGGGTGTACGGTACATCAGTATCCGATTGTCTCTCAGGTCGTGATCATGGGGGACAGCGTTCTCTCCTCTCTTGCATCGCCGTCCATCCCGTGTACTCGGGAGTATTCGCAGTCGGATGCTATGGAAGATCCAGTGAGAGAGAGAGAGATTCAGATAGTCGTAGTGTGCAACCGTGACTTTTCAATCTGAGAAAGTGATCTATAAGCAATGAGGACGTTTCACTGTCCTATTATATTATACGAGAGAATTAATAATTTTCAAAAGGTAATAATATGTTTTCAGTCGGTCTGTACTCTGACAACTGCAAGTCAGTTGAGTGTCTCTTCGAGATCGGCCATTCTGCCCTTACTGAATTGGAGTATTCCACTGATGGATTGAGACTGTATGGAGCAACCAGGAATGTGAGTACTCTGTCAACTATTTTATTTTATTTTATTTTGATTATCGATGGATGCATAAATATATTCTCCTCTTTTATAGAACCATGTCATTCTTATCCTATAAATCAAAATATCAGCTCGATTAGTTTATCGAAATCCATGCGTTAAAAATATTCGATTCAGAGTACATATTTTGTTGTTGCTTCTGCTTATCGTAAATATGACACATCTTTACTCAATAAAATGCGTTTATTTCGTTACTTACATTTGATTTTTACGAGTCAATCTTGAGTAATTATTCTCGGCATCACCGATTTATCCCACACTTCTGACTTCACTCCTCTATTTTCACTTGCAAGCATGTCGAATAGATTGTTTATAATAATAAATTGAATAGAGATTCCAATCAAGCCATTGGTCATGGCCGCTAGGAGTACCCACAAATCCCATGGGCTTTGACTCGGTGCACACGAATATAATCTGTCCCAGACTGTCGAACTATAGAAGTACCTGATAATATTATTACTTACGACTGTCGTATGTTTCGTCTCACAAAACAATCCTCTAATCTCTTAAAGGCTAACCCATGAGCGTTGTATATAAGAAATGATGCGTGTATGATTGCTAGTACTAGCTGAAAAATCGCTCCTCGAATTCCTTGATTGAAGTTGTAGAAGAATAGGATGGTAATTACAAAGTGGAAGATGAGAAGGAAGAGCGATATCTAAAAGTGGTAACATACTTTATAATAGGTAACGATAATTTGATAACCTTGTTATGATTTTTCCATTTTATTTTGCTTCCACTTGTTAACAAAGCTACTGCGCCCTGAAAGTAGTACAAATTCCGATTGTATGCTCCTAATTGGTTTAATAAAATTGTGAAAAATCATAGCTGACCTCAATTGATCTAATAAGTAGATGGACTGATCCCGAGAGAAGGAAAGAATAAGGAAAAACATCTGAGAGAGAGTGATCAACAACACCAAAATGAGAGTCACTGGGAGAGACAACGCGGGAAAAAACAGATCAATGTGATCATGACATTGTGCCAGCCGCTTCCCACCTTTCCATCTAAAAACCTTACCACCAACCTCAACCTTACCCTCTCTTTTCTTTCCCCACAATGAATGTCTGACGATCGGTATTTTTCATTGATATTAACTTTTAAAAAATTTTTTAGCTGAAATCCGTGGCAGTCTAAGTGAAACAAAACGTGACCTATAAGAGACTAGTGAACAATAGGAGCTTGATAAATGATTAAATCACATTTCATCCTCATAATAACAATTGTTACAGGATTCATCTATCGTCTGCTACGATCTTCGCAATCCTGGCCAGACTCTCTTCACACTCGATCGACCCGGTCTCACCAATCAGAGCTTCGCCTTCGATCTCGATAGGTACGGTAGGATACGGTAGATGAGGATAGGCCATTCGATTTCATTGATCTCCAGTAGCTAGATCGCTATCATATGTCAACGATTTATCATTGACTAAAGATACTTACTCTCGATTAGATTGGAGAAAGTTACGGTATTCCATGTTTATTATCCAATGAATATTGCAGCTCGGATCGTTATTTGTTCTCTGGTTCGTCGACTGGTGAAGTGCTAGTGTACGATGTGAAGACTTGTGGCAACCAGACACAGCCGATGCAGAGAGTGAAAGCAGCTGAGAGTTCCCTCGTTGGAGTGAGGTACGGCCATTACGGTAGACTTATTGTCGATAGGTATACTGTAGAGTGGGATGGATACGGTAGGTGTGTAGATCACAAGGTTACGGTATATCGATTTCGTGCTGCAGCGTGCACCCCTCGCTGCCGGTGCTGGCGACTTGCTGTGGTGAGAGGATCTATCGTATGATGGAATTGTCGGATGATGAGGAAGGAGAAGAAGGAGAGGAGAATAGAATGAAGAGAGAGGAGGAAGAGATGATGGAGAAGGGAGAAACAGGAGAGAAATACTCAGAGGGGAAGCGACAATTGCAAAATGGATTCCAGATATGGAGGATGTGACCTACCCCTTCTACCGTATTCCCAAGGGGAGAAAGTGCAGACTAGAGAGAGATAGCACCTCCTTCCCCCCCCCCTCCCTTCCCGCTCCTCTCTCTCAGGGTAGATCAGTGACCTCACTCCTTCCCTCCCCCTCCCCTTCCCCCATCGATTGATCCGAGTGGAGCGATTCCCTTTCTACTCCATCCCTCTCAACGGTTTCTCACTTGTTTGTACACTTTTAGAAATTGTTTCTTTTATGTTGTGAATCTGTTTCTTGTTATTGGGTGAGTTATGGGCTGATCTTTGATCTCTCGTCGCTTCTCATGGTAAAGTCTATCCCTTTTAGTAAACCTTGTTGTTTGTCTCTTCAATCTAGCATCCCGCGCATCTCTCTCTCTCTCTCTCTCTCTCTCTCTCTCTCTCTCTCTCTACTTCTCGATAGTTTATTTCAATCAATTATCTGTTCTTTTCTCTATCAATCGATATTCTGCACTACCGTAATCCTGTGGATCTACCGTAGTCCTCTATGGCTCGTGGCTGGCTTCTACTCGTGGGTGTGCTGATCGCGGCTCTGCTGGTCTCACCCGCCCCTCACAAGGGAAGAGAAGGAGAGGAGGAGGAACACGATAAGGAGACGGTTAGTCAGGGGTTAAGGGCGGGGGTAGGGGGGAGCAGGGGAGGGGGAGGGGGATGGCATAGTGGTGATGCAACTCTGTTCAGAGTTACCTGCAGAAGGCGTGGATCTGGATCAAACACGCGGTTAAGAAAGTGAAGTGAGTGAATGTGGTAGATTACGGTAGTGATCGATCGGAATTTCTTCGGTTTCTGGCCCAGATTGCGACCGCGCGGATTGAATTGAGAGGGGTGGAATGCAAGTCTAGATAAGGGAGGAAAGAATTCAATCACAGAATTGTCTGGGCCAGAAACCGAAGAAGTGCCGATCGATCGATAACTGATGTAATTGCAGGGGCTGGGCAGTAGGGGAGCACTCGCTATACAATCAAGTGATGAGCAAGCTGAAGGAAAATGTGAGTGAACAGGGAGTTATGGTAGGAGAAAGCAGTTGCGGAGCTGGACTAAAACGGGCCTCTTCCATCTCGGATTGTTGAAGTATAGAACGGATCGGCTCACAAAATATGCTAAATCAAAGCCAAGGCACTACTATCACTCCATGGGTTACCTTACATCCCTCTAAACGAACTTCTTTTCAGCGTACGATCTCCGTCCTTGGGAAACAAGTGACATTCACGCTGCCCGATCCCTCCTCTTCCTCTGACGTCCATTGGGGTGAGATGGGAATGAACAACCTTTACCTCAATCGATTGGAACCGTGTAGCTTTCTGTCATCTATTTTAATCGTTTGCAGGTTCCTCTCTCTCATCCATCCTCCACAATCTGAAGAAGGAACCAGTACTCAGGGTACTCCTCGCACTCTACATCAATATTGTGTGAGTACGGTAATGCGGACGGATTACGGTAGGCCAGAATTTTTAGAATAAGATAGTGGGGCGATTCTGAGTTGAGTGTTCGAAAACAGAATTTTTTCTTAACCGTAGATTGTATTGTTGGATTTCATTTCAATATGATGCCTACGTAACTATCGGGCAAGGTATGGCACATTAAATAAAAGAATTTAAGAGGCGAAAAAAAGTGGCTCAGGGCATGCAATATCATTTGATGATTACATTAATCTTTAATATCTTGGTTTGAGGATCTTCATCGCAGTGTATGGATATCTCATTGCCCGCCATATCATGCTGTCCATCAATCTGAAGAAGGTTACTCAAGGGAATATCAATGTATTGTACTAGTAAAAAATTTGTGCGTGTTCTTGTAGTTCATTCACAAATGGAACCTCAACAGGGCGAATTTGAATGGTTGAAGTGACTCTTCTCTATTACAGGCAGCTCAGCCTGAGAAAGAGCGAGAGAGAAGAAGACAGAAGGAGAGAAGGAAGATGGTCAAGAAAATGGCAAAGGAAAGCAAAGGACGAGCAGGAATCAATAATCGTGAGTCGAATGATCTCTAATCTAATCATGTCATTTCTTAATATTAGTCGTATAAAAGCTGTGTGTATATTCGAAGTAAATACAAATCTGCATAGTCATTGGTTGATCTTTGATCTATCTATTATCCTTAGCCACGATGTTCTCTCCTCCTCTCTCCTCTGAAGGAGGCAACGACACTATCCGATCCACCGACTTCGAGGAGGAAATCGTCATGGACAGGTACCGTAATACTCTCAGTTTGCGATACAAATGTTGCTCCTACAGTACCCCATACTAAGATCTTGCAGATTCCGCACTCCTCGTAGTGGTGCATCGACGACGGCCCAACTAGTGGAGGCCAGTGTCCACGCTACTCCCAATCAGACCACATCCGAGTGATTACTGTAGACAGGAGGATACTGTAGCTGCCCTTCGCCACCAATCGATAATGCATCCTTCATTCTGTTTTTTGTAGAAATTCTTCCCCTTTTCAATGGTAATTAATTGTTTTCTAATCTCGCCAGTTTTATCGAGGACTTGAATAGAGCTAACGATTGTAGATTGGAGAGCAATAATGAAGAATTTTTACTTTGATAATGATACAATTTCCCACAACATCTTGTAAAATCGATAACAATATCTGAAGAAATATAAGTCTACATATCGTCGAGAAACGTTATTCTGACTGGGATTTCACGCACTGAAGGAATCCGTACTCTTATTACAGTATGGAAGAGTGTCCACGGTGCCACACAGAGAATTCGTTCGTATTGTTGGATGGTCGGTACTCGTGTAGAGTGTGCAACTATGAGGATCAAGTGAGTGAAGACAGTAGCCCTTCTCTTCTTTATTTATTCACTCACTGAACTCATAAATTTGCTTTCATATTGACTGTTCAGCGACGTGTGGAATACGAAATGGACGATGAATGCAATTTCATCGACTTCAACAAGAGCAATAGGAAAATGATGACTGCACTGCAGAGATCAGTTAGGAAGGTACGATATCTGCATGTTCGCTGATTTAATAGAAGTGAAATGGTGACTTATTTTCAAGGATCTAATTTCAGTCGAGAATTCGGACGAAGGGCGAGAGAAAGAAGAAGAAAGAAACCATTCCAGCAGGTAAATGGAAGAGTTTTATTCGATATATAATCCTAGGGTTGATGTACTGATCGCCTTGTTCTCATTTGGAAATGATTCGTTCATTCTCTGGACGAATATCATAGCGGTGAAATAAAACAAGTTTTTGCAGACTTACAGATTCCTCGGATTCCCTTGAGAATGTACGGGAAGAAGTATCGAAGGAGGAAGCAACCGGATGAAAAAGACCCGCCTGGAGATGTACTGCCAAGGAGACATCCAGAAGTGGTATGAAGGGGGGGGGGGGAGGGGGGGTTCGTCCATGAAGTGATATGGATGTGAGATGGTATCACGAAAACATTTACGTGCACTGATGTTCACGGAATAATCTACCAAATTGATTGGTAGGAGACATGGAAACGAATCTCCCATCGACTGAGTTCATTCACTCAACTACTAGCGAGAACCACTCGATTTCTAGTAATGGAGAAGAGAGCAAGTGAAGATGTCAAGGTGATTTTTGTCTTTCTCAAGCACTTGATTTCTGTAGAAGTACCTTTCAAATAGGAAATTGATATTGATTATGATCTAAAGTTGGTCTAACATTCACAATTTCTCGTTGGTCTTTGATCTTTGATCTATCTTCAGCCAGTCGCTATGGTGATCTTCCGACGTCTCCTCGCATCACAGGTTCGGAGATACTTGCACATTGTCCTTTCTCGAAATATATTCGTCACAACTCAATAGAAAACTGACTCTCAACAAACTACACAGTTTATATAATATATAATACCATATCAAACCACGAATCTCCCTTTGGTGCAGAAATGAAGGAGATTGAAGGGAATAGCTTTCTCTGATCGTGAGTGGACTGAAGTGGAGGAGGATAGATACATTTGGGAGAAGAGAAGATATCAGACAAGGACGGAAATTATGTGAGTTGTGTATATAAAAATTCTGCATTACCCACGTTTGTATTCATGTTGGTTAATAGCAAACAATCAACAGACATAATGATACCTTTTCTCAGTACTGTGGAGGAGCAGCGAGATCACATTGCAAGTGAGATCGCCACTCAGAACGAGGGATTGAGGACAGGAGCTGGAGTTGGAGAGGTCAGAAGAAGAGAAGAGATATTTTAGTTGCTAAAAAATTATTTAATATCCCTTTTTTGAAACTAATTTTTCAGCCTACAAAGTAGTTGTTGTCCTAAACCGAACAAGTAACCATGTGGTGACGATTCAAAAAGAGAAGATTGTGCTCATACTGTTTTTGTTGAAGCTAAAACTGACCTAGGGAAGGATGGGTGAATCTCGTTATCTTCAGGATGGAATGTGGTCGATGCTCATGTCGGATGCCGTCACGGAGAATCTCCAAGTGCAAGCGGCCGCCCCTCTTGGGGTACTTATCGTTTAACAGATGCAATTACCTGCTATCTGGAGATTCAGATTCAATGAAATTTTTTAATTAATATTTAATGTCTTTATTGCTCAGGCTGTTCGTATGAAAAAGAAACGAAGGCAACATAAAGAGCCGGAGAACATAAGAGAAATGACGGATACTTCGATTGATGCTCTAGTCAGGGTTAGTGAACAAAAGGAGATAAGATGGTGAAAAATGCATTCATTTTCAAATCGATTCTCCATTCACCGATCATTTGTTTTATTTTTTCGAAATGATTAGTCTGCAATGACATACTGTAGCTAAAGAGATAGACAATATATCTAGTGTCTTCGTTTGCTCCATAATGCGTAGAATTCAGATAATTGAGCGTAAATTTCCTAGTAATGACCCAATTTCAGGGCGGAGTTCTCTCACTGAACATTGAATTGTTGGTGGCCATTTCCTTCCTCGCGTGTTCACTCGTGGGATCGAGAGTGCAGATGACAGATTTAGTGAGGTGAGAGGAGAGAGATACGGAGAAGGGTTCTATATCTGAAAAAGTATGAGAGATATGATAATCTACACTCTGTTGTTTAATAGTCCATAAGTTCATAAACATAGGTTATTAATCTCACACACTCATTTTCCGATTTATTTCATCAATTATTTGTGCAGATGGTACCGCGAGGCGCGTATTTCCCTCCCTCCTCACTTCCTGCACGATCTCGTCAAGATAAAGTATTGTGATGATGGGAAGATGATACAACTGGAATGTTGTACTTATGAAAGACACTTTGTGAGTGACCGAATCCTCGTTACTATTCTACCTGTTTGTTTGACGCACCAGTTATTACAATAATGCAATAGTGAATATATGTGGTTTAAATTTAAGTAAAGAACATTGTTCAGAACTTCTACCTTCACGAGTGCAACTCATTCCTACAGCGAGTGATGAGTGCGACAAGAATACCGAGAAGGAAATTATCGATTAGATTAGATGAGGTACGGTGATGAAAAGATGGGACAGGGCAATGATGATGTTCGCGAAAGTGTACAGCCAATACTTGACTAATTTCGCGTGCTCACAATCTAATGAGTCTCTCGTACAAGGAAGAAACCAGCGACCGAGAATTAAGAAAGCGCTAACAACATTATATATGATTTTTAATTACAAAAAAGAATCAAGATTTTAAATTTATTTGCAAGTATGACTGTGATTTTAACGAATAGTCAAAGAGCAGGGGTTTCTCTAGATTGCAGAGAAGTTGATTGTTCATCGAATGACATGTAAAACAGATGAATGAGTATGATGGAGAGGGGAAGGAAGAATACAATTGAGAGAAGGATGGGTTCGAGGAAATCGAGATGGAGGTTCGAAAAAAAATTGTGGGGAGGTCGGATGAGGCCTGGGGGGGATGAGGTCGGGTTGCTGGATCCTAGAAGGAAGAGGGAGGGGGAGAAGGGCGAGAGCGATTGAAGAGGAGGCTCTCAGATGGAAGAGGGAGATGGACTGAATGACTTCGTGTAATTGGATATATCCATTTTAATCCTTTTTAAACTCACTTGGGGTCTCGGGCTGGATGGCTCGACGACGACGATCTCGGGGATCGCCTGTCCCTCTTCCTTCTCATATTTGCCATTTACAGTAGTCAATCATTCACCATTTCTCACCTGGTCATTCTGGCGATTCTCAACTTGAGCGGTCACCTGGCCCTCTACTTGAGGGGGCGAAGGTCCGAATGCTTCCTAAAATAGCCACACATTAAGTCAGGAAATCCCTGAGTTGATCTCCAAACCTTGAGGATTGGCTGGATGGAAGAGGGTCCTCTTCCACTGACATCTTCCACTGACACAAAGTTTCGCTCCTACAGCGCGAAAAAAACTCCATAGCGTCTAAGAAGTAGATAATCATTGAATTAATTGATCAGTGAAGGTGAGATAAATTGTGGAATGAGCGAAGAAGGATGGATTGCAACTTGTAAGAAATTGAGTGAGAGACGTTGAGTAGAATCTTCGACTCCACCCTCTGACTCACCTTCTAGAATATGAGAGAGATTCCGAGAATATAATTGTTTTGTTTAAAATGAAAATAAGTGAAGGTATGCTGATGGATGAAATCCTGATGGTATGTTTAGCTGCTCAAAAATACTATATCATGTGTTTCCAAGAGCTAGTAAGTGTCATTATTGTTGTATTTTTAGTTTACATCATGATAATGCGGGGTTAATTTTATAGTAAATGGGATTTGCACATCTGAGGTGAGTTGGTTTAATGCGATGTCGAGAAAAAATCATGCGCCAGCTCGGTCAAATAATCAATTATCTTCCAATTATATTTGTGGCCAATCCAAAATCAAAATTTACCCGACGGACTAGAGTTTGAAATGAAATGTTACCTGGGATTGCGGGGACCCGACAGTGAAAAACTAAGATTTTAACTACTGGGACAATGGGAAAAATCGATTACCCTGGAAAATGACAGTCAAATTACTCGATCTCGTGATCTAAACTCTTACACTCACGATCGGGCTGTTCTTTTGATCTTTTCTACGGTATTTTGGCTCGAAAATCGTTCAGGTCGAGATGCAACAGTCTACCAAATGCCTTTCGAAGCGCTAAATCAGGTTCAAAAACAGACGGTAATCGAAATAAGGTAGTTTCTGATGTAATTAGTACAGTGCTATGTTTCACATTTCCTGCTAATGATCTTCCTGTTTCATGTCTACTTGGAATCTCTAAATAAGGAAAGCTCACTCAAAGAAGATCTATCTGGATTACCTGAAAGAAATAGAGCTACTGGGAAGTCGTTTTTCGAAAGAACTAGAGATGTTGCGTTCGGTTTACTAAAAATTTCGGTGATTTCACAATGGGCTATCCCGGGAAACGACTCGCTTTTCGTCCACTATCCCGGGTAACTCTCATTTCGCGCAATTCGACTCTCTTACCCGGTGGGACACGAATGACCCCCCATATTACAAACTCTATCATAACTACCATCTTTTGGGCGAAATTCGATGGTTTTGCTGTGTCGGCCATTGTTCGACTGTTACTAGAACGGCTCCATAATGCAAATGCGGGTTGCAAAATCGTAATAACTACGGTTTTTCGGGGAATCTGAGACGAGTAATCTGTTTTCAAGCCTCGAGACATACTTGAGATAACGCATCTGACTTCCTTCTTATCACTTGAAGTGTACCGCCAATTAGCCAATTAGCCAATTAGTTGACTTGACGAATTTGTTCTCTGACTTTACGATTATTTTCAAAACAAATTATGATCTCTAGAGTAGCTGAAAAATATCAAAGAATTGCGCTAGCAGGTGATTTTATTGTTGTATTGTTAGTTTACATCATGATATGACGGCGGTAACACGGGATTTGCGCATATTAGGTAAGTTGGGTTTACGGGATGTCGAGAAAGCATTTGTTGCACTTGCGCTGCTTTATTTGAATGAGAACGATAATTCATTGGCGTGAGACGGTGGAGAGGTGATCGGTGGTAGACACCTCGAGTGCGAGCTCTCTTCTCAGAATCTGCACGATTACTTTCAAAAAAAATCCCGAGATAAATTCTTCTAGTCTCATACGTGAAACGTCGAATATTTTTGTCTTACCCTATTTATGAAAGAAATCATGTAGAAAAGATAGGACACAATGCTGGTAATGATAAGAGAACAACTTCATGATAGGTGTATGAAAAGTGCTATAAATCTAGGCTCGTCTTTCACTCAATTGAGCATCTCGTCTCAGGTTGTGGCCTCGCATCTCTCACATCTGAATCTGCCCTTCTCCCTCATGGAACGAGCACTTGTAGTCCTGGCACGAGCCAGAGTGGATACGGTAGATCTATCGATCGATCAAGCGGACGAGGAGGGAAAGTACTGTAACGAGGTATCTGTTAACGTGAATGTTTTTTTTAAATCTAGGGGGTTCAATCATCTCTCATCTTTCGTTCAACAAAAGTTGTTTTGAAGAATTCGTGTCAATTTGGAATGGAGGAGGGAAGAGTGCATCCGATGCTCTCTACTGCATACAGATCCCCCTTGTGAGTCAGGCTGATTTATTGATCATCTTCTAACTTTTTGTGATGAGTTGCAATAAGTTTAAAGTTCTGGTCCCTAATCTTTGCTTCTCTCTCTTTCAGTGTCACTTTATCCACTGACACACGAGCGATGGCAGTCATTCTTCTTGTGTTGAGATTGACCTTCGGACTAAGAGATGACAGGACATTCCAAGTCACGGTTCGTTTCTCTCTTTTATTCACGAAAAACATTACACTGCAGTAATGATTCTCCATTCTCCATTCTCCATTCTCCATTCTTGCGCTCGTGACGGGCGGTCGGTCCCCTCCATTCGTCTCACCCCGCCCCATTCCGACCCAGTTTGAAGAATCCTCACCCGACAGCTTGGGCAACCGGGTGAGAATCGCCCACTTGGTACGCTTCAAGAGGAGACCCCGGATGGGTATCAACCGACTCAAGTGATCTACCGTCAAGAAAGGCCCAGATCGTCAAGTCTGCCTCGTGAGTCAATCAATAGTCCACGTCAGCACTCACTCGCCATCATCGGAGGCTGGATGATCTACTTCAAAGCTCAATGGAGATCGACCAAGACCATTCCAACAGTAGACCCAACAAGCCAAAGAAGATTCCCTCATCCCTTGACCCAGACACCTTGAAATCGAAGATCCCACTCCCTCCCTAGCGAAGCTACCATCCTGCAGGCCCAGTGCCTTGAGAACAGGATAAAATCTGTATCTGTATCTGTAATGATTTCCATATAGTTATCATTTTTCCTGTAAGATATATGGTTCCATATTTCTTTGATTATAGAATCCCTCTCGTTTCTTCAATGTCGGGACATGGTTGCGCCAGTTGCGAATGCGATTGAGGGTCTATGGTGGAGAAGAGGGAGAAACGGTAGTGAGGGAGAGGTACTGTAGTCGGAAGGACTTTCAATCGATAACGTTGCTTTACAGTATGCGAGAATCGTTTGTGGATTACGACGTGGAATGGAATATGGAGTTGAACAGGACGGATCTCGTTATGAAGTAAGGAATATTCTCTTGTCGCTCAAGATCGAGCTGCTCTCTATCATAATTGGATTAGAGTAATGCCGATTCCATGTGACTAAATAAATGTATCCTTCAGTCGTACCAAACTGACATATCGACAGTCGCCTCGTGCTTCGTTCCCTGAGGGATGGAAACCACTACCGAAATTGGGTAAGAAAATAGGGAGAAAGTATTCTAACAGGATGGTATCAAAGGGGCATGTAGATTAAAGGAGGAGTGGCAGCAATATTTGGTCGGGGAAACTGAGACGATAGCCCGATTGGTCCCTTGAACCATAATGGAAATCCATAATTTGAAGGTTGTAGGTCAACCCTGAGCCGAGATAATCGCGTTTGAAGTTTGAATTCCCGCCCGTGAATCCCAGAGAAAAGGCTGCTAACTGTTTGCGCAGCGCACTCCCTCTCTCCGCCATTATTCGGCCCTTCCCTGTACTCCCTTTCGCGAGAGGCTAGAGTGACATAGAGACCAGAGACCGTAGGGAGAGGGTGCCAAAGGTCACGTGAGATGGGTAAAGACGGGTAGATCAAGGGAGGATACCTCTCTCACAAGGGAATGGCCCCGCCCCCTCACACTTCGTTTTGCGAGTGTCCTTGCTAAACAGAGTAATGATCCCCGGCTAATCGTGGTGGGAGTCGCTATCAACCATTGCTGACAGCACTTCTTTAACTTGAAAATTGATTACATTTTATTCACTTTGTGTTGTATTGAAATTTTAAACACTTACAATATTATTCTTTGAAAATATGCCGTCCGCCTATTATCTTCGGTTTCTCAGATGGCGATCGATTTCTGTACAAAGACAGTCTGCCATTTCCAGAAGATGGGGAGAAGATAAGAGCGAAACCATCCAGAGTCGCAATGAAGAGTTAGTTCTAAAGAGATTTCAATTTGACTGTATTTATTTTGTGTGATTCCACCATACAAATTAATTCATCGTACAGAACTAAAAATAATTTAAACATGTGAAGGGCACATTCACGAAAAAATGTTGAGTACTTCGATTAATATTTGCGTTTCTTCTCTCAATGATATTCTTTGTCAGCTCCTCTCATCTACCATGGTGAGCGAGTGAGGGAAGAAGTTGAGAAGGAATGGAGGCAAATGGAGAAAAGTAGAGAAATGAGGGAAGCTGTCAAATTGATTGGAACGAATTTTAAGGTAAGTGGCAAGTTCATTTTAAAGCGGGTGAGATTCGTGCAACAAGGCTCATACTTGAGTTGAGTTATTTGAGTGCTCTGAACATTGAAGCGCCTTCACAATTATTAACTAAATTGTGCTATCGTAGAATATTTAATTTTTGTTAGACAAAAGCATACCGAATGCTGCACCATATCCTCTTACTTACAAACAATAATTTGATGGCAGGATCTGGATATCGAAGAGGCTAGCGAGCCTCTTCTCTCGCCTACTTTTTCTATTTGGAGAGAGTGGAGAAAAGAAGAGGAGGAAGTGACGGAGGAGTGGAAACATCTCTTCCCTGCTGCTGTCAATTTTGAGGTGCTCTAACAATATTCAATAAAATAATTAGGATTTAGTAGGGAAAAGATTTGGTCAAGATTGTAAATAAGATCGCAGAGTGAAAGTACCGTGTTATGAAAGTTCAGGTATCCAGCCTCCCTCGGTTGTCAGTATCATCACTCGTCAGGCTGAATAATATGGAGGAAGGACGATGCATGATTGGTTAGATATATATGAATACCTCAGAAGTATCAACTCTTGTGTAAATTCACCTTGGAAACGTGAAATGGAATGCCACATCTAACAACTATGATCGTATGAATGGAATTATGTTTTTATGTAAAATAATAATAAACGGCTGTAAAGTGAAAATGAAATAAGTAGTGCAATGAGTGCAGGAGGTGGTTCTGGTGACGTAGCCCTCTCTTTCGTCTGCGCAGCCCCTGATCTCTCCCGACCCCATCGATTCCTTATTCAGACCATGTCGAGGTAGGCAACAATCATTATCTTTTGAGAGTATCTCAGGAGACAAATTATTTTTCCGCTCGAATGTCGTTTTTGAACCCTGCCATATGCTGACACGGGACTGACCGGAACTCACATATCTCAATCCACTTCAATTTCGTATGGTAGATAAGATCCCCCGAGGGAGCCTCAAAACCGTTTTCAAAAGTTGCCAGATGCCTCTAGTAATTAAGATAATTAGCACTTTCTGTTTGCGCGTGGTGATATCACTCGCCTCAACCACCACTCTCTCATCGGCTTTCGTGGCCTAGTGGGGTGTGGTTTCGTCTTCAAGACGGGAAGCTGCTGGCTCGACTCCGCACTCCTAAAAATTTTTTTGCTCATATTTCATTCTGATCTTTGAAAACTTGAATAAACCATGTTGTGAGTTCAAAACTTGAATGAAATGAATACGCTCACAAAACGAAAGATCAAAGATCAGAATGAAATATGAGTAAAAAAACTTTTAGGAGTGCGGAGTCGAACCAGCAGCTTCCCGTCTTGAAGACGAAACCACACCCCACTAGACCACGGAAGCCGATGAGAGAGTGGTGGTTGAGGCGAGTGATATCACCACGAGCAAACAGAAAGTGCTAATTATCTTAATTACTAGAGGCATCTGGCAACTTTTGAAAACGGTTTTGAGGCTCCCTCGGGGGATCTTATCTACCATACGAAATTGAAGTGGATTGAGATATGTGAGTTCCGGTCAGTCCCGTGTGAGTTAATTCTTCCATTTCCCAATTACAGATTGATCGTCGAAGCACCTTCAGTGATCTACGCAGCATGTTCCATGTTGGAGAAGAGGATGCTACGATATCAGAGGTAGATTACTGAAAGATTCGGTTGGGCATAGTGTCAGCTGATGAACCGATGAATTACAAAATGATGGTGTAATATTCCTTCTTCTCTTATCTTCTATAATTTCCAGATGTCTCTCGCTAGTGCAGAATCTGGAATCGGGAGGGTTGGTGATCGTGGATGATTGTGCTGCTCCATTCAGCAGGGAAGGGGGACTGGAAGGGGCGAGATTACACCTGAGGAGAGCAGCGGGAGAGGGTCAGTCCAACAATTAATGTGCTATTCTTTTAAATAATATGTTTCAATGTTGGGAACAACTTTGCCACGCCACCAAGAAAGAATGACAAAAACCATTATAATCTGTTAATGTATTATTTGTTACAGTTAGTTCATAATAACAATTTGTGATTTTAGCTCGCAACATCATCGATATTGAATGTATTCATACAATAGAGAAAAGGAAAGTCAAGAGGAAAGAGGACGAAGAGACGAGGGTCACAGGGAATGAGGTGCCCTCGAATACACTCAAAACTTACAACAAACCGCCATTTTCACATATCAGTGCGTTCGCCTAGGAATCGCACGATTTAACCCGATTTCGGAACAGTGAAAAAATACCGCTTGAGAGTTTCACAGATTTTGATAGCCCTAGGGGTCCTACATCGATTTCTGTTATTGTCATGTTCCTGTCTTTCTCATTTGCATAATTACATGCATTCGTAATTTGGCCAATTTTCTAGTTATTCAACTACATCACAGCGGAAAGTCATCAGAATCTCATGGAAACTTGGCACTAGACCAAATTTGGTATGCCGGATCGAACTACGTTTCCAGATTATGCAAATTCGCAATTTGAATTTTTTCGAAAAATTTCAAGCAAACTTTCCTCGAAAACGAGGAAAAAAACCCTTCCAGATTTTTGATATGTTGTAGACCTTGATCAGAGCTACGCGCCAGAACAAAAAATCACCCAATTTTAGGGACTCCACGTGGTTTTATCCTTAAAAAACGGAAATTTTCCTTTAGAGAGGAACCCCTCATTCTCCCCTCATCTCTGGTCTGTCTACACAAGTTGTATACAAGTCTCTCCACAAGTTGTAGACACGCTTGTACTCGACTTGTGTAGAGACTTGTATACAACTTGTGGTCACGCGTCGCTTGTATACAACTTGTGGAGAGACTTGTATACAACTTGTGGATAGACTTGTATACAACTTGTGCACTAGGTAGTGGGGAGAGAGTGTAGCGTATTTCATCACTATTTATAAACAACAATCGATACAACGTCCGCATAGCATGAAACATAAACAATCAGAACTAGTCGTTGGACGATATATCAATCGATAATGGCTCCTTCTTCTTCATGAGTACCGTTCCGCGATGCTCGCTCATGTATAATTGAACTTGCATGCGAGAAGTCGCATGACTGCCACTGCAATAGAGATTTATTAAGAATGTGACAATCAGTGGATCACTGTTCTTTGTTAGGAAATCGGTGGTCCATTCGCCCTTGAGCTCCCTCCTCACCTCATAGAATTTCCATGAAAGTGCCGTTGAATAGTGAGAGTTTAGCAATAAGTAGCGAATAGAACAATTTTGTTCTGAAAAAAGAGATTAATCTAAATCAAGACTGACCTCCTTATAATTAGAGTGAGATTTAGAATTAGATCAATTCTTGACGATCGATTCGACGAATTCATAGATCATTGGATGATCTACCACGACGAAACTGAAGTAAAATCAGCTTAGAATCTTCAAACGCGAATTTACGAAAACGGCAATGAGAATAGAGCGTCATGATCTCGCAAAACACTTTCTGACTAGCTGAGATGGGACTGAACATGAAATGAACTGTGCAAAAGCGTCAAAACAGCAGAAAATCGATAATAACGGAAATACTGAAATGGAAAAGAACTTCGTTTGCGCCAACTCACACTTCTCGAGTCAATCGACTCGAGAGCGCGTCAAGCGGGGACTTGGTTACAACTTGTGGGAGGGACTTTATAGAACTTGTGGACCGGACCCTCTCCCTCTCACTTGTATACAACTTGTGACGGGCGCTCAGAGGCCATTTTACGTGTATACAACTTGTGTAGACAGACCAGAGATTCCACGCCGCTCTCCCCACCCGTGCTGTGTGGAATGGCTTGTTTTCGAGCCCGCACGTGCTCGAAAGGGCTCATGGGCGTCCAAAGAAGACAGCTGATGTCGATTCAGTATCTAGCCCCAAAGGAAGAAAGCGGAAAATTGTTGAAATGCCTGAAGAAGTTGAAGAGAATGAGTTGGTAATGGTGACGAGAATGAAGAAGATGATGAGGAGGAATGTCTAGCCGAGAAAGTGAACGAAGATGAACTGATCTTGGCAATTGTGGAAGACTCTTTCGATGAGATCTTTGTCCATTAAAAATAAATAAATATGAAACACTTTCATTTCTCAATCTTCCTTCATTCTAAATGAGACGATTCTGACCGCACGGGTGGGGAGAGCGGCGCGGAATGAGGGGTTCCTCTCTAAAGGAAAATTTCCGTTTTTTAAGGATAAAACCACGTGGAGTCCCTAAAATTGGGTGATTTTTTGTTCTGGCGCGTAGCTCTGATCAAGGTCTACAACATATCAAAAATCTGGAAGGGTTTTTTTCCTCGTTTTCGAGGAAAGTTTGCTTGAAATTTTTCGAAAAAATTCAAATTGCGAATTTGCATAATCTGGAAACGTAGTTCGATCCGGCATACCAAATTTGGTCTAGTGCCAAGTTTCCATGAGATTCTGATGACTTTCCGCTGTGCTGTAGTTGAATAACTAGAAAATTGGCCAAATTACGAATGCATGTAATTATGCAAATGAGAAAAACAGGAACATGACAATAACAGAAATAGATGTAGGACCCCTAGGGCTATCAAAATCTGTGAAAATTGCAGTGTGTAAATTTTTGCTGTACCGGACGGGTTGCGTTTCTTATGCGAACGCACTGATATTTGAACTTTTTCAACTTATTTAAAAACAACTTTTGTCTTCTTTTGTCTGGTAAAATGAAAGATGTGGCGAGATATTTATTTCAAAACAAATAAAAGCATTTTAGGTGATCCAAACGGACGATGAGAACGAGATAGAGAAACTAGATGAAGAGGTTGGAGATCAAAGATCAAAAAGTGGCGAAAGGAGTGGAAGTGAAGATGAATCACTAGTGGATGAAGAGATTGATGAGGAAGAAGTGGAGAGAAACGGTGAAATCTTGGATTATTAATACTGGAAGGATTCGTAGTTCGAATTTGGATATTTCATGTTTCGCAGCAGTCTTGATATGTGGAAGCTAAGAGAGTGAACTCATTATATAAAAATGTTCAGACGATGAAGAGGCGATCGGGATGAATTCAATGAGAGACAATCTAGATGAAGAAGGAGGAGAAGGAGAGATGAGTGGAGACGAATTGGAGATACTGGAAGTACGTTTTTCTTTTCATTCTATGCGTAAAGCATTCTGAGTCCGATTCCATCTCGTTTATGATATTTATCTTACTATGAATGTCCATTGATGGATGGATCCACTGATGGAGTTGAATGAAGTGAAGATTGAACATTCCAATCTCATTTGTGTGAACGAGTTTGATATAAGAATCATGTATCAAATTTCAGGAAGAGCCAGAGGAGAAACCATGTCTGAGGTACAAACGGGCACAGGATATTTACAAGCCAATGATACAGAAGGTGAGAGATCAAAGATCAACTTGGAAAATTAAGACGAGGATATTATCCATCATTATCTAGTGTTCAAAGATATATCAGGTTGGAACTTATATTTAAGTAACGCTCGTTTTTCAACTTTGAGATGATGAGCTCTCCCGTGTCTTGTGTTTGTTCAATCTCATTTTGGTTTTTCAAAAACCATGAGGGCTTGGATGCTTTCGTTAGCGCGCACTATCTCAGATATCTCCTTATCACTGGTCACAAGTAACGACCAAGTTCAACGTAGTCAATCATCACCCCGAGCTTTTGTCGGGTCAGTGCTCAACAGAGAAGAGTGATTGAGTCACAACTAAGCTACAGTAGTAAAGTATCATGGTTATATATCACTCTGATGGCAGTGAGATGAATCCACTATGCAAGACCTCTTCAAGATATGTATCTAAAGGGAGTGTAGGATTTTCTGTTACTGATTTAATTAAGTTTTCACTCCGCGCGGTCGGGGCAATAGACGTAGAGACCTCAAATATGGTTACATGTGAAGCACTTTGGATATTGAAAACACAAAATAATTTGGTTAATTGTGATGTATTCTCTTCATAGAGAATAGTTCCCGGAAGTTCGATGTTGAAAATCAGGCTTCGAAATCGAAAAAAAAACTGTAGGCCTTAGTGATTGAATGTAAGATCTTAAGTGGTTAAATTAACGAGAAACCCTTACTCTATCGCTCACCCATTGGACATAATTTTAGCTAGGCTGCTATTCTTAGCGTATACTATGATCAATGATCCTTAAAACACGCATTTTGCTATTTCAGTCTGAAAATATTTTTGTTGGGAAAACGGAAATTTCTTGAAAAGAAGATCAAGTAGGCTCAAATGCTCATAGTTATGACACAGGCCCATGATGTGCCTGAAGAGCCCTTATGTAGAGGCCGACACCTTCGATCCTCATGTCAGAAAAATCGATCCGGGTCACCGCCCTTTGATTCGTTGGTTCAGATTCCAACGTCAATAGGAATAGCCATAATGGAGCGAGCACCATTCTCTTTTCGCCATCAGTGAGAGTATTTGTCAAGTTTCTCATACAACTGTGTGTGGTTTTACAGAATATTTTCTCCGTGAAAAGCTACGACTTTGAAAAAATTCTGAATTTTCCGAAAAATTTCAGTTACATTCAAATTTAAAATTCTCTTCTAAGTAGCAAGCGAGAGATATCTAATACTGACGGCTATGATGCCCGTGTATACCCTAAAATTATGCAATAAAGATAGCTCGTGGAGATTTGAAAGAGAGGAGAAATGTGAGCTCAAACACGATGCTCAAAAACGAGCGTTACTTATGTTCCAACCTAATACTTCCAGGAGTACTACCTCAACTTCGAATATCTCTGGTCGATTCTGGCCATGCGACTATGGTAAACGAAAGGAGTACTGTAGACGACGTAGGGATCGTATCAAGAACTGACTTTGTTGCCTGTTGTTCCCCCTGTCTTTCTCGATTGACTCCTGATGTCCGTCGTTCGCTTGTGCATTTTATGTGTGGATGAAGCGATCGTGTCACTAACTGATGAGGTCCAGAGCCATTCTTGCTAGTCTTTTATGAGTATTAGTGGTCAGTGCAATGATGAACAGAGGGAAATAGATTGAATTTTTTTATGAGAAGGAGAAGGCATCTGAAATCAATTCTCTGAAAATTTCAGGTGCGGTACTTGCCTCTTAGATCATTGAAGCAACTGCAGAAATGCCAACCACTCAATCTACTCCGAAAACTCACGAAAAGTGCTCGTAAGATTAATGACTGGGAGTGCTTGAGTGGGAAAGAGATGGAGCCAATGAATCTTGAAGACCCCGTTTCTCTTTATCACCTATCACTGAGAGAGACAGGTGGTTGCCACGTCGTCTTATGTTTAACCCCATCTCTTGAAGACTTGCTTTGTCTCTCAGGGTCGTTTTATTTTGACATATTTTCCTGCTTCATTCTATCCATTTTCATCAATGGCACGAATTACTCTTCGGCTGGATTCCCTAGAGAGAAACGGGATGGGACAGCAGTGCAAGGATGGCTAAGCTTTTGATTGTCAGAGAGACGAGAGAGTGTGTGAGATGAAGAGGGTTTCTGCTTGCTTCGTCACTTCTGGAAGAAGTAGCATCAAACTAGTGGAGGGAGAGGGGAGGGGGGGAGGGGGGGGGATAAGGCATTGCGTATGAATGACAATCCTCCTTCTTTAGGTATGCATGCCTAGACGGAGACCTAACTGCCACCGATCTGCATCTTCTCCCTTTGTGCACATCTCAAAAATCCTCCCGAAGCTTCAGGGCGTATTATCCCCTTTCCCACTAGACCTCCTTGAGGGTAATCAATCATAGAAAGGAAAGGGTGGCTGACGAATAATCGGCCAGATTTTAGCAGATGATGCGTGCGACTTGACTTCATCGACCTCCAATATTTTAAAGCTGATGTCGTAGTTTATTTATTATATTTGCAACAAATAATGAGTTCTGACTATAAAGTTCTGACTAAATTGTGAATTAATAGCGCGCCTTCATCATTCTGCATGCAATATTGCGTCTTTTGGCGGTGAGAGAATAGATCCTCATTCCACATCCCTGGTTCTGACGTCTTCCATCCTAGCAGATAGGTGTAACCTCTCTCTCTCTCTCTCTCTCTCTCTCTCTCTCTCTCTCTCTCTCTCTCTCTCTCTCTCTCTCTCTCTCTCTCTCTCTCTCTCTCTCTCTCTCTCTCTCTCTCTCTCTCTCTCTCTCTCTCTCTCTCTCTCTCTCTCTCTCTCTCTCTCTCTCTCCAACCACCACTCATTACCTTCTCACTCATCTCACTCGATTACCAACACACAAAACGTCCTCAGTGTTTGTTCTGTCTTCTCCTCTCTCTCATCCAATTCATCTCCCCATGTTCAACCAACAAGCAGTTGGAGCATCCAGTTCCATCTGTCACTGACCCCACACAATCTTGATCTCCCTCTAGAGGGGCTCGCCCATTTTGTTGACAGTCGTCTACCAATACAAATCGGTCAACGTCTTCTGATTCTCGATCTCATCAGTGATTATCACAATCAGTCTCTCTTGTCTACTCATCTCCTTCTTCTTCCTCTAACTCCTCCTCTCTCCATCCACTTCTTCCATCCAGCAGTTTTCGCCAAGTCATCTCCCTTGAGGGACAGCTCATTTTTTCTCCCTCGAGGTCCCTCATGATCTGTCTGCCATTCGCCCCCCCCTCCCCCTCCCCCTTCTCCTTCCTCCCCACTACGATCCCCACCCCTTCTCATCACATAAATCGACACCAGCAGCTGGCTTTTGCGCGCAGCTTTTGTTTCTCAGAATGGATTTCACCAACCCGCCAATTTCGCCTAAAGCCGCTCTTTAGACCCCACTAGGGGCCATTTTGAACCCCCTCTCTCCTGTCTCTTGGATTCCTGCGAACGGTCTGGGGTTGATTTATTGGTCTGTTGTGAGTGACTTCTTCCCTCCGTTTCTGCTATAGATGATGGGTGGACAGAAGCAGAGGAGGGAGGAGGAGGAGAGGGGGACGGTATGAGACTGAAGGAGAAGACTACGAACCGTCTCACCGTTTTCATACTGGAATCCTATTTATTCTCAAATAAAAAATTTAAAAATGAAATAGTATAACTAATCGTAAACCTACATGATGAAGGCATACTGTAGGCTACATCTTTCTGGTTGACACATCATTGTGCGTATTTGGTCAGTTCCTGGTCTGACTGGCGATTCAAACCGTTTGTGTGCCTTCCTTCCTCCTCCCTCCTCCCTTCCTCCTAACACGAATTGGAATTGGTGCCTAGCTATTTCACACCCGAGTGCTCATCTGACAAGGACAGTGTCTAGTTGGCGAGAAGAGAGAATCGGACTGGCAAAGGACATCAAACTATTGGTCCCAGGTTGAATTAGCAGCAATAGGAAAACAGAGATAAGATGATCGTTAAATCGCTCAGTTGCTCTCTGCGGTATACTGGGTCTGATGGCCAATGGATGAAAATCTGGTTGGTAGTCAGTGGCCACAGCCTTTTTCTCCTCCATTCACTCATTCACACCTGGGCAAATCTTCAGTGATAAGCCCCTTTACGGAGAGGAGATTGAATAGAAGCTAGGCTGCGAATTGCTTCGGGGCATTCACATCAGAATCAACCCATTCAGCAACAAGCTGTCAATAACTACCGTAAATGAGAGTACGGTAGCTCTTTGATCTACCCTTATCGTGCCAGTTTCTGGTGCGCATCCCGGAATTGCGCGTTCTCTCCATTGCGTGGACGAGATTCGGTGACTTCCTTTCAACTGAGTGAAATGGAAACCCCTTTCCACCCACCAGTCAACCACCGTGTTGATCTACCACCTGAGGAGACCCGCAGACCTCCGTTTATGAGCCTGTTTTGACTCACCTGGGCACCACTCCCCCTATTTAAGGGGAGGGGGGGGGGGGGTCGGCCGCCACACAGACGTTATTATGATACCCCGCCTGTCAGAGTCAGTCAAAGAACGGGGGCAAGGGAGTGGAAATATGGGAGGTTCCGTCGACTCGATTGCATCTTGTTTTAGGACCACCGCAGTAAAATCCGCGAGGGGTCTCTCAACTCATTTCAACACTAATTGTTCAATTTCCATATGCCCGATAGACTTCTTGATTCTCTTTCAATCTGGAGTACGAAGATTTAGATGACCTCAAAACGCCTATGTCATTCAGAAAGTTCGGAAATGTGAATGGGCCCTCGTTCATAACACCCCCATCACTCATCTATCTCACGAGATGGAGAAGGAGAGAGAGAGAGAGGGGGAATCAAATGGCAGATCACACCTCTCTCCCTTCTCAATTCGAGACCCCTCGAGGGCAGAAGAGTGATAAATCTATGATCAGGAGAGGGAGGAGTCACTCCTCGAACAGATCACACTCCTTCTCCCCCCCCCCCCCCTTCCCCCCCCCCTTCCCCCTCCCTTCCCTCCACAATTTGCATCTAGCACCCTCTGACAGGAGGCAGCGATATCCAATAAGGAGTGGAGATATTGGATCTATCCTGCTCATTAGACCGGGATCTCTTGATTCTGCTCCATTCTCGCTGATATTAGCATGCAAATGAGATCATCACTCCAATTTCGAAATGTATTACCAGAGGGAGTTTCTATTCCTACTCTCAGTTGTGATAGATAAGAGATGAGTCAATCACCAGTCTCCTCCCTCTTTACTCGCTGCTTTTGTCTCTACGTTCGCCCCTCCCTACATCCATTCATCCCCCCTCCCCCTCCTCCTCTCCCTCACTTCTTCTCCTGGTTCTTTTTCATCTCCTCTTCTCACAACCTTTGTGTGATGATTATTCCCTTCGCAGTCAGATGGTCAATGCCATTAAAGGGTACTGTAACTGTTATTTAGTGTATACTGTAGTATCGATCTGCAATCTCCCTCGAGGGCTTTCACTATAATAGCCCGTGTGTTGCAATTCACACCTCTCTTCTTCTCTTGTGTGTTCTACTCGTGAAAGGGCCGACTGTTTGTGTCCGAATGGGGCCATGATCTACCCTCGGATCCTCAATGGGTTCGAGCTAAGCTGGTTCCGGTTCCTCCCCAGGACCAACTACACAAGTAGTATAGTGGTATCGCAGTTACTGACTCCGTAATCGTGCCTCTCTCAATTCTTTCACTATCCCTGGAATGACTCTTTATTTGGATACCCCAATTCCGAGAGGATTAGGGTCTATGGTACCACATACTGCTCTGAACTAGAGGAGACTGGCGAAAAGACTTATCTCTCCGTCCAATCTCGAGACTCTCTATGCATGTTATGTCATGATATTTATTTATGGATGTTCCGAAGTCGATTCGGGAACGATTGTGCTGATTAATGGCCGAGTTTAGAGGACACACGCGGTTTGAATGAGTCTCAATGAGCATTGAATCGGCGAGAGACTGTGTCAATTAGAGGTGTGAAATCGACACGTTTTATCTGAATCAATCGGGCATGCGATTTGTGATGTTGGGAACTTATTTCCAATTGAGTAGTGCGTATTCATAAAGTGAATGCTGCCATATGCCATCTCTTCCCTCAATCCGTCGCTTATCTCAATTGTTCCTCTTGATGATTGAGTGGATTACTACTACTCACTTATTTGATGGGAGGGAGGGGGAGGGGGGGGAAGGGATCCCCTCGGAAGGGCTGTTCGTCCATGGATTATTTTTTATGTGATTTGACCGTAATCTTACTCGTTTCTGTTGTCTTCCATCTCTCTTTGCCCCTTGATTAGCAGTAATCATCCTCTATCCATTCCAGATATTTACAGTGGCTTGCCTGGAATCGAGACAGCTGTTCAAAGACGGTTCCCTTTCCGGGTTCAACGCTCATTCTCAGTCTATCTAACACGATTTGTCGCCCGCTGAGAAATTTCGGAGTCTTGTCGCCAAAAAAAAGCTCATTTGCTGTCCTTGGGGAGTTTCCTTCTCTTTTTTCTCTGCCCTCTCTCGATTCCACCCGCTCTCTCCCTATTCCCACATCTCATGTGTGTGATTTCCGACAGCAATTGGTCCTCAAGCTTCTTCGCTATTCTCCCACCGCCTCTTTGTTTTGAGTGGCCATCTCTTCTTTTCCGTCTCACTAATCAGATGATGAACTGAAGGGATGGAGATTGGTGAAGTCTTTCCTTCCGGTCCATCCATCTCCCCGCCCCCTCTCCCCCTCTCTTCAATCCCTTGGTTAGCAGTCAAACAGTTTCATTCTCTGAATCCTTCTTCTCTCTTCCCATCAGATGACCCCATCGTGCTTCCGGTCTCTCAGCAGTTTCCTCCCCCTCTTCCTCCCTCCAATTCTTCCTTACTTTCAGTCTCTCTTTCCCTCTCCTCACTAAATCGTCTCGTTTTCGCGCGGAGACGGGAGTACTACTTTTTATCGCCCTTTTTCACGTCGAGTAGCCAGATGAGACCGGAATTGATGTGAAGATGATAGGGAGAGTTGGGGGAGGACGAGGTTTATTCTGGACTGAAATGAGTGCATTGCGATTGGGCATTAGTCTGCTCTGTCATAGGATTGTAAGTATCTCACTGATCCTCACTTCTTCTCTTTCCTCCCTTCATCGTACCTCTTACCGGGGAGATATCATGCGTAATGAGGAGAATCACTCTCCTTACCATCCCTCCCCTCCCACCCCCTCCCTCTCCCCTCCTCCCTCTCCTTCTTCCAGCCCCTTCCGAGTCATTCGAGCGCGTTCTCCTCTGTTCTCTTCACCACAATAGCCGGTGGTGATCCTCGTCCAGGAGCTTTCTTTTCACTCAGCAGAGATATAGGATTTCGGTGGGTTGAAAGAGCGTGGAGGGAGCAAGGATATCTGGCTATTCTCTGCAGTAGGAACGTAGCATCGCAACGCTTCGATGTGCATGGGATTTAAAGATATAAAATATTCATTATCAATGAATAATCCTCGATTGGACTTTGTTTGTTGCTTGAGAGCGTCTCTTCGTTTTCCGGCCCTTCCTCACTCAGTCAAGGCTCGTTGATTTGATGCGATTTCCGGGGCTTTTGAGAAGAGACGAGAGGGTCAGTTTGCATGCTCTTGACACTTTCCACATTTCTGAAATCACTGCTCTGGTGTGTTTTCCTCAATTTTGGCGGCTCTTAAATGGCCTCTGGGGGATAAGAAGGAGCCCTGTCGGAGAGAGAGAGAGAGAGGAAGAAAAGGAAGAGGAAAACAAGGGAAGTTTTGAGAAGATTGGAGCTGTGTTCTGCAGAGAATGAACCCTTTTTGGGTGAGTGAGAGATGGCAATAGGGGAGGGAGGGGGGATAGGTCAGACTAGAGCCGAGTTGTGGAGACTCGATCAGGAGAATGGGAGTGAGGCCATTACTATGGAAGGAAGACGCACTTTGGGATTGGTCAAGCAACTAAATGGATGAATTCTCCTTCCATTCCTTGTTGATGAGAGATTATTCAGAGATGAGATCATTCCTCCAGCCGGTATAATATTCCCATCTCATTCTCTATCTCATCTCGATCATAATCTGTTAATCAATCATCATTTCTCTCCCTCTTAATCTCTCATTATCCATTGACACCTCACTGACTCAGATGTGTTGACGGTGAATACTACATCGTTGTTGTGATCTTTTCTACAGTATCCATTCTATCCCTTCCTTCCTCGAGCGACCAAATCGAGTCAGACGTCGAAATCTCTCTTCAAGTGTTCAGAATACACACTTGGTATTTGGAACGGAGCTTGAATCAGAGAAGGAAGAGGGGGAGGGAAAGGAGGGAAGGGAGGGGGAGGGGGGCCCTATCACTTACCTCCGCTTTCTTCTCCCTCCTTCTTTCTCCTTTTCAAGTGTCCCTCCTTCTTCGTCTTCTTGAGTCAGCATCCAAATAAACACACGACTGTGCTATTCACACTGTACCCCCCCCCCACCCTCCTCCCTCTCTTGTCTTACGTGATCTGCCCGCACTTTCTCCCGGATCCTCACGATCAGTTTTTCACCGTCGCCTTATGATGTACGGTCGTACATCTGAAAAGGACTCCCCCGAGTACCCGGAGAAAGGTTCGCTCCCTTCTGTCTCAGAAGAGCTGGATATCACTTGAAATCACTTGTCTCTTACTTAGTGATGACACTGAGAAAGTGCATGATGGACTACTCTCATTCTCACTTTCACTGTTCATTCGTCCGCTTTTTGCCCCTTCCTCCCCTTGATTCCACCCCATTCCCCCCCCCCCTCCTCCCCTCCTCCTCCTCCCTCACTGTCCGCTGATTCCAATTTGTCTTCTTCTTCCGCTGTGTGGCCTTGATCGGAGGACCACACTGAGGGAGATCCGAGGGGTGAAGAGAGGAGGGAAGAAGGGGGGGGGGGGGGGGGGGGGGGTATGAAGTCGGTCTATTTTATTAAGGGCTTCCTGTTTTATTAATGTAGATATAAGTGATCAGTGCTTTCCAGAGAATAGACAGAGATTTTATATTACGCAGTTTTCTCGAAGGACTCTAATCCGCTCAGCTAATATATCCTAAGAGACGGAAATGTCCCTTTGATCTCTCAGTTATGAGTGTTCTCTCGACGGAGAGAGAGAGAGAGAGGAGCAGATTGAACCGATCCCCAAATTGTTCTGAATGGATCAGTGTCCTTTGTCTCGTTACGAGAGCGCCTCTTTCATATTCTTCATCACATCTCTTTTAGAGTGAGACCAAGTTAGTTTAGAGCAGAAAAACTCATACAATCTCATCTCATCGAATTTCTCCATTCTTCAGTTTTTTCATCATTGAATTGACAGTTCTCACTCTCTTTCTTTCATTCATCTCTAAGATTCCTCGCCCTCTATCAAATAGAGGGTATTGCATCGTTATTGTGACAAAGATGTTTGAGAATGATTCAGAAGAGGATCCATAACTTCTCCTGCCATAATATCGATACTTTCCTCGTTCTGGATAAAACTAGGCTCCGCCCATTTTCATTCGGGAAAGGGTTTCCATTCACAAGTTTCCGTTTCTTTCATTCTTTCGAGATGGCTCATCTTTGATTCAACTTTCCGTGTTTCTTCCCGTGATTTCCGGTTACTATCGTTGATGGATTTTTGTTCCATAATATTCGAAACAGTTATTTTTGCAGATTTAATGGCAACGACAACAGAGACGAGATCCTCACCCTTTCGATTCTTCAAGGGAAAGAAGGATGTGGATAAAGTCAGTTGACGATCCCTCTGTCGGTTACGATAGAATGATTGGGACTAGGTTTGGAAAAGAATGAATAACTCTTCATTTTACTGACTCTCTCATTGGTAATAGCGAGGAGAGAGCGTGGGAAACGAGGACGAGGACAGTCTGTCCTTTCATTGCTCATCTCTTGTTGCAACAGATGTGTTCCCACTGTGGGTGAGAGGTCGTGTAGTGGCAAAATGATGGATGAAGAGAGAGGGAGGAGGACTATGAGAGAGAGAGATGGTAGGAAGGATAGTGCAAGGGAATCAAGGTGTTGTAAAGTTAATCTTCAGTGTAAATAAATTGCAGAAGGACATCAAATCTCCTGCAAAGAAGGCAAAAGTGAACAAGAAGACACAAGTCCATGCTGATTTCTCATCCAATGTCAGTTTTACCCCCGGCTTTTTAACCAGAAAAATAGGGAACCGAAAAACGAGAGGCTTACGTTTCACAACGTGTTTACTGTCTCTACGAGCAGTATTCGTGCAAATGCAGAATCTAAGGAGGGAATATTCTGTAAATATGTTATGTGAGGCAGTCCAGACTATGAATCCCCTCGCCCCTCGGCAATCCCTACAAACTTCTTGTGATTGATGGAAAGGAGGAGAAGACATGTGTCTAGAAGAGAAGAAGAGATGATGCAGAGAGGAGGCGAGAGAAGTTCATTGATGTTGAGAAGAGAGAGAGATTGACCCTGATCTACCCTCATTTTCATCTTTCTCCTCCTTATCGTGCATGCTTTCTCGTATCTCTGACCCATCCGGAGAGTACTCATTCTACTGCCTCGAGAGACTTCCGATGCTTATTCTGTTAGCGAGGGGCGGATTGGTCACAATAGGAAGGAATAGGAAGTGAGGGAGAGATGGACATAGCCATTCTTCCAGTTGAGTTGTATCCATTGTATAGAGTATCTCCAATTCCAAGTAGAATCATTTATCCAGTGATGAAAAGGAATGAATGTATTTCTTTCTTGTATTTCTCCCCGTGTTCCTTCTCCGATTTCAAAAGGAAGGAACAATGTTTATCTTTTGGCTGTCTGACCTCTCCTTTCCACTGCTTCTCTAGTGCAATTCCATTCCCATTTCCCGCTCCTCCATCTCATTCAATATCCTAGAACTTCTCCCTCTCAGAAAGAATTGGCCTCTTCCGAATTGTTTGGGTGGATTGCGTCATGAATAGGAAATAGAAGGGAGTATCATATTTCTCACACATTTGTCGAGATTTGAGGGGTTTGCACAGCTGGTTGGGAGAAGTTTCATGAGCTTTCGTAGAAATATAATTTCTGTTTTACGATATTTAAATAAATTGTGGTCATTCATTGTTGAATCATCTAATGATGTTTTCATTGTAGATGTCTCTTGACGATGATCCCGAGTCACTGATCGAATCTCTTCAAGCGATAGGGGATGATCAGCCAAAGGTGAGAGAGACGAGAAAGGACTGAAAACTAAGGTTATTGTATTATCGCATTATATTTGACGTGAAAAGCAATTATGACGCATCCCTCATTTTACTTTCGTCCTAATGAAAAGATAGAGAATCCTAGCACTCAACTTTTCTAAAATGAGAAGAGATGGAAGTGGTCGTTATTCAGGTTGCCCGATCGATTCCGAAGAACAGCAAACCCGTGAAGCACAATGACAGAAGTCTCAAGGATTGCTTGTACACCCAAGAGGTAGGCATTGTGCCATAAATATAAGAGTTCACATCAAATCGTGAGATAAATTTGCCTATTCTGTTAGCTTCGTTCACACGTATTTGCAGTCTTTTACCATCCTCTCCTACCTATTTTGAACCACTAAACTTCGATCACATGAGAACCGCGAATTGAAAAGTCAATTATCAATCCACTGTGCGTCACTTATCGTATCCTGCAGGTTTACGATGGAATGCTGGAGGATTCACTGAAGATGTGTGACCTACTAGCTTCACACTTCGATGAATGCATGGAGTCAGTGAGAAGAGACGATGCGAGTAGCAAGAACAGCAGTCTAGAGGTGGGATTGATCTTTGATCTTTGAGACTCAATATTTACTGGATTTATCTCTTAGAGTTGAGTTACATAGTTCGTAACGGGATCTAAAATGGCTTTACATGAAATGATCTTTGATCTCTAATCGAGAATAAAAACAAGTTCAGATGTCGAGTTGTCCCCCCTGAGACAAGTAAGTTTGAGTGTACATGGTGTCGCGCCGGCTTATTTTAGTTGTCTGCAATCGCTGTCATTAAATTGATCTTTGATCTCTGATAATATTTGAGTCACAGCATCTACAAATTGTGTGCGTGAAAGCGTCAGATTACTGTTACCGGACATCTTCCTTCCCCTATACACTATCCCAATATACCGTATTTTCAGACTCGCAGTGAGACAGATTCTGGTCGAGGAGCCTCTTCCCCTGCTTCTCCCCCACCTGTCAGAAGGACTTGTGTCCCCAAAGATGTTTGATCTTTGATCTCTGATCTCCACTAACCATTCCATCCTATCTACCGTAACCCGATCCTCCGTTGATCTACCATGGTCCGCTATGTACAGTATCCATTCAAAATATCGCCAAGCTTTTGATGATTATGCGGATCTCTCGTTTTCTTCTTCTTCTAGCATAAGAATTAGTTACTCTCGTTTAGCTTTACCCTCGCAGCTAGTATTAATGTACAGCATCTTTTAATCTCTCAATCAATAATCGCCTACAGTACCTCGCTTACACCCTACTTCACACTATCCACATTAATACCGTCCCGGGTAGTGTTTATCGTACCAACTCGCAATTATGTTAGCTTCCGTAATATTCGTTGTGAATTTCTCTGCTCTGCTATCAAAAAGATCTAGCTCAATAACGTGTACAGTAATCCCGCTTCTGAAATGCAATCGATAAACTGTTGTTACTGCTCAGACTATAGTGTTCTCGAAAGATCGTTTCTCCTCAAACGATATCTTGATAAGAACGACTCCCACCCATCCCTTCAACACAGACCCTGAGGCTATTTACCCTCTTGTCAGGGGGATGGAGAGAGGGGGGGAGGGGGGGGAGGGGGATCTATCGACTGATTCTCGGCCTCAACCTCTCTTCTCTTCGATTGGTGTGATGTTCACCATCTGTTCAGTCTCCTCTCCCCTCTCTTCTCCCTCCTTCTGTCTCCTTCGATCTCCTTGACTCGACTCAATAATGCGTCATCTTTACCTATCTATCTCTCTCTTTCTCACTCTTTTTCTCTTCTCCGTCTTCCGTTCTCCCTCTATCCTCCTACGCCGCCTCTTTTGTTTTTCACGTTATCTCGGGTTGTCCCTTCGAAACTCTTGCTCATCCCCCCTCCCTTCTCTTATCGTCACAACGATGAAAATGACTCGTGACTCATTTCGCTCTTCCGTTTTCTCGTCCTCAGTTCTCCATATCTCTCTGCGTTTCCGCACTGTGTCATACCATCGATTTCCAATTCCTCAATTAAATATTTTAGAAATATTAAAATCTTATAAAAATGCCGAAGTTACTGTAGCCAGTGACACTATTGATAGTCTGTAGGATTGTACTTGAGACTACGATCGCACTAGAAAATTCGAAGATTTCTTAAATCATTTCACAATTATCGATTTTTTCATTTCCCTCACTGTATTTAATTCTAGTTTTGTGTCTATTATAACCGCCATAACTTATTTAATTATCAATCGCCGTGTTTGAGCAAAGCGACCCTCTTTACAGCCTGAACCATGGCCGAAGATCTCCCATCGCTTGTGAAGCGTCTCGAGGCCGTGACTACGCGGCTTGAAGCTGTCGGAGCGCGCCCTCCTATTGCTACCAAGCCCGCCGGACTCTCCGGTTAGTCAATCTTCTAACTGGTTAACATATACCCAATCAAATAGTGACCCGTGAGATTTCTTAAGTTTTACGAGGAAGTTCTCATTGGTTTAAAAAAAAAAGCTTTCTGTGCTGATTAGGTTCGTTTCACGATGCCTAGAAAAACTCGACAGCTATCGAAAAGGGTTTAATACTTTCTTACATGATTTTGCTTCAACAAACTATATTCTCAGTGATGATCCATCAAGAAATTTCCCTACCTTTCACGCAATCGTTTTTCTTTCTCTATTTTCGCATCTCCCACTTGCCAAACGGTTTCTATACAACCCTGCCGTTGGTGATTCCAGCTTGTGGGAAGTTCGTTGTCAGTTCATCCTACCGGCAAACACTCATAATCTGTGTCTCCCGATAGTAGACGAGTCTGCTCCCTTCCGTGTCACTATCAGTAGTGGGGAACATGCTGGAGATAGGGAGACTCGTGGACGAACATCCTCCTATCACTGCACCAATCATATTCATCTCCAGACTTTCTGCAGAACTACGGCCGCAGTCAAGTGAGTTGTAATTGATCGAGAACCCATGAAGGACTTCTGAAATGACACTCAACGAGGGAACTATGAGTATCTATCTAGAACTATCCCTCGAAACTGAGCATGAGGAGGGATTATCGAACTTTTTGTGTTGGTCACAATTACGGGATTTGCGCGCTGACCAATCCACGGGGATTTTCAACCGATCTGCGCGTAGGGTGCACTATTGGTGTGTGGACACTTCCATTCATGTCTTTCTTCGCTTAATTTCAACCAATATAGAAGTAGGCTACAATTGTTAATAATTGAGAATGTTGAGGCAGTTTAATAGAGATAGTAGTGGTTGGATTGACACTTTCTCGATTCCCTAAAGTCGATTCGTCTGCTCATAGCTTTTCTCGTGAACAGTCACAGTGTTTGTCCAGTCAATTTCTTCTCGGGTTCGATTCGCCGCCTTCTCTGGGGTGTTGGAGCGATTAGAATCGACTCATTCCCCCCTTCGAAGGAGGCTTACCTCTTCTCTCGCCCACGCTATTCACTCATTTTGAACCCTTTTAAGTGCTCGACTCGTTTGATTTCATCGGCTAAAGTGTCGAACTCGTCGATTTCCGAAAACCACATGTTCCCATTCAATCGATAGTTTGTGGTTCACCACCCATGTGTAAACTGGTCGTTTAGCATTCCTCCTCCCCCCTATCTCTCGCCCTCTCAAGTCTGCTTGCCCTGATCGTCGGTCATAGATATATTGTTAAACTGAGACTTGTTTTTGCAAATGCGAGTCTTGATACTTATTCTGTAACTCGAGACTAAAACATCAAATCGATAGGTGGATTATCGACTAGTTGAGATCTCTGTCTGCCAGGATGTCATAACTCATCACTAGTATCGAGAGGCAGTAGTTATATCAGGGGGACTCCCCCCTACTCCTTCTCTTCTCGAAGGAGGGGATAGTAGGGAAAGGAAACAGTTGTTCTCCAACTTCTTTCTCGCTCATCTCCCTCTATCATCTCCTCCTCTCCCCTCGATCCTCCCCTCCCTCCTTTCCGTGGCTCCTCCACCTAAAGTCTCGATCTTGCCCCTCTATCGACTCGGAGTCGAGAATATTCCTTGTCTTGATACTATCCTGAATATGATTCACACTCTTGGTCTTCCCAATCTACTAGGGATCAAACGTGATTCTAATCCGATGTCCACTCGTCTCTCCGCTAGTATTACACTAGATGCAGTCTAATTTCACAATGTCCAATGTGTCTGGCTAGTGCCATCCCTTCTTTACGCCGCACTTCTTTCATCTTTCAATTCGCAGTTCTAAACCGATGATCGGCGGTTGCATTACTTTCATTACTGCGACGCGTGTACTATGTCCTCGTCCGATTGTTTTATCGCCACCTCTCGACATTGCAGTGACCACACTAGCGCTCTATCGATGTTGCCAAGTCCTTGGTGATCTACCTACCGTATCCTTGCCATGGACGGTTCTCCGTACGTGAATATGCCTCGTCCCTTCAGTCGGTATCCTCCGGGTTTCCGTCCCGTGGCCCCTCCCTCGGCGGGTGGGGTAGGATCGACCATCCGTCGCTTCGGCTCTCTAACCAATGTGTACGGTACCGACTCTCCAGTGGAATGGGGTCATGGTAGTCGATCTGGTTCCGTGGCTCCCTCTCCCGCCCCCACCACTGCCACTCCCTTCTCTCCCATCTCATCTCCCGTTGCCTTCTCTCCCCATGGCCATCATCAGCAGCGTAACCTCTTCTCCCCCACCTACGACAATGTCCCTCCTCCACAGCAGCAGCATCATCTGCAGCGAGCTGTGGTGACGCCCAGTCCGGTGAACTATCCGACCACCCGACAGGTTATGGTGCAGCAGATGCAGCAGCCACTGCACCCTGCCGCGAACGGAGATCACTTCCTGGAGAAGCTGAGACAGCACAAGAATGAGATAGAGCGATGGCACCAAGGAGCGGCGAGTCGATGGGAAGAAGAGGAGAGGAGGTATCAGAATCCCGTGACGACGATGACGTCGAATGGAGGAACACCGAGGAACCTCCATAAGACTGTCAGTGACTCGCGAATCATCCAGAATGGTGTTCCTGGAAGAGAACAGCTCGTGATGATGATGGGAAGGGGAAATGGGACGGTGCAGCAACCACCACTTACATGGAGGAATCCGATGATGCAGATGACGTCATCGATGACGAATGGAGAGGGGTTGTCCACTAGTAGAGAGAGGGAGAGGGCAGTTCCCATTCAAGTGCAATTGGATGAAGGAAGAGTACTCAAGATACCTGTCCAGAATGACTGGAGGAGCGCAACTCTGGATAGGAATGGAGCTTCAGGAGGATACAGGACGAGTCCCGAGAGGAACACCAATGGGTACGGTAGCCACCATCCTCAGCCTCATCAGAGGTACCAGTCTTCCACTCTGCCAAGGGGATTCGAGAGGCAGCAGCAGTATGCTCCATCTGCAACCCCTTCGGCTGCTGCTTCTGCTACTCCGCAGTGGCGTGAGCAGCCACTGCTGCGAGGAGGTCGACCCTGGTCGCCGGAGCGAGACTACTCCCCCATCCCGCAGCAGGTGCAGCAACAGCAGCAGATCCAACCGGCTGCAGCCCCGCCCCCTCCTCCCCCGCCGCCTCCTCCCGCTGCAGGCGTGCGGATACCGCAGCAGCATCAGCCGAAGATGCAGCAGCCGCAGCCCCCTCCCCGACCAAAGAGCCCCTATAAAGCACCCGAAGCGATTCCCCAAGGATTCCATGAAGAACTCTTGTCGAAGATTCCAGTGAAGGCTAAGGAATGGCACGAGAGGACGACGTCTCCCTTCCGACCCAAGAGTCCCGGACCAGTCGGAGCCAGACCTGAACCACCCCAGCACAGAGGAGCCAATGGTTACGCGAATGGACACGAAGCTGTGATGACTCGATCGTTCCCTGGATATGAAGAGAGGAGAGAGAGAGGAACCATCGTGAGCAGACCTGAGAGTCCCGCTGCCAAGTTATTCAGTGGATTGGAGGAGAGATGGAAACAGTTGAAGGAGGAGAATCATAGACAAAATGAGGAAAGGAAGGAAGATGGAGAGGATAGAGACATAGAGAGGAGGAGGGGAGAGAGACAGATGGAATGGATTGAGAGAGAAAGGAGAGAAGAGGAGAAGAAGGAGAGACAGAGACGAGAAGAGGATAGAGAGAGATGGGAAGAGGAGAGGAGAGAGAAACAAAGGAGAGATGAGGAAGAAGAAGCAAGGAGATGGAGAGAAGAAGAGGAGAGAAGATATAGAGAGGAAGAGAGAAGAGGGAGAAGGGAAAGATCTGAGGAAAGACGATATGGAGAGGAAGAGAGAAGAGGGAGAAGAGAAGGGAGGGAACGATCAGAACCGCGAGGAATATTGAGATTGAGGAGTGAGAGTCCCACTAAGAGGAATAGTGGAAGGAGAGTCGTATTCAATGATGAGGATGATGTCGTCTTCCTTAGCAGAGAAGGAAGCAGTGAGTTACGTCTGATGAATACCCTAGTTGGCCCATTCAATCATATTGGTGCAGCGATAGTTGACCTAAAAGAAAGCAGCTCACTTAGTGCAACATAAGGTGTTGACTTACAAGGAAAGGCAATTGTTAGTGGAAATTTGATTGTGATGGATCATCAATGGGTATTAAATATCAAAATTTTAGAATTTAAAAATGTTAGTTGAGCAAAATAGCATGATCAAAAGAAGTGTTTAAAATATAATTATATTATGACAGGTCGTGGTTCTCCTGCCCCCTCTGGTGGTTCTTCTTCTTCTTCCTCTGGTGA
This sequence comes from Pristionchus entomophagus, assembly GCA_036245825.1. NCBI lineage: Eukaryota > Metazoa > Nematoda > Chromadorea > Rhabditida > Neodiplogasteridae > Pristionchus > Pristionchus entomophagus. Next base: position 15,779,635 of record BTSX01000006.1, read on the forward strand.
GGTTCCCCCTCACGTCCGCTCCTTCGATGATACTGTGGGAGAAGTAGTGACCAGATGGACGGCACTCGGAAAGAAGATTGGAGGAGATGTTGAGAGGGCGGTCAGTCAATCACACGTTATAATCATTACATTAGTTTGTTTTTTAGGTATTAAAATTCAAAATGAACAAAGAGGGCTATGAATAGTACTCTGAATATACATTGTAAGCAGGGGTGTGCAAAAAATTTCCCGCACTCCTCTTTTCGCATGATCTTTCGTCGATCAGAGAAACGAGAGAGCATGAGAAAAGAGGAGTGCGGGAAATTTTTTGCACACCACTGATTGTAAGCCGATCCAGAGATAGTATTTGTGATGGGGGATGCAACCTAAGAGTAACGGGAATCAGTTAATAGCAAATTGATTATTTATTTTGGATTTGGTCTTCTATGTACTCGGTGTGATAAGTTAAACCGATAAGTAGAGGTTCGGTGGGAAGTACGAATAGGATGGGCTATCTGAGGCTTCTCTTATCTCTCTCATTCAGACGTTTCTCTGTGCCATTACACTCTGGGTGTGATGAATTGGAGTACTTCTAGCCCCTTCCTGTTCGAGAGACTGATCGGATAGAGAGTAATCGATAATAGACATGGGGAAGAGTTGTAAAGTATTGGTTGCATATGAACCTCGTAGTGATTGGACAGAGATCTCTGTCTATTCTATGTAATCGATAACTAGGATAGCGGTGTCGGGTTGCATCGCACTTTCAACTTATCTGTACTGAGAGCTTCGGAGATGATATTTATTCGAATTATGGATTTTTAAAAATTGTTTGGTTAGTGGTTGATGGTTTTTTTTTTAAAGAACCTGGTTGTCTGATTTTCATTTTTTTAAATGTCTCTGCAGACGGTGGAGGCGTCATCCATCTTCTCCTCTCTCCGTTCCTTCCTCTGGACTGCAGCTGGAAGGGCAGAAGCGACTGCTGCGGAGTTCCCCGTCCTTCTCGCACCCATCTCGGGAGCTGTACGTTTCACTCTGCTTACTCAAATGATAAAATTCAATTCAATTATTTATCACATCAGGCAATAATGCTCAGGTGGGGATTGTAAATAATTGAATTGAATTACCCTAATGGAGTAATTGTTTTGTGGAGTAATTAATATCATGAAATAGATGGAATGCACTACTCAAAGAAGAAGAAAGTAATCCACTGCCATTGTAGATGGATAAACTGAGTTCATGGCGCGAGTCTCGTCGCAATACTCCCCACTTCAATCACGTATCGGCTGTGGCAGAAGGAATACCCGCCATCGGATGGGTCACTGTGGTCAGTGGAGAGGGAGAGAGAGAGAGGAGTGGATTGGGTTGTAGAGTACGGTAGGAACTATATAATGAAGATAGGAGACAAAGAAATATAATTGAATATATTTTTGCGAAATTAGAATCCTAAAACAGCGCGATGTCGGAATATGAGTGAATGGTGTTATATTTCAGAAGCCAACCCCCGCCCCCTACGTGAAGGAGATGCTCGATGCTTCTCTCTTCTATGTCAATAGAGTACTCAAGGACAATAAGGTGAGTGAAGAATCATATTTACTGAATTTTTTTTTATTGTTTAATCGAAAATACTTTCGTATTTATATTAATTTATCTTTGATGGTCATGAATTGTCATTAAGGAGCACGCTGAATGGGTGAACACGTGGAAGGAGGTACTCAGCACTCTCCACACCTTCGTCAGACAGACCCACACCACTGGTCTCGTCTGGAACTCCGCACCGGTAGGTCAACGGGAATGATTACACCAAGAAATTTCCACGAATTCACAGTAGCGATGAATGAAGAAACGTATCAGTATCTCTTTCTATGTGCTGATATTGTGGATAACGAGTGTTGGTTGCAGGGTGCGGCACCTCCAGCGGGTGCATCATCATCTGCAGCTCCGAAGGCGGGTGGCCCTCCTCCTCCTCCCGGTCCTCCCCCTCCTCCACCCCCTCCTCCTCCAGTCGGTGAGTGAGAAGGCTTTTATCGAACAATTTAAACGGTTTCGCATCATAAAGTCAGTCAAATGTGAACCGTTTCAGGTAAAATTAAGCCGATTAAAAATTCATATCAGTGGAATCAGGCCTGATTTGAATATTAATGTCACTCACGGCAATACGCCACTCGCAGTGTTTAGAATTTCCTTCCGCCGAACCATGGATGATTTTTGCGACTTATAGAGCGTTCCAATATCATCAAATTCTCAACTTGGCAGTTTTTCTCTCTCTAACAGTGATCACTTACAGATCTCTCATCCTCCTCTGCCGGGGGTGACAAATCGGGAAGAGACGCGCTCTTCGCACAGCTCAATCAGGTTGGCCACTGTAAAAAGTCTTTTAATACTCGCGTTTCGTCGGTTTCTCAACCGATATTTGTCGGGGGGGTTTTGTGGAAATTCTAACAATTCTCACAATTTAAAGTTCAGTTAGTTGTTGAAAATAATTTAACTTGTCATTATTAAGGGCGAGGGAGTGACGGGACGCCTGAAGAAGGTCACTTCCGATATGCAGACACACAAGAATCCAACTCTCAGAGGAGAGGTACGGTGGATGGAAAATGCGGGGGGAGGGGGTGTTTGACGTGCCTGGGAGAATCAATCTCACTCGGAATAGCGATGATTCATTCTCTCATTTTGAATATCGATCTCGATCTCGGAATGAATCTTCCATCCTTTCTCTCTCTCTCTCTCTCTCTCTCTCTCTCTCTCTCTCTCTCTCTCTCTCCATTCTTCTATCTATTCCCAATGCAGGCTGTCGTTCCGGGTACCATGGGCAACGCTGCCGGAGGTGCTGCAGCCCCCAAGCCAGCTGCTGCAGCTGCAGTCAAGCCACCCAAGATTGAGCTGCAGAACGGAAAACAGTGGAATGTCGTACGTTTAAAAAAAAATTTTCTTGTTAATAATAATTGTTGGCTCCTGAATTCCTGAGTTATCTAAATGTCATTGCTGGCTGCATCGATAATGTCAGGCTGCAAGTATTCTAGACGAGTTGTCTGGTCTTCTGATCTATCCACTCATTGTTAGATTGAATGATTATTTATTCAGGAGTTCCACAAGAATAACCGCGGCATCGTACTCACTGTGGACGACAAAAAACAGACGATTTACGTCTACAAGTGCGAGGGATGCGTCATCCAGGTAAGTAGAGAGGGAGGGTTATTGATTGATTTGTGAGAAATAGTTGTAATTATGAAGAACATTCCATTAGATTCCATAGCCAGTTAGTTTCGAAAAAAAGTAGCTGGGTTATTACATCTGAAGGTAAAGTGAAGTCGTTTACATTTTGTTGTTGTTAGTGCCGCCATTGAAACAAATGAACCTCTCCGGTCGTTGCAGGTGAAGGGCAAAGTGAACTCGGTGACTCTGGATTCGTGCAAGAAGACGGATATCGTATTCGATGCCATTGTCGCCCAGTGTGAGACAATCAACTGCCAGAGTGTCAAGATTCAGGTGGGAATCATGGATGGATAGGGGGGGGGGGGGGTTGAATAGGAGGAATGGGAACATGGAGATGCGAATGATTGGACAGCGTGAATATTTTCTCGTACTGAGAAATATGTTCAAGAAGAGAGGAACATTTATTGATTTTTTGCACAATAAAATACATTCTTTAGACTCTTGGCGAGATGCCGACAGTGTCGATCCAAAAGACGGATGGATGCCAGGTGAGATAGAGATTCACTTGAGAACGGTTCAAATGTTGACGCGAATATCTCTTGATTTGTATCTGTCTTATCGTTGTATACTCTCTCTCTCTCTTTTAGCTCCAGTCCAATACGTCTAATATTATTTTCCTCATTGACATGATATTTCTCTGTAGGTGTATCTTTCGGAGGCAGCTCGTGATGCTGAGATTGTCACTTCGAAGAGTTCGGAGATGAATGTCCTCGTGCCAGGACCCGATGGAGACTTTGTATGGATCCAACAATATTTTTTATATTGGGTTATGATATCCTGGGACCAATTTAAAAGAATTACGGCCCATATTTACTGATTCTAGAGATCTAAAGGGGGATGTTTCTAAAGAATCGTCGTTGATACCGTTTGGTGATTTATCCTGTTGCAGGTGGAGTTCCCTGTGCCCGAACAGTTCAAGACGGTGTACCAGGGAGGCAAACTGGTTACGGTGGTCTCGGACATCTGCTAGATTATCGATTCCTCATTTAGATTACGGTAGTGATACCGTATCCCCCTCTCGCATTCTCTATGCTTTATCTCTCTCTTTCAATAACAGAAGCTTTTCCCACAATCGACTATTATCGATCCGACCCAATGTAATCACCTTATCTCTGGTAGCTTACGCATAAGTTATTTGTAGAATACTGAGTTGTAATCAGTAGATACGGCCCCGCTATTTCAAAACTTTAAGCTGCAAACTTCACTAACAGGTGCTTGTTGACTGTTCCGTAGGTCTTGAATCTAATCAGAGACCAAAGATCAGCTAGTATCGATTGTCTCTCTCTCTTTCTATCTCGGGCCGTGCCTTTTGTGTATCGTAATCCACCCTCAGTCTGTACTTTGTCTCACCGACCTCGCACTTGCAATATATTTCTGCGTAAATGGTAATAATAAAGTAATTAATCTATATTTTTCTGTGTCCTATAATGTCTGTGTTCATGTGTGTGACGAAAAGAAGTAGCGAAAGCACTGTGGAATACCGGATACTCAAAAATGAACGTCATGAACATGACTCTTCTGCTTCGAATACGGCATTTGCTCCATTCTTCCTTCCGAATGTTACAGATGGAGCCGCCACGAGTGTCCGATGAGGATAAATCTCTCGGTCGTAATCTGGTTCTCGCATCGAAGATCCGACTGATGCTCGATGAGGTACGGTAAAGGGGAGAATATCGATCGAGTCTTGCACGTGATCAGATCGCCGGTCGAATTGCAACACGAAAGAAGGACGATGACGTAATCAAGGCACTCATGGTCCTGTCTGGAATCATCGAGCAAGATACCGTATGTTGCGAAGCGAGAATGAATTCTGAGCTTGATTTGACTGACTGAATTCTCGTACGCTTTCGTTCTTATGTCGATAAGCCCGTAGGATTATTTTTGATGCGTGTGATTATTAATTTGTCGTAGGTAAAGGGGGCGCTGCGACTATACGAGCGAGGTCGAGTGAAGCTATTCGGACTGAAAGGGACGATCAAAGATCAAAGGTGAGCAGATCTACATTAGAACAATGTTAGTGAAATGCGATTTCTTATCATTTTGATTAGATGAGAAATTGTTTTCAGAGATCTCTGACATGTGAAACGTTTTTTTTCTTCATGAAACTAATTCGAAATATCTCAGTTGCCATCTGACTTGTGACTTGTGACTCATTGAAAATCGGTGAACATTTTCTGATCTCCAGACCACCCGTTCCTATTGAAGACAAGGATGCTGAACTAGATCGATTGATTGATGAGATGGAAGGGAGAAAGAAGAAGGGCAAAGTGATCTACAAATTGCCCGAAGCAAAGATTACAGTAAGGATGTGCCCCGTTGTTGTAATTATTGTCTCCCATAACAAAAAGGAGAAGTGATTACGGTATCCGAACTGAAGATCAATCGGGAGATCGATGACTTTGTAACCGACTACTTTGGAATCGAGAAAATGTAACCTTCAAAATGCAACTTTCATTTTGTAACCGATGATTTAGGCACCATTAAAATATACACTTTCACTTTAGGAACTTTGAATAGGGAACCGACAATTTGGAATCGAGAATTTGTAACCCGACGATTTGTAACTTTCAATCGGGAACTGATTGGTTTATACAGCAGGTACGGTACTGAGAGACGGGCGTGACGAACGCATTGGTGGCGACTTTCAAGCCAATTAATCAATCATGAACACCAATAAAATCAGTAATTATAAGGAAAATGCAAGCATTTCGAAAATAAATCAAAAATAGCTCGGGAAATTGAAAAATTAACCCCGAAGTACCGTACCTGCAGTAAAAAAAATCTGTTCCCGATTGAAAGTTACAAATCGTCGTTTCCAAAATGTCGTTTACATATCCATCGGTTTTAAAAAGTCGGTTCCATAAAGTGGGTTCTAAAATAACTGTTCCAAACCAATAGTGCTCAAATCGATGGTTACAAATTCGGGGTTCCAAAGTCATCGATCTCCATCAATCGATATTGCAGATCCCTGCGCGTGTCTGTCACGGTCGCAGAGGCATGCTCGTGGCACAGGTAGAACAATTTTGTTGAATACATGATTAGGGTAGTTCGTGATGGTTCGAAGTATGCTCAAATAAAGTTGTTCAATTCTTGGATGGTCAGGTGTCATGCTCGCCCGATCGATTCATCTTCCCCGAGGCTAATTTCTGCTGCTGTGATCACTTTGAGAGGAGAGTATTGGAGAAGAGGTGAGGAAGAACCAGCGATTGCCATTCGCATGCCTGTCAAGTGCAATTTACGAATAGTCTATCGGTGCTCGTCGTTAAAAAAAATAAATATGTTTGAAACTGAAGGCTACTTTGTAATTCGGAGATGCCAATGGATCTTGTGCAGTGCTGGTTATCGTAGTTACTTGATATTCACGCGTTGCACGAACATAAAAACTCTATAATAATATTTGTGTTGCAGATACTCGTACACTTGTGTTCATTGGCTGGCCGCCTGGCTAGCCCTCGCGATGGGACAAAAGATAGAGGTACGGTAGATATGGGAATATCCGGGGTTACGGTCATCTGAAGCAGAACCCATTGCCGAACTATTTTAGTTATTGATCGTGATTAGGGTATTCTCGCAGTATTGCAGGAGACCACCCTCGCGAGTCTGCGGCTAATGCGACAAGCAGTGGTGGGAGTGAGGGAGGAACATGACGAGCTGAAGGGAGATCGATCGTGATCTACCGTATTCCGTGAGTTATCGATCGACTGTCTACCGTACCCAGCACTCCGTCCGGCTGTAATCACTGCCGTGTTGCCTTTATTTTCTGTGAATATTGTGGCCAGTTCATATTGTCATCATAATTTATTATCGATGGATCATTAAAAGAGAAAAAAAACTTATGATCTTTCAATCTCTTTCAGTGATCCATATATCGCACCCCCTTTGTCACGTCACACAATGTTGGGGGGAGGGGGGGGGGGGCTTGGCTGGTTGCATTGTTTGTAGTGAAGTGAGAGCGCGGAGGCACTAAGGATACGATCGCCCTCTCTCACTTGCACACTCTCTCATCCACTGTCTGTCTGTCTGGTGGGCACTCTCTCGTCTGTCTGATCTCTCTGCACTCTCTCATCTGCGTACACTCTCTCGCGATGGAAACCGCTCGATAGATCGCTAAGCGCGCTGAAAGGGACAAAGAGGTAAGGGAAAGAGAGCAGGAATTGATTGAGTGGAGAGATTGTGAGAGACAAGAAGAGAAGATGAGTGCCGTAGGGGGAGAAGATGAGAAATGAGGGGAGTATACCTACGAGATATAGTCATGAGAACGGATACGGTATCTACGTAGAAAGAGTGAGCTTATCATAATTCAGTCGATTGCGAGTTCTGGATGAAACCCAGTCTTGTCGGATTGACATCGATCAAGTCTGTAATGGGAAATGGTCAGGCTGACCTCGCAGATTATCTGTCGTCTTGATCTACCGTAAATTCGCATTAAAATTCTTGTGTGCGAAGGTCCCGGCACCGATTGGAAGCAGACCATTCGAGATCAACGATCTCTCTTTCTCTTCTTCTATTAATGCACGGGTCAGAAGTGGGAGCCGAGGTCTCTTGTCCAGTCTACCGAACATCCGTTCATGTCTCAAGACGAGCTTTTTGCAGTCAGCGAGTCTCGCCCCCGATACCTTCCAGAAGTCTGAAGGTACGGTAGTTTGTCTGGGAAGTGTCAGATTACGATAGACGCGTTCCCTTCTCGTTCTTCTATTGACAGTGTGTCCCGAGATGCTCAAAGAGCTACGAGTTTTTCGGTCTCTTCCATAGCACCCTCTCTCCCTCCCTCTCTCTCCTTCAGAGTGTTTCTCTCTGCGTGTGCTCTTTTTGCCTACCTGTTCAGTTCCTTCTCTCATTTGTGTTTAGTGAGAGAGGGCGCGTACCTTTTTGCTCTGCTGGGAAAGGCGAGGGAGCGCGCGCCCTCTATTGAAAGTGTGCGAGGAAACAGCGAACTCTGTCGACGCATCCAATGAGAGAAAGAGAGAGTGAGCAGAATGAAGAGAACAGTGTCGCTTTCACTTCTTTCGTCTAAACTTGTGAACTTGAAAACGCGGGGGAAGTATAGCTCTGAGAATCCTCGCCTGGTAACGGAAGTGCCGACTGGAGTCTAAAAGAAGAAGAAGAAGGACTCAAAAGAGATGATTAGATTGTGAACAGAGTGTGAAACACAAATGATGCAGGATCGATGTTGGAAAGATGAGTGAAACACACGGAATGAGATAAGAGGGTGGGAATGGATCCGGTTGGGTGCAAGGAAGAGACGGGGTTGCAAGATCGGTTCCTCATCACTTCCAATTTGCAGGGAGGATCATTCCAAAGGTCGATTCCACCTCTTGCCTCCCCTCTGATATTCTCCGCCTATTGCGAGAAATGTTCAACGTTGTCCGAGGCGGAAGAGTGAATGCTCATTCATTCTCAATTAGACACTCTCAGTTTCGAAGAATCCACAACATTGTCTCTATCGCTCTCCTTTCTCTTCCGCCTTTCACCTCTTTTCCATTGTCACACTTTCACTTGATACGACGAGATAATCGCGAACTGTTTATCGCTCCGGTCACACGTTGATTACGGTAGTTCGGTGATTGGATGAGGGGGGGGGGGGGGGGGTACGGTGGGAGATGGTACTGGTAGGTCATATCTGAGATGAAGCCCGTCTTGGTCTTTTCGTACTGGAAGCCATAGACGGTGCACTCTGGATGGATGGTCCAAACATCGTGTCTCGTTTTTGAGTGTGCATTATGCGACTTAACGAAGCTGAGCCCTCTTCTCCTCTCTTCGAATTCTCGTTCCCGAATAGATGAAGCTTCCCCTCCTCCCCCCTCCGAAGAACTCTTTCCCTTGAACTAAACGTGTTTTTCGAGAAAACAAGTGCAACAACTGCTCGATGTAACCAGTTGGTTCTCAGTGTAGCAACTCCGAATAGTAGTGACCTACACAGAGGAGTACCGTAGCCTCTCTTTGGATCTGTCATGTTTTTTTGCGTGTGTTCAATTCGAATCTGCTCCCTTTGTGAGACCGATTCGGACACCTGCGGGGGTCTGTTTTTTTGCTGCACCGTCAGTGAGGAGAGAAAAGAGTAGTTACGTGAGTGACGAAAGATTGGACGGAGGCAGGGAGAGAGAGAAAAGAGGCAGATTCGATCCCCTTTCTCGTTTGAGCCAAAATTAGTTCGACTCATTGTCAGTCTTCCAGTCTGTCCGCTCTTCATACACGATCCCAGCACCTAAGTTCGCCAGTCAGATAGTGTGGTCACTGGATACGGTAGTATGTTGTTTGTGGGGGGATAGGGGTTGAACGCGTGTTTTGCTGGAAGAAGAAGCAGCACATGTTTTTCTGATCTCTTGATCAGCCTGAGGAGGGTAGATCACTATCTGATCCAAACTCTTTTTCGTGTTTTGAGGGGTCAGACGATCAATTGCGAAAAGCATAGTTCCCCGCTCTGCCCGTTCTCAACCTTTCTCCTCCTCCTCCGTTCTCTTTTTTTCCTCCATTTCAACTTTCCTTCTCCTCCTCGTTTTCGTTCTTCCGACATGTCGAGTTTGTTTGATTTTCCTCTACACTAAGCGGCGCCCCGAGTGAGCCAAAACAAACACTCGTTCAAAAGTGTATCAATCGTGAGAGATTCCGTGAGTGAGTGGAGATCCGATTGCGGATTCCCTCTGTGACCTACCTAGAGGGATACGGTAGCATACTTTTGAGGATAAGATTTTTGTTTGGTACGTTTTTTTCCTCAAGTTCTTTCTTTGTATTGTATCGCTTCTCAGATTATTTGTTTTCTAGAATATAGATCAGTGATGATAGGGAAGGGGAGGGGGAGAATCCTAGAAAGCTTCTGTTTCGTTTCTCCTTCGAAAAACGAGACAAGCGCAAGCCGAGAAACTTCCTGCTTTTCTTTCTAAGCGGGCGTCTCTCTCTCCCCTCTCTGCCTGAGGCAACCTTCCCCTCCCTCTCCCTCTATCCTCTCTGCACCCTCTCGGAATGCCACACTCTCTCGACGATCTCTCCAATTAGTGTTCTATTTCATCGGTCGACGCGTGCGCCATTGCAATATATATCTCATATTCCACAGTATCCCTAGAATTTAGTTTCTGAATTCCCTCCCTCCAGATCTCGATCTTGCTATTGTTTGGTGCTTTGATCGGATCTCGGGATATCCCTGAGGGTCTCTCCCTCTCTTCTCATCGCTATTTGATCGAACTAGATGAGTCAGCGCGCCTGCTTTTCCAGGAATATATTGCGAATGGATGATGCAATGTGTGCGCTGATGATTACTTCAGCTGACCTATCGTGTGATTAGTGCGTGTAGAACTTCAATAAATCGGTTGATCGATTGATGATCAAGAAACGTCAAGTTGTTTGTTTCGCGGTGTGTTATTGGAGTGAATAGCAAGTGAGAGAGGAGGAAGTTATTTCTCCCCTCTCTCCTCCGCCTTTCGATCACTGCACTCTTTCCTCACCTCTTCTCCTCTTAATGTTGCACGCCTTGACAGCTGTTGAGAAGACTCTTTCACCCCCCCCCCTCCCTCCCCTTCCCCTCCGTCGTTCACTTCCCCATACCTGACGGAGAGTATACGAAGGATAACCAATATGTCGACATCTGATCTGGATCTCTCGGATTCCGTTGTTCAGATCAATGCTGGTTCCATTTGTTAGCCTAACAGTTTATGATGCAATCGTATGGATACTTTACTTTTGGTCTTGTATACGGTATTTATCCGGATGTGATGAATCAGCCCAGGCTCGCTCCTCTCACCTCATTCCATTCCTGCTTTTCCTCCTCCTCTTCCTCCTCTCATTGTCTCATTTCAACAAAGTGCTGATCATGACGTCATCTGACCTCTTTGCTCCCCCATCGTAAACTGAATTAGTGCGTGAGTAGTACGGTATGATTACAATTAATGTGGATATGCATGCCAATCTCGCGTGTTTCACTGAATTCTCCAATCTGTCCGTTCTCTGCTCACTTTCACACGGAAACGGATGCATATTCCCTTCTTCCAAGAGTTGTTCGCCATGTTTCTCCCCTCACTTGCACAGCTGAATTGGCTAGGATATTGCGTGTCAGGCCGAAGGGGAGTCTCTTGGAAGTCGACACATCTTACCTTTTCCCTTCCCCGTCTCCTTCTCTCTCCTCTTCTTTCTCTGATCATCTCTGCTTTTTTTCTCTCTCTCCGTTTCCTCATCGGGACTTCCAAGAAAAGAGCAAACGAGTCTAGAATTTCGCATGTGTGCTCTCTGGAGTATTGATCAGAGTCGTGCCCTTCTCTGACCTGGATACGGTAGTTTACTCTGATGTCCTACTCCAGTCATATCTTCCCTCCTCTCCTCTCTCGTCATCTTCACTGCCATGTTTATTCATGCTTGAAAAGCCACTCGCTCGTTTGCTACACCAATTTTTTGGTGCTCTCGTCGACATTGTCGAGCCTCTCCCAAACATTGACAAACATTTAGAGAAAGGAGAGGGGAAGCAAAATAGTGTGGAGTCATTCTTGTCATCGGACCTCTCTCTCTCCCTCACACATTGTTGCTCCATCTATGTCAATCGTCAAATCGTCTGCTCTGATCGTCATCCCTCTCCGAGATTCATACACTGTCGCACCCCCACCGTTCGTGCTTTTATATGTCGAGAGCGCGCGTGTGGGAAGAGAGTGTAGTTTACGATTCGGAATGTTTCACGAGGTGTGGAGATACTGTAGTCATACGGTAGCGCGTTGCTCGTGATTGATCAGCGTTCGGCAGGGATTCGTGCGAGTGTGGGAATAAGGAGAGTAGAGAGAGTCTCGGAGAGATTTCCGATGCCCCAGTCGCTTTTTGTTGCATTCGGATGCTTCTGTGTGCGAGGGTTCACAAGGATCAGCCAGAGATGCTCATCCTAGAGATCTTCTATCTTGGCTTCTGTATCTATTGAGATACAGTATATTGTATAGAAACACACAAGGATATGGTCTTGTGCTTCTCTCACCGGATTAATGCAGCATCTTCATCCGTAATCTGTCCATGTTTATCTCTCTCGCCAACCTCAGAAATGATAATTTATGTGCACTGCGAAGCGGTACGTGTGTATTTTGTGAGCGAGAAGCAAGATATGCCAGCGAGAGATCCTAAATGCAATCAGCATTAGCCTGAGATATCTCACTGAAAACACTCGCGAGATTTCTTCTTACCGCCTTCCATCATCTCTTCCTCTTCTCTCCAACGGAGATGTATAATTTAGCATTTATTTCGGGAATGTGCGAGAAATGGATTGTTTCGCCTTTCGCCGAGTTTCATGTAACGTGCGTGTCTAGCGAGCGGGATGTCTGCGAATATTAGATGGAGTTGAAAGTTTGCGGAGATCAGAAAGCACTTGTCCTCTCTGCATGAAACGTGATGGTAGTTCCGCGACTCACCGGATTCGGTGATCTCGTAAATTCCTGCGAAAACAGGTGCAAAACACGGAGGAATAAGCGGAATCTGAGACTTTGCCCGGGCCAATTTGTCCTGATTCTTCCTCGTCCCTCAATCTCAATGGCTTCCATAAGACGGAGGGAAATGGCGTGCATTTTGTTGTGAATGCTGTAATCAACTCGTGGCGTATTGAATATTTCGGGGGTCGCGTGCTGTTTTCGAAGATAATAGGATGAAGGAAGGTGGGATTTAGCTGCCCGCAATGATGTTTTGATCTGCTGATGTGATGCATCAGTCGACTTGTCCCCTCTACAACATCATCCTCTCCTTCTCCAAACTGACAGTATCCTATTTCGCTTCCTCCCTATACTCTATGCAGCTGGAAGATAGAGGATCCCCTTGCTTTTCTTTCTACGTAAGTCTTCTCCTCTTCCTCTTCTTTCCAATAGAAGACACCGAAAACCTCGATCCTCGGAACGTTTCAGTCTGGACTCTCTCTTGTGTTCGTTCTTTCGCCGTGTCTGGCTGGAGTTGATTAGTGTTCGGAGCTTATGCGAAGAGAGAGAGAAGTCCCTCAGTGTATCGGATGGAAGTCTTCTCAATTCATCCGAATACACTCCTCATCCCATTACTTCATCGCGTGCAAAGTACCGCGCAAACTTCCTCTCGCTTGCTTTATTATACTTTTTTCTGCTTCTACGATCCTCGAACATAATAATAATAGAGTAGTAAAGTTCCTCATTGCAAGATGATGATGCAATGGTTTGCTAGACTGGGCGTGTTGAAGAAGAAGGGAGGTGGCTACGGTAATCTTGGATCATTATGAGATGGGAGAAGATGTACCTTCTCTTTCCTTCTGACGTCATCCCTCCGCTGTTCTACGATGTCGCTGTTCTACGATGTTCCTCGTGTTTCCAATGTGTCTCTTCGACGTCGTTCCTTCTCTTTTCGAGAGACCCCCCCCCCCCCCCTTCACGCTTCCCTCTTCCCTACAGTATCCACGGAGAGAGATAGCGTGCTGAGTGAGGAAGGTCTGCGCGCTTCGCGTAATTCTCGAGAAGTGCTCGCTTGCTATTTGCAGAGTGTTGTGAGTGATTATTGTTCGAGAATCTTTCTCCCACTCTCTCAAATCGAGAGATGCGGACTATGAGAGCATAACGGAAACATTAGTGGGTGTTGCACGATGTTTAGCATCGTCTAAATGAAAGAGAAAGTGATAGACACGCGAATGATACACGATATTGATGGGTTCTCGATGTAGTCTTGGACTGACTGACGATCCCCATATTTGATATGGTGAGAGAAACAATGTAGGTTTCGAGTTGTTTCGAAAGTGACGAGCAGAAGAGTAATCGGCTTGGGGTAGTTTCCCTTGTACGGGGACCTCTTCTCCTGCCCTCTGATCACTTGCGTTTTTGCTCGAATTCGCCTGTCGTTCTTGAATGTTCTTCTCCCTTCCTCTGTTATGACAGCCTCTCCCTTTCTCTCCCTTTCTCTCTCCTACTCCTCCTCCCATTGCTGTCCCCTTTCTATCTCGAGAGATGTTTCTCTCTCTCTCTCTCTGAACGAGAAAATAGAGCCTGGAAAGAGGCGATAGAGTGACGCATGTAGGATTGTTTCTGCAGCTGGGTTCACTGGAGGAGAGAGGGAAGAGGGGGTCTTTGAGGGATTGAGTCCCCACCGGAAAGGTACGGAGGTACGGTAGTTGATCTTCCCACTTGCCCTCCCACTCTGTCAAGCTGTTTCTAGTGTACGCACGAAGCGGGAAGTCGGGGCTGTATTATTGATGAGACGGGCCCTAAAAGAGCCTCCTTTTGTTTTTCCTCCTTCTTCCCGAAAGTCTTCCCGAGCCATTGCTAATCAGGATACTAGAGCGTGTGCGGATATATGCTCCCCTCAGCTACCGTATCCCGTGCTCGGTCGATCGTGAACTGGAATTATAGATTACGGTAGTTCGCATCGTCGAGTGCACCGTGCATCTCTCTTGCTTCTCTCGCAACGAACCCAGTTGCTTTCCCTCTTGATAATCTCATGGAAGAGAGAAGGGGGAACTTGAACGTAGTGTGGATGAAGGAAGAACAAGCAGGAATGGATGGATGACTCTCCTCGAATCACACACTCTCTCGGCGATGGTCAGAATAGAATGAAAAGGAAATACGAGAGGTGGAGAAGACCCGCGGGTGGATGAGCGGAGCCCCTAATAAGTTAATAGGAAACCATTTCTTGTGACGTTTCTCACACTAGTTTATTTTTGAATGTAATGCGAGGAAGGATTGAGGAAGGAGGGAAGAGGATGCAGCGGATTACGGTACTCTGAAGGTTTCAACTTCCAATGAATCGCATCTGGAAGGGAGTACTGTAGCCAGATCAGGAATGTCTCTACGAGGGTAGGAGTGGACGTGAAAGGGTCTGTCTCTCCTTCCACTTCCGTGGCCCCTCGGGCGTTGTTTCTTCCCGTTCCCGGAAGAGTTTCTTCGTCCTTCTTCCCCGTGCTTTTTGTGATGCTAAGAGAGGAAGAATGGCAGAGAGTCAAAAGGGGGACAAAAACAAATATATGCCCTGAGAGCGGAGGAGAGGGGGATGAAGGCCGGGAGGAGCTCTCCTCTCTCCTCGCCCGTCTTCTCGACCCGCTCGCGGCCATTCTGTTGGCATTGTGAGTGTGCGAGCGAGCTCAAGGATGGAAGGAGGATGGAGGGAGCTCCCCCCCTCCTCCCTCCTCCGGACTGACGCTTCCGCCTCCCAATGTTGCACTGTCAACATACAACACACGATGGCGCAACAGAGACAAGCAAACGATAGCAGTCCATTCCCCCCCTCACACGAAGGTGGGACACACGAGCATCTACTCCCACCAACCACTTCCCAGTGAGTGGTTATACCTACTCTGCATGGACAGTGTTTTGACCTACTGATAGTGATCTGGGAAGAGCTATATGGATGGATCTCCTCCTCTCGTGGGGATAAGTGTTGATCACTGACCGCTTATAGCTCGTTGCCCTTATTTTGATCAAGTTCTTCTCCTCACTTCTTCTTTCTCCATTCGGTTTCACTGTTTCTTCCCGAGTGTTGCATTCCACACCCCTCTTCCTCCCTTCCGCTCCTCCCTTTCCCCGTCCTCCTCCTCCTCTCGATGATCAACCACCCCGATTGGCCTACATTGTGGATCTCTCTCGGCTAGTTGACGGATAGCCCCCTTGTTTTTGTTAAGAGAATAACGCACTTTGGACCGCCCAGAGCAGTCAGAAATATCTCGTTTCGAGTTATTTTCTCTGATTACCGTATGTACCTCGGTCTATCGGACGTGTGGCTATTGATTCCATTACCGTAGTCGTGGTCAATCTAGTCTTGCCCTCTTGCAGGCAACCCCCTTTCTCCCTTCCTCTTCTTCTCTCAACAACGACCTCTCTGGGGGGGAAATGAGGGAAGGTTTCTCTTCTCCAGTCGAGCAAAACAAGAGGCTCGTTCACGTTGTTTCACCCCGTCCTTTCTCCCCCCCCCCTCCCTCCCCCTCCTTTTCTTCTCTCTCCCCGTCTCCCCTGCCCCTAAACAATTCATGAGGACAATATTAGGTTGGGGGCTCTCCCATCGTTCTTTTCGTGGCCCCCTTTCCCTCCCCTCGTTCCTCCTCCCCTCCTCCCATCTTCTTCCCCTTCTTGTCAATGGCCCAATATTGTGGTGTTTTCAATGTTTCGGCCCGATTGGTCCTTTTGAGGAGAGCAGATCGCGCGCCTAGAATGGAGTTTGGGGGGGGGGGGGGGGTGTTTGTTGTGATCTAGCCCCCCCCCCCCCCCTCCTCCGTATCGGGTTACGGTAGGCGTGCGAGAGATTGCGTGTACTCTAACGAGGATACGGTAGAGAGGTTTTGTGAATGTTTGTTTGTTTGGATTGAGAGGAGAAGAGTGGGGGAGAAAAGCACAGGCGTTTGCAGTGTTTCTCTCTCCTTCACCACTTTCGTGGTAGTACTCGAGGAGATATGGTGGATTGAGAGTTGTCATGATCATTCCTCCCAACATTCTGATGTAGTTCCACTGGATGTGCGGTTGGACAAAGAAATGGCCGATGTATTGATATTTGAGTCCATTTTCCCGATATTTCCCTTCCCTCGCTCGCTCGAATTTCTCACAATTAGCGCTATACAGCCAGAACCTTGCAGTATCTCTTCGTCTTCCCCCAACTGCCTCCTTCCTCCTCCTTCTGTCTCCGCCCTCCTTTCCTCCCCCCACCCCCCCCCCCACCCTCCGTATTCCCCTTTAATCATCTCTACCCCAGTCTGCGACGTAAGTGTAGGACTTCCCTTACAACCTGATTCCGGGTTTCCTCACGAAACTACAGTATCCCCAGGATACGGTACCCCTTGAATTGATCACTTGCACTTTTATTTTTCACGTGATGGTGAGAGATTGTGATGAAACATCACGCACGATAGCATTAAGAGAGAGAGAAAGAGAGCAAGCATGATGGGAATACGGTCAGCCAGAACTCGTTCTCTCTCTCCTCCCCCCTCTCACCACTTCCCTCTGCTTCTCCTCCCTCTCCCTCCCCCCTCCCCCCCCCCCCTTCCCCCTATCTCTCCATCTCCACTCTTCTCCTCTGCCTCTCAAAGCGCAAAGCGTGCGCGCTTTCGCCAACCATTTCCTTGTGAGTCGCAGTGCGCAGTGAGTGTTTGGGCGAGCACTAGAAAAAGAGTGGACTCTCCCTCCGAGAGGAGGGGGGGAGACTGGTTCCGAGATGTTGCCCTCCCTTTCTCGCGCTTGTCTAACCGTTCCCTCACTCCCTCGTCGGAGAAGCACTTCCTCTGTTCCTTGATCATCACAACGCGTGTCTCCTGGAGTGGCTCCTGATGGCGTTGTGATGAGTGAGCTACCGTACGCATTGATGTTGAACTCTTGATCTGTTGTCTTGTGTAGCCAGATTTAGCATTGCATAAATAGAAACAGATCAGTGCTCGCTGTTGCTCTCACCTGTCGGGTAGTGCAGATGTTACGCATTCGTTTCCTTCTCTTTTAGCCCCCATCATCACACCCTCCCCCTCCTCCCCTTCTCCCTCCTCTCCTCTTCTTCTTCCTCTTTCGATCGAGAAATCATTGCATATGTCCTTGCCAAAGCAGCGGATTTGCATCATACTTTATTTTTCGCGTCAAGTCGAATATCAGCTTATCTTTCCGTATCATTTTCCATGTCTCTCCTATCGTAATGAAGGCGAGTTGATCACTTGAACTTCTTCTTCCATAGCTTCTCACCGACCCCTCCTTCCCCTCCTTCCCCTCCTCCTCCTCCTCCTCCTCCTCTTCCTTCCCCTCCTCTTTCTCTCTTTTCGTTTGCCTTTTTCTGCCTGGGGCATTCTAGCGCGCTCCGTTTGCAGACTTCCGCTCTAGAATGCATAAGGAGTCTCACAGGAAAAGCGTCATCCTTCTTGATCTTTGACCTCTAGGATTGAGTCCTAAGTCGTATTTTTCCTTTGGACTGCATTAAAATGTAACTGACAGAGAGTGTGTGGCTGTTTCCAGGAAGGAGAGGACGTCATCCGAGGAGAGGAGCACTCTCTTATCTGTTATCATTGGGGAGAAAAGCAGGCTCTTGTATTCTGTATCCTTTCTCCGGTGCAGAGGAGGAGAGTTGCAAGGGGGGGGGGGGGAGGGGAAGGGGGGGGGGGGGAATCAGGAGGTGATTGCCCGTATGTTTGTCTCCCTGTCCGTTGGTTGCGCCTGCGCATTTCCTGTACGTATCAGAGAGCAGAGGGGGCCCCCTCCTCCCTCCCCCTCGACGCCTAGGCTTGATCTCTAGTCTCGCCGGTTCTCAGACTCGTTGCAAGCTGATCAGTCTCCTGTCTGGGGAGAAAGAGTGAGAGAGTTTGAGTCAATTAGTGGGAGGGAGACTCGCGGACTCATTTCCTCCTCCTTTGAAAGACGGACCGACGGGGATTTGAATGGAAACACGTCTGAGTAAGCAATGGTCAGAGAGCACAGCGACCACTTGACTATTGGACCAGACCACACTGTAGGATGGAGAAGGATGGACACGGTAGGATACCGTATCCCCCAGTACAGTAGTATACTGCTGTTTTCGTAATGCTGACACACGTTATTGAAAGAGGATTATGGTGGGAGTTTGGGAAAGTGATGCGTGTTCTTTGTGGTGGAAACGGAAGAGAAAGAGAGAGGAGATGGACACTGATCTCCCTCGACTGCCCCCACCACCTCCATCAGATGCATCTTCCCCCCCCCCCCTCCCCTCCCCCCCTCCCCCCCTCTCACCATCTCTCCCCTCCGATATACCTCTCCGCCCCTCCATTCTTGCTTGATCTTATAGTACGCGCAGTGTGTGCAGACGAAATCGCGTGAGCTATGCGTGCTATTCCACCCTCTCCCCCTCTCACTCTCAAAACAGGGTCAAAGCAGTGTAGCATCCTGGTTAGACTATCCCCCTCCCTCCCCCCCCCCCTCCCTTCTCTCCTCCCTGCTTCCCCCTCCCCTAGACAGTTTCGAAGAGCGAGAAAGTGCAGGAGTATCGTTGAATGGTCAGATAGAGAGAGAGGGAGGGAGAGAGATCTCGCGTGAGTTTCACCATCACTCTTCCCCTTTTCCTTCTTTTTTTCGAGCTCAAAACCGGGTTGGACTGCTGGGGGATAGGGAACGATTGTCGTCTGGATCTCTCGATGATCCGTTCTCTCTCGTCCTTCTCTAGCTCCTCCTTCTCCCCCTCCCCCCATTCCTCCCCTTTCTTTGCCTATCCAATCGCCCTTTAGCGCGCAAAATGTTTATTGTGAATTCAGAGTGGTGGGAGAGGAGAAGAGAGGATTTGGACGAAACTAGTCTCTGTTCGTCCCCTCTGTCCCTCCTCTCTTTTTTTCCTCATAGAGCACTTGCTGAATGGTCGAGCGGTTAGGGACAGCAGGCCAGGGTAGATCAGTGTTCTACCGTATCCAGTGGACTACGGTAGTGATGCTGATCTGTTGATCGTGCTATAATGTGTGCTTTGCCTGAATAGAATAAGCGAGGAGCGTGCACGCTTCTTATCTGGGGATGCTCATAATATTGTCATCAGGAGCGCGCTCTATCCTCCCCCTCTCTCTCTTTCTTTTCCTCTCTAGCGTCTCTCTGCCTCCGCCCGCCTCTCTCCTCCCTCCTCCCGCTTCTCATTCAGTCGCTTATCATTTCTTCATTGCAACAGACAGACGCCCGAAACACACAAAAATGGGTGTTATCATTACATGGATCAGTCTCAATTCTCTCCCCCTCCCCCCCCCCGCCCCCCCCCCCCCCCGACTGACTGTCTATACAATATAACACACTCATGTCTGATACTAGGATGCACTATAATAGTGTTGCTAGCCAGTAGGTCAGTCCCTCGGTCAGAAGTAGGTCATGAAAGCAGACTGTTCCTTCCTGCTTCGCCCTTTGTTGCATGTCCCTCATCTCCTCCCTGTCCCCTTGCCGCATCCTCTACATCCTTTTGAAAGGAAACTTCCTATAAGGAATGTTTCTCATTCGAATTGGAATAATTCCATGTTGACAACGTGTATGGCCCATGGCTGACCTTTGGTGACTAGCGCCTTTTTAGCGATCGCTTTTTTTGCATCCCCGTCCCCTCTGTACCTCTCGGTGGAATCACAACATGGTAGTTCTCCCTGCTCCCTTCCCCCCCCCCCCCTCCTCCCCCCCCTCCCTCTCCCTCCGAGATACAGTGAGAGTTCTCTGCTCACCTCTTCATCTCCTCCACTTCCACAACATTTGTGCTACCGCCGCGTGACGGTGTTTAACGAGATTGGGCCGTGTAGTGAGAGAGAGAAAGAGACTTTCTGGAAATAGCAAGAGCTGGAGTGTGCTAGAGAACGTAATAGATGAACAGTGAACCGTCCCTGCCTAGGATGTAGGGTGATCAGTCTCCCTCCAGGTGTCATCATCAAGACGTAGGATCCTTCTGAAACGTTTTCGAAGTTTATGAAATCTTGCACCTCCCTCGACTTCCTAGGACCCCTTCTTTTTCGTCTTCTCCTCCTTCTTCTTCCGTGTCCATTTTCTGCTCCCCTCCTCCTCCCTCCTCCCTTCTTCCTCTCCTCCTCCTCCCCTTCCCTCTCCCTCTCCCTCCCTTGCGTGTAAGAAAAATGTTTGGAATTGGCCGGGACCCTCGCTCGCCCGCCCCTTTTTCTGGACACAACACAGCCGGGTTTCTGCGTCGGCCGCTCGTTCTCTCGTCTCCCCTCTGACCCCCTCTGACCCCCCTCTCCCTCCCCTCTCCCCCCTCTCCTCTTCTCTTTCCATTTCCTAGTAGCTGCAGCAGCCCATCGATCGCAGCCCCGCAGCAGTGTTTCTAGAGGGTTCAAAACAAGAGGGGCCTCTCCCCCTCCCCCCTCTCCCCCCCCCCTTCCTCCCTAGCATGCTCCTCCTCCTCCTCCAGTGAGGATGTGTCTATGACCTCTATGAGCGCCTTCTCTCCTCTGATCCATTCACTCTCTCCAATCTCTTCATTCTGACTAATCATTCTCACGATTCTCATCTCACTCCAGCTCTTTCGTCTCTTGTTTTTGTCTTTCCTCCCGATTATGGCCCTCTCTCTGGTGACACGTGCTTTAGTGAGCAGAAGATGATAGGGAGGACGAGTTTAGTGGGTTAGATACCCCCCCTCACTCCTTGATTTATCTCCTCTCATCAGCTAGTAGATGGTCTGGCCTAGATGATCTACCACGGGGACTACGGTACATGACGATTGGTCTACTGTAGGATGTGGGGGCGAGAGTAGATGGGGGGGGGGGGGGGGGGGGATGACTAGTCATGCTTTGCCTTCCTTCCCGAGAGTGTTGCCGTTTGTGACCTGTTGATCAATTTTTTTTAGTCTGGGCGATAGTTTGATGGATCGTTTGACTCGATCCCTCGCTTAGTCAACCCACACTCACTTCTCTCACTGGAAAGTGCTCAATCGAAAGAAGTTTCAAAACAAGCTGAGAGTGAGAGAGCCTCTTTCCCCCATGGACAAACACCCTGCAATGATTCTGTTTTCGAGCAGCGATAGGGAGATCAGAGGAGGAGAGGAGGAGAGCTAGATGTGTCAGGAGGAGGGGATGGGGGGGGGGGGGGGGGAGAGTCTGTTCGGTAGGTGCATTCTTGTTTTCCTACTACTACTACTGTACTCTTGCGCGCGGTGCGAGTCAGTACCGAGTGCACTTTGCTGCACGGAAATACAGATGGAGAAGGGGGGAGGGGTGTTGTGGCTGTACTCTGTGCATTCCCCCCCCCCCCCCCCCCCCCCCCCTCGGCAGTCTTCCTCTTGCAGCCAACTGGCAGATTAGAAGGGGGCTTGAAAGGACACCAATACATTCGGCCACCCCTTCCGCCGTGTTGGCTCACAGCAGTGGCAGTGGATGGGGAAGGGGTCAGCTCCCTCCCCCCCCCCTCTCCCCCCCTCCCCCCTCTCCCTCCCTTTCACACCGATGTCTAGTCGAGCAGTCGCGGGATGTTTTCGTCGGAGTTCTTGCCTTGTACTTTTGGCGAGGCTTTGCCTCTTCTCCTCCTCGTGGAATCATCAAAACTCTCACACGATGGTGCAAATATAGGCTCAAGATCGTAACGAGTGCTTTTGCCTTTTCCCCCTCCCCCCTCCCCCCCCCCCCCTTCTAGCCCGCCCCTTCTTCCATTCTTTAGCGTGCGCGACCATTTCGGCTGTTTTGTGGGTGGTGATAAGATGTGTTTCCCATTGATTCCGTCACCATCTCGTGATAAGATGACAGTGTGATTAGCAGTGCTTGTGAACTGTTCGACTGTTCTCCTAGGGGAAAGGGGAGTTTGTCTGTACTTGCACAAAATGATGAAAATGCTTAAATTAGGCTGTTAGTGCAGCTCATTTCTAGTGAGGTCGCGCCGTTTTCGTACCATTCGGTATCATAGGCGGGAAGAGGGAAGGGGGAGGGGAAAGGGGAGGCTGCTGTATCTCAACCTGTGATCTCATTTCGACCTATTGCATGTGCTCTCTATCTTCACTCCACTCACTTCGCGTACTTTTCTTGTATTTTCACACTCCACAGTTCTTATCTCTGTCTCTCTCTCCATCATCTCATTCTGCCGTTAATCTTATCATTGCTTGTATCTGTCTCCGTGTGATATTGCATGTTCATCTCCCTCCGTGTCTCATCATTCGTGCCCCCTCCGATTCCCCCTAAATATCCTTCGTTCCAGAATTCCACCGATGGACTTCGCGTCGTCGTTGCTCGCTCTTCCGCAGTCGTCACTCGAACGGCTGCAGGCCTCGATAGCTGCAGCTGCTGCAGCAGCCGCAGCCAACGGAGGGGAGGGAGGAGGAGGGTTCCTCTCCTCTTGCTCTTCCTCTGCCCCCACCACACCCGATGCGCAGCACCAGTCTCCGCCACAGCTGACCCTCTCATCAGTGCTGGCTGCAGCAGCTGCAGCCCACTCTGCCCCTCCCTCTCCGACTGTTGCAGCCGGGAGTCCGTCGCCCCCTGCAGCCCTGACGGCCCTGCTGCAGACGACTCCCCACTCTCCCTCTTCGCCCCTTCTGACTGCCCCCACTTCAACGACTCCCTCCATCTCATCCACCAGTCCCTCAGTACTGGCATCATCAGAAGGAACCTCCACTTCCCCTTCCAAGGTACGGTAAAGGAAGGGATTACGGTAGACTGGTGGGGATGTGTTTACAACTTGTTTGGCGCACACAAGACTAGGGATATTTTGACAGAGTTTCTGACATGCCTTTCTCCCGCCCGATCATGGGGTGAATGGGGTGGGGAGTTACATAAACATGTTGAGTGAGAGGAGGGGAGGGAGGGGACAGAGGGAACAGACTAACTGCTCACTGTTTTCGTCCTCGAAATCTGTTTCTCCCCACCCCTCCCCCCCCTCCCCCTCCCCCTCTTCTTCTCTCAATTCTTCTCTGAATCTACTCGTTCAGTCCATCGTCTGTTTCTCTTTCCTCCTCTAAACTCGATCGTGTTTGTCGTGATTTGTCATTCTTCTTCTCCTCCTTTCGCCTATCTCCTGTGAGAGGGGGGAGGAGGGAGGGGGGCACACGTTTTCTACGCTCAAAATACCTCGACGGGCTGAAATTGCGGGGTGTTGACGGCGACTGGGAGAAAACAGCAGGCAGGCGACAGAAGGTTGCAGTAGCAGGAAACTAATCTGTGATTGGATATGCGAGAGAGGGGAGGGAGAGCAGGGAAAATAGCAATTTACTCGTGTGAAAGAGAGGAGGAAGTGACACGATCGAGGTTCAGATAGATTGTTTATTGTTTCGGAAGGCGATTATTGATTGATTATTGACTATTTTCAGTTGGATGCGGGTTCGGGGATGGAACGTCCTTCTCTCAGCTACAAGGATCTCATCATCGAAGCCATCGAGAGCAGTCCAGACAAGAGACTCAAACTGAATGAGATCTACCAGGTACGGTATCTGAGGGATACGGTATCGGGAGGGGGAGAGGGGGATGGATCAATCGATCACCTGTACTATGGATGACTAAGCGCTTGTGCTTTCATGTGCTTGTGTTTTTCTTGATCATACGATTTCATTCTTTCTCGATTCTATCGTTCCTTCCTCCTTCCTCTTCCCTCTCTTCCCTCTCTTCCCTCTCTTCCCTCTCTTCCCTCTCTTCCCTCTCTTCCCTCTCTTCCCTTTCTTCCCTCTCTTCCCTCTCTTCCCTCTCTTCCCTCTCTTCCCTCTCTTCCCTCTCTTCCCTCTCTTCCCTCTCTTCCCTCTCTTCCCTCTCTTCCCTCTCTTCCCTCTCTTCCCTCTCTTCCCTCTCTTCCCTCTCTTCCCTCTCTTCCCTCTCTTCCCTCTCTTCCCTCTCTTCCCTCTCTTCCCTCTCTTCCCTCTCTTCCCTCTCTTCCCTCTCTTCCCTCTCTTCCCTCTCTTCCCTCTCTTCCCTCTCTTCCCTCTCTTCCCTCTCTTCCCTCTCTTCCCTCTCTTCCCTCTCTTCCCTCTCTTCCCTCTCTTCCCTCTCTTCCCTCTCTTCCCTCTCTTCCCTCTCTTCCCTCTCTTCCCTCTCTTCCCTCTCTTCCCTCTCTTCCCTCTCTTCCCTCTCTTCCCTCTCTTCCCTCTCTTCCTTCTCCTCCTTTGGTCTCTTCTCTTCTCACTGTCCATATCCATTCCCTCTGGCTGACTAATGTTTGTATTCTTGAGCGACGACGCGATTCAGGATTGCAAGACGGCGCATACTAGGCGGAAGAGGGAGTGGGGGTAGATCACGGGCCGATTAGTCACGCTAAATCCAGGAAGTTTGTGGTTGTTTCTTTCGCGAGTGAGCGTGCGCAGAGACTAGAAGAGGACGGGTTCGCTAGTGACGAAATGGAAGTGGCCAGACGGGACCGGGTTGTGTTTCATAATGTTTGGTAACTCCTACCTCCTTGATCCTTGCGCACGTTTCGTGAAAGTGCAGTGAGAGTGGACGGTGCAGTGACATTGTTTGGATGGTACTGTGAGAGGGAGGGAGGAGAGGAGGGGGGGGGAGGGGGGACGGTGTTTTGTCATTGCTTTCTACACGAGATAGAAGAAAGAAGGAATAGAGGCAAGAGCATTCCGACCTTGAAAAACAACCATCGCGATGAGACAACATAGTGCAAACTGGTACAGTGTGCAGATCGCAACCGGCTGATAGGTTTAGCCTAGAATTGAGAGAAATTGAGAGGATACGGTAGGATTACTGTAGGGGGCGGAGCTTGTGTACCTATTATTACGTCGTTTCCGATGGGATCTCTTCATGTTTTTGTACGCGTCATGCTATTGGGGTTGTTCTTGAAATGGTTGCGAGATGGTGATAAGGGAGAATCGCCTCGTGTTATCTGGTTGGAAGCGACTGAAAGGCGTCAGAGGGGAATGAGAGGTCAGAGGGTGCGACCCCTCATACCATCTTTCATGGTTCTGAACACACGGCTCAATTCGGAACTAAACTCTAGTCTCGACTTCTTTTGCGCTTTCTCCTCCTCAATGCAGCAGTATGTTGTTGAGGAGCCGCTAAGTAGTCTCCGGTCCTTCTCCCCCTCCCCCTCCTCGTCCTCCTTCTTCTCCTCCTCGTCCTCTCCCTCCTTCCCTGTTTTGTGTCTGTTCGTCTCTTCGAGTGCTTCGATCTCTTCTCGTCTCTCTTGAGCTCAAAAAAGCGGAAAAGGAGGAAACGTTTCGGAGACGAGCGAAGAGAAGAGAAATGTGTCCAAAACATGCAAGAGGCGGAGGAAAATAAAGGAGATCAGTGAAGAGTGATGTGAGGGATTGGAAGAGGAAACAGTAAGGATAACTGGCCCCCCCCCTCCCCCCCCCCTCTTCTCCTCCCGTATTCTTCGGTCGATGAGCCAGGAAAAATGATGGCAATTCTCATTTGGTACAATTGAATCCTCGCGAAGACGCAATTAAAGGCTACAGAGATGAATTGAAAAGGAAGGAGGAAGGAAAGAGGGGGAAGGAAGGGTGGGCTGGATGAAACGTTGAATTGGAGGGAGGACCACCCCCGAGGAGAGAGAGAGAGAGTAGACTACGGTAGATCAATGAGGGAAGGGATACGGTAGCTCCAGAAGGACGACGACGATGATGATGATAATGATGATGAATGTTTGCAGGTGATCCGCATGCTGCATCCGTACTACCGTCTTCGTCCGGATCAATGGGGATGGCAGAATTCGATCCGTCACAATCTCTCTCTGCACGACTGCTTCGTCAAGCTGCCCCTCAAACAGACGAATGCCTCCGGAGTTGTAGGTACGGTAAAGACACCCATTGATTACGGTAGCCACACGATCGACAATTGCCCCATGGTTACGGTATCTCCCCCCTCCCCTCACCCCATTGCTCATTCACTGTTTTGCAATGCCTGTTGCCGTTTGTTTTCGAAGAGATTAGGGTGAGTTTGCGATAGCGTTTCGCGTTGCGTGAGCCGATTATGGTAGATCAAAATAGGGAGAAGGAAGAGGAGAAGGAGATGGAGAGGGAAGGAGGCCATTTCATCCTTCTTGGAGAGAACTTGCGTGTTTGGAAGTGGATGGAGAGAGATGTCGAATGCACGTGTTTTGCAGTCCAGAGGGGCTTTTCTCGGGAAGAAAACTAGAGAGAAAAAGAGAAGAAGAAATATGATTATGACCCCGGGGGGGGGGGAGGACACGCGATGATGGTTGTTCCCAGTAGAAAGGAAGAGAGAAAAGAGGGTCGATGGAGGAGATGGAGCCACTTTCGACCAGTCGAGAGACACCAATTGACTATGCATTCGACTCCATCTCCCCCTCCCCCCTCCCCCCCCCCCCCCCCCCCCAAAGAGTTCGTGAGCAAGTAGCACGTTTGTCTCAGAGAGTAGAGGCCGAACTGACGTAATTGGTCTAAAACGAGAGAGATACGGTAGGGAGAGGAAGAAGAGATACGGTAATCAGGACCCCCCCCCCCTCTTCCTCCCCATTCGTTCTTTGACTCTCGAACTACACTTGAATGGCTTGACGTTTCTCCTCCTTTCCTTCTCTCTTTTCCTTTCCAATCAACAGCAGCAAAAGTTCGTCTAATAAAGTTTGCTGGCTCTTTTCTTCCCTCCTTCCTCCCCTTTGCTGCTTACCTTCAGCAGCCCCTTTCAGCCTCCCGCCTCCATGTTGTTCCAGTCTCTTTAGTGGGTGAAAGAACGGGCAGAACGGAGAGAATCTCCTCCCCCCCCCCCCTTCCCCCTCCCCCGCTCCCCTTCCCTTCCCCGTCTTTTGAATGTCGAATGTTTCTGCGTCTTCTCTTCTCAATACAAGACGCAGTCCCCCTCTTCTTCCTCTTTCCTCCGCTCTCTTTTTCTCTTTCGGCTCCCCAAGGACCCAACCAAGCGGCAGAAATTCACTCTCGTTCACACCCCACGACCACGCACAAACAGGGGAACACAGACTTCCAGATTAGGGATCTGCTGTAGGTACGGTAGTGGTGTGATGGGAAACCGGGAGGTCCCGGAAGGATGGGTACGGTATCTTACCGGGATATTGCTTGCAGGTCACTACTGGACGGTGGTTCCCGAGTTGTCTGACAAGCAGACGTTGAGGAGGAGGAATAGAGCCAGCAATGGAGGAAGAGCAGCGAGGAAGACTTCGGCTGCTGCCAGTCTAGGAGCAGGTGAGGGAGAGAGAGAAAGAGATGGCAAAAGAGAGAGGGGCGGGGGATTGATCCATTGACCCGACGATCTCAAACCAAACGCCTTCCCCAACCAAACGCCTTCCCCACCGCAGGTATGGGACACGTAGGAATGCTGCTGTCTCGCAGCGAGGAATCACCGATCGGCAGCCCGCACTCGAGTGCCTCAGCCAGCCCCAACAATGAGGTACGGTAGCCCCTTGGAAACGGCAGCTGTATGGATCTGTAACTGATGATTACGGTATTCGTGTTGCAGATGGGTCTGCTCAAGCCGACGGCCACATACGGATCGGTGATGGGGAATGGAGGAGTGACGGGAGTGGGATCGAATGGACTGGTAGGAGGAGCCCTCTCCTCCCTCTTGTTGAACAATCTCGGGAGTGGAATGGGAGGCAACAGCGACAGCTCGTTGATGGGAGGAATCAGTCAAGACACCCTCGGAAGCTACGCCCAGCAACTGCTGACTACACTCATGTACCAACAAGGTACGGTAGAAGGGGAGGGGGAGGGAGGGGTACGGTAGAATGGGAGGGGATACGGTAGAAGTGTGCGGGAGGAGGGATTGGAATGTGCGAGTGATGTACCCTGACCCGATGATGGCGCCATGCTTTCGGGGAAAGTTCAGGAGTTTATTCGGAGAGAATGGTGGTGGCGCCAGATGGTTGTAGTGTGTGGGGATGAATGACACAATGGAAGAGGAGAGGGGGGGGGGAGGGGGTCGAAGGGGTGATCTGATGCGATTATTAGAGCAGAGAGAGATATGCACTGTATGGAAGGACAGAGAGAAGAGAGAGTAGAGCAGGAGAGGAGAGAATGCCAATCACTGAGAGGGAAGGGAAGGGGCTTATCGAGAATAGAGCAGAAACAAGGCAATAGTGCGAAATGACGATAGGGAGAGGGGTCGAGGGGGTCACGTCTGGATTGGAAATTCTAGACAAGGGAATAATGATCTGAGTGAAGGGAAGGGACAGTGAACGGGATGACAATAGGAGATAGAGATGGTTAAAATGTCTTCACTATGAGAATATAGGATGAAATCGTTTAAATAAATTAAATATATTTGTTATTGCAGCCATCTCTGGTCTGGTGCAGCTGAGCAGTCCCCAGTCGCATACAGCAGACTCCTCCACTGCAGCCCTCCTCGAACCACTCCTGGCGCTGTCCAAACTGGCTGCAGCCCAGCAGCAGCAACAGCCTGCTGCACCCACTGCTCCCTCCTTCCTCCTGTGAGGAGAGACAACTACCGTACTCTAGCCCCACCACTATTGATTAGTGTAGGAATCGTTGATTGATTGATCTACTACTCGACGTAATCTATTCTCTCCCTTGAATACCCACAGTAATCTATGGATCGATTTCCCCATTCTCCTGCTACCGTATGCTCTCTCTCTCCACTACCGTATACTAGTGATGATCTCGATTCGATTCGTCTCTTTATATGCATCGATCACCCTCTCCATTGTTCTGTTAGCCCCTCATTCGTATGCATCAATTATCCATTTTCTTGTTTTCTCTTTATCTCGATATATTCAAACTTAGGCAACCCCTTCATTGCCATTCGACACAGGAACTGATTCAACAACATCGCATTATGTTTGCAATTTTATTCACTTTATGAGCTGATTTGTTTGTTTCGACCTTCCCATATGAAATGATTCTGTTCTCAATAGGACCCGATTCTTCCCTTATTCTCCTTCTCCTTCTTAGGTGCACCCCTTGACCTACCATCTCTCTCCCCGATATGCCTTCACTTGTCTCTCCAGTTATCTGTAAATGATCCTACTGTTCTCCATCCCTTCTCCCAATCAATACAGTACTCTAGTGACCCCTCCGACGTAGTATGATACTGTAATAAGGGTAGTCCTTGGCGACTCTCAATGCTATCACTGAATACTCTCCTCTCGTTCTGTCTCTCTCCTTGTACCCGGTAGAAACCCTTTTCCTCCTAGTGGCCTTTCATCCATTTCTTCCTGTTCCCGCCCATTACAGTACACCCCCTAAGAAGCCAGTGAGTTCCAAACAGATATCTACAGTAGTCCCTTCCCCTCACCATTATCTATCGATTCTTTACCCGGTTGTGACCCATTCTCTCATTCTCATTCGTCTCAAGTAACTAGGACCGACAACCCCCGCTCGTATACGGTTCGGGCAGACAGTCACAGTATGATACCGTACTCTCGCCCTCTTTCGGTTGTCGTGGCGAGACGATTAGTTATTGATTATTCCGTTGGCTGCCCTCTCTCTCTCTAGGTGTCACTCCACTCAATTCCCTTTCCTCGTACTTTGATGCAATGCAATTCAAGCGAGTTACAATCCATTTTCGTTGTTTATCTCCATTTTCTCCTTTTCCTCTTGTTCTCGGTGAGAACCGGAGATAAAAACACTTTTTTTTAAAGCGTTGATGTTACTCGCAGAACCACACAATTGGATGTGGAAAGGATGAAAGAATGATTTCCAGTGAAGAGATAGTGCGGACAAATAGTACAGTATTTTTTTGTAATGTTATTCTGAATTCATTAGAATTATTTACTTGCTCATTTGACTATCCCTCACCCCCCCCCCCACCTCTTCTCTCTCCTTTTCCTCACTTCTCCATTTATTTCCACTAGTCTCTCTGCCGAGGAGTGGTTGGGCTGCTCTCCTCTCCACAATCAGCCATGGCAAATGTTTGCAATAAGGTATAATGTAGGCGTGATGGGACCACAGGGATCAATACTCTCAGCTAGATCAATACTACTCTTCAGAATCAAAAGAGAAAACTAACGCCGGGACAAGGCTTCAAAACGATCCATTCAATGATCAGCGATCTCTCGCTCTTCACTTCCAATGCTCGCAACGAATCATTCGAGGTATACGGCAGTCAGGAATACGATATCCCAGATACGATGTCTTGGGTCAGATATGCGATCAATACCGAGGATACGGTAGTCCACCTGGTCAGTTACCGTACCCTCTCAGGATGATGATCTCAACAAACCTCGTCGTGCCACCGAGTACCGTTCTCTACAGCGTGTCGTCTCTGACAGTGAGGATACCGTAACCTCGCACACTATCGTAATCCTACCGTAATCTCAGTGGAAAGAACGATGAGTGCGGATCGCGCCTACAACAGTCTCATGGATTCCGACTTTGAACGCAGTTTCATCCTCGTCCCTCATTCGGTATTGATTAGGATACGGTAGTGAGAGATACGGTTCAATCATATAGTTGATACGGTAGAGTCGCCATCAGCATGATATTGATTCGTTCAGATTCCTCAGACGTTCAAGACTATCGATGATCAGGCTCCCAAGGATACCAAGGGGTACGGTATCAATCGGATACGGTGGAAATACGGTAGATCATTACAGCCAGAAGCTGGACTATCGTGATGATCAGTCCACCATCTCGAGTGGATCGTCTGCCCCAGAGTACGGTAGTAACCGTATCTTGGATGAGTCCTACCGTAACCCATGAGATGATCTACCGTATGATTGCAGCAAATCAGAGAGTTAATCTGATGCACGTACTCCTCTTGTGAGTTATGCGAAGGAGCAGAAGAAGAAGGAAAGGAAGTACGAGAAGAGAAGAGATTCCAATCGACCCAGTGCCGCTCCATCCTACATGAGTAAGTGATGAGACCCATTGAACCTACAGTATGACACATCGAACTGATCGATTACAGCTGTGATCAGTGACAACAACGATCTGGAACTGAGCAAAGCTTCGACCTACATCGACTCGGGATTCGATGCCAAGGTATAAGGTAGAGAGAAAGTACGGTGGATCGATGAGATGTGTCTATTGTAGATCAGTGTGAAACGAAAGGACAAGGAATTGTGCAAGTTGGAATTGGCGGCTGATGTTGCCAATGGAGGTGTGCGCTGTCTGAGAATCAACAGACAGACATTCAGGTATAGGTCATCAATCTATAAATACAGTATCCCGATCATTCCAGACTGTGATTAGCGAACGCCGGTGAAGAATAACCTTCCCCTCGTATGATAAAGTGGCGTGAATCGCTCTCGTGTCCAGAATAATACAATGTACAACAAATAATTCATTCGATAAATATCGAAAATTTAGAACTAGTTGTTGATGGGCAGTGCACATTGTTTCCTTTTTTCTTAATTTACCGTACTCAGTTTAAATTTTTCAACTTTTCGGCCTGGCTTTGCAGCATATTTATTGATTTTTCTCTCATATTATGATGCATTTTAATATTGTGTTGCTCCAGGCAATGAACGTGCCATACTACCCCTATCTGCATCCGGACGACCCGCACAACGGCGACAAACCCGTGTGGACTTGGCACGAAATCTTGAAAGGTACCAATTTGTATCATTACTGTTGACTTTATTTCGTATTTATAAGCGAAAGTATTTGTTTCGCCAACATATTTTCATATAATTAACTTGGTGCGCTGGCAGATGAGGCGCGTAAGGCGATAGCAGCTCCTTCGGGTAGGCTTAACCTCAATACGTGGGCACCAATTGGCGCCTTCCATGATCCTCCGATGAAAAGAGTACTTGTTACGCTCACCAAGGGCTTCATGGTGAGATATTTGAGATGGTCTATAATTATTGCGTATATCTCTGCTGGAACATGTCTTATTCATTAACTAATTCTCACCCGCATAGGCCTTCTAGTAAACCTTGCGAGTAAACCACGATTGATTCGTTACAGATTGAGGTCGAATTGCCTCCTAAGGACAAGATGCGCACCGAGCTTCGCGATAAAGATATCATTCCTGTCTGGATTGCCGAGTGTATACATGTAAGCTCATTGTCTTATTTTCCTACTGTTTATTGGTGGTTCCATATGATTGAGAGTCGAGACTGTTGCAGATGATTGGCTACTACATTATGGCTCGATGGATTGGGGCGAAGAAGGAAGATGAGGGATACTTCTGGGTGCACGCAGCCAAAACCGCCATTCATCAAGTCGGATATACGTGAGTAGGGGAAATAAGATTTTTGTGGAGATTGTGGAGATTGTGGAGATTGGAGATTGGAGTTTGTGGAGATTTCATATACTCCGTACCAATTTATCATTTGCATAATTGCAGAGAGAAGAATAAGGCGAATGGATACAATTATTGCCCTCCGTACACAATGTTCTATTCCGAGGCTGAGAGTGGATGGAAAAAATTGATGAAAGAACGGTCAGTAGTGTTTATTGATTTTAAAAAATCTAGTTTGCAACAGAATTCTCTAGGAAGTGTCTATGTCTACTCCATATGAATTCTCTATCCAGTAACTCTATCTCTGATTTTCGTCCAATTTCTCTCACGTCTTCTGTTTGTAAAGTCCTTGAGAAAATACTCATTGACAAAATTACCACATTTCTTGACCAAAACAATCTTTTTGATCCCCATCAGACCGGTTTTAGTAATTGTCGATCTACCTCCACCAATCTTGCGGAGACTTACTCTCATTACCTTCGTATATTTAAGAAAGGCTCTCCTTTCGACACTGTTTACATAGATTTCCTCAAAGCTTTTGATTCCATTGATCACAGATTACTTCTGCATAAATTGTCTAATCTAGGGCTATCTGATCATCTTGTCTCTTGGATCCATTCTTACCTGTCCAATAGAACTCAACCCGTTTTTATTGACTCGTCTTTCTCTCCCCCTTCATCAGTTAGATCAGGCGTGCCTCAAGGCAGCTGCATCGGTCTCCTTCTCTTCATCCTTTTCATTAATGATCTTTGCTCTCAATTCCACAAGTCTATCTATTACTCTGTATATGCCGATGACCTCAAATTATTTGCTGAAGCCCCACTTCATTCCGATCATTTACAATCTGCTCTAGACACTGTTGCTGATTGGTCCTCTCAGTGGAATTTAGGAATTTCTGAGACTAAATGTCATATTATGCATTATGGTCTCCATAATCCCCGTAGGCGTTTTACGATCAATGATGTTGTCTCTTTCCATATCTCTAAAATTATCTCTACTGCTCGTTCTAAAGCAAACCTCTTATTTAAATCCTTTCGTAGTAACTGTCCCGATCTGTATCTGAAATCGTTTACTACTTTCATCCTGCCTAATATAGAATATTGCTCTATTATCTGGAACCCAGTGCACAGTGTAGATATGACTAGAGAACTTGAAAGAGTTCAACGAGATTTTACACGTAGACTTTATTATCGCTGTTCTCTTCCGCCTGTTTCTTATAAATCCAGACTTCGCGATTTGAATTTGTCTACTTTAGAACGCCGTAGATTTATTATGGATATCACTTTTCTCCAGTCAATTGTTAATAACCGGTATTCTATGGATGTTTCCTCTCTGTTTACTTGTACTCCTCTTACTCGCACTCTTCGTAATTGTCACAATTTTCGTATCTCTTTGCCTTTTATTCCGCATAACTCTTCTTCCACCCTTGCCTCTAGAACCATTTCAATCTGGAATTCCCTCCCACCCGAAATTGTTAATACTTCTCACAACGTTTTTCGTAACTATATTCGTTCTCAACCCCCCTCATTCTACCCCAACTCAATTATTGGTAACTGGCTTGATCTTTAATCTTTCTTCACCCCCCTCCCCCCACCCTCCCCCTACCCAACCCTTGCTGCCCGGCAAAAAACCGATTCGACACCATCGACGGACCTCCGTTTCTTGCACTCTTCTCGATAATCTCTTGTACATTACCAAAATCAACGGAATAAATGAATGAATGAATGAATTTTCTTGATCTTCTATTACCGAACCAGTCTTCATTGTAATTTGTACTGGAATTCCGGCATGGGCCAAGTTGCTTTATTGGGAACACTTTACTATCATGTTAAAAGATGCTGTTAGCAATTGTGGTTCAAATCTGATTCATCTAGAACAATAATGTTATTTTCAGACTCGTGAACACATACACTATTTGCGATGAATTCAGTCGAAGTCAAGCCGAAGTTAACTATAACAAGTTTCGGGTATATTTTTTTCTGGTAATGTTTATTACGAATATGAAACTTTTATCATTACTCGAAGCCTAAAATAAAGTTCTGAAACTTTAAATTTGAAGAAGGGCCTGCGAGTGGAGACTATGCATGACGATGAATCGTCCGTTCTTTGTCCTGCCGTGATTAAGAAGGTACCCATCTATCCATTTCTACCAGTACAATCATACGTTCATAATCATATTCGGTCGGAACTTGTTCATTCATAGAAATTCAGTTAGCGAAACGACGAATGCAGCTGTGAAATGGCTGCGATTTGTTTATTAAATGAAATAAAATATGTAATAATGAAGGATGTTAGGTTCGCGGTCGCCGTGTTCTTGTCAGATACAGCAAAGACGACATCGAGAATGATGATCTGGATGATCTGGTTGGTCGATTATCTTCAGCTACCATTTTGCAGCATTCAGAAAAAAAAATTATTTGAGTATTGATACCATAATTTCCAGAAAACGGTGGACAACATGTGGAGGGATATGAACGACGATCTGATCTACCCGGTGAGTTAGAGAAGAAGAGGAGGGGGGGGGAGAGGGGAAGGGGTTGAGTAGGGATGGCCATTGATGTTTTGTATTTACTCCTCATCAAATGAACGAAAATAATTGTAAACACAACTATTCTGGGTTCTTGATCGTGTTTATCTTTGTTCTAAATTCTTTACCGATATCACCTCACTCATTAGAATGGTTTGATTGATTAAACTTATTCCTCTTCCAGGTTGGTTTCGCGCAGTCGATGGGACTGAAAATGACAGCGACCAAGAAGTACATGGCACACGTGAGAGAGATTGCAAAGGCGATCAAGAAAGGGGTGAGGACGGGGGATTAGAAGGGAAGACTAAAGGGATCTGTGGTTGGATACATGGGCTGTATGAGAAATTAATGTTTGTGCTACACGCTGACTATTGATACAGGTAGTGTTTAATCCCTCTCAATGGATATGTCTTACAGGGAGAAGTGCCATACCTTCCGACAGACGCAAAGAAAGAGACTGTCTACCAAGGGAGGAATAACGCGCTCGTCGTGGTACGGTGTGATAGTGATGAAGCGTATTTCTGATGAAATGGGCATTGTTGTGGTTGATTGACAGCTGCATCACTGCTATTCATTCACAATCTCCTTTCTTCACTCGTCCAAAGTATCTTCTTCTTGGATGATTACTCGTGGTTGAGAATGTAATCGATTGCTCTTCAGAATTGGAAGGCGGATATGGTGTGCGAGATGATTGACAGACTGGATCAGTGCCAGAATGCACTCAAAGCAGCCAGAGTCCTCCAAGTTCTCCAGGTAAGAATTCCTGCGAACAATTTCACGTTTTTTTTCTTCAGTAATTTTAAGAAACATGGTAGCGACTACTAAGTAGTGGTATGTAACGATGTTTAATATTTGTGACATTAAAGGACGGCTATCTGCAAGTCGGCCCTGAGGGAGATAAGGGAACGGACATACAAAAAGATGCCATCATCGTCCACCAGGTTGATTGTTGTGGAATACTTTTATTTTTGTTTCTGTCACTGGTGAGATGGGAGAATGATATTGGTACCATATATTTTAAGTATCCTCGATGGACCAAAAATATGTAGTGACAGAACTGAGGGGGAGCGAAATATTTAGCGACTGATTTGTATGAGATATATAGTGACTGGACAGTAGAGGGGACTAAATATGTAGTGACTAGAACCGCGGAGATTTCGGATACCACAAAGTATGATTAGTACTATCCCCACTTGAGACTACTACGAATCTCTTCCCTGTGGGATACGCGAAGGAGCACAAGACGGTCCTCCATGGCCCTAAGGGAGACAAGGGTGAGTTAAGGAGGGAGCGTGGGGGGGGGGGGTAGAAGAGTGGCGATGTAGCCACTGAATTTCTCATTTTTATTTCCTGTGCAAGGCAGTATAGCGGATCCTTAAATTATATACCATTGATAGTTATGTAATGAAATGTATAATCTCTCGGTAATTCATTCTCCCATTCAGAGGAGACATTCAAATGGGAATCATTCCTGAAGAAAAAGGACTACAAACCGGCACTCTCGCATTTCTTCCATGAGGCAACCGAATCTGATGTGTCCTTCAAGGTACGGACAATGGCCACTTTGGAATTGAGAATGGCCACTTTGGAATTCATATCATATTACGTAGAATTGGGCAATGATGTTTAGATATTGGTCATAATATTCTATAGCCTACCGAAATATCAAGAATGGGTTTTGCATGAAATATTCTGGAATACATGGAGAGTTGACTGTATTTTAATTATGATTTAGTGATTTGTGATGTATTTGCAGGTGGGAATGCGACTGGAGGCAATCGATCAGAACGAGAAGTTGCTGTGTCCAGCGACAGTGAAGGAGGTGAAGGGGCGACTCGTAGTGGTGTCATTCGATGGATGGACCGATGAATACGATCAACTATATGACTTCCGGTGAGTGAGAGAGGATTAGACAGATGGAGAAAGATGACAAGATATTGCATACATTTTGGCACCCTAAATGCCCGACGATCGATTCACTGCATTTTTAGTTTCTCCCTCTGTCCATTCACTACGCAGTCTCTGTATATTTCGCCCCTCCCACTCTGTTCTGTCTCTAGATGTTATTTGATCCTTCGAGGATACTGAAAATGCCTGGTGTTTAGATGGATTATGTATCACAAATAAGGTAATTGTGAATGAATGGGAAATGATTGCAGATCGGACGAATTGTTTCCCTGTGGATGGGGTGAAATGGTGGGCCATGCACTGCAGGCTCCCTCAAAACAGCAGAAGGTACGTAACACACAACCATTATATACACTATTTGTCATTTATTAGCATAATCAGCTTGAAGCTATCAAAACGTAATTTAAAATATCATTATATTATGTTTTAGTGCGACAGTGACAGCGACACCATGGTGGAGGAGAAGAAGGTGAAGAAGGAGAAGAAGTAAGAATGGACGGCACACCGAGTATCCATATCTATTCCATCGACACTACTCTCTTCTTCTCTTCTCCATTCTCATTTCACTTTTCGTTTATGACCAGCTAATATATTGTGAACATTGTTGATTTATCGTATCCTAGACAGATTTTTTAGGAGCCTTGGTTGTAAAAGTGTCAGAAGAGATCTCATACTGATCTAATTGTCCGGTTTCGCCTATTTCTCATCGTGTATCGTTAATTGAACTGCTCGATAAAAATTTTCCTAGGAAGTTCATTGTATCTTAGTAATTATGGGCTGGTCAAAGATCCCACAGCTTGCTTTGATTGACTTTCTGAATTCCAAAAGTATATCAACTCTAAGTTTAGTACTAATTAAAGTTAAACTAGATCGATACTTTTGTAGTTCCAGCATCTCTCGCCTTTCTCCTGGCTCGTAGTTAACGAATGATTATGGCTCAGATTGACATAGCCTTTCTGCTTGTGCACTCCTCGTTCTATGCAGTACTATTCACTCCTCATTTCCGATGACTTCCTTCAAAAGTGTGGACTACTCAGCCCTTGCGCTGTATTCCTTCAATACTTCATTTCCTTTTAGAGTGAATGACCACTCCTCAGTTAGATGCGTGTAGAGAAGAGCAAGACAACGAGAAAGAGGCCATTCAGAGTATCTATGAGAAGGAGGCTCAATTCGCATTGAATTCATGGAAGGTGAGCATAGGAGGAGTGGGCATCATCTTTGATGAACTGTGGAGGGAAAAGATAGGTATTTCCGAAAATATATCCTTGTGGATTCGTGCTTCGTGAACCATAATTCATGCTTTTAAAAAAAATATATAGATAATTAACTGATGAGGTTGTGAGCAGTCTTCTAATCGGGAAATGAAACTATTTGATTCGTCCTTATGAAAAGGAGTTCGGGGTGCCTAAACGAGGTTCTCTACAGATATGGCGACCGATCGACGTGGTTCTGCGACTGCAGCCTTCTGAATCGGGCAGTCGCATCGGCACTACTGAGGTATACCGCAGATTATTGATCGACGACAAGATTACGGTAGATATCTATTTATCGAGTACGGTAGTCTATCAATATGGATTGCAGTCGCGAGCGAGTGCGGACCTGCACGTTGCATGTACAGATCGATATCCAGACGAGTGAGTACGGTAGAAAATGATTGGGAGTGGGTTACGGTAGGAGAGGAAAGAAGAGGTTGTTGTACTTAAATCGAGTCGTTTTCTTGCTATTTCATAATTAAGTTTTGCAATTCGACAATATTATTATGAAGGGGTGATTTAGCACTGTTCGGTTTTAGTATCTCAACGAAGAGCGCTTATTCATGAGTAGGAAAGGTCTGTTTTGACGTAGGCAGGTATGGTAACGAGTATGTTGAATTACAGTGTTCCCCGAGTGGAAGTGTTGAATGTGAAGGGAATCGCCATGGGAGAACAGACGATACTCAAGGAGAAACTGGCTGAGAGAGTAAAGGAGAAGAAGGGAGAGGTTTGTGGTGTGATGAATAGTTGAATAGCTGATAGTTGTCAGCAGAGAATAAATACGAAATATGAAGTATTTTACAATTCCGTTGAATTGTGCTACGTGAATTTACAAATATGTAACAAGGGAATGGCATACCCTTGGGATGAAATTGAAATCGTGAATCGTATTAGTTTTTGACGCTCTTTCGAATGATATATAGCTCATAGCTCAATTTCATCCCAAGGGTATGCCATTCCCTTGCAAGCCCTATGATGCTCTTTTCAGTGCATGATCCTCGATTTGGCGGAATTGGTACGAGAGTTTCTGGCGGATAATCGACCAAAGCCGAAGGGGTCATTCCATCAAGAGATGCTAGAGAAGCAGAGGAAGGAAGAGAGTGAGATGAAGGTATACTGTAGGGAGGAAGGAGGGAGGGGTACAGTATTCACTGTAGAATATAGAGCGAGATAGCTGAAAGATAGGTTTTGAATAGCGATTTTGTCATTGGAAATCAATCAGTGCCATAAACCAATATTATTGGTCGTCGTAAAAATGATTTGCTAACTAACTTAACTTCAACTTGAAGCGAGCAGCAGCAACTATGGCGGAGATTGAAAAGGCAGAGATTGAGAGTGAACAAGAGAAGAGAGAAGAAGAGAGAAGGAGAGAGAAGGAGGAAGCGAGGGATGAAGGAAGAAGGTACCGTATCCAGATGATACTATAGGCAGTTGGAGTGGGAGAGTAGTTTAGACTACTGTATCTGAATAGCTTTAGTCGTGGCAATACTGGGAGTTGTTGCAGGCGTCGTGAGAGTGAGGCTGCAGAGGGAGGTACAGAGGGACCATCGAGGAGGATTGGAAGCAAGAAGGTGAGGGGGAAGGGGGAGGATGGAGGGAGAGGGGGGGGGGGAAGAGGGAGAATCTGAGAGATCGGAACTTAATGGACTATCAAAGCATTCCCTTGACAGGTCTTCCTCGTGGCTGAGGATATTCCACAGAGGAAGGGACTGCATCCACTCTGCCATGAATGGTTCGGAGTATGGGAGGTGAGATGAAGGGAGGGGTGAGAGGGGAGAGAGGGGGAGGGCGGGGGGGGGGTGAAGGGGTGGACGGTATCGACTAAAGGTTGCAGAAAGAAGACAATAGTCAACCTTATTATGTCATACAATAGTCAACCTTATTTTTGTGAGCAACAGTAATACAAAAATTTGTAGCGCGAATCGATCCTCGTCTCTGAATGGAAATTCACTCACAATCTGGGGAGAAAGGGAGAGAAGCCAATGCAAGTGGAGAATCTCCAGAAGAGATTGAATGTACTAGAGAAGGAAGCTGATACGGTGAGGACTGAGTACGGTAGGAAAGAGAGGGGTAAGTCAAACTATTGTAGATAATGATCACTGTTAATAAGTGAAAATGGATACAATGGATACGGTACTTTGCCAACCTCCCTATATTCAGATGGTTGAGTTGGAGGAGATGGACGACTCTCTGTCTCGGATCGCCTTCGTTGTGGTCAACATGACGGCCCTCACTCCGACGAATATCAGCATACGGTAAGTGAAGGAATAAGTCTATCGACGAGTGATTCCCTTTTTAATGGAGAAATATATAATTTTTCAGTATCTTCATCGCACAGCGTATTCAACGAACGGCTAAGAATCTGGAGAACGTCTTCAGCACAGTGAAGAAGGATGTTAGTTATATTATTGTAAGATTCAAAAACTCAGTTACAGTCATGGACAAAAAAAACAACTCAGTTAGAGTCATTAGTTATTGACGCGTAAACTCCATCTTCAAATCACACGTCATCACCGTCTCCGCACGCCCACTGGACAAACAATTAATTGACGACGTCCCAACTTTCCATGAATGAAACTAGCCACAATCCAGAATGGACCCGGCACTCTCTTCCCACGATAAACATGACACAATCAATGATTACAGTATTCGTCTCTGTATGCGTATACAAATATTTAAATTGATTTTTGTTATTATTCAACTACCGTAACAATCCTCACAGGAATCGGCGCTTCGTCGACTGACACTGCAGATAGTATGTGGACTGAGATGGCTGCACGATCAAAATATGGTAGGCCATTGATTGGTTTGCTTCTCTTCCTATCGATTATTGACTCAGTACCGTATCCTGTTTCAATAATAATGAATACCGTATTCTATCTGCTACTCCTCTAGGTACACGGCACAATCACGGCGTCGTCAATCTGGCAGATGGACGGACGATCCTTCCTCCTCTCCGATTGCGTCATTCTGTACGTTGAGGGATACTGTATTGGGGGAGTTATATTGATCTAATATTAGAGTAAATGGTTCAGTCGACTGGTGCAACAAGTGGCGGAGGCGTTCAAAGAGTGCACTGGAGTGACCAGAGGAGGAGGAGATGCGGTGAAGAAAGAGAAGGAGAAAGGGGTACGGTAGTCAGTTGAGATGGATTACTATCGAATACTGAGGGTTATCGCTTATATTACAGTACACGAAGAAGAAGGATGTATTCGCTCTGGGATGCATGTTGGATCAGGTGAGTAGGGAGAATTTATCGCTTACGGTTGGAAACTGCGAAGTTCTAGGCGGAAAATGAATCGATTCAATTAGCACTATAGTATTCCGCTATGGTTTCTTGCTCAGATTAGTGATCACCTCAAATTTCGAACAATTATTGTTATAAACAATTATGTCATTAGCATTTAAAAACATTTCAATTGGGCTATCCCTATTTCTCATTTGCTCTTCAGTTGGCATTGCGATCTCCCGATTGTTCTTCCGATTCTTCTCCTCCTCACACAAATGAATTGACTGATTTCATCCGATTGTGTCAGTCGAGTGGAGCAGCAGAGGAACTGCTGGACCATCCATTCCTACTGCAGGGTAAGGGGGGAGGGGGGGAATACTCTTTTACTTTTACTTGCTCTGATTGTAGACGTGCAGCCAACATCTTCGACCTCTTCTCCATCTGGTTCTCCCTCCTTCTCTCGAGCCTCTCGACTCATCAAGGAATTCAATATATTCAAGTGGCTGGGCAAGGGAGGATTCGGAGAGGTGCGGCAATACTAGATCAGTGCGATGTGCAATTCAAAAATTGTCTTTATTATTGATTGCAGATATTCCTTACTTCAGGTGACCCTCGCTCGAAATAAACTGGACGGAAATGACTATGCTGTAAAGACGATTGCACTCAATCCGGGTATGATTTTGTTATTCACTTTTTTTCTTAATGAAAAATATTTTGATTAAGAAAGAAACGCTGAAATGCCGAAGCGCGGAGTACTTTTATTGACGAAAATATTCTTAGATACATTGTTGATGATGGTTGCTACAATACTTAAAATATTGCAGGGAACGAATCGCTGAATCGGCGAGTGACGAGAGAAGCAAAGATCTTCTCTAAGCTCAATCATCCCAATGTTGTTCGGTTAGTTGATCAAGAAATATTTTTGAGTTTAATTTGTATAATATCGCGTATGGTTGCAGTTACTTCGCAGCTTGGACAGAGGATGTGTCACCAGAGGAAGGAGGAGACGGAGGAAGAGACAGTTCGAAGAGTACCAAGAAGATGAGTGTCGCGTGAGTTGATGGTATGCCAGTAAAGGCCAAGAATGATTGACATGCCCATAGTCTCTAGAAAACGAGAAGAAATTGTTTGTATTTTTTTTTTATAAAAAAATATTCTAAAACAGAATAACAGCTGTGGTACTGCGCTATTCTTTATTGAAAAAATCTCTTTTTTTCATTCGCCTACAAGCTTGTCAATGGTACCATCGTGGGGCTACTTCATTATGATACATCTTCAATTCCACATAGTTTATTCTTTCTGATTACAGTCGCAAGACGTCATCTCAACGTGGAGGAATGGGAGGGCCAGAGGGAGATTCCATGCTCCCTTCTCGATTGAGGGAAATTGAGGCAAGAGCAGTTGCCATGAGTGACTGGAGCTCCAGTTATCAGGGTGAGAATAGAGAATGATGTTTTATGGAACT
Source organism: Pristionchus entomophagus (assembly GCA_036245825.1). Taxonomy (NCBI): domain Eukaryota; kingdom Metazoa; phylum Nematoda; class Chromadorea; order Rhabditida; family Neodiplogasteridae; genus Pristionchus; species Pristionchus entomophagus. Next base: position 15,822,598 of record BTSX01000006.1, read on the forward strand.
GAGATATTCAATACTAACATATTCTACTATTTATTCTGCAGACAAGAGTTCTTGCTCCATTTCCTCCTCATCTGACGATGATTCCAATGGTGGAGCGGGCCAGTTGAAAGGACGGATGATATTCTCTCCCCAACATCAGGAGGAAGAGGAGGATAGCTATGTGAGTGAATTGAAAGTGGAAGAGAAAGCCGAGCTCTATTTCTTGGAAGTTCCACGTTGGAACTGTGGGTGGCAGTTCTCTGTTTCAGAGGGAATTTGCCTAATGTTTTAGGAGATTCTATTCGAGAGATCTGGTCCATGCAGTAATGATGAAGGAGAGGAAGAGAGTGGTGAGTTAAACTGAAGAGAGATATATAATGTCTACTACAAGTTGAGTAGAGATCCCACGTCGAGAATACAGAATATTTTGGTTGGTTTGTGTTTCAGTGACGACGCTTTATTTTGTTCAGAATGCGAGGGTGACGTCATTTCAACGGAGGAAGAAGAAGAAAGTACGAGGACAGAAATGACAATAACAAAAGCAGGAGGAGGAGAGATGAGTGGAATGACGAAGAATACGGTATGCAATTGGGGAATACTTACTTTATGCTTTCATGTATAATAGCGGTTGGTTTAAGCATCCTCTTGGAAAACCTTCAATTGTCGTGATTGGGTAGTAATTTCTCTAAGGAATTGCAGGAAGTTCCGCCCACTCGGATATTGTATATCCAGATGGAATATTGTGCCAGAGGAACACTTAGAAGTATGATCGATAGGAAATCATTCGTGAGTCTAGAACTTGATGGTTTTTATCCATTTTCATTCCTCTTCCAGGTGGATAATCCGAAGAAAATCTGGCGAGTGTTCGGTGAGATTCTCAGTGGTCTCCAGTACATTCACAAACAAGATATGATCCATCGAGATATCAAACCGGTGAGGGATACGGTAGAGAGGGAGGGATACGGTAGAGAGAAAGGGATACGGTAGAGAGGATTCATGGTCTTGTTAGGAGGCTGTGTGATAACTTGTTAGGATGAACGAGATTGAAGTTGATCTGATTGTGGCGAACAGAGAAACTAACAAAAACTGGTCCTTGTTCTCGGAAATGTAAATGGAATCTCTTCGGTTTCACTAATCCTCCCTGATTCGTGTTTCCATCCTGTTCATAATCTTCGATCTGCAGATGAATATCCTTCTGGATTCAAAGGAACACGTCAAGATTGGAGATTTCGGACTGGCGACGAGACAATTCCTCTCTAAGATTACGAAGAAAGGAGGAGAAGAGGGAGTGGTCGAAGGAGGAGGAGCCAAGGCTCTTGATCTTACCATGGTCATTTTCTTTCGTATTTACGCCTGATAATTTAAAATTTGTAATTTGAATAATATAATACTATTATGGTTGTGAATGTCATGAATAATCTGTTTAGGATATCGGAACTGAATTGTACATGGCACCCGAACTATTCAAGTCGGTCAACGAGATACCATACACGAATAAGATCGACGTATACAGGTACGAATTCTGATGACACTCTATCACGAGAACATCGATATTGGTTTCCCAATCAAATGGAATAATAATTATGTTGCAGTGCTGGTATCGTTCTCTTCGAGATGTTCCATCGTCCTCTTCCTCCTGGAATGGAACGGATTAGTACACTGAAGACACTGAAGACAACGGGAACTGTCCCTCTCGACTTCGCTGCTTCCTTAACTACCAGTAAGGTCAGAATATCGAACCATTTACAAACTCATTTATTTGTTTAATCGCATTTAAATTAATTTCAAAGTCAATTAATCATAATACGACTTTTTCTCTCAGGCATCGAATGCTCGTCGTGTGATCGAGTCAATGTTGAGTGTGGATGCAAATGATCGTCCCTCCGTGACTAATATCCTTGAAGATGATCGAATCTCATTCAATGACAGTGATGAAGACTTGTTCAGGGTGAGTAGTATGATCAAGTGATCAGATAGAATACTATTCTTCTCTTTTCGTATTTATACTGAGAACATTGCATTCAGTGGATTTATTATTATTATTATGAATCAACTTTTCTATTTAGAATTTAACGTGTGACTGTAATTTTCGAAGCAATGATTCAATTTACTTGCAGAGGCAGCTCTTAAAGACTGTCAAGAGCCGCTCCGGCCTGTTGTTCAAGTAAGTTGTATTTTATTCCCAATGGGATCAGAGAGAACTAAAACCCGAGGTCATCGAACTCGATGTAGCGTGTTTTGTTGTATGAAACTTTCCAATCATGTATACTGTTCTCTCTTCTGTGAAAGAATTCGTTGCTGAAATAATGATTTTAAAATATATTATTTATTTAGATCCGTGATGGAAACTCTTGTGAAGGAGGAACCCACGAAGGCGCAAGCGTATCTCTATGACTCTAAGATTTGTAAGGTGGGAGTACATTGAATTTTTGTTCCTTTTGTGTTTTCTGATTGATGCAGCTAAAATTTTCTGAATTCCATTTCTTAGGAGCGATTTAATCTGGATCGGGAGTCATCGATGGGAACTTTGATCGGACAACTGGCTAATCTACTCCATCTACACTCATTCAAACCACTCAGCAGTCCACTTCTCAGGTAGGAACAGATCAGAATTATCTTTGAATGTTATTTAATTCGTTGATACATTGGTTTAAACTGTTAATTGTAAACTATACTGTGGAGTCTTATTGAGGCTGTTTTGAATTTGATTGGTAGATATCAAGTTTTTTTTGTTATGAGAAAAACTTGATATCTACCAATCAAATTCAAAAGGTATACCTATCTTAGATTATATTATTTTGATCACCAACAAGTGTTCTAATCAGGGCAAGTATGCATGGTAAGAAGGAGACATCTCGCACGAAGCCTGTTCTGATGGTGGATCAGACTGGATTCCCCGTCACTCTCCCGGTTTGTTTACTCTCCATTTTGTATCCTTTAAATTGTAAGTTGGCAATGAATATCTTAGTTTGTATTTCAATTCAGTTGGATCTACGTGCCAACTTCGTCCGTATGGTATCGAGGAACAATGTGTCTCGTCTCAAGAGATACACTATTGGACGGAGCTTCGGATACGGCGAACTGCCTGGTGGGCACCATCTTTTCATTATCTATTGTGTGAAAAATTGGGAAAAGAATCAACGATGAACGTTATCAACGAAATCCGGAGATCCTCGATGGACGTCTGTTCCCACATTTTGAATTCCATCAATAATAGCGTATTCCACCTCTGAAGAAGTACAAAGTGTTGGTTTTTGTTATCGACCTTTTCACCCACTCAATTAACTAATTTTATTTAATTCAGGAGGAATTCATCCGACCGAGCGATGGGAATGCTCAATCGATGCGGTTAGTTTTACTGAATTTTTTTCGGTTTCATTAGAATAACAGATTCCGATAATAGCGATATACCGAAATACATTCGTATATTAAATGTACGTAAAATCAAACTGAACGGTTAATCATTTTCGCTTTCGAAAATGACTAAGTTTATATCGGTTGGTGCGTAAGTTTCTGACTTTTTTTGGATCTTGAGATTTTATTATTTATTGACCTCCGGGTTGGACCGAAGCTTTTCATATTGGATGAATGCTTGGTTACTCTTTATAGCGCACTTTTCATCAGGCCTGCCAGATCATGAACTTGGCCACAGTACACAGTGAAAGTTGATGAGTTGGATCATTGAACTGAGTTTTTGTCGAGTCAGCACGCAGTCGAAAACAATGATAGGGACAAGCCAGTGGAACAGTTGCAAAGGGTGACGTTAGTAGTATGCCATATACTTACTGCGATGGTTCAGCTGCGAAAGGCCTACTCATGGCAGGCTCATAAACTACAATTAGATAGTCCCGAAGAGGATCGATATTTGATTCTGTCATCATGTAATCCGACCGATTGATATACATACTTCCAATATATTGCTTTGAAAAGTAAGTTACTATATAAAGTCAAAATACTGAATGGGTATGGATTGGTCTCACCTACCTATCATCGCATGTTTTTTCACAATGGATTACGAACATAATGAGCACTAACATGTGGGAGTTTGCATGGTTTTGAAAATAAAAGGCATTTTTTGGGTGAATAAGTGATGGTGACCACGGGATTGCCAGAGCCCCATATCATATGGATTCGATGCAGTAGCCACGGGACTACACATTCGTACTACCAAGAGCCTGGGTTATTATTGCGTTCGTAAAAGTAAGTGTTGCGAAATCATAGATCATGACTTTCGAAAAAAAATTTCTCAAAATCGTGCAAAGTCTTATTATTCCACCATAAACAGAAACAGTAAATGCTGAAACATTGACATATGTGCATGATATTCCAATTTGCACGAATACTGGCCTATAGTAACCCAAAACATCGAGTTGAGCTCCTTTGACGCCCCAATAAGCAAATTTGCCCATTTTAATAAATTACGCCTTTATAACTGAAGCTGTGTTATTACATTTAGAACATATTAAGCGAAAAAAACTGGAACCTTTGAATCTTCAAATTACTCAAAATTAATTAAGTATGGCGAAATTTGTATTTTTATCGATTTGCAGCTTTCGGCTCGGGAGGATTGAAAAATGTCTCAGAGCAAAAGAGTCTTATAATACCACGGGGAATGCGACGAACCCACTCTCGAAACGATTGGATTGATTCGATTTACGGATTTTGACCTATGACGTCATAACGCTTACCCCCCTATTTCCCGAAGCAAAAAAATTCAGAAAAATTCCAAAAAAATTATCCCCCTACTCCACTCATCGAGTACTATTTATAGCCACAATATCAGAAGATTCCATTTTTTACGAATGCCAGAACTATTTCCAAATTCTCAGATAGTCGGTCTTAATGTCCCAACATACCCCTAAAATATCCTATAGTGGAATTTGGAACACGATATATTGACGGACGGAAAACTGGAAAATTGAAAAGTCAGAAACTTACGCACCAGCCTGATAATATTATACCGTTGGTTTATGAACCGTTTCCATCTCTTGTTCAGGTTGGTCCAATCGATAGTTGCCTCACTCTTTCCCTCTCTATCGTCTCCATTCTACTGGCCATCGCTGCTGGAATGGTGGAACATCAAGTGAGATGCGTACTCAGGTCAGCACCATTTCATTATCTCAAGAAAAGAAAACTTGGAACAAGTTGATTATCTTAATTACTCATTGATGTAGTGCTAAAGAGAATCTTGTCCAATTAATATGAAAACTATATTACTCTGTTCACGAGACTGTAATGCCTAGTAATAATCTAATTTTTGAAGGGTTGGTCACATTGGTCTGATCCGTGCGGCTCTTCTGCACGCTGGAATCGGAGAGGAGAAACATCAGAGTGTACTCCACTCAATTGCTATGAGTGAGCGTAAATAATTGCGAATTGTGCGGAAATTCGAATACAGTATATTTTAAATTCCAAAATAAAAAAAATTACAGAGAAGGGAAAAGAGGTGTCGAAGGAACTGCAGGCGACTCTCCCTGCAGCAAAGCCCACTTCCACACAGGTTTTTGTTTTTGTTTATTCGAATATAATAGATTAAAAGACAGTGCCTGAGGCTCTTCTTTTCAGCTGAGTGACGATCTGAAGTCACTTCTCCGTTCTCGTGATGAAAGAGTGAGAGAAGGAGTCAAGAATGCCATCGATGAAATGGAGAAATTACAGGAAGCACTCAGGATTGGTAAGGGGTTAGATGGACTCAAATGAGTGATTCATTGGCTATGTGATAAAAAACGGTTCGAAAAGTTAGTGTATTAACGGTAGCGTATCATGACAGTATTCTAGCCGATGAATCCTCTCTCTCGCGAGTCGAGATTCTGATAGATCCTCTTCTGGTCGCCCGTCCTGCCGTATTCAGTGACGGTCTCGTCTTCCAGTTGGAATTACAAGTGAACAGATACGAGGCTCTAAGAGCATTGAAATGAGGAATTTTATAATTTGTAAATATCATTTAAAAAATATATATATTTGAAAGAAACCCGTCTGGAAGCGCTTTATTGACGATTTCAGTCTCTGACCCAGAAGCGACCCTCGATTCTCGCCCAGGGAGGAAGATATGACCATCTACTAGTGGAGGAGAGACACTCAAAGGATGTAAGGAGCTTTTTATTGAAAAAAATAACTTATGTCACGTAATTGATTTATAAAGATGTAATGTATTATATATTCCAGCTTGAATCGGACACTCCGATCGCTTTGATTGGCTGCTCTGTCTCTCTCGATCTACTAGTGAACAACGGAGGAGGAACTTGTATGGAAGAGTCATCAACAATATTAGTCTTTTTAGTCTATTTGTTTCGTTATCGAATAAGTTCTTCTTCTTTTTTCAGTCCGTCCTCCCTCAGTTGTCGTGTGCTCTCATGCGGAATCCTTCCTTCACGAGATGTTACAGGTAATCAACGAATCCTATTTAAATAGTTGTTTATGTTGCCCTCGATTTTGGGATAATGAGTAAAAGAAGATTTGAAATTTTGAAAAAAAAAACGGATTAATTTCCCAATTTTTGGATTGATTCAGTCCCACTTTATGTCTCCCCTTCCAGCTGACATCTGCCCTACGTAAGCGTGGTGTCATCACTGATGTCTTCGAGGGAACAATGAAGGAGAATGGAGAACTGACGGTGAGACTTCTCTCTCTCTGTCAACGGTTAATTTATGGATGGTCATGAAATCGAACTCAATCGAACTCGGTTTTGGAATATTTACTATATGATTGTCACTCTTTATATATTTCCATTCTAAGGATTTTTCAGGCTCATTTCGATGAATTCGATGCTCGAAATCGTGTCGAATTCGTGCTTGTTTTCCTACACAAGGACGAAGTTCTCGTGGAACCCGAGAGGATAAAGGTGGGATCACATTCACTTGAATTTAACATTGGCCATTGATTATTCGACCTTGTTCCTTGGAATGTATGACTGCTCTTCCATTCCCTTATATGTCTTGTGAATGGCTCTCCTCCTCTGCAGATGTCTCCCTCCGAGGCGCTAGACTACGTCTCATCAGCATGCATCCATCAGCCTCCTCTGGCTGCTGCCCTATCTACTTCTGATACAACTCTCGTCTTACCCACACCCATCACACCTACTCACAAGTAAGAAAAGCTAACGAATGGGAGAAAATAAACTATTACGGGATAAATTGGCTAGGTACTCTTTACAATCAAAATAATGCGGAATCATATCATTACCTAATTTTCAATTGCAGAGAGAAGAGTTTCATGGCGAGAGTGGATCTTGTGTGTGGACTCGCTGAGAAATGGCAGCATAATACGAAGAAGAAGATAGAGACACAGGTGAGATATGGAGGAGAGATTACGGTCGATTTGATTTTTTTTTTTTTTTATTCCGATGAATCAATGAACACAGGCAAGAGAAAACAAATAAGAAGGAATTATTCGCAGGTAGCAAATACTCTGGCTGAATCGATGTCTGTCTTCAAGCATCAGACGGTCGTCAACGTCGTCGTCGTGTCTATTGATTTCTCTCTGGTCAAGCAAATCGCAGCGATGGTGAAAAGGATTATCCATCTTTGAACTGCGAGATTTATCTGCTCACAATTAACACCAGAATTGAAATTATCTGAATAATCCTTACTCATGTACAAAAAAATTGGTTTTCATAATTTTGTGAGATTATTCGCAAAAAATGTTTAATCTCAATGTTGCAGCTGACTCGTTCATCTGTACCATCCGAGCTAATCAATCTCTTCGATTCACTACAGAAAAGTCATGGAAAAGCCAAGGAGGAGCTTGAGGTTTGGGCTATCAGTTATTTTCTTGCTCGATTATGTTTATTATTTTTCTTTATAAGTTTCAATACTGATTAATTTCAGCAAATCTTCGAAGTAATGTTGCCATTTTTTAAAGAGAAACCTCACAATCAGAGTCCTATCGTCCTATTCAGACACAAGGATAACATGTTCCGATATATTATGTAGGCTATGACCATGTATCGTACTTCGTAAACATTCCCGAACAAATTTACATTTTGTGAATAATTTACATTTTTTGCATTTTGCTGGTTCGATACTAAAAATTGTAATTAGTGTTTCTTATTTTTTGTCCACCCCGAATTCCGGGCAAATGCAAAAACCTGACGGTGAAATATTCCTCGAAATACGATTAAAAAGAGAGCACTTATTATGAAAATTGAAAATAAATTGGGCTTACGGTAGGGACGAGGGTTTTAATCAATACTACCGTAATCTTTCCTATTCTGCTCTCTTTTTAATCGTATTTCGAGGAATATTTCACCGTCAGGTTTTTGCATTTGCCCGGAATTCGGGGTGGACAAAAAATAAGAAACACTAATTATAATTTTTAGTATCGAACCAGCAAAATGCAAAAAAATGTAAATTATTTACAAAATGTAAATTTGTTCGGGAATGTTTTCAAAGTACGATAGATTTCGGTAGGTGTTGAATCTAGATTAACCGCTTAATTTTAATGTTGTTTGTTCGGTTGAACATATTTGATTTTTGTTTATATGTATGTATCATTCCTATAGCATTTGAACTTTTTGGTTGTCATTATTGAATGTTTGAGGTACCCTTACTGGTTTCGATTCTATAATCACGTTTGATCAGTTAATCCTCTCTTATCTGCTTGCTTTTCACTATTTTCTCATGTCATATAAACCAATAAAGACGAATATAATCATTTTTCCACATATGTACATATACATAAACATTTATTTTCTGAGGACCATAAATCAAATTTGAATCAAATATGTTGTGTCCTTATAGTTAAAATTGTAAATCTCACAATGCAGAAATGCGTGGATGCAATAATTGCTATAGTACTTGGTTCGACGGTGAAACGACTTCTGTGTGAGGGACAGAGGGAGGCATTCTTCTAGATCGGATGAAGTGAGTCAATTGGAAGAGAGCTTCGTTACTGGCGAATTGAGGATCGATGAGGACCAGTCGCTCACCCCGTTGTAGAATATCCATCGTGTTCTGTAAAAAGTACCTTCTGTTGAACTGGAGTATTTCTTTTCTGGTCATCATCTCCCTATGATAGCAGCTGCTATTGACAACTGACATAAATAAAAGCATCGACTCTCATTTGATCGAGACTCGATGAGATCTCAAGGGAAGAAGCTGTCAGGGCATCACGAAGACGCTGAATATATTAGTTTTTGTGTGGTCATCGAACAGCTAATAAAGTTTATTTATCATACAAATCAAATCTGGGAAGGAACCTAGCTGTTATTGAAATCGCTCGAAGCTCACCTTGATTAGCCTTTCGTCCTGCACGCAGTAGTCTCGTTCAGCAACTGCTCGGTGGTAGAAACCAACCGCCTGATGATATGTTAACCATGATATGCTTGCTGTTGATTGTGTCTTTTCATATTGAAATTGCACCTCTGGATGGTAGTCAAAGTATCTCAATCGTCTTGCCATCCATTTCATCCACTCATAAGATCCATACTCCATCAAGGAACTCTCTGCTTTCAATAATCTCTCAAGAAAACTTGGTCGATTCGACTCTAGTATTATAGGCAGTCTGACAAAAATTTTGTTTGCTGTAAAAGGGTATTGATCTTACTGAATTGTATCGAACGGGTTCATTTGTTTCTCTGCACTTTCGTAATCTCTACAAATGATTATTCCACTGTCAAAGAGATCCCTGCAAAGTATTTTAATTAATAATTTAATTAATAAACTCTAGAAATCGAGTCAATCGATCATAGCATCTTCGAGGTAAGAGATAGAGGGGGCATTGCTTATCTGCGGACTCCACAACAACTTTGTCCAGTATAGAATTAGGAAAAATATTTGGCAATTTTCTGGAATTTTCTTCTTCTTCTAACAAAAAATCGATGAAGTTGTCATACTTTGTAGAGTAAGCTAGTGCAGTATACTCTATTGATACTCCATCTATTTCCAGCAATCCATCCTCATCCAGCCCAGCCTCAGGGTAGTACATTGTACAATCATCAAGACTCCTGTCCGAACATTGAATTAGAGACCTGAAATTAGTTGTAACTTTAATCAAACAAGGAATGTCGTTTTACTGGAGATAGTTATCCGGTAGTTTAGTCAATCGGAGATCATGGAGGAAAGTTGTGGCATTGGCCACACATTCAGAACTCAATGCAACCATTCGACGATCGGATCTGGAATCCATTGTCAATCAGGCCTGATAGGTATTTGAAAGAAACCACGGTTTCTGATCACTGAAACACATCAACCAATGATTCTCTGCGTCGTATTCGAGTTTGAATCGTTTAGCGATCTTAGCACGGACATCATTCCATTCGACTGGTTTGTTGCTCATTCGAATACCTCTTACGAATGATACGAGATCGTTTACAGGAACCATGTAGAGGCTGAAATGAATTCTATGGCGATGATCAATATCTATGAGAGAGAAACTTTAAAAAAAAATCTAACTTTGAGATTGCCTCCAGAGCATCTTCATATTTCTTGGCTTTACCGAGTCCGTGTACCATCCCATGGTTGCTCAGCTTTCTATCTACTTCTCTCAGCTTGGTTATGATTTCTAAAATATTGTTCTATCAAATATTATCTTAGCTATATTTGCCGCAGATAAATTCAACCTTCTATTCTAAATCTGGACTTCTCCACAAATCCATGACTAGAAATGTCCATGGGAGAGTCCACGCTCTCTAATATTTTAGCAGGCAAGCGAGAGTTTGCTATCTTAAAGATAAAATTGTAAAAAAAAATTGTGACAGTGCATTGCATGGCACAGATATTATCCTCGATTAAAAACATCTGAATTGAGAATTATACCTTTGCCGTCTCAGACAAGTGTCGCAGTCTTCTATGAAGGGTTCTCTTTGCTTGGAGTAGATCATTGATGTTTCCATCTTTGCTGTACTTCTCAATCAGCATCTACAAATATATGATTAACTCTAATCTGATTAATCAATAAACGCAAGATATAATATCTTCTCCTGCTCACTTCTGGTTCAGAGGAGCATCCATCAGAGAACATCTGAATGGCTGAATACGGTAGATCGATTTTATTCCTCCACCAAGCCCTTCCTGGTTCTCGTCCGACATTCAGCGTCTTCATTCTATCCAAATCATCAGTTGGCACAGTGATACTCTCGATATCCGATGGACTCGCTAAGTCGCAGGCGATCTCCAGTGCAGATCTATCTGAGCATGGATTATTGAGATCTAAGTAATTGAATTGAACGCACCCATCTTATGATGGCAGACGAGAATCCTAAGAATTTCCCTTGTTCGAGGTATGAATTTCCATCCCTGAATAATATTAGATATTCTCACATAGTGAATTTGTTCTCGCCTCAAAGAACACAGCAGTTGTGCAAACAACGAGAGTTCCAGTGGGATTCTTGCGGGACTCGGTCAATACACCGCCGCTTGTTTCACAGAAGCAGACATTTTCGCCAATATCTCTCAAATGCTTGACTGTATTGTTCAATATTCCGTTAGTCGGGTAAATGACAATTATGAGATGATCATTGAGAACCTGTAACGAGCGTCATTTCTAGGAACGCAAAGTTTCAAACCTTCGAAGCAGTGGATACGAAGGTTGGAAAGTTATCGATCGAAGATTGAGAGCTCATTGGTTTTGGTTTTGTATTCCCTTGCCGCATTACTGTATTGGAAATCTGAATTTTTTTTTCAAAGAAAATGTTATAGTCAAGGTAAATAAAGATCATGGCATTCACTCACATTCAGATATTTGGGCGGTTCTCTGAAGGGATTACTGCGATGAATAATGAGCACTCGAGTATAGCTCCGCAATTAATAATGATTGTGTAAATGTTTATCATACGTTTTGTACCCAGAGCAGATCCGAAGGTGATTCCCATCCCTTGGGAACTCTATATGGAGTCATCGCACATCCATGTCTCATCTATAGAAATTGTTGCATACCGAATCCACCATTCACTTGTTTCTTCAATCGAGCTTTCAGTATCAACGTTCTAAATTGTGTTTGGTCATTGAGAAATAAAGTGGCTGTTCCTACCTACTGCTTCTTTCTGCATATACAATATAATCTTGTCCTAATTCGGCTGCTCGAGCGACGATTGCACTTTGAACGAATTTAAACACGTGCTGGTCCACGTATCCGCGCAAATTGTGTGCAACCTACGAGAAGTTATTGCAGGTCTCATACATCTATTTGATATATATTCTAACCTTGAATTGCTTCCTTTTAGCATCTAACGAATTCTGAGTGAGGGAGCGTAAATATTCGATGAATCTGGTTCTGTTCCACGAGTTCTTATGCAATTGTTGGTAGAACGATTTTGTTGAATATCTCAAACTTACGCTATTTATGAGATAACACTTATTCCAGATTTCTTTGATTCGATCCATATTGAAAATCTGAGAAGTACTGTTTCGCGATTATGTGACTTTATGATATCGTACTTGATTTTCTGTCGGCCATGATCTTATCGAATTCACGATGTCACCAAGGTTTAGAAGAGAAGAATAATTGACGATTTCATTGATTTCATCATAATGTTTCATCGTGATAGTCACCTAATATAAATACTATTCTTAGATTTTAGATGAAAGTTTTAAAAATATCCCGTGAACACACCAATGTGAATATTTCAGCAATGAAATCGTCTAAGTTTCCTTTCTCAAAACGGGTTTCGATAGATTCTTCCATATTACGCTCTGCATGTAATATCACTGCAGATATCTGAAATTGGTTTTGAGCCGATTTTTTTTTATAAATTAATGATACCATGGTTCGACTGTTCTTTTCTGAGTCACGTGAGAAGTAATAACGACTTCCGATCACTATTTTAGGAGAAAGAAGCATTCCATATTTCTGCAATGATACGATCAGATAGTATAGTATTATCATGAAGAAATTGCGTTTTATAGAAAAAAAAGAGTTTGTAAAAAACTGAACATTCTAATCTCTCCAATTCAGCTGTACTCCATATCTAGTGAAACGTTCGTATATTGTCTTGTAGAATTGTGCTGCATCATCGTCATTGCCCACGATCACATGGATTCTGGAGTCTCTCCCCTCAATGATATCTTCGTTCAAATGTGCGTTCGTCAGATACAAACCACTTCTTCATTCAAGAAAGCAACTGCTTCTGAGAATGTCTCAGTTTGATCGACAACCATGATATTCCTTTTGAAGACTCGCAATACTTCGTCTCTTTTGACTCGAACCGTTTCTAGAAGAAAGATTACATTCCGAAGATGGAATATGGACACTATCGTAAAAAAAAAACCGTGACAGATGATCATTTTTGACTTTTTTGAAATCCAGCGGATGTTGACTTATAAATTCGGATTTTTTCTTTCTTATTTTTTGTCCACCCTTGTTTGCTGGAATTGGCCTGGAATGTCCTGGTGAACTATTTCTCTAATATAGAGAAAAAAGAGAAAAATGTGAGCGGAATAGTAATGATTACGGTAGTATCGAGAAAAGCTGCTGGTCCTACCGTAATCCTTTGTTATTTTCAATTTTCATATTTATTGCTCTCGTTTTTCTCCATGTTCTAGGAATATTTAACCAGGATATTCCCAAAAATAAGAAAGAAAAATCGGAATTTATAAGTCAACATCCGCTGGATAAAAAAAAGTCAAGAATGCCAAAAATGATCATCTGTCACGGTTTGTTCACCAAGTACGATACCTATTATCGTCGAGTGGGGAATGGAATATAATTCGATCCAGTTCAGAATATCTTCACAAATGGAGTTTGCTTGTTTGAGAGAGTAGTGGATGACATTCTGCAGTACTTCCATCACTCTTCCTTGTTGTTTTGATCCTTCTTCAGACTAAAAAGGATGTATACTTCTCCTATTCACTAAATGTGGCAAATATATACCTTGCTCCAATGATCACTCAATCGGGACAGACGAGCATTTGTTGTTTCCAACCTGAACTCATAACTCGTCAGAACCAATGTGAAGCCACTCACTTGAGGGTTCTCAGCAACTGTGAGCAATGATCAACAAGTGGCTTCCATGTTCTTCTCAGATTCTCCGATTCCGATCTCATTGATATTTCTTTTATCTTATCTTTCCCTTCGTCACTATTGGCACACTCGACATATCCCACCAATTTCTTCTCGTAGCAAACCTCAGCGAAGAGTCGCTGTAAAATAAACGATGAAAGAAGGAAAGAAAGGCTTCTCCCACTGTTTCGGGCGATAACTTGTGTAATGTCCGCGCTTGCAGACTGTTGAAGAATGTTCGCAGTGTCTATAAATATTCGAGATAGTTTGTATCATGACAAAAATATGGCTTCTGAGAAGAAACCAATACGGCCCATAGTCTACCTGTGCTTCGAATGCCGCTTTCTCTGCCTATAATTGCACGTCAATCGCAGTACGAGCGTTACATTCAACAACGCGTCTTGCCATCGATTTGACTCCCAAATAGAGAAAAAAACATCATATACATGGTCGCAGATATATTTCAAGCTGAACATGCTACAGCGTATCGTGAATATTGCCAGCCACATTGGAATATTTTCTTTATGCACGTCAATCGCAAATGAATGGTAGGAAGGGATGTAAGAACAACGCTTTTTATGGAAATTATGAATAAGGTATTCGGTTCATCGAAAGAATATGTGCATTATTCCATGATCTTCATGAGTTTCTCCCTCACGGAGGATGCACGAGAGGTCAGAATATCATTCGATGGATTCTATAATGGAGGATACTTGCTTTTTTTGCTTAAAGATAAATGTTTTTTTTTCTTAATTCTTCCTTTTTGCCTACTGGTAGATAATCGTGTGAGCTTACCAATTGAGATGCGATCCATTTCTCCTCTTGCTCGATTAACTTTTCAAGATTTTCGATTTTGATCTTCGAATCTGTTTTGTGAACCGATCTTCTGACGTTCGACATAACATTGGCTAAAAAACAGGATTTTTTTCTATCCAGCAGAAGTATCTGATCATACCTAGGAAAGTACGCGCCTCGTACTTCGCTCTCTGAATCTGCTCACTTTCTTCCTCTTTCTTCGCATTTCTCACCATTGCCATTCGCTCTTCGTCCGTCAGTTTGCTCTGATAAAAACGTTATTTCGATATTAAACAATAAATTTGCCTTACTGTTTGTACTTTAGTTGATGCTTCCTCTTCAGTATCTTTATCTCTCAAGTGAACACTCAATATTCCATTCTCATCCACAGAGAAGGTAGTCTAAAAGTGTTGTGTAGATGCACAAGTGGCGAATAATCTCAAAAGATATAACTTACCAAAATGTGGTTTTCATCAATTTTTCTCGGAGGAACGGAAATCCTGCAAACTCCGAGAAGCTTGTTCTCTGAGTGACAGGCATTCTCTCCTTCCAGGATCTATAACTTATGTGCATGATAAATTTTACTGATAAGTGTTACCTTGAAAGTCATTTGATTAACATTATCCTTTGCGGAGGTAGGGTACTGGGTATTTCGTCTGAGCAGAACAGAGAATCTATCGCAGGTGATATTCGTTCCCAGTGAGTAAGGAAGAACATCGGCCAATGTGACCGATCCTCGAATAGATGAACGTTCCTTGTTTTTGTTTGAAGAAAGGCTCTCTGCCTTAATTAGAATCTGTAACTGATGTAACCACGATGTAACAAACAAGTGTGGCATCTCCAAATGCTACTGCATGGTCTGGTGGAATGTTGAACTTGAGTTCTTTATCTCCGAAGAATTCTCTGACCATTTGCTGAACCATTGGAATACGAGATGAACCGCCCACGAGAACAATATCATCAATGGAATCCTGTTGAAATGTTGAAGATTATTTACAGATATTCTCTGTTTATCGTACCTTATCCACTTTTGCTTCGACGATCGCATCCTCAACACACTCGATCGTTTTCTCAAACAGTTCAATGCAAAGTTCTTCGAATAATTGTCTCGTTATCTCGCATGCATGCCTGTAAAGAGCATAATATCTTCTGTAAACAGATTGAATCCTTGTAATAAAGCTAAACCATAACTTACTTCTTTCCGTTTCTGAACAATTCAATGGATGCTCGATCACATACAGAGAGTGTCATTTTAGCCCGTTCACAGCTCTGATATAGTCCGAATTCTTCTCCGAGAGTTACCGTAAGCCCTAGAAATTGAGAGTGAAGCTAGTTCGGAATGATGAACTGACCCCGTTGCTTGAAATCGTTGGTCACATGCTCGAATAGACGTCGATCGAAGTCTTCTCCTCCTAGATCCGTCACTCCGGCTGTAGAGAGTACCTCTCCTCCCAGTCCATGACTGCGGACGATCGAGACGTCGAAGGTTCCTCCTCCCAGATCATACACGAGGACGATTCTGGAACTGATTTTGAATAGATCCGTGATAAGACATATTATGTTATCAAAACAATGTTAATCTCTTATCATCTGAGTTCAATCCGAATCCATAAGCGAGAGCGGCAGCAGTTGGTTCGTTGATGATTCGAAGGACATTCAAACCTGCCATTTCTCCAGCATCTTTCGTTGCCTCAAGTTTACATTTTTATTAGCACTCATAGTTTGCACTATTTTGCTTGTCCACCTGTCTTTGAGCATTGTTGAAGTTGGCAGGGACAGTAATCACAGCGTTTTTCACTTCACTCCCTATTTTGTCCTGGGCGAGTACCTGAAGTAATGCATGCCATATTGTCAGAAGTAAAACAAATAACCATCATGTATCTGAGAATGTAGGATGAGATCTGTTCAGGACAGATAGTTTTCGATTCTCCCGTCGCATCTTCATCAGAAGGAGTCACTCGAATAGCTACGTCTCCCTTTCTTGTTGAGAGAATCTGAGATGTGCATCGAATTGGGATATCGATAATCATTATCACCTCGAAGGGATAAGGACGCTTTGTGATCTCAGCATCATTAGCAGATCTACCCATGAAACGCTTGATTTCTGAAATGGACTCCGATATCATGAGATGGCTTCTTATTCGTAAAGTGTCTTTTCTACTAACGGAATACTGTATTGAGTGGATCTGCTCCTCTTTTAGCCTGTGCCTCTTCTCCAACTTCTCTGAACATACTCCCGAAGTGAACAACGGATGGAGTAATCTTGTTCCCTGGCAGAAATAAATATACTCGATTTAAAATTGAAAAGGAAATATGATTTAAACTGACCGTAATGATTCTCCACTACCTCCACCTTTGAGTCGCTCTTCATATAGGCCACACATGAGAATGTCGTCCCGAGATCGATTCCGATTGCTTGAGGCATTTTCTACACAAGACTGAGCATATACAGAAATATCAAAGTTAATCAAGAGATATTAAAGGGTGTATTCCAACCCATCAGGGGCTCAATCAAATCTTCAAACCACGTAAATACTTTATTCAATACATCAATGAACTATCTAGTGGTCTTCATCCTCCTTGGTTGATCTTCGATATCTCTTCCGTCATCTTTACTATCTCATAATCGTCCAGTTTTTCCTGTGAAATGAATAGATGACAGAAAGTAAAAGTAAAATCTGAACGTACACTTCTGATAGTTATGGAAACCTCTTTGTTTGTGTGTTCATCTATTGCAGTCACTGACAAAATTCCGTTTACATCGATGGATAGGACAACCTGACGAAGTTTGTTACTAACATCTTGCATTCGTATTTAGCGTACCTTGATTAAATTTTTGCCTTTTGGCATGGGTAAGATGCCAATCTCTACTGTTGCCAGAGTGTTATTATCAGACGCCTGCTCAACTTCTCCTTCAAGAATCTGAATGGGTGGTTTCATTCAACCGAGAGTCAATCAACCCCACCTCAATAGTCAGCATTTTTTCGTTGTCAACGACGTTGGTGCAATATTGATAAGTTTAGAAGGGACAGGGAGTATTCCGAGGAATGAGGACCTTGCTTCGATTTCCATCCAGTTTCAATCCCATTGAGATTGGGGTCACATCAATCAGAGATACGAGTGGAAGGAGATTCGTCTTCCTTCTTTGGCTCTTGCGAGGGAGATCTTGAACTCTTTGACAGGGAATCGGCCTGACATGGAAAAGTCTCATCCTCTTCCCATCCCCTCTCCTCACTAGAATGGCCGCTCCTTTGGCCACTGCCAGTTCTGGCTCGACATCATCTCGAATATTCGTGCAAGGGAATCGTTCTGAGAGCAGTTCTCGAATGTGTCGAATTCGTGTCGATCCACTAACCAACATGATCTCGTCAATGAAATCCTACAATGATGGAGAAATAAATCCACACTTAGATGACCGGTTGTTAGATTCCTTACTTATTGTAGAATCTTTTATAGATTATTTTTCCTTGATCCAATGACCTGTCTACTCTCTCCCATCAATATCCCTCTATCCCTTTATTCTCTTCGTCTCACCTCATCAATAGCTGCTTCTTCCATCACTTTATCAGTGAGAGTCAATGTTTGCTCGAATAGATCCACACACAATTCGACAAACCTCTCGTACGTTAGATCGAAACCGACACTGAATCAGTAGGGTTCGTAATACAAAGTCTACAGTACTAGTCGAGAGGAAAACAACAGAATCACACCCCGTAAATATTTCGTCATGTCTGTGACAGTCTTTGACCATTTGATGAAGTAGTTGCATATAATAATTGTGTTTAAATATCGAACCCTCCATATCTCATATGGCTTATCCGAGCATAATTCCGTTTGGACAGTGCCTTCTTCGCATTCTCACAAGCTTCCATGAGCGTCCAATCCAATCCAGTGATCTTGATGCCTTAATCAGGCGATTGAGCGATGAGGCTCATATTCATCTTTCTCACCCATCTCCTGGAATCGAGTGATAGCCTCATCATATATCCTTTCATCGATATCATTTCCTCCAAGGGACGTCAATCCATCAGTGGCCAATACTTTCGCATTCTTCCCTTCCAATTCAACGATGGACACATCGAATGTTCCTCCTCCGAGATCGAAAACGAGAACTCGCCTCAATGAAGAAGTTGCCACTTTGTGAGACAGACTTGTCAGGAAAGCAGCGTCTGAGGTCACTATGAAATGATCCTCACTATTATTTTCAAGTAGACAATTTTAAATATATTGCTAACCAGATGAGTTCATATTGTTTGTTCTGGTTACAGAAAGCGATAGCAGCAGCATTTGGCTCATTCACAATCTGCATTACATTGAAACCAGCCATTGTCCCCGCGTCTTTCGTCGCCTAAAATAGTTTAAAAATTCAAATATCTTATAAGTTTGCATTTTTTTAAAATCCGATGTGAATAGATTTTTCACGATTTTTTCAGATTTTTCTTTTTTATCTGTTACCTCTCTTTGCGCATTAGTGAAGTTGGCAGGGACTGTAATCACAGCGTCGACTGGTTCCTCGAAGAGAATTTTCTTTGCGATCGTCTGAAAGATAGGAAGATATAATCAGTTGGGGTTTGAGATGAGTCATCTGAGTAATAGTTTTGTTTGAGGTTTTGCCAGGACAATACCTTCATATACTTGAGAATGAATGCGGAGATCTCCTCTGGAGTGTAAATCTCAGCATCAACTCTCACATTCGCGCGATCATTGCTTCCTCGAAGAATCTGTGATTCGATCGAGATTGTGTACGGAAGATTAGAAATGTTTGCTGATCAATGGCTCCTATCTCTCTCACTTGCGAAACCGTAGTAATTGAGCTGAATCACGATAATAACACACCTCAAATGGCCATTTCTTCTGTCGAATGAGGATATCATCGTGTTTCCGGCCCATGATTCTCTTGATATCTGAGAAAGTATTTCACAATAATGAAGGAATAGAGAAAACAAACTGTATATTGTGTTCATTGATCCATCCTTTCTCTTCTTCACCGCTTCTTCTCCAACCAAGACGATATCTTGATCGAAATGGACCACGGAAGGACTATTTTTGACTATTTCTTCTTACATTTTTTAACAACCCCTTTCTAGGTTTTTCTATATATTTATTCTAATAAAACTATTATCTGCAGAGACTCGTGATTCTCCCAGACATGTATGCCATGTCAATTGACTTCCTCACCCGTGGCGGTCTCGTCGTGGTCAAGGATAGGACTAGGGGCCTTGTCAATGCACTCAACAATGCTGAGCTCAACTTCGTATACTCCTTCATCGAGAGCAGTCGGACTAATGTCTCTATGAGTGGTGAGTTCGTTTTAAGCTGTCAGTTAACTTTTTGACCTTTTTGTTGTTGACATCTTTCCTTCCAGACTGCTACGGGGAGGACGTGTCTGTGGCGCTGTTTGCGAAGACTGCCGTCCTCGAGAAGCTCAGATCAAGAAGCACTGTCAACGACGAGGGCAGATGTTTTGTTCGTAGACTGGTCGGGCCCATTGTGACCGTTCAATCTTTCCTAGCTTCAATGGGGATCTCATACCGTGAGAACGAGATTTTTGTTATTGACACGTACTAGCTTCTCGTTTACCATACACACCGCCTTCGCTTATTTCATATATTGTCACTGTTTTCGCATACTTGTGCTTTGGGGAAAAAACCAGGCAAACAAAAGAAAATAAATTCTTATTTCTTTTTAGTGGACAGCGTGTTCGCACCGGAAATAGTCATGAATTACCAACACAAAAACATAATATATATCGTAGAACTAGAAATATTTAACCCAAAAAAATATATAGTAGAACTAGTAATATCTGACCCATCGAAATATCGGCGCTCCCCCTTACAGTAATCCTATACTAGTGACTCTTGTAATCTCTGGAACGTTTTATTTGAGTTTCGTCATCGCTTGGCGCGCCCTAGTTTAGATCGTTTATACCTATTTTATTATTTTTTTAATTTGTTTACCTTTCCTCTGTTACAGATGCTGTACGACCCTGAATTGAATGGACCCTTGTGGGGCCATTACAGCACAGACGGACGTCAGTCCATTCTCGTCGCCAGATCCTGTCCTTGGAGTCTTCTATCGCGAGAGTTGACGGTTAGTTGTATTGGGTCTTCAAGTTTTTGCTCTATTGCCGTTTGTCAGCAATGCGCTACCACTAGTTCTCTACCGGCTGGTGGCTATATTGGTGAAAAATTACTTTTCTTTCAGAGAAACGGTGCATGCAGGGGTTCCTTGCCCTACAATCGCCGCCGCTTCAATGTCCACATGCTGCCTAGAGCGATGGCTCTACGCAACTATGTGTACTCATACGAGTACCTGCATGAGGATGAGGATCCCTTCTATGGAGCAGGAGAGAAACCCACTGTCCACGGAGAAGATGATCAGTTCCCTTTCATTTCCTGTGTTGGTCTGATCAACCTCCTCGTCAAGAATTTCCCTGTCGCCGTATCTCGAATCGTGGGAGCATCCGTTCATGTTCTGCTCATCGCAAATTTGATTGGCACTGAGTCGGTGAGATTTTCTGTATTTCATCCTAGCTAGTTATTGTTATATGACGTGTTAACAATGACTATATATTCATTCAGAAGCTCCGAATGTCCACCCATATGTACAATCTCGCATATGATATTCTCGATCGTAGAGGGTTGGTGATGCTTGGAAACACCAGGGGGAGAGGCATTCGCGCCAATGCCGAACTTGAGTTCATGACCCGCCATCAGATGTACGAGGAGACCATTCTCATGGGCGGTGAGCCTTTTTTGAGTAGCATTTCAACCCGTATTCATATCCCGTCACTTATTTACTACCTAGGTTCGACCATCGTGCTTATGGCGATGTCCGAAACAATGGTGGCATTGCAATATGGGAGCACCACTTCCTTCGCGATTGAGGATCGCCGCGAACCTACACTCCAGATGATCCTCGCATCTACTGGAATGTTCTATCATGAGAACGAGATTTTTGTAATTGACACGTGGTAGTATAATCAATTTATACATACTCCGATTTCCACTGACATCGTATACGTATTTGTTTTCATTTTTTTCACTCGCCCTCAAATTGTGGTTTTATTGCTTTTGTTTTCTTCTTCAAACCTTTGTTACATGCTGGAAATGATAAAATGTATATACATATTATGTAAGCATTCTCTTGACCGTCTCCATGCAAGCGTTACCTGTCGCAGAATTATTTATTTCTGTCCTATCTTTTCTCTCATTTCATCATTGTGATGAAATGCTCTTGTGACGAAATGCTCTTTTGCTCACGCTCTTTCATTTTCTTCTGTTCCCGCCATTTTCCGGGCTTCTGGAATTTACCGTCCCTTCCTTTCTCCTCTGGTTCCCTCTCATTGGCTGACTCCGCCCCTTGCACTTGCACTTTCCTCATCTGCCTCATCTCTGTTCTCCAACATTCTCCTCCTCATTCTCTGTGATTTGTGGTTAAATAATATACGTTTTCTTCCAGTATCTCTCTTCGCAGCAATGGGATAATACCTGCCTTCGAATAACTTCTACCCGGGAGCCCTCTATGTATGTCCTTGGTTTCTAGTTTATTCATGGCTTGTGTGCTCAGAACTCTGCCCCCGATCCATACTTCATTGAAAGTCTCTTCCGGATATGTCAGAGGAGGATCAACGGCGAAGATGACAAATGGGTCGTAATGACGAACGCTATCGAAGATCTCGGTTCTGCCCTCAAATTCGTAAGCCGATTTATGATTTAATTTATTTGTGCTACATATAGATCTATTTCAGATTGACTTCTCTGCAGCCTCTCTGATGAATGTGAATGATCGCTCCTATAACATGGAGCAAAGTGCGCACATCTCCTTCTACCATGCTGATTATGCATTTGCACACGGCAGCGGGCCGAAGTCCATGGCCATTCTATATTGAATATGTTTATATTGAATATTTATGTTTATATTTATAGGCATCGTATGCTGTGAATGCACTCGATACTTTCTACGCATACCATCCATACACTGTCCTCGTATATAATGGACCAGACTTCGATGCTTTCACCGATGTTGTCGAGCAGTATGGATGCTGGGGGGATAGACTCGCTGTCTCGAAGAAGGAGGTGGAGGATGAGATACGCCTTGATAGGGGAATGGTTAGTCGGTGATTATGGGTTGTAGTTATTCTCCATTATTAAGGCTGGAATGGGTATAATGCATGAGGTTCACTTGGGCGGATAATCACTGCATAATCACTGCCATCTATCTTTTATAATCTAGTCTCATCATTGTAATTTGTATCGTCCAGCTCCGTTTAAGCAAATAACCCCCCCCCCCCCATATTTGCCTCCCACTCTAATTGGATAAATGAAAGTGTAGATAACCCCCCAACTTTTGTTTCCCATGTGATACTCACTGCCCTCCAATAGATTTTTATACTACTACGTAGTAGTTTCTATCGTTTATTAACTCGGTTGTATAAATACCCCCCCCCCCCCCCCCTTCTATTCTTATCTCCAAGCTAACTAGATAAATGTAAGCGTAGATCCGATGTTGAGTTTATAATCGAGGTTTTGTTCCTCTCTGTTTACTTTATTTTACTTCTGGTAAAATCGAAGAAGCTATTGATAATGGCTGGGAAAGGGAAAGGCCGCAAATCTGCTAGCACACCTATAGTTCACAGCGAGTGCGACGAGGTATGCACATACGGCGCAATCCTTGTCCATTGCGCAATCCTTGTATTTAGACCGATCGCCGAGCTACGATCGTACGGCGTTTGTTTGAATTGATGGCCAAGCGCTGCTCTTTGGAATATGATAGGAACAGGTATGATCTGCTGTTTATATGAGTAATCAAGTCTATGTTCAGAGCCGAGCGGGATCTTGTTACAACTGCACTCTCGGCAGCAGCTAATAAGGATTTAATCATGCCCTCGAATGGACAACATATTGAACACATAGAATTACACTGTCTTCATCGCATATTGTACCATGAGATGGAATAAATGCTTCTCTTGAAATATATATTTATGGCTCTGATGTGTGGTGTTTATCCATATAATATACCTCTCTATGGCGATACGATGGTGATATTTTTGGTGCTTTCCAGATGGCTTTTCGAAACAAGCCGTATGTTGTTCCTCTGGGGATGATGAGGCAACCGCCCCATTTGCCCCGATATGGTCTTTCAACTGTGAACCGTACGCTCAATTCCGCCCCTCATACATGGGCACTGGCAACGGACAAGATCAACACTTATGCCCCCGATGCAAACATGCGACTTGATCAGTACCGAGAGGCTGTTGAGAAGTTCCATACCCTCGAAGTGTCTGATCAACATCTCACGAGATTGGCACATGCCATCGCACACAAGGATTTCGTGATCGTCACTGGAGCTCATCGAGTGGGAAAGACAACTGTGGTGAGTCTATCTCTCTCTCTCATTCATAATAATGGGATTTATCAGATGCCGTGGGCCGTTCGATATGCCGCGGAAATGTGCCATGAGTCCAATATCGGCCCATCTGCCAGGCAGAGTGAGAAGTTCCTGATTGTCATGAAATGTGCATCTGCTGGAGCATCCCTGAAGAAACACCTATGGGAGGTACGTATCTTGGGGTTTGAGGCTTTTATTGTTCCGCATTAGCGGGGAGTGGAGGGAGGGTGGGAAGGGAGAGAAGGGAAGGTGGGTGGGAAGGGAGAGAAGGGAGAGTGGGAGGGTGGGAAGGGTGGGATGGATGGTTGGAGGGAGGGGAGGGAGCTCATGGCGGAGACTAGTGGTTGGGGCGCGAGGAAATAAGAGAGGGGGGTGGGGGAAGACATCGGTGACCGGCTTAGTGGCGAGTTCGAGAGGTACGTCGGGGCTTTTGATCTGCCACCCTATTTTTATTCAGGATCGCTGAGCACTGCGACGTTGAGTTCGGAGAGACGCCTACTACATCTGCATGTGCCAGGTGAATACGCGATAAGCGAGAGTGGAGGGAGGGAGGGAGGTAGGGAGGGAGGGAGGGAGGGGAGGGAGGGAGGGGAGGGAGGGAGGGGAGGGAGGGAGGGGAGGGAGGGAGGGGAGGGAGGTAGGGGAGGGAGGGAGGGGAGGGAGGTAGGGGAGGGAGGGAAGAAACAAAGTTTAATTTTGTATTCACAGCACTCTCACTGCCATCGGCACAAGTAATCGATTCAAGCGTCTCGTCGACGATGGATTCACTGACTCTGCGCTGATGCAAGCATCCAAGCAGAAGCTGGCCTCCTGGATGGGCTCATCTGGGCTTGTGCAACGATGATGGATTCTACAATGCTGACTGCTGAGAGGATTTCCAAGACTGGGTATGCATTCCTCACTAGTAGCAATTGTGTTAATTCCCATTTTTTCAGAACGAGTGTTCGAGGTTCCGCTGAATTCTTCCTCGATGGAAACCCCGCTAACGGACAGAAAGCATTCCGTACCTCTTGAACCACTTTCGGCTGGAAGTGTGACGGTGGGATCATTGCCGATATGCCCGCATTCGGCCGCTGCAACGATAGATACATGCCTGTGTGGACGGGTGGTATGTCAGCACTTTATTTCCAAGTTAGTATTGTCAATATTACCAGGTCTTCGCTACGCACGAGGTAGCCGGGTTTCTCGAGATTCCGAATCTCACTGCCATCGTCTTCTCGAACTCCCAGCAAATTCCGGCCCCGTATCGCTCTCATGGTCTCTCCGCTCCTTCCCTAGCGGAGCCGAGGCAGCAGCCTTCTATTACTGTGGAACTGCAGAATCTGCACAACACAACATCGATAAAGATGATCGCGACGACATCTTCGAAAGATCGATCAGGATGGTTGGCTGACAACATTGACTCGTTAATCTATCCCATTCACTTTCTCAATGAGCACAAGCCAGCTGCCCATGCCAGCTTCCCCGTTCACGACCCGCCGCATCGTGCAGCGATGGAGGAAGATGCGAGGATCATGGAAATCATCGGTGGTCCGAGAGATGTCATGAAGATGGAATGGGCATGTGTCATCGAATTGTTCCCTCGATTGGACCCCCAGATTGGAGCACTCGTCACACTCGGATTGCGATGTGGAGTCGGTGGGCAAGTCATTGCCATTGCTGCTGTTCTACAAGCTGGTGACGGAGTGAGTGGTTTCTTTGTAGATTTTCAAGATATGGTTGGCTGACAACATTGACTCTGTTACGGGTGATATTTTGATTTTATCTTCAGATATACCAGCAAGCTGTCGGTCAGCAGCAGTTCCTTCACCACATGCCCTCGCATCATTGTACCCTCATCGATATGTTCGAATGGGGAGTTACGTTCGTCAACAAGGGTCACAAAGGATGGAGAAGTGAATTCATCGCAATGGCTGAGATGTGGACATAGAATGTTATACATTGAGAAATACATCTAGCATGTGCCTATCATCGTTGAGCTTGCATTACTGATTTCGTCATCAATACGTAACATGGCATCATCCTTACGTAATATCTGGCATAGAAGGGTCAGCCATCGTGAACTGATCTCGGGATCAATAGTCAATAGTGATTGAGTTCGTAGATATTTTTTGTAGATATTTCTAAAGCTTTTGACAGTGTTTACACAGACGCGGTGTACAGGGCAGTGGAGAAGGAGGGCATTCCCTCAGAAGTGGTTTCTTTCCTCGCGGGTCTCTCACAAGGCAGAAGAAATGTGGTAATGGTTAATGGGAATGAGGTGGAGATCAAGGTTGGAAGAGGTGTAAGACAGGGGGATTGTTTGTCTCTGAGGCTGTTCACCTCAGTTCTCGATATGGCATTCCGACAGTTAGACTGGACTAGGAAGGGAATAAGTGTAAATGGACGGTATCTCTCTCATATCTTATTCCCCGATGATGCTGTTCTCATATCACATGATGAAAGGCAGATTCAGGTAATGGCAAGGGATCTCGAGCGGGTACTGGCTACTGTGGGACTCCAGCTTAACGGGGATAAAACCGTTGGGATGACTTCTAAGCTTTGTCCCCGGGTAGTCAAAGTGGCAGGGAAAATTGTAAAATTACAGGAAAGGGTGGTGTATTTGGGAAGCTCTATCGCTGTCAGTGCAAAGGATGACTGCGAAATTACCCGACGTATTCAAGCTGGTTTCGGGGCATTCCATAAACACCACACCTTCCTCATTAATCGGGGTATACCAATGGCACATAAACGCCGTCTTTTCAATGGTTGTATACTTCCCGCGGTATTGTATGGATGTGAGAGTTGGGCACTGACTAAAGCTCAAATGAATCGATTATCGGTGGCCCAGCGCAAAATGGAACGATGGATGGTTGGATGTACTGTGCTTGATCATGTCTCTAACCAGCGGCTGCGTGATTCCACAAAAATTCTGGACTTCGTTCGCACTGCGCAGAAAAGAAAATGGTTTTGGGTACACAAACTCTCGACTGATGATTGCTTGAAGTGGAGCCGATTTATGATCGACTGGTTCCCACAAAGGAAACGAAGGAGAGGCTGACCTATGACAAGATGGAGCGATATCTTCCGCAAGACGATCGGCGCAAATTTTCTCAACGAAGCAAGAAAAGTCACATGGAACGCCATGCACATCAGAGCTCTCATTTGACCTTCCCTAACCCTCTCTAAAGGGCGAAGAATCGTATGACCTCTTGATAAATGTGTTAAAACTGAAAACTGATTGAGTTCGGAAATGTCCAAAACCAAATTCCCTGTGGCACTCTCTACCCTCTAATTTATAGCTATCTCTATGCAATCAGCTTCCATGTCGAGAACGTAGAGACTCATCTGGAAGATATCATGGATACGTTTTATGATGTCAGCAATATTCACGTGAAGAATTGGTGGGAAAATGCATGGGCAGGTAAGATTTGCAGATGGTTTAAAAAAATAAAATTATGATTCAGAGAACCCTGGAGTCACTCCTGCTGGCAAAAGCATCGCTGCAAATCCCTGCCATCGAACGGGCACTCGTGCTAAGATGACTACCCTTCAGACGGATCCTAATGACTTCAAGGCTTTGTTCAAGAGTGTGGTGAAGGACGAAGGTACTACTCATTGATTCACCCTGTCAACGTAGCACAAATCGCTGCCCTCGGAAATGCATTCGTACAGTGAGTTTATTTTGCACATCTCTTTGGACATTGGTATCAATTGCAAACTGTTTCAGTCATCGTATCACGACGGGCAGTTATGTGGACATACAAGACAAACATGCTTGAGCTCAGTCTCACGGGTATGATGTTCAATACTGGCAAGACTCTCTACATCGGCGTGAGTCACAGTCATTGTCATATATTCAAAACATTATATCACTTTTAAGCTGGATGGCGCTCAGGCGGGGTACGACAACGATTGTCGAGGATTCATCAAGGATGCTCTGAATATGGCATTTGGATTTGGACTCACCCCACAGACCACTCCTATCTGGATTGCCATGGGAGATGATCATCGAAACACGTCCCCCCCCCGCCATTCATCTCACTCAGCTAGAGGACTATCTCGCTGAAGTGTGGGCATCTACAATGTAGATAATCCACAGTATTGATATTCACTGCCCTCGATATATATATATATATAACATCTTTATCTATTTACTGATTATTGAATCCAGAAGGTGTAGCACACGCCATTACAGTAAACCATAGACCATCTAATTTATAGAAGTCTCTATTCGCTCCCTTTCAACGGCTGTGCATAAAAAATGTAAAAAATGTATGTAATTGCATGTGTCTCCAATGCGAAATGGTCAGCCACCATTACGTACTCCCCCCCCCCCCCCCCCCATTCGATAACCCCTGCTCAGGTGCGATGCTGCGATACCATAAGAGGCTTGATCACCCGAGCAGAAATGCCACTGGTGGTTCCCCGTTCTTGAACGGAAGGGTGTGTGAATGGGCGAAGAACGTCTCGAGATTCCCACTGTCCTCAATGGCTGACATGAAGAAGGCTTTCCGAGATTCTCCCCTCGTCAGACTCCGAGACAAGATTGAGATTGATTGTGGGCGACTCGCAAGAGTTTCTCGTAATTCGGATCTGCTCGTTCTGACCGGAGATAGGGGCGCCTCTTCCCGTCTATTTAACACCTGCATATGCGCACGTTACCGGATCATATCAGGCAATCATGGCGATGAAGATGGCCGGTGGAGTTCGGATGATCTCTGCCTTCATAGACTGGACAAATTCGTCATCGTAGTGAAAAGCCTAGAAGATGGATTGAAATGCAAGAAGCTAATAGAAGAGGTATTATATTTGCATACCCCCCCCCCCTCCCCTCATCCTCTTCACACATGCAGGTTATCCCTCACATGATCACGTCGTTGTATGTGCCGGGAGAGTACGAGGCGATGTACTGCACCCATCGTCCATTCACATGGCATCGAATGGCCTCATCGTTCTCCCCGAGACTGCTCTTACTGTAAGTTTTTGTTTCTCATGTTCTCATGTTCTTAGGCTTTTATCATTCAATTCAATTCAATTCAATTATTTATCACATCAGGCAGTAATGCTCAGGTGAGGATGGGGCCATATTCTTCATAGGGCGCGTTCCACCAATGGAGTCCGATCGTACGTCTGAGGTCATCGCGCCATCGAGTCTTGGGGTGGCCAATTGGGCGCGCACGGTTGTAGGGCGTCCACAGGGTTGTCGCGCGTGTCCAGTGATTGGTCGGCATTTCCCGGATCTTCAGTGCCCATTTTGCTTTGCCTCTGAGGACCTCCTTGTTCCAGTCGCGAACTCCAGTCGGTGATCTCTCTTATTCTCTCGTTTCTCATTCGATCTCTGAGGGTCACTCCGATCATTCTTCGCTCCATCTTTCTTAGTGTAACATCCAGACGCTCCTTATCGCTTGATCTTAGTGACCAGGTTTCGCTCCCGTAGAGTACGGTGGTTCGGATGCAGCTGTCGAAAATACGTCTCTTTGTCTTCATAGGAAGAATCCGTGAAGCGAGCAGATGATGAAGCTTGCTCCATGCAGCCCAACCCAAGCGTATCCGATGTTCCAATTCAGCCGAAGGATCAAGGGGAAGAGAGATTTTTCCACCAAGATATGTTGCAGTGTCGGCGAAGTGGAACACTTGGTTGTCGAAAGTGATGGGAGCTCGGGTGGTCGTGCAGGACGTGAGGAGGACGGTCTTGGAAGCGTTGACCTCTAAGCCGACTCGCGCGCAGGCCTCCACTAGCTTCTGAAGCATCTTCTTGATCTCCGGACGAGACTTGGCGACGATCGCGATGTCATCGGCGTACTCCAGATGACGGAGATGACGGCCGTCAATATGGAGTCCGCAGTTCTCCCAGTCGATGTCGTCCATCGCGAGACGAAGGACAGCGTTGAAGAGGCGAGGAGACAGAGTGTCTCCTTGGCGGACTCCTCTTCTCACTTGCACAGAGACAACTTCGTCGTTCACTCGGATGAGGGTGGATGAGTTCTCGTAGATTCGACGAAGGAGATTGACGAGTGTTGGGTGAACTCCAGACTTCCAGAG